>CM066034.1:283795568-284420568 GCA_033557465.1 Ichthyophis bannanicus | reverse complement strand
TACCCACCCATCTTCCCACCCCTCCCTCCCGACCTCCCCCTCTTCCCCCCCCCTCCTTCTTGCTACCACTTAGTAGCTTCCCCTTCCTCAGTGACATCAGCCTTCCCCCACCCACTCACGACTCATATTTCTGAACATAATCTCTATTATCTTAATCTCCCCCTTACTCTCATCCTTGCTCACTTTACTCTACCCCTCGCTACCCTTTCATGTTAAAAATACTCAGTCTTTCTTTACGGCTTCTTTTTTCTGGCTGTTGCCTTCATTTCTTCTTTCAATTCACAAACTGTACTTCCTTCCCATCTTTCCTTCTTGACTCTGGGTTCCTTTTCATTTCCTTCCATCTCACCTCTGCTTATTTACTCAGTCCCATGTCCTTTCTCTTTTGCATTACACGTTTACTTTACCTCTCTTTCCTCTCCACTTTCTGCCATCTTGTTGTCTGTTCATTCCCCGGTTTCCTCATTTCTCCCCCCTCTGGTAAACGTGTTACTCCTGCTTCCTTCATCGCAGCCGCCAACTGTGTCACTGTTAGCGCCCACCTTGTAATTCCATTGCTGGTGAACACAATTCCTGAGGGGTACAGCCATTTATATTTAATGTTCTCTTCCCGCAGTCTCATTGTAAATCCTCTCCATTCTCTTCTGTGTTGTAACGTGGCCGTGGCCAAGTCCGCAAAAATTGCCACCTTGTTTCCCTTCCACTCGAGTTTGCCTGCCCCCCTCACCTTGTTAATTATTCTCTCTTTAATTTTAAAGTCCTGGAGGCATATAATTATCTCTCTCGGCGCCTCCCATCTCCTTGGGCCAAGCGTGCCGTACACTCTGTCTATTTTAACTTCTTGAGCCATCTCTCTTTCCTCGGGGTCCTCCAGCACTGCCTTACATATGTCTCCTGCTGTTTGCTCACAGTCTCTGTACTCTTCACTTTCTGGTACCCCCTTTATTCTTAAGCTGTCTTCTCGCTCTATTTTCCAAATCTTCAAGTTTTAACTCAATCTGTTCCTTTGTCGCGTCTAACACTTTTACTGCCTTATTTACTGCACTCACGTTGCTTTGCACCTCCTCTACTTGCCCTTCCATCTCCTCCACTCTTTTTCCCAGTTCTTGCACATCACGTGGAATTCTGTTATGGCCGCCTCCATGTCCGCTCTAAATCCCGCCATTTCTGAACGCAGTTCACCGAACCAGGAACACAGCTCTTCTTTTGAAATTTGCACAACAGCACTTTTACTCTGCACCCCTTCCAAGGAACCAAGCTGTTTTTTGATCTGACTCCAAATTCGCCTCGTCTACCATTTTTTCTCCTTCTTTCTGCTCACCTCACACCGCCGAGAATGTGTACTCTTATGTCCGCTGTTTTTTTTCTTGCCGCAGTCATAGCTCCAGCCTCTGAACCCATTGCCTATTACTGTCCATTCTGGGGTATTTAGTTTGCTTTTACAGGGGAGATGTTTTGCTTTTGTGGGGTTTAATCAGCAGAGCTCTTCTTCAGCCGTCCATGCGGTTCGGTGATGTCATCGGAAGTCCCTGGTCGCCGTATCTTAAAAAGGATATAGTGTTATTAGAAAAGGTACAGAGAAGAGTCACCAAAATGGTAAAGGGGATGGAAGGATACCCCTATGAAGAGAGGCTAAAAAGGTTAGGGCTCTTCAACCTGGAAAAGAGATGGTTGAGGGGAGATATGATAGAGGTCTATAAATTAATACATGGCGATACATGCATGGGAATAAGAGAGAATATATGTACTACTCACACCCACATAAAAGTTACAGCAGATTGGACATGATATGGGTGGATGGAAGGATAATAGAACAGGTAAAGCAAGTGGATATAGGACCCATAAGTTGGACAGATCATGCACCGGTGGAGGTCTCATTGAGTTTACAAAGAGAGGTAGGAGGTCTGCGGTTCTGGAGGTTGACTGAATCCCTTATAGATGAGGAAGAGGGGCTAAGACGTATTCAGAGCACTGTAAGGGATTATATGCAGCATAATAATGGGGGAGAGGTGGGGCCAGCTAGGGTGTGGGATGGATTGAAAGCGGTGGTAAGGGGGCACTGTATAGCGTTGGCAGCGAGACGGAAGCGGGAAAAATAACAAAAGGAGCATGAGTTATTAACAAAGTTCAGACTAGAAGAGATGATGCACAAACGGAAAGGAGGAGGCTGCAACGTATTAGAAACTTATGGGAAGAATTAGGAAGACTAAATAAGGAGGAAGAAGCATTTAAGTTGGAGTGGAACGGGTAAACGTAGATTGTTTACGTCATCAGAATATACAAAGACTAGGGGACATGCAAGTTACTAATAAGAGAAAATATTTTTTCACTCTACGTGTAATAAAACTATGGAATTCATTACCGGAGAATGTAGTAAAAGCTGTTAGTGTAGCTGGGTTTATAAAAGGTTTGGACAAGTTCCTGGAGGAAAGATCCATAAACCATGATTAAAATGGACCCAGGATATCCACTGCTTGCCCCAATACAAGCACTGTAGAACCTGTGTCGTTTAGGGAAATTGCTAGGTACTTGTAAGCTAGATTGGCCACTGTTGGAAACAGGATACTGGGCTTGATAGATCTTGGTCTGACCCAGTATGGCATATCTTATGTTCTTACATTCTGAGTGCCGCGTATGACTCTGATAAAGGCTGGGAGAGCATCCCGGTGGAAGACCTGCACAGCTGACTGATCCTATACCCCTGAAAGCTCTCTCTCCTACAGATCCTCCTGGAGCTGTTTGAGGTCTTCCATGGGGTCTGGAGACTCCAATAACACAAGGGAGACAAAGTTCTTTTCCTCCTCAAGACAGTCCCTTCGTGACAGTTTTGCTGGTATCCACTCCTTTCCCGCTCCCACAGGCCTGGAAGGGACGCTTGTCCTGCTCCCTGCTTCAGCTGTGGGGCAAATCATGCAAATTGCACAGGACCGGAGACCTCACGCCCTCTGAAACTGACTGAAACAGCTTTTCTAAGATGGCGCCGTTTCCCGCCAAAATCGCAGGCCTGTCACAATCACCCATGGCATCCCCCTTGGCCACTAAACATGGTTGCCGGGGCTTCCTCCAGCTCTTCGCAACCAATTCTCCCTTCTTCTAGCAGCCACAGCACAGCCCGATCTCCTAGAACTGTGCCCTGCAGCTGTTGCAGAGTGCACAACAGCCCCACTCCATATGGCTGCAGCACTCAGCTTTCTCCCACAGCCACCATAGGAAAATAAATTAAAGGCACTCACCGAGTCCTGCAGGACTTAACCGGGTGCCCGCCCCCACCACAGAAGCCAGTACGATTCCCACCAGGAACGTGCACTGCCTTGTCCTGGGGGGGGGGGGGTTCCCCCTTTTCAATAACTTTAACTCAGCTGACAGCCCTGGAAAGGGAAACTGTAGGCAGGCACAAGGCTCTGACCTCCGGCCCACTCCCAAAGGTTGGGGGAAAGGGGGGGGAAGGAGGGAGACAGGCAGGGGGGCAACACTGGGGGAGATTGGGGGGGGAGGGACCCAGATCACTGGGTTCTGCACCGTGGCCTCAATCAGGCATAGCAAGGCTCCGCAGACCAGTCACCCAGGCTATGCACACCAACTGCTGGAGACTGAGAAAATAGTGGTTCAGGTCAGTGGGCATAGGCTATTTATACTGAGTTTTTTTCTCAGTCTCCACCTGCTGGTTGGCGTGCATAAACCCAATTGTCTGGTCTGGACTGGACTGGAGGGATACCCTGGAAGCAGGGTAATATTGCCAGCTTGCAGTTGCCAGGCACGATAGTTTTACAGCTCGTTATAGCCAAGCTCATGCCAATGCAGCAGATGTCAACATCACTAGCAAGACATCTGACCACACATAGAAATACTTGCCATAAGAACAGAATTCTAACATGTAGGTTGAGAGAGGCTTTGTAACATTTATAACCGCTGACAATATAGCAGGCTACTGCCATCTATTGGCACTGTTTAGAAATGTATAGTTATTACAGCCTGGGGAGTATTTACTGTTATATTGTACTGTATATGGAATGATGCTATTACAATGTATGCACATTTGAATATATAAAAAATGTGAGTACATATCAATGCATGTATTTCTACATATGCATAGGTGTATGCTGCAGAATTAGATGCCTATGTGTTCTTTTATCTAAGTATGTACTAAGGCATGATATAAAGGATAAACAGAAAAAGAAAATAAGGTGATACCTTTTTATTGGACCAACTTAATACATTCTTGGACTAGAATACTGATCTTGACCCGAAGAAGGTTTTAACCGTCAAAAGCTAGTCCAAGAATGTATTAAGTAGCTCCAATAAAAAAGACTCACCTTATTTTCCTTTTCTGTTTCTCCTTTTATCCAACTACCATTAAAGTGGACTAACATGGCAATCACACTTCTTTATTCAGTACACACTTGTCTCATGCTTATACTTGCATGTTCTTGTCTATTATGAGTGGTGATATATGCCAGCAGTTGAAAGTCTTCTTGACAAATATACAAGTTAAATTCATGAATGCTCCATTCGAAGCCTCTGTAATAAAGTCTGAATGAATATTTAACGTGTGTATAGATGCAGGAGCAACACATTGTATATAATCTGCTTTTCTATTCATTTGATAAAAAAGATAAACCTATGGAGCTCTGAGAGAGAAAGTGGAGGCCCATTTATGCCAAATGCATGTTCTTAAATAATAATATATGATGAAGGTTATCTATGGCAGATATTAATGACAATGAAATATATGGAAAATATTGACCATTAAAGACAAATGACGTTTCTCTGCTATACAACAGGATAAGTCTATAATTTGTTTTATGAGACCATCTTGAACCTCATTCTCTCTCCCTCATGAAAAGTTTTAACATGATATCATCACATTGACTCAATTGGCAGGGCAGTATCTATTTCATTTGATGTCTTGTGATCTTTTTGGGACCAGGTGGAAGTTCTGTTATTTACAACTATTTACACAGAGCAAACATATCTGTTACAGTTAACAAATGCAGTGTCAGGGCATCTCCTCCCATTTTTTGTGGTGCCAACTCTGTCACTTTATCAGTTTATCACAGCAAGCACCCCTCTTACACAAATTGTGTGGAATATTTTTTGTACAGTGTCTGAGAACTGTGCATATTTTGAAGGTCTGAAGACAAACATATCAAATGCAAGGCTTACATGGTTATATGCTGTTGATCTGATATTGTATATTGTAGACTCTTTATAAACATGGCTCAATATAATGCAGGATTGCTTTTAACAGTCAAGGGCTGGATCCCATTTTTTTCTATTACATATTATACTATAGACTCAATATAATACAGATTCACTTATAGGCGTGGTCAAATATCGTAACCCCCATTGTCAGCGTTATATGGGGTCAGTGATATATTCTGTATTTCATGTTTCATAATACGACATTGCTTATGTATTCAATGACTTATTGATCTAACACATAGGGGCACCCATGAACTGTGTGCCTCCAGAACCTGAGATTACACAATATTTATTTAACACCTTTCAAATAACAAGTGATTATGGAAAAGAAATAAATGCATATAGATCAAATGAGTTGGATTAAAAAACACACATCTATAAGGCCATAGCAGTGATTCTTTAAAAATACATTTAAGAAAATGAACATACTTTTGAAACAGAATCTGGATCCTTCCCGTGAAGGAGGCCCAATACCTGGTGAAGGCAGGAACCGAAATGCTCATACCTATAATATATAAGGGAATATACTTCTCAGCTAGTACACTAATTATCTAGGCTATATACATATTTCTTTTTAAATCCACACCCAAAATATGCAAGGTGAAAATCTACCTGGTAAGATAATCAGTGATTTTGGGATTCTTCAAGAGATCCATCAGCAGATCCACAGAATACTTTCTTGTTAAAGTTCCGTCCCCATTTACAAGAATGTTAAAGATTAACTGAAAGGTCTGATGGATGTTTCTAGCATGGAAAATCTGAAACAAACATTTAAAAATTCTGTTTGCTGTATAGAATGATTACTGGGCACAAAGAGTAATTTTACAAAGCTCATTTTAAGGTACCAGTATTAAGCCTATTTTATTTATTTAACAGTTTTTTTGTACCTCTTTATCCTTCAGTCAAAGTGGTTTACATTGCAACTTAAACTTGGTAATGTACATTAAACAGGGACACTGACAACTTGGATTTTTGAGAGGCAATGGAGTGTTAAGTGACTTGCCCAAGGCCACAAGGAGTACTAGTGGGAATCGAACTCTGGTCTCTTGATTCCCAAGCCAGTGCTCTAACCATTAGGCTACTCCTCCACTCCAAGGAGTTAGCGCCTACCTATTTGTCTTTATAAAATACTAGCTTAAGTGCCCTAGTACGCCTATATTAGAGGCTTGGACGTTTACACCAGCACTAGCACGGGTGTAAATGCCCATGGCTGAACTTCCAAAAATGCACGTAAGTTGTAATATTTTATTATCTAAGTGCATACTTGAGCACTCTGCACACATGCATACCCATTAGCAAAGAACATGCTTTGATGCCAAAGGGCATAATTTTATGCCACTCACTATTTTATAAGAAGTTAGGTCCACATGGAAATGTCTTAGTAAAAAGATCTCCAATAAGCCTCAATTAAAAGAAGCTATACAAATAAAATAATAAAGACAAATAACATTTTAAAGAAATTTGAGAATAATCTTAAACCGCTTTGACCCGGTGGAAAGCAGGATATAAATGCAGTTAAATAAAAATAATTTTAAAAAGGATTTAATTGAAAAACTGGCATTTAAAGGCCAGCAAACTAATGTTACCTGAAAACGTACAACATTTTGTCCATTAGACTAGGGGATACAGCTCTGGGTTACCAATTGCGAGAGACATGTAGAATGCCCGACTCAGGTTCCCCAGAAAAGTCAGGCCATCAAGAAATGCCATCCTAATAGTACTGTTATGACTGGAGGAGTAAAATCATTTCAATCTTATTACTGGAAAGGAGGGGGGGCATATCATTAAGAAGCAATAGCAACTTTCTCTGTTAACTGCAATGCAGCCCTCCCAAGAATGCTGGGGAACATTTTCAGTAGTTAAGGTGTGCTAATTTTGGCTGTTACTAAAAGGTAACTGCAAAACCTCAGCACGTTTGAATAAATAGGTGCCTTAATGGCATACGTTTAATGAAAACAAAATGTACAGAACAAGTAGGCTTACCTTTTCACCAACTTCCTCATTTAAAGTGAGACTTGAAAGTAGGGAAAGTGCAAACACAACCACCGTTAAGCTACTGTGAGCTAAAAAGTTGATTAGGGTACGGTAGAAACCCTTCAAATGACTCTAGGTAAAACACAAAATATTTTAATATTATTTTCATTATGGTGAAAGTAAGCCCAAGAACCTTAGCGAGTACAAGCCAAAGTTCACACAGATAGTATATTATATGTATAGCTCTTCATCTTTCTGTTATTCTCCAATGATCAAATGAAATAGTTGCTATTTAGGAGCAGATAACTTGTATTTAGTTTTTTCTCTCCAACATGTCTAAACTGTGATTTACCAACACACCCATGTTGATTTAATTACTTGAGGTTTAATGAAACCAAAGCAGCAGGTATTTGATTGTGTTCTTCGGAGCTTGAAGCATTGTTTCTAAAACCCTAGCTAACATATTTAGTAATAAAAAGCCAACAAATATATGAAGACCCTTCTTTGTGAAAATCCATAAGCATTAGTATTTTAGACTTTTTAGTTATCAGCATGGGAATTATTGCTAATTTCCAAATGTGCTTCTGATTCACTGCACTGTACATGGTTTATGGTTTATTAAAATTTTCTTTACCACCCTTCAGGTTTAGAAGAGCTGTTTAAAAAATCAAAAATTTAAAAAATTAAAAAGAAAAGAAAGGAGCCCCATTAAACTGACAGAAAAAGTAGAAACCTAATTAGGACAGAGGAGAAAAGGAGAGAGAGTCAAGATCATAGGCTCTCAGGGGTATCAGGTAGTATTAGTGAAGGCCTGTTGAAAGAGGTAAGTTTTAAGCTGGCTTTAGTATAGGAAAGTTCCTGTTGGAGGTCACAAGGGAGACTGTTCCAGAGGCAGGGAACACAGAAGAAGAAAAACGAGTGGTTGACTTGTCAGCAGGAGCTCTACATTAACTCATATGTACAAACTCAAGCAGCAGACCTAAGAGGCAGAACATAAGAGACACCATACTGATCCCCAGCGCTTACACTAAAGCGAAGAACTCCATCATAAAGAGAGCCCTTTCTTTAGCTGCTCCCGCCATCTGGAACACTGACTGAAAAAAATCTGAACTACGAAGGATTTAAAGGACTTCAGAAAGCTTCTCAAGACCTCTCTCTTCACTGACCACTTCAAAGGACAATATCTAGTCCTTCCCTCTTATTCTCATGCACAATCCTCAGATAACCCCGTTCGTGTTGCTATGTACATAGGTTCTGCCTCTGGGAACCTCCCGCATGCTACCCTTACCTGAATGTTACTATGAGTTCTCTGCAAAATGTTGAGTTCTATGTAAATCGCTTTGATTGTAAGATAAGGTGGTATAAAAATAGTTAAATAAAATACTTGGCCTGACAGAACATAAGAAATTACTTACTAGGTCAGACCAAGGTCCATCAAGCCCAGTACCCATTTCCAACAGTGGCCAATCCAGGCCACAAGAACCTGGCAGGTTCCCAAAGAGACACATATGTCCATAATGCTTGTCCCAGGGCAAGCAGTGGATTTCCCAGGTCTTCTTTAATAATGGTTTATGGGCCTTTTCCTACAGGAACTTGTCCAAACCTTTTTTTAGCCCAGCTACACTAACAACATTTACTACATCCTCCGGTAACGAAGTCCAGAGTTTGATTTTGCGTTGAGTAAAAAAATATTTTCTCTTATTAGTCTTAAATGGATTGCATTGTAGCTTCATTGTGTGCCCTCTAGTCTTTCTACTTTTTGATGGCGTAAACAACTGATCTACGTTTACACGTTCCACTCATTAGTTTATAGACCTCTATCATATCCCACCTCAGCCGTCTCTTTTCAAAGTTGAAAAGCCCCAACGTTTTAAGCCTCTCCTCATAAGGGTATCCTTCCATCCCCTTTACCATTTTTGTCGCTCTTCTTTGTACCTTTTCTAATTCAGCTATATCCTTTTTAAGATACGGCGACCAGAATTGTAGACAATATTCAAGGTGCGGTCACACCATGGAACGATACAGAGGCATTAGAACAGCCTTTGTTTTATTCTCCATTCCTTTCCTCACGATTCCTAGCATACTATTTGCTTTTTGGATGTCACTGCACACTGAGTGAAGGGTTTCAACATATTATCCATGACGCCGCCTAAATCTTTTTCTTGGGTGGTGGTTTCTAAGGTGTTATCTTACATTGTGTAACCATGGTTTAGGTTGTTCTTTCCTAGGTGCATAACTTTCCACTTGTTCACATTAAATGTCATCTGCCATTTGGACGTCCGGTCTTCCAATTTTTCCAAGGTCCTCTTGCAATTTTTCACAATCTTCTTGTGTTTTAACAACTTTGAATAATTTTGTGTCATCTTGAAATTTGATCACCTCACTCGTTATTCCTATTTCCAGGTCATTTATGATTATGTTAAAAAGTAGCAGGCCCAGTACCAAGAGGGAGTGGAGAGAAAGACTGTTAGTGTAGAGGGGCGGAAAATTAGATATGGAGTATGAAGGATAATTAGTGAAGAAAGTAAGATAGTATGCAATATTTTGTGAATCATAGTAAGACTTTTTGAACTGAATGTGATAGTGTATGGGATGCCAATAAAAATTAATCAGAAGGGGAGCGACGTGGTCATATCTAGATGCATGTGCAAGTAGTCTGAAAGCAGCGTTTTGAACAGTTTGCAGCCACTTCAGATCATAAGAGGGGAGACCAGAGTATATGATGTTACAGTAACCTAATCTAGACAAGAGTAGATTGAAATAAGTGTGAGTTGTGCTGAAAGTAGTCGGAATAACCAAATAGAGTGAAACTGCTGCAAAGCAATGAAAAAACTTGTTACTACAGAACTAATGTAATTGTGAAATGACAGTTCAGTGTCCAACGTGACCCCAAGATACTGAAGGAAGAAGAAAGAGTAATAGGAATAATGATAAGACCTGAAGCAACAGCAGGAGCATTAAAGTGTCCTGTCAACCAGATGGCTGAAGTCTTTTGAAAATTAAGTTTAAAATGGTTAGAAGTAAGCCGCTGGGAAATTTTCACTAAATAGTTATTCACGAGAAATAGAATGGGTAAACAGGGATGGGGGGTATGATGAACAAGGAAAATTTCATCAGCGTAGAAATAAGCTGCGATACTACAATCTTTAATGAGAGTGGCCAAAGTTGCAATAAAAATGGTAAACATAAGTGAGGCAAGTACTGAACCCTGAGGAATGCCGCAAGTTAAAAGGACAAGAATTAGAGAGTGAAGAACTGAACAGTAAAAGAACAATTCAGAAGACGACTATTGCAGTAAAGTTCTGCAAAAGCCAATAGCGTGGAGTCAAAAAAGCATAGTTACTCACCTGTAACAGCTGTTCTCCGGAGACAGCAGGAATCATTCCTCACATATGGGAGACGTTGGCACTGATGGAGCCTGCGTGGAAGCAGTTTTCAAAGAAAGACTTTGGAGATGCACTATGCATGTGTGGTCCCCTTCCCGCGCAAGGGTGCCTTCTTTCCTCAGTCTAATGACATAGCTAAGGCAGCAAAAATTAAAATATGGTAAAGCAGCAACTCCACGGGGAGGAGGACTGATTCCTGCTGTCCCTGGAGAACACATGTTACAGGTGAGTAACTACACTTTCTCCGGGAACAAGCAGGAAGTCAGTCCTTACATATGGGACTTACCAGCTACAGGCTACTGAGAACCTATACAAAATGCCATGGCAAGCAGGAAAGGTGAGCCATGAGTTGAAGCAGTTGAGTCCCAACTGAGAGACTCTCTCAAGACCCAAGTGCCTGGCGGAAAACCAGCACTCTGGTAGCCTGAACACAGAAGGATCGGAGGGTAGGAGTTGCCTACACCCCGAAGAGATTATGGATCACAGCCTGGCCGAAGTCGTTGTCCCATCGGGACTCCCTCTCCAGGCAGTAGTGAGTTGCGAAGTTATATACTGAAGACCAAGTAGCGGCCTGGCAGATTTCCGAAACAGGTACAGAATGCAGATTTGCTACAGAGGTAGCCATGGCTCTGACGCGGTCGTCGTGACCTGGTGGTCAAGTGAGACCCCGGCCTGCTCGTAGGTAAGGGCAATGCAGTCTGCCACCCAAGTTGACAGAGTTCATTTATCCCAGTCGACTGGGGTCATAAGAAACAAAGAGCTGAGGCACTTTGCAGTGGCCCTGAGTTCATTGCAGATAGGACAGGGCCCTCTTACAATCCAGAGTATGGAGAACGGTCTCTGCCTTGCTGGCATGAGGCCTTGGGAAGAAGGTGGAGAGCACCACTTCCTGATTGAGGTGGAAGGGGGACACCACCTTTGGCAGAAACTTGGGGTGTGTGCGGAGCACCACCCTGTTCTTGTAGAACATCGTGTAGGGCGGCTCTGCCACCAGAGTCTGTAGCTCATTAACCCTGTGAGCCGACGTGAGTGCCAGGAGGAAGAAAACCTTCCAGGAGAGGTACCACAGGTGGCAGGTAGCCAGGGACTCAGTGGTTTAGTGAGATGTGAGCACCACATTGAGACCCCACTCCAGCGTTGGTGGGCAGACAGGGGGCTTGGACAACATAAGGCTCCACAGGAAACGAGAGATAAGGGGCTGAGCCAAGAGGGGCTTGTCCTCGAAAGAGTGATGGGGCGCCGCAATAGCACTCAGGTGCATTCTGACTGAGTCGGACTTCAGTCACCTGCGACAGATGGAGTAGGTATTGGAGCACCAGCTGCACCGAGCAGGAGAAAGGGTTCACCTGCCTCTCGGCACACCACATCGCCACCTAGACAAGGTCTTAGATAGTGTTGGGGAGGAGTCTGCTGTCTTGGTACATGTCGGTACCAATGACATAGGAAAGTGTGGTAGGGAGGTTCTGGAGGCTAAATTTAGGCTTTTAGGTAGGAAGTTGAAATCCAGAACTTCCAGGGTAGCATTCTTCGAAATGCTTCCCGAGCTCCAGAATCTCAATACGTGGATGAAACAATGGTGCACGGAAGAGGGTTTGGGATTTCTTAGGAACTGGAGAACATTCTGGGGAAAGGAGGTGCTTTTCCAAAGGGATGGGCTCCACCTTAACCCGGATGGAACCAGACTGCTGTCATTAACCTTTAAAAAAAAAGAGATAGAGCAGCTTTTAAACTAGATAACAGGGGAAAGCCGACAGTCACCCAGGAGTGCATGGTTCGGAATAAGGTATCCTTGAAGGATACTAGCAAAAGAGTGAAGTTAGGGTATATCAGTAGAGAGGTTCCAATAAAGAAAATAGTAGCCCAAATGCCCTCGAGTACAGAGCAGACAGAGCTTAAAGATTCCAAATTACCCCTGCTTACCAAAAGCCAAATTAATATTCTGTGTTTCCTTCTCACTCCCATTTCCCCACCCTTCTTGCCCTTTCTTCTCCTTCTCGCAGCCTCTACACCATCATCAGTGCATCACCCCCCCCCCCTCACCCTCCAGAACTTCCCACCAGCAGATCAACTCCTCCCCCCAGGCTTCTCTTCCCTTTCCCCTGATTCCCAAGCTTGAACCTGGGACTCTGCCCTCTCCACTACTCTTATCTTCTGGCCCCTATCCTTCAAGTCCCCCATTGCACCTCTCCCCACTCGCCACCCCTGTTTCTCCCCAGGGTTGCGTTTCAGCGTACTCAGTTACACTGTGCCTTACGTCATTTGCGCTCCCATCCCTCCCCTGCCACTATGTCAGTTTACCGCCAGTGCCATAAGGAGTACCGGGGCCTACTCCACTTCACGAAGAAGGAATATTACTCTAACCTCATCCTCCATTCATCTAACTCCTCTAGACAGCTTTATTCTGTTTTTCGGTTTTTATCTTCCCTTTCTACTACAGGTCCAGCTCCTTCTCTTGCCCTGATCCGGCCAACCTGGCTGACTTCTTTTCAAACAAGATTTGGTCCGTGTGTGCATCCTTTACCTCCTGACCCTTGCCCCTCTCTTCTCTCATCTTCCCCATCACCCTTCCCTCCCTCATTCCTGCTCTTTCCTCATGTCTGGTCCTCATTTCAGCCAATAACGTCCTCTAAGCTTTTCCAAATCGCCAAGTCCTCTCAGAAAACTTCTTGCCCTCTGGACCCCATACCCTCTAAGCAGCTTTTGGAGCCTCTTCTCTCCCTTCTCCCCTCGGTTCTTATTATGCTCAACTCTTTTCTTTCCACAGGTCATTTTACCTCAGCCTGGAAGCATGCCTTGGTCAGTCCCTCCATAAGAAGCCCTCCCTTGACCCCACCACCCTGGCTAACTGGCGTCCAGTTTCTAACCTTCCTTTTCTTTCCAAGTTCCTACAGCGTTTTGTCTTCACACAACTGTCCTCCCATCTTGCCTCCACCAACACTCTCCCATCCACGCCAGTCCGGTTTCCACTCGGGAAATAGCACAGAATCTATCCTTCTTTCCCTCTTGAATGAGTTGCATGTCACATATGATTGGGGCGACTACACTCTTCTTGTTTCCTTGGACCTTTCTGAGGCCTTTAACTTAGTAGATCACCGTACCCTTCTCCGGCGTCTTGTGGACCTTGGTGTTTCTGGTGTCCCTTGGCTTTGGTTTCATTCCTCTCAGTGACCATTCCTTCTCCATTATGTCTCCCTCTTCCACTTCCTCTCCTATGCCACTGTCCAGTGGGGTTCCCCAGGGATCTGTTCTGTCTCCACTGCTTTTCAACATCTTCTTGGCCCCACTTACCCTTCTTGTACAACAGCTTGGTATCTCTGCATATTACTACGTGGACGATATCATTCTACTTCACCAAACCAGATCTACTTTCCGGATATAGCACCCCTTAATGCCAGTCTTTCCTCTATACATGATTGGATGACTGTCAATTTTCTTCAGCTCAACCCTTTGAAGTCTACTGCCACTTGGATCTCCCACCCCCTCTCTGGCTCCCTCCCTTGCTTCTACTGTCATTCCTTTGGTCTTTCAGATACCTTCGTGTCATCCTTGACCTCTCCCTGTCCTTCTCTGAATATATCTCCTTGGTCACTCATCATGCTTTCATTTATTTATTTATTTGAAAAAACTTTTATATACCGCCCCTTCCAGAGATCAGGGGCGGTTTACAATGAACAGCAGTAACCATACATTAAACTTCTGAACATTAAAACATTACAAGAGCAGTTGAACATGGTTGAAATATTAACTATTTACACTACTGCGGCTGAACATAGCAACTTTTTACAACTCAGGTCCCTGCAAAGGAGGCTCCGGTATGTATTTACACTACTGCGGCTGAACATAGTATCTTATTTATTTATTTATAACAGTTTCTTTTATACTGCCCCTTCCAGAGATCAAGGGCGGTTTACACTGAACAGTTAACAAAATTTGTATACTTCAGTATACTTTACATGGAACATGATTTTTTTAAACTATATACAGATATTATTACATGGAACATATTTCTATACTTTAAGTGGAACAGGATTTTATCTTATCTTATAGTATCTTATCTTCGACAGCTGCGTATGGTTCGCCCTTTACTAACTTCTTCGTCCTTCACCACACTTCTTTAATCCTCATAGTCTCTAGGATTGATTATTGTAATGTCACTCTCGCCAGCCTTCTATATTCCCAAATCTACCGACTTCAGCTTTTATAAAATACTGCCATCCGTGTTCTTACCTTCTCCTCCTACTATGAATATGCCACTCCCCTCCTGGCACACCTTCACTGGCTTCCAGTACATTTTAGGATTCAGTATAAAATTCTTATCTTTGTGCACCAAACCATTTGCTCCTCCATACATCAATATCTTGAAGACCCTCCATCACTACACTCTTCACAGTCTCCTACTCTCTGTCCATAATTATTGTCTGGCACTCTCTTCTTCTTGGAGCAGCTGGTTCATGAACAGACCAGAGAAGAAGTCATTTTGGACCTAGTCCTCAATGGATACAAGATCTGGTGCAAGAGATAAGGGTGTTGGGGGCCACTTGGCAACAGTGATCATAGCATGACCGCGTTTGATTTAATAAATGGAGGAAGGACGGCAAGGAAATCCATAGTACTACCTTTTAACTTTCAAAATGGAGACTATGATAAAATGAGGAAAATAGTTGAGAAAAAACTAAAAGGAGCAGTTGCAAAGGTTAAAGATTTACATCAAGCATGGCTATTTAAAAATACTAACTTGGAAGCCCAGACCAGCTGTATTCCACGCTTTAAGAAGTGGAAGGAAGTCCAAAAAACTGCCAGCATGGTTTAAAGGTGAGGTCAGAGAGGCTATTGTTGCCAAAAAAGCATCTTTCAGGAAATGGAAAAAGGAACCAAATGACGAAAATTGGAAACATAGGCACTGGCAAGTTAGATGCAAGGCATTGATAAGGCAGGCAATAAGAGAATTTGAGAAGAAGCTTGCTATGGAAGCAAAAACACATAATAAAGATTTTTTAAAGTACATTTGTAGCAAAACACCTGTGAGAGTCAGTTGGACCATTAGATGATAGAGGAGTAAAATGGGCATTAAAAGGGGACAAGGCCATAGCGGATTGACTGAAAATTCTTTGCTTCGGTCTTTACTGAGGAAGATGTAGGGATGTTACACATGACTGAAATGGTATTTAAAGGTGATGCCACAGAAGAGTTGAAAGAAATATCGGTACACCGGGAAGATGTATTACAACTATTTGATAAACTGAAGAATAACAAATCAGCTTGACCAAAGGGTATACATCCAAGGGTGTTGAAAGAACTTGAATATGAGACTGCAGACCTACTATGAGCAATCTGTGAAATATCATTAAAATCATCTGTAATACCTGAAGATTGGAGGATGGCTAGTGTAACGCCAGTTTTTAAAAAGGGTTCCAGGGGTGATCTGGAAACTACAGACCAGTGAGCCTGACGTCAGTACCAGAAAAATGGTAGAAACAATTATAAAGAACAAAATCACTGAACATGTATATAGACATGGCTTAATGGGAGACAGCCAACATGGCTTTAGGCAAGGAAGGTCTTATCTTACTAATCTTTTATGTTTTTTTGAAGGTGTGAATAAACAGGTAGACAAAGGTGAGTCAGTTGATATAGTGATCTGGATTTTAAGAAAGCCTTTGACAAGGTCCCTCATGAGAGACTTCTGATGAAATTAAAAAGTCATGGGATAGGAGGCAGTGTACTATTGTGGATCAGGAACTGGTTAAAAGATAAAAAGCAGAGGGTAGGACTAAATGGCCAATTTTCCCAATGGAGAAAGGTGAATAATGGAGTACTCCAGGGATCTGTGCTGGGTCCGCTGCTTTTTAACATATTCATAAATGACCTGGAAATGGGACTAACGAGTGAGGCAATCAAATTTGCAGATGACACAAAATTATTCAAAGTTGTTAAAACTCATGAGGATTGTAAAAAATTCTAAGAACACCTTAATAAATTGGAAGACTGGGCATCCAAATGGCAAATGAAATTTAATGTGGACAAGTGCAAAGTTATGCACCTAGGAAAGAACAACCCAAACTATGGATACACGATGCAAGGTTCCACATTAGGAACCACCACCCAGGAAAAAGATTTAGGCGTCATCGTGGATAACATGTTGAAACCCTCCAACCTGTGTGCAGTGGTGGCCAAGAGAGCAAACTGAATGTTAGGTATCATAAGAAAAGGAATAGAGAATAAAACAAAGGATATTATAAAGCTTCTGTATCATTCCATGGTACAACCGCACCTTGAATATTGTGTGCAATTCTGGTCACCATATCTTAAAAAGGATATAGCGTTATTAGAAAAGGTACAAAAAAGAGCCACCAAAATGGTAAAGAGGATGGAAGGCTACCCCTATGAAGAGAAGCTAAAATGGTTAGGGCTCTTCAACCCGGAAAAGAGACGGCTGAGGGGAGATATGATAGAAGTCTATAAATTAATGAATGGAGTAGAATGGATAAACGTAGATCGATTGTTAATGTCATCAAAATATAGAAAGACTAGGGGACATGCAATGAAGCCACAGGGTAACCTATTTAATACTAATAGGAGAAAACAATTTTTTCATTCAATATGTAAACTCTGGAATTCATTACCGGAGAATGTAGTAAAAGCTGTTAGTGCAGCCGGGTTTAAAAAAGGTTTGAACAAGTTTCTGGAGGAAAGGTCCATAAACCATTATTAAAGGAGACAAGGAATATCCACTGCTTGCCCTAGTACAAGCATTGTGGAACCTGTGTCTTAAGGAAACTGCTAGGTACTTGTGACCTAGATTGGCCACTGTTGGGAACAGGATAGTGGGTTTGATCGACCTTGGTCTGACCCAGCATGGCATATCTTATGTTAACTGAAAATCGATGCTATTTGAAGGCATATTGCCCTTGTCATGGAGGCTTTATGGGAGGCCAGAAGGATGACCTCCACATCATGTGGGATGTTGTAGGGAACTAGCGCTACACTTTCAGCAACCAAGCCGTGAGCCGCTGACAGACAGAGAAGCAGCGGGAACCAGGATTGCCTGGGTCACTGGGGTGGGAGGTCTACCAAAATCAGTGCTGCCCCGTCATGCTGGACCTATGGGAAAGCGTAAGGAGGCCTTCCGTCCACTGGATGAGGAACACATCCGCTGCCATCCGAAATGGGTGTGGCTGGCAGGAGCAGAAGCGGGGCAACTTCATGTTGTCTGGGCTTGCGAACAAGTCCACTAGGGGGACACCACAGAGTCGAAAAAGCCGGAAGGCCACTCTGGAGTTCAGGTGCCACTTGTGTGGCTGGAGGAATCTGCTCAGCATGTTCACCAAGGTGTTGCCAAGGCACGAGAGGCAAACCGCCCGCAGGAGCATCCCATTGCATGTCGCACATGAGAAGAGGGCTACCGCCTCCTGGCAGAGAAAGTTCAATCCCGTGCCTCCTTGTTTGTTGACACAGAACGTTGTGACTTGGTTGCCCATCTGGACCAACAGCAACTGATGCTGCAACCAGTGACAAAAGGCCAGAAATATCGCCCAGACTCCAGGACGTTGATCTGCAACTGGCACTCCATCAGTTACTATGTGCCTTGGGTGCAGAGGTCCTCGCAATGAGCTCCCCATCCTCACAGGGAGGACCCTCTGAGGGGCAGGTGCCTGGAAGGGCATCCCAGCTTGAAGGTGGCAGGGGATCTGCCACCTGTGGAGGGAGTTCACCAGTTGGCGGGTCACTTTTACCCTGTCCTGAAGCCTGCCTGTGGCTTGTGTCCACTGGGAGTGGAGCACCACTGAGCAGTCCTCATATGCAGCTGAGCCCCTATGAACTCCAGGCACTGTGCAGAGACAGATGGGACTTAGGGTAGTTGATGATGAACCCCAGATGCTGCAGGATGTGGATAGTGCTTTCAGTGGCTTGGTACATTTCTGCAGCTGTGCCTCCCCTTATGAGCCAGTCTTCCAAGTAGGGAAAGATGAAGGCCCCTTAGAGACGAAGGTGGGCTATGACCACTGCAAAGCACTTGGTGAAGACCCTTGTTGATAATGCCAGCCCGAAGAGTACCACCCTGTACTGGTAGTGACCTCCTCTCACCATGAACCAGAGGTATTGTCAGTGGTTGGGATGGATCAGGATGTGTGTATAAGCATCCTTCAGGTCTAAGGAGCACAGCCAATCTCCCTGCTGGAGGAAGGCAGCAGTGTTCCAAGGGACAGTGAGTATCTTGAACTTCTCCCTCACCAGAAATCTGTTCATCCCATAGGTCCAGATGGACCTGAGGCCCCTGTTCACTTTGGGACAAGGAAATATCTGAAGTATAAGCTTTTACCCCAGAGATGTTTGGGCACTGGCTCCACCACCTTGTCCGCAAGGAGGCCTGCAAGCTCAGTGAGGAGCAGAGTCTGGTGAAGGAGAGGCCATACTGGTTCTCCTGGGAACAACAAGGGTAGCATCTGTTGCAGGTGGAGGAGGTATCCCTCCTTGACTACTTGTAGTACCCAGAAGTCGATGGTGATGGAGGACCACCTGTGGGCAAACAGGGCCAGATGCCCCCCCTGTGGGATACCAAGAGCCTTCTGGAGGAGGAGGCCATACAAAGGAGTCAAAAACTCCCTCCAGGCTGACCGGGGCCGGTGCCTGAGTCTTAAGCTTGCGTGGGCCGTGCCTTGCCCCTTGGGCTGTTGCTCCTGCTGTGGGGCAGAGAAGGCCTGGTATTGTGGTGCACTACCGAATACCTCCTTCCTTGGGAAGAAAGGCTTCTTCCCCGGGGCCTTTTGATGAGGTTGCACCAAGGTCTTTTTCAAAAGTCTATTCATGTTCAGGAACTCAGTCTCTATCTCAGCAGCCTTGTCTAACATGGGTTTTCCCTGAAGATGTTCTCTCCGGTTCAAGAGATGTCGACAAGCTTGTCCTGAACCCACTGCTTGAGGTCAGAGGACTGCAGCCAAACTTGACATTGGGCCCCAATGCCCACAGCAGGGACTCTGGCTGTGGATTCAAAGCCATCATATGCTGCTCGAAACAGGAACTTCAAGCACTACTTGACTGCCAAGGCTAGTGACTTTAACTTCTGAAGGAGTTCCCCCATCAAGGCCTGCAGAGAAACCAGCGAGTTCCCTCGTCAGTTCCTTTAGGTATATGCCGATGTACAACTGGTAGGAATGGACTTGGCAAACCAGTATCGAGCCCTGGTAGCATTTCCAGCCGAGGACGTCCAAGATACTAGCCTCCTAACTTAGGGGCACCGATGAATGAATCTTTTGGCTCTTGAGTCGCCTCATGGCCGATGCAACAACCATAGAATTGTGAGGAAGCTGGGTTTTCTGGAACCCCAGGCTTAGGCAAAATTGGTACATGGTGTCGAGTCATCTGTTCACAACAGGCATAGACATCAGTGTTTCCCATATACGAAGAAGGAGGCGCTTGAGAATCAGAGGGACGGGCACCATGAGGGCCTTGTACTAGAAGATCTCAACTTCCTCCATGCGGGGATCTTCTTCTGCCTCGATCTTGAATGCGAGTGCCTTTGCCATATCCTACACAAAGTCGAGGAAGGCAACACCCTCGGGCGAGGAACGGCACCGGGACACCGGTCCAATGCAGACTGGTCTCTCGAGGGGGTTGGCGCTCGAGGATTGGTTCGACCACCGAGGAAGCCCTCGAGGTCAAGGATCCGATCGTTGGAGTGGATGAACCAGAACCACCGGACATCAGCGCCTGCTGCTGTGCCAGGAGGGCAGTGATACTGCACTCCAAGGCCGCCATTCTGGTCTCCATGCCAGAAGGTTCCGCTGCTTTTGACGCAGACACAGATGGCTTCGGGCCTGGCATCAGTTCCGTCAAGGGGGGAGGAGGGGGGAAGAGTCTTCAACCAGGAAGGCCTCGGGGATCTGAGGGTTGTCTCCAGATGCTGGCAACTCCTTCCGGGGCAGCTTGTAAGGCTGTTCCCACTCTGACTCCTCGGACTCATGCCGGGGACTATGGGGCCTGGTGTGGGTTTACCCACTTTTCCAGACCCATCCTCCAAGGCAGTCTTTGAGGGCTTTGAGCTCTTCTTGCGTTCCACATCCAGGAAGTTCCTCTCAGAAAAGCCATGGCCATGGGACTCCAGGGTAGCCCTGGCATCACAGGGCACAGAGGTATCGGAAAGGGCCATGGAGCATGGTGTCACTGGGGACTCCAGTGCAGAGTCTGATCTATGGAACAACTTTTCTTGTTGCAACTGGTGGCTCTTTATGGCTTTTGCGGACATGGACTTAGAAATATCGCAGCCGGCCCGAGGCAATGGAGCCATGGTCCGGCCCGAGGCAATGGAGGCAGCAGTCACGTGGGACGGTGAAGGACATCATCTTACTGCACTTATTACTTTTCTTTAAGCCAATGGAGGCCATGGGAAAAAATGGGTCCTTGAACCCGGCGAGGGCCCAACGCCTGCTGGTCAAAAAGTGCGCAAAGCACTGGTCGAGGGACCTCTCAAGAAAAAAACAAGAAAATAATCCAGAAGAACGACACAGAGGCGAGCTGGCTCAGGGGAGGGAAGAAAACCGAAAAAGAAAAATTAAGACCAAAAAAAAAAAGACACACTTTTTCCAGGGAAACAGGACAGACGTCTGGTGGGCTCCACAGAAAAAAGGAGACCAAGGCAAGATGGCTCCCTTGGGTGGGAAGGGGACCATGCATGCATGGTGCATCTCCCAAAGTCTTTCTCTGAAAGCTGAGGAGATGCTTCCGCGCAGGCTCTGTCAGCGCTGACGTGACCCATATGCGAGGACTGACTTCCTACTTGTTCCTGGAGAACAAAGTTTTGATCTGGTCAGTCACTCCACAGCAGAGGAGAGACCAAGAGAGACAACGAGAGAGATATTACCTTGATCGATAGAACTATGGATTTCAGCAAGTACAGACGTTAAGAGTATCTGACCTGTTTCCTGGATGAAAGGCTGATTGTTGTGGATGGAATGTGTTAGTTTTTTCCAAATGATCAGAAAGTTGAGCAAAAACTAGTTTTTCCAAGATTTTGGAAAGAAATGGAAGATTTGATACTGGTCAGTAATTAGCAGATATGGATTTATCAGAAGAGGCCTTTTTGAGTATAGGATGTACAAGAGCTTGTTTCAAAAGGGGACAACACCAGATGACAAACTTATCTCCTTCTTCCAGAACCCCTACCATTGGCTCCTTTACTTTCTGAGTCACCTAATTCCTTAGTTCCTTCGATTAAGTATTTCTGTGTTACTCTCAACTCTACCTACATTAGTGCTGTCATCAAATGCTCTTATTTTTCTCTTTACCAAATTAGATCAATTCAATCATGTCTGTCACCATCAGCACTTGCCACCCTAGTTATCATGGGCCCAATATTCAGCTGCCTGGATCTTTGAAGGGCTATGTACCAACCTTTAAACTAGATATTCAATGCCCGTTTCCATCCTCATGGCTTAGTATTGACTCTCTCTGCCTGCTTCCCATCGCTGATTTAATGTTTTAGTTTGATTTAGTTTAGTTTATTTATTTAATATTACTTTATGCAACGGCATTTCGCTGCCAAAGTCGGAAACAGCCAAAGCTAACCAGGCAACAGCGATACTGGATGCTGGCCGATTAGCTCCTGCGCCTTAGATAGGCGAGGGTTTTCCTCACCTATCTTTAAGGCGCACATCACTAACTGGGCAGCATCCAATATCGCTGCTGCCCAGTTAGCACCATTCTCCACCTCCGTTCCACCCTGGAATGCCCCCTAACATGCCCCGATGCTAATCGGATAGCATCGGGGCGCGTAAGGGACTTAGATAGGGATATTCAATGGTACTAACGGGTAGATGCCATTGAATATCCCCATCTTAGGCATTTACACGGTTTACTGAGCTGTAAACAGTGTAAATGCCTTTTGAATATTGGGCCCCACCAATCTTGACTACTGTAATATTATCTATGCCAGTCGCCCCAATTATGAAACTAAAAGGTTGCAAATCATTCAAAACGCCACTGTTTACTCACGCTTACTCCTCTCCTAATTAATCAACATTGGCTTCCTATCCCATTCAGGATACAGTATAAAATCTTGATTTTGACTCAAAGCACTTTATATTGGTTTCCTATCCTATTTTTAATCACTCATTCATCTTCATGGTCCTCACTGGGCTCTCTGGGCACTCCATGCTAACATTTACATCTCCCCTCCACATCTGAAGCCAAGTATGAATCCACTAGAGACATACTACTTTCTACTTCCTTGATCCCAAACTTTGGAACATCCTCCCCTTTGATCTCAAACTGGAATTCTGTTCTTTTAGATTCAAAGTATCTCTTAAAAAGTATCTCTTGTGTTTCTAAAGGTTTTCTCTACACTTTGGACACTAACTGCTTGATGTGTTTGATTTTTTGTTTCTATATCTCCAAGCTAGCCTGTTCTTTCCTTCTCTCTATTGTTTTGTGTGAATGGCTTTGCTATCTTTTAATGTATTCCCTTTCCCAATTCATTTCCTATTTATTTTATTGTAAACTGCTGTGTGGTACAGATATTGCAGTATATCAAATTTTAAATAAACTAAACTAAATCAAACTAAAACATTGGTAGGGCGATGAAAAGCAGGCAGAGAGAGTCAATACTGAGCCATGAGGATGGAAACAGGCATGTTTTCCTTGAGGAAGATTTAAGTTTAGAAAAAGATGATAATGAAACGGAATTGAAAGAACTCCAGGTATGTGACAATACATCTGTAGAAAACAAACGGAGGTGAAAGGAAGGAGCAATTCTCAGGTGATTTTGGTCCATGAGTAGTCATGCATTAAAGTGCGGATTGAATATTCGTGATCTTCTTGATTAAGTATGACGCCTCTGTGGCTCTAATATTGAATATTTTTTCATCTTGAGCAAGAATTTCCAAAAGGTTATTGATTTATCTTACTGCCCTCACGTTCTATTCATACATTCACAAACTGAGAAACCATCTCCATCTGATTGAAACACACTGTCTCTTGCTCTGAATCCCCCCCAAAATCCTAGGTTCATAAACATGGTCCTCACACATTTTGTGGAAGGTAGTGCAGTTCTGCACGGAGGGCTGCATATTTAAACACAGGTTCTTTTAAATGAAGTATAAAGGAGACCTTTTAAAAGTTTTGCATGGCATCTACACATGTAAACAGCAACATTTATATGTGTAGATTACACCTATATCTAAATGCAGACTTTAGAATGCCCCTATTTACAAGTGTGCATGGCCCAATATGCTAAGAGTTAAAGGGGGCGTGGTTTGGATGGACTTAAGAAAAAAAGTCTATTTCCCATTTTAGAATGGGAATACACGAATGGTTTTGACCCCCTCCAAGACACATATGTTTCTGCAAAGTGCTCGTTTTGGCCAGTGCTTAAAACGGTTATAGAGAAAGCAATTGTTCTTAAACACTACCCACCCCGCTATACTTCATTCTGCCTATAAAAGCTTTGCCATTCATGGCTTTGTTCTCTAACTGATGGCAATATGTTCTTTTGCGCATAATTGCCAATTTACATATAAAATATTCTAAATGATGCTGTTCTTTTCTAAACATGAAGCTTTGTGGAAAGCATAGTTACTCACCTTTAGCAGATATCCTCCGTGGACAGCAGGAATAAGTTCTCACATATGGGTGACGCCCCCAGCTTCCATTGGAAGCTTTTGGGAGGCTCCACTGCATGTGGGCACCTGCCATCCCGCCTACTACAGTGCCAGCTTCTTTCCAATACAATAACAGAGGAATAGGGAAAAAGCAACTCCTTGGAGAAGTGGGAGTGTTACAAGGACTTATTCCTGCTGTCCACAGAGAACACCTGCTATAAGTGAGTAACTATGCTTTCTCCGTGGACAAGCAGGAAGTAAGTCGTCACGTATGGGACGGCCAAGCTACAGACTAACGAAAACTGAGGTGGCAGAAGCCCAACTGAGGCAACAACTAGAGAACTGGAAGAAACGGGGGATTCAAATGATCCAGCATTCTGAGCGTACATAAACACTGAGAGGACTCTCTGTATTTAAAAGAAATTTTTTTGGTAGCCTAGATGGACAGAAGACCACATAGCAGCCCTGCAAATCTCCATGGGTACCAAGTGCAAGTCGGCCACCAATGCAGCCATGGCTTTGACACTTGTGAGCTATAACATGATTCTCAAGACTCAGATCTGCCTGGGAATAAGTGAAAAAGATGCATTCTGCCAGCCAAATGGACAGTGTGCATTTGGAGATGGCAACACCCAGCTTGCTGGGGTCAAAAGGGATGAACAGCTGGGAGGAATGCTGGTGCGCCTTCGTCTGTTCGAAGTAGATGGCCAGGGCGCGCTGGCAGTCAAGCATGTGCAGCGCTGCCTTCCCCTGGTTGCCATGAGGCCTGGGAAAGAAGTTGGGCAAAACGATGGATTGATTTAGGTGGAAAGCAGAAACCACCTTAGGCAAGAAACGCAGATGTGTTCACAAAACCACCCTATTATGGTGAAAACTGATGTATGGCAGGTGAGCCACCAACATCTGAAGCTCACTAACACAGTGAGCCAAAGTGATCACCACCAGAAACAAGACTTTCCAGGTCAGGAAGCGAGCAACTCAAAGGGAACCGACAGCAGCTGCGCCAGAACCACATTAAAGGTCCCAAGCCACCAGCAGGGGCTTAACCGGAGGTTTAGAGAGGAGTAAGCCCTGTGTGAAGTGAGCCACCAGGGGCTGGGCTGAGACAGGCTTTCCCTCAGAGCCACGATGGTAGGCCCCAGTTGCGCTCAGATGGACTCTGACTGAATTAGACTCAAGACCAGAGTTCGAGAGCTGTAGGCGGTACTCCAGCAACTTGCCTACAGCATAGGAAAAGGGATCCAGAGCCCTGTCAGCGCAGAAGGCAGAGAACCGCCACCATATAAATGCATACAATTTGCACAAAGAATCCCTGCATAAGGCCAAGAGGACATCTGTTACATCCCCAGACAGATTAAGTTCCAAGAGTACTGCCTGCTCAGCAGCCAGGCTGTGAGGGCCAAAAACCAGACATTGGGGTGCAGCAAGGTCCCGTCCTTCTGGGAGATTAGGTCTGGGGCAGAGCCTAGACGGAGAGGCTCCTGTCGAAGCAGCAGGGAAAACCACAGCTGTCTGGGCCAATACGGGGTAATGAGAATCATGGTACCCTTGTCGGTCTGACACTTCAGCAAGAGGAATTGGAGTGGAATCAGAGGATATGCATAAGCATAAAGCAAGCCCACCCCTCAGCGGAGGAAGAAAGTATCCAGAGCTAGCCGGCTGCTGGCAGTCATCTTGGAACAGAACTGCCCCACCTAGTCATATGAAGAGGCAGAGATCTATCGTGGGAATGACTTTAATTTTCATATTGATACCCCCCTCCCCTTTGACCTCTATGCGTCTAAGCTCCTTTCCCTTACCTTTTCTTTCAACCTCTATCTTTGCTCTTCTGCCGCTACTCATCAGCATGGTCACTGCCTTGACCTCGTTTTCTACTCTAATTGTTTACCCTCTAATTTCCGCAGCACAGTTCTTCCCTTATCTGAACACCACCTCTTAAGCTTCACTCTTCATCACTCTCCGCCTAAATCTCGCCCTAACCTTTTAGGAATCTTCATGCTATATAGGATCCACTGACACTATCCATTTGTGTCTCTTACCCTCTTTCTTCCACTTTGTCCTTAAAGTCTGTTGATGAGGCCATAATTTCCTATAACATTGCTCTTTCCTCCATTCTGGATATGCTTGCTCCACCCATAGCATGTCCTGTGAGGCGCACTTCACCTCAGCCCTGGCTGTCTTCTACTACCCACTACCTATGCTCCTATACCCGATCAGCTGAACACATTTGGCTCAAATCCCGCTCCCTTTCTGACTTCCTTTACTTTAAACTTATGCTCACTTCTTTCCAGTCCACAATTGCACTTGCTAAACAAAACTATTTTATTCAACTGTCTTACCTCTAACCCCTGTCGTCTGTTTTCTACTCTCAATTCCCTTCTTAAGGCACCACCACCTCCAATCCCTCCTCCTCTCTCTCTGCCCAAACCTTAGCTGACTTTTTCCATGACAAATTCCATAAGATCACTCTTCCCTATTTAATTTGTCTTCACCTCCTCTTCCCCCCTCTGCATTTTCAACTTTTTCCCTCAACTTCCTCCACCCTTTCATCCTTTCCTAAAATCGCTGAAAAGGAAAACCTCCCTTTTTCTCTCCTCTTCAAAAACTCACTACCTTATCTTCTGATCCTATCCCCCCACCCATCTCCTCAACTCCATCTCCTCCTCAGTCATCTCTTCCATCCCACATATTCTCAACCTTTCACTTTCCATTGCAATCTTCCCTGCAGCCTTCAAGCATGCTGTGATCACTCCTCTCTTAAAAAAAACAAAACTTTTGACCCTACTGCTCCTTCTAATTATCGACTTATCTCCCTTTCATTTCCAAACTTTTTGAACATGCAGTTCTCCACAGCTGCCTTGATTTTCTCTCCTCTCATGCCCTCGTTGATCCTCTCCAGTCTGGTTTTCATCCTACTGAAATGGCTCTTGCCAAGGTCTCCAGTGACTTGTTCCTGGCTAAGTCCAAAAGCCTCTACCTTTCTGCTGTTTTTGATACTGTTGATCACTTTCTCCTCCTCGACACTTTATCCTCTCTTAGTTTTAGAGACTCTGTGCTGTCTTGGTTCTCTTCTTATCTTTCCAATCGCTCCTTCGGTGTTTGTTTTATTTATTTATTTATTTATTTATTTAGTATACATTTGTATACCGCTACTTCCAGCGATCAGCAGCGGTTTTGATTACAGATTGGAAATTGTCAAATCATGACAGGAAATTTTGAGGTATAAATTTTGAGGTTCTGGTGGTTGCTCCTCTACTGCCATCCTTCTTTCCGTTGGTGTACCCCAAAGGTCTATTCTAGGTCCTCTCCTTTTCTCTCTCTACACCCAGTCCCCTTGGTGCCCTTATCTCTTTCCATGGCTTTCAGTATCATTTTTATACTGATGACTCTCACATCTATATATCTTCACCTGATTATTTCTCTTGCACTCCAAGCTCGTATCTCTCCTTGTTTATTTGACATCGCTGCCTGGATGTCTCACCACAGTCTGAAATTGAACATGGCTAAAACCGAACTTCTTATCTTCCCCCTAAACTCTCCTCCCACCTTCCTCCTTTCTCCATCACTGTTGACAATACTCTTCTTCTTCCTGTTTCTTCAGCCCGTAACCTTGGGGTCATCTTTGACTCTTCTCTTTCCTTCTCCTCACATATTCAGCAAAATAAAATTCACCCTTTCCTCTCTCAACACACAATTCTTGTCCACTCTTTCGTTACCTCCCATCTTGACTACTGCTGATCCTCCTTGCTTGTCTCCCTCAGAGTCATCCCTTTCCTTTTCAATCTATTCAGCACACTGCTGTGCGGCTAATCTTCTTATGCCTGGAACAAGCTTCCTCTATCCTTACGTCAAGTCTTCTCTCTTTCCCTCTTCAAAACCATGCTAATGGCTTACCTCTTTAAAGCCACTTTTGGATCCTAATCTCTTGTTTCCCTTGTGTCTCCCCTCTCCCTATTGAGCCCTTATTTCTCTTGTACTGTACTGGTCTGTCTTCACTAGATTGTAAGCTCTTCAAAAGCAGGGTCTTCTTACTTGTTTGTACAGCACTGCATATGCCTTGTAGCGCTTTATAAATGAGTAATAGTAGTCATAGTGGTAGTAGTACCCCACTCCCAGATGATCTGATCTACCACGTCCCTGTTGAGAGTCCACTCATGCAGATAAAGGACCCGGCTCAGGTGATCTGCCAGGACATTGAGCTCTCCGGGCAGATATGTCACCTGTAGCTCCATCCTGTGGGTGGCAGCGAGATTCCATAAGCAAACTACTTACTGGCACAGGAGGAATGAACCTGTGCTTCCCTACTTGTTGATATAAGAACATCGCCACTTGATTGTCCATTTGGATCAAGAAAACCTGGTTGGCCAGGAGCATTTGGAAAGCCCGGAGGGCATTTTCTATGGCAAAGAGTGCAAGGAAGTTGATCTGGTGTAGGCTCTCCAGCTCAGACCACAGGCCCTGTGTGTGCAGGCCGTCCAGATGAGCCCCCCAGCCAAGCTTGGATGCATCCGTGGTCAGCATCCTCTGGGACGTCGACCCCTGCGCAGGTTCTGTGACTGTAGTCACCAGCGTAGGGACTGCACTAGGGGTGCAGTGATTGCTACCCGGTCCCTGAGGCGGCTGGTGACCTACTTCCATTGCATGCTCAATATCCATAGAGTCTGTCTCATACAGAGATGAGCCAGCGGAGTAACATGTACAGTCAAGGCCATGTGTCCCAGCATCTTGAGCATCCCCCGTGCTGTCATGTGGCACTTCCCCTGGATCTCGCCCACCACTTCTGTCAGCCACCGGAAGAAAGGCCCGAGTTCGAATGGTATCGAAGAGGGCCCCGATGAACCCAAGCTGTTGAGAGGGCTGGAGGTGCGACTTGAGGTAGTTCATCACGAATCCTAGCCGCTTGAGCACCTGAATGGTGAGGTGAGCCACCCACAAGCTCTTTATATGCCAGTCGTCCAAGTAAGGAAAGACAAAGACCCCAAAGGTTTGGAGAAAAGTGGCCATCACCGCAAGGCATTTTGTGAAGACTCTGGGAGCTGATGCGAGTCCAAATAGAAGAACTTTGTACTGGTAGTGCTGAACCCCCAGAACAAACAGGAGGTATTTTCTGTGGACAGGGTACATCGGGATTTGTGTATACGCATCCTTTAGATCCAAGGAGCATAGCCAATCGTCTTGAGCAGAAAAGGGAGCACTGTCCCTAGCAATACCATCTTGAACTTCTCCATAAGAAGCTGTTGAGGTTCCAGAGGTCAAGAATGGACAGGCCCCCCCCCCCCATCTTCTTGAGGACCAGGAAGTACCTGAAGTAGAAGCCCTACCAACTTGAACCGGGGGTAACAGCTCAATAGCGAGCTCAGTCAGAAGGGCGGAGACCTCCTCCTGTAGCAAGCTGCAATGCAGTGGGTCCAGGGGGTACTCCCCAGGCTGAAGGGAGGCAGCAAATAGGCAAAGTGAAGCATGTATCTGCTCTTGACCATCTGCAGGACCCAAGCATCCGAGGTGATGAGAGGCCACCGGTGGGCAAAGTGGACAAGCCACCATAAGGAACATACTCATGTAATGTTGGTATGAGAGGATCCTGGCTACCAGCATGGAGCCCTGGAAACATCTCCTATTGAAGGAATCAAGGGTCCTGAGAAATTGGTCTTGGTGCTCTTAATCTGCTTCATGGCCGATTCCACCACCAAGGAGTTGTGAGGCAGCTGTGGCTTCTCGAAGTCGGGGGCCTTCTGGACTATTCATACAGTCTAGCTGCTGGCTGGCACCATGAGAGAAGTCTCCCACATCTGCAACGGCAGCCTCTGCAGAATGTGGTGGACAGGCACTGTGACTGCCTCCTTGGGAGCAGAGGGGTATTGCAGGATCTCCAACTCCTCCACCCTCGGTTTGTCCTTGGATTGTCCTTGGCCATTTCCCTGATGAAGTCTTGGGAAGGACATGTCCTCTGGGGGTGACTTCTGTTGTTCATACAGAGGGGAGGGGTCCGAGGGCAGGTCTGGAGACCCGGGATCGGACACCACGGATCCCTCCTCAGTCTCCCATTCTTTGGAGTCCAACTCTGAAAGGAAATCAAAATAGCACTAGGCCTCCTCTCGCTGTTGCCAGTCAAGCAGGAAGGCCAGGCATCAATGGGGTTGATGGTGTCCTCAGTGGGTGCTGGTGCCCTGGGGCATTGGAACCCAAGATGCTGGAAGGTGAAATGGCAATCGGAGCTGGTGTCAATTCCAACCACCGATCCAACACAATGCACTTGCTTCGGCAGGGAGAGCATGGGTCTCCAGGATGGGCTGGATGGAGTGCAGAGACAATGCCAATGGCATTGAGGGGCCAGCTAGATGCATAGCCATCACTGCCATCATGTGGGTCTTGAGGGCTTGAAGGCATTCCTCCAGTGCCACCGTCTCCAAAGGCATCAGTGCCGGGAAGACAACCTTGGCCACCGACTCCGGCATCAATAACAGGGACTCCACGATGGCAGGTTCATCAGGAGACAGCCGGTGGCCCTCTGGGCCCTGGGAGTCTACTCCTCCCACTAGGGCAACTTAGCAGGCTACTCTCGGACATCGCTCTCTACATCATGTCGGGAAGGGCTCCGATGCACATGGATCTTGGCCCGGTGCTCAGATGCTCCCTTCGAAGTCGGCAGAGTCAATGATGGATCCTTCCTGGACTCTAACCTGAGGTCGATGCAGAGTCTCTGCGCCGTAGCCCCTCAACTCAGAGTGCGCTCAGGCAACACGTGATAATGACATCTCAGCAGAACCCCCATGAGGCCATCGATGTCGATGCCGGAGCCAAGGATGCTGAATCTGACAACCCAAAGAGGGACTCCCTCTGCTTCTCCTGGCCCTTGAGGCCCTTCCTCATCTGCAGGCACAGATTGCAGAAGGAAGGCTGATGGTTGGGTCCAAGGCACTGTAGGCACCAATTGTGCCTGTCAGTTACCGAAATGGTGTGTGCACACTTAGTGCACTTTTTAAAGCCTCTGGCTGGCTTGGACATGTTCGAAAACATGGCCGCAGCAAGGTTAAACAGCTCAATTTTTCCAGTCACAGGAAAAAAACAAAACACAAAAAGGGAAAACACAAAAAAGGAAAAAATCAAACCAAAAAAAGGATCATTGGCCCAGGAGTCGATATAACCGACAGCGGGCAGTAAACTAAACGAAAAGCAACCTATGAGGTGGTCGAAAAACCGAACTTTTTCCGCCAAAGGCAGGTACACCTTCTATGGGCTCCGTAGAAAAAGAAGACTGGAGAGAAGATGGCGCCGCGGCAGGCAGGAAGGAAGGCGGGTGTGCATGCACGATGGAGCCTTCCCAAAAGCTTCCAATGGATGCCGGGGAGCATTCCCATGCAGGGTTCCGTCGGAGACATCACTCATACGTGAGGACTTACTTCCTGCTTGAGTCAATGTTCCCATTGTGTGTGCTGGCAAATACATGTGTTATTTGTCAGCACTGTTATTGTTTCACAAAAGACTCTATTGTTCAGTAAAGCTTTTTGTAAAATACTCAAGGAATTGTGAACATCTCAATCTGGATGTTTCAATTCCTTTTTTAAGATGTATGAAGCAAAATGGGAGTTCATATATATCATGCAGACAACATTAAAAAATATTCTTACCGAAGATTTAATATGAGCCTGGACAGAAAGGTTGTGCCGAGAAAGGTTTGCCAGGAGTCCCAGACATGGCATGGTTAACTCATCTTCTGTTGACCGTCTTGAAAAAGATAAGATACACATTTTAAAATGGTCAGGAATTGTGTCAAGTCCATTGTCAGCTACTCTGAAAGAACTACTATGCCAGCAGGAGGGCACTCTAGTCCTGGAGTATCACAAGCCTGTTGGGTTTTCCAGGGTATCCGCAATGAATATGCATGGAGATGTATTAGCATGTGATGGGAGGAAGCACATACAAATATATTCATGCATATTCACTGCAGATTGCCTGAAAAGACCAATAGCTTGTGGCAGGGTTTGATTAACCCCAAGCACCAAGTCGCCATGGCAACTACAAATTGAACCTGGTGCTTGAGGCTCTCAGCACATGTGCAGCAGCATCAGGGCACTGCACATAGGAATCAGAATGGGGAGGGGCTGTGAGCTGCCCCTAGCATCAGCCCTTCTCTTCTACCTCCCCAGAACCTCTAAATTCATAGCAGAGCATCATGAGCTTGTTTTTCACTGTCAGAACCCTGCATCTCCTATACCAGCTCTAGCCCTGGCACCGGAGGACTTCGGAACAGAGAATAACTACTACCTGTATCACATGAGAAACAGGAAGTAGTTGTTCACTGCTTTCAACTCCTGTGTGATGCTACTGTTTGAATGTGGCCTTTCTGGCTTGATGGCATCATTGGATCAGCAGCACTTTATAACCTTTTTGCATAACAGACTTGGACTCCAGCCACCCAGAACTATTCACCCCAAGTTGCCTTGACAAGCCAATTCTCCACATAGGCAACCCATAGCTCTGTAGTCACCAAATGTGCTTGGAATCCCCCACTTATTGACAGAGTTGCTTACCTGTGAAAGGTCTTTTCCATATCCAATGAGAGAATCCAACATTGAAACATAAAAACAGAGAAAAAGACAAACAATAAAGCTTATATAGCCTATCAGCCTGCCCATCCTTGAGAACTATTAAGTTGTACATTCCCTCCCTCTCTCTCTCTCAGAGATCCTCTATATTTGTATTTGTCCCATGATTTCTTGAATTAAGATATAGTTCTTGTCTCCACCACCTACACTGGGAGGCTGTTCCACGCATCCATCACCCTTTCTGTAAATAAATATTTCTTCATATTACTCCTGAGTCTATCCCCCTTCACCTTTATCCTATGACCCCTCTTTCCAGAGCTTCCTTTCAGCAGAAAGAGGGCCACCTCCTGTGCATTTACACCATGGAGGTTTTTAAATGTGTCCATCATATCACCCCTCTCCCACCTTTCCTCCAAAATATATACATCAAGATATTTCAATTTGTCCAGATATGCTTTATGACAAAAGCCAATGTCCTTTTTTGTAGCTGCCCTCTGGACCGAATCCATCCTGTTTATATCCTTTCAAAAGTGTGATCTCCAGAATTGTACATAGTGTCTCTAGTGAGTCCTCATTTTGAGTACTATTGTCTTCTTTTTCTTGCTAGCCATTCCTTTTCCTATGTTCCCAAGCACTCTTCTGAGTTTCGCCATCACCTTTACTATCTGTTTGGCCAATATGATCACCTCCAGGCCCCACTATCATGCACTGAAGTACTTCACCCCCTATATTGTACCACTTCCCTGGGATTTTATAGCCCCACATGCACGACTTTGCATTTTTAGCATTAAATCTTAGATGCCAAATTCTCAACCACTTCTCAAGCTTCACTAGATTTTTCCTCATGTTATCCACACCTTTCAGGGTGTTTACCTGTTGCAGACTTTGGTATCATCCGCAAGAGGCATACCTTTCCCAAAAGACCTTTCCTAAATATCGCTTACAAAAAAATGTTAAAAATAACAACAAGGACCAATCCCTGAAGCATGCCACTGGTAATGACTTTGGTGCCTCACATTCAACCAGTGTCTTAGTCACTTTAGGGTCTGTCCCAAGGGCACTCTGTTTATTTATAAAAAAATGTTTCCAGTACTCTCTCCCAATCTAATTCTCTAGTCACCCAGTCAAAGAAATCAGATTTATCTGACAAGACCTACCTCTAGTAAAGTCACACTATCTCAGACCCTGTAATTCCTTGGATTCCAGAAACTGCACCATCCTCTACTTTAGCGGGATATCCATTAATTTATTCACCAAAGAGATCAGACTAACCAATCTGTAATTACCAACCTCTTTCTTACCTCTGTTTTGTGGATAGGAAAACAATCACCCATCTCCAGTCCTCCAGGATCACTCCCATCTCTAAAGCAGCATTGTAAGTTCTTTCAGTACCCACTAATGAATCCCATCTGGCCCCACCACTTTATTCCCTTTTAGTTTAACTAGCACCTCACGAACACAATCTTCTGAAAGCAGTTCTAATTCTCTCACTTTCTTTCCTATTTGTTTGTTTTCCTGAGGTCCTATTCCTTTATCTGTGAACACAGAACTGAAATATTTGTTAAGTAAGTCCACATTATCTTTAGCCTCTACATATTCCTCCCCTTCACCCTCGGGTCTCACAATGTCACTTTTGCACTTCCTCCTAGCGCTAAATAAGTTTTCCCCCCATTTTTTACTGTACTGGCTATTTTTAATGCCATTTGCATCTTTACCTTCCTGAATACTTTACCAGCATCCCTTAGCTTCTCCAGATATTGCCATTTGTCTTCCTCTTTCTGTGATTTCTTATAATTTACAAAGGCTTTTTTTCCATCTTACCTTTTCAGCTACTTCTTTTGAAAACCAAGCAGACTTCTTTTCCTCTTACATTTATTTATTTTCTTAACAAAAAGCTTCACTGCCATTTAAAATCTCTCCTTTCAGTTTTGTCCACTGTTTTGCTACTTCCCCCAGATTGTCCCATCTAGCTAATGACTCCTTGAGGTATTCTCCCATCTTTGCAAAGTTAGTTTTCCTGAAGTTTAGGACTCTTGCTTTTGAATGAATTGTCTCCACCCATATCCTAATACTGAAGCTCACCATCTGATGGTCACATACATCATCAGAAACAAACACTCTCCCCATTTGTAAGCACCAAGTCCAGTATTGCCCCTTCCCACGTGGGTTCCATTACTTGTTGCCGCAATACCTCTCCCTGTAGAGAATCTAGATCTCCCTACTTCTAGGTAACAACAGGGATATCCTAATCAACATCTGCAAATTTCAATCTCCTCCGCTTTCATAGCAATATTGTGAATGTCTTCAATTAAATCTGTTTTTCTGCCTGCGAGGAAGGTCTGTATATTACACCAATGCAACCAAAATGTTCCATTCCCTCTTTCTAGACTAACCCACAGTGTTGCCTCCTTCCCTAGTAAGCCCTGCAGTTCTGTAGCTTTAAATCCTAATTGTTAAATTTAATAATGCCACTTCCTCCTTTTCTTCCTACCCTGGATTCTCTGCAGGGAAAACTACTTCTTATTCCAGCAACTGGTACTGGACCTGGTACTTAAGAATGGGGAGAGTGTTTCTGATGTTATAGTGGGTGATCATCTTGCATCCAGTGATCACCAGATGGTGTGGTTCAGTATTAGGACAGGGGTTGAGATACAGTCGTTCTTTCAAAAGGGTCATAAGGGAGGTCCTAGACTTTAGGATGGGACAGTATCTCAAGGGAGCTGTTAGCAAGACTGGAACAGCGTGGGGGGGGGGGGGAGAGTAGAAAAGCAGTGGGCAAAACAGAAAAAGGGGATATTTTAAGGACTACAAACATTTTTGTTAGGAAAAAGGAGGCCATTATGGTTCAGGAAAGTAACAGCTGAAAAGGTGAAGAAAAAGAGGGTGGCCTTCATAACAAAGAAAAGATCAAGATAAGCATCAATATTTGGAAAAACTAAGCTAAGCTAAGCAAGTAATCAGGAAAACAAAGATAAAGGAAAAAAAAGCCAATGCCATAAAATTTGGGGGGGGGGGGGGGGGGAGGACAAAACATTTTTCAGATATGTTAGTGAGTTGAGGAGTGGCCTAGTGGTTGGGGCAAGGTACTTCAGGCCGGAAGGTCAGGGGTTCAAATCCCACTAGAGGACAGCAACCTTGGGCCGGAAGGACTGGGGTTTCTAGTCCCACAGGTGCTCCTTGTGGTCTTGGGCAAGCCACTTAACCCTCCATAGCCCATGTTCCCTGTAAAATAGTTATCTCCAAGTTATAATGCCCTGCTCAATGTAATTTCAGTTTGTTCAATGTAAACCGCACTGATGCAGAATAGCGCGGTATATAAGAGAATGTAAATAAATAAAATTGCAAAAGTGGTATTGTCAGATTCAAAGGTGAAGCTGATGAAGATAAAGTGGAATTGTTTAACAAATATTTCTCTTCTGTGTTCACAGATGAAGGGCCAAGAGCAGAATATTAAAAACACCCACAAACAGGAACAGAACTCAGGTGGATCTTGAATGATTTCTAGAGGACTTAGTTTAGCTAGCTCCCCACAAACAAAGTAGACAGTGCGAAAGGATGCGATGGGACCAGATCCAAGAGTATTGAAGGAACTTAGGGACGTTCTAGTGCCTCCACTGTCTGACCTTTCCAATGTTTTCTTTTTTTTTTTTTTTTTTTTAAAGAGTCAGGGGTGGTCAGAGAGGACTGGAGAAGAGCACATGTGGTCCCTCGAAACAGAAGTGAAGGACAAGGTTGGGAACTACAGGCTGGTTATAGTCTGACCTCGGATGAGTAAATTAATGGAAATGCTGCTAGAACAGAATAAGGTGACACTTTACTTACCAGTTAATGTCATTTCCTCGAGTCCTGCTAGATCAGTCCAGACAAGCGGGTTGTGTTCCCCAGCAGCAGTTTGGTGGAAACAAAGAACCAATGAAAAGCCCAAGTTTCAATGACATCACTCCTATGTCTCTATTTGACTTAGTCACTAGAGGTCTCTTCAGTATTTATCCCAAAGAATATGGAAGAAAAATGGCAACTCTCACACAACCTCAATCGTGGGCAACAATGAGTAACCATCAGTAGAGAACTATGTACGGGAAAGTATAAAACAGAAGGCTGTCAGTGTAAGATAAACCTGCAAAGCCAAGCATAAAAAACATCTTTGTTAGTGATGTAGCAGAAGGACTGTCAGGTAAGGTTTGCCTCTTTGCGGACGATACCAAAATCTGCAATAGAGTAGACACCCAGGAAGGTGTAGAAAACATGAGGAGGGATCTAGCTAAGCTTGAAGAATGGTCTAGAGTTTGGGAGCTGGGATTTAATGTTAAAAAATGCAAGATCATGCATTTGGGCTACAGCAATCCAAGGGAGCAATATAGTATAGGGGGTGGAGTGGAGTAGCCACCTAAAGGTTAGAGCACTGGCTTGGGAACCAAGAGACCAGGGTTCGATTCCCACTAGCACTCCTTGTGGCCTTGGGCAAGTCACTTAACCCTCCATTGCTCAGAAAAAAATCCAAGTTATTGATGTCCCTGTTTAATGTACAAGTTTAAGTTACAATGTAAACCGCTTTGATTGAAATAAAGCGGTATAAAAAAAAAACCTGTTAAATAAAATAAATAAATAGGGGGTGAAGTACTTTTGTCCACTAAAGAAGAGCGGGAACTAGGCATGGTTGTGTCTGATGATCTTAAAGTAGCTAAACAGGTAGAAAAGGCGACAGCAAAAGCTAGAAGGATGCTTGGGTGCATAGGGAGAGGAATGGCTAGCAGAAAAAAGGAGGCGATAGTGCCTCTTTGCTGCGACCTCATTTGGAGTATTGTGTGCAATTCTGAAGACCACACCTTCAAAAGGATATAAACAGGATGGAGTCAGTACAGAGGGTGGCTACTAAAATGGTTAGTGGTATTAATTATAAAGCATATGAGGACAGACTTAAGGATCTTAATATGTACACCTTAGAGGAAAGGCAGGATAGAAGTGATATGACTGAGACGTTTAAATACCTCCGTGGCATAAATGCACAGGGGGAGAGACTCTTTCGATTGAAAGCAAGTTCTGCTATGAGGGGACATGGGATGAGGGTGAAAGGGGATAGATTCAGGAGTGATAAGCGGAAATATTTCTTTATGGAAAGAGTTGTGAATCCATGGAATAGTCTCCCAGTGGAGGTGGTAGAGAGGACGACAGTATCTGAATTCAAAAAAGCATGGGACAAACAGAGGATCTCTAAAGGAAAAAAGGGGACTGTTGTAATTTTTGGTATGGAAGGACAGACTAGATAGAAAAATGATGATAGAAAAAGACCATATGGCCTATGGCCTATGTCTCTATGGCGGACCCAAGGGTACCTCAGCAGAAGAACAGAGCAAATACAGTTTCAGAGATGGGTCCTGGACTGGTCCGGCAGGACTCAAGGAAAGGATACTAACTGGTAAGTAAAATGTCACCTTCCATATCATCCTGCTGGACCAGTCCAGACAAGTGGAACATACCAAAGTTACGACTTCACTGCATGGGAAGAAGACACAGCAGCTCACAAAACTCTTGAGTCAAAGGCCATGTCAGCCCACGTGTGGACATCCAAGCAATAAAGCTTCACAAAAGTGCAAAGAAATGCCCACGTTGCCTCCCAACAAATGTCTGCAGGAGCTACTGAGCTCCATTCCACCCATGCCAGCATAAAGTATAAAAAGATGGTCAGACTTACGAAAAAAATGTGTAACCTGCAAGTACTGGAGAAGCACCCTCTGGACATCCACAAGGCAAAGATCTGTATCCTTCCCAAAACACTGCTCCTTAGAGAAGGAGGGCAGGCAGACCTCCTGATTCACAAGAAAGGGAGATATCACCTTGGCAAGAAGGAAGGTACAGGCCGAATGGAGATGGCCTTTTCTGAAAACAGATAAGGATCTCTGAAAGAAAGAACCTGCAGCTCGTAAATATACCTTGCAGAACAAATAGCGACCAAGACGACAAATCTCGAGCATCAAATTCTTCAAAGTAGCATACTTCAGAGGTTCAAAAGGTGCCGACATCAGGCCCTGAGCACCAGACAGATCCCAGGAAGGGACCAGACTGGAAAGAAGAATGCAGACACCGAACCCCCTGAAGAAAGCATGAGACAGCCAGGTGCAAGGCTAGAGACTTACCAGCCACTGGACCTCAGAAACAGACCAAAGCTGCCAGCTGAACTTTCAGAGAGCTAAGGGAAAGGCCCTTCTCCAAGCTATCCTGTAGAAAAGCCAACAGGGATGGCACCTTGGCTGCCTCAGGAGCCAACTGCCGAGAGCCACACAGTCACTCAAAGAGGCACCAGACCTGCATGTATGCTAGCTTGGAAGACCATCTCCGGGCTCCAAGCAGAGTGGAGCCCACTGCTGGAGAATAGCCCTTATGCACTAGCCGTCTCCTTTCAAGAACGAAGCTGTAAGTGAGAAGGGGACCGGGTCCTCCAAGACGATCAGTCCCTGCCGCAATAAGCCCCAAGACCAAGGTAACCATAGAGCAGGTGCGTGCAGGAGCCATATCAGATCAAGGCATCGACGCCCTCTGACCCACTCTCTGTGTGGCGACTGAAGAAGCAGCAAACTTTAGCATTGGAGCAGGTCACCATCAGATCCATTCTGGGGCGACCCCAGTGGCGCAGAATAAACTAAACTAAAATGCTTCCAGACTCAATTTCCACTCTCCAGGATCTAGAAAGTGCCAGCTGAGGAAGTCTGCTTCCACATTGTCCACCCTGGCAATGTGTTGAGCCAACAATGCTAGAAGGTGCTTCTCCACCCAGGCAAACAGGAGAGTCATCTCCAGAGTTACACCGGCACTCCTCATGCCACCTTGCTGAATGACATAAGCCACTGCTGCGGCGTTGTCCGAGAACACTTGAACCGCCCAGCCCTTGACCAGGGGCCGGAAACGCATAAGAGCCAACCTGATGGCCCTTGCCTTGAGGTGGATGATGGACATCACTTCCTTGTGGTTCCAACGGCCCTGGGCCGTATGATCTTGACAATAGGCTCCCCAGCCCGAGAGACTGGCATCTGTCATCAAAAAGATCAACGAGAAATCACCCAGCAGCAGCATGCCCTTCCTCAGATGACAGGGCTGCTGCCACCACCACAGGACCGCTGGATCAATCACATGTGAGCACTGTCACGCCCTTAGCCCCTTACATCATTATGGAGGGGCGCGCTTCTTATTGGAGTGCTTCACCTTTAAAGGCCTTTTCCTAACTGGTTGCTTTTTAATGCATTATGGGAAAGGTAGTTCAGTTAGATGTTATGTGGCCTCAGGTAAAGAAAAAAACACCTTCTTGTAGTTGGGTTGAGTGGTAGGCAAATGACAGAAATTAACCATTGAAATGACACGCTAAGGTTCCAAATTTTCACCTTTTTAATGTTTCACCAGGATTCTTGTATTTCAACACAGGATACAACTTGAACTCAAACAAAACAGCTTTCTTCAGCTTAAATATTCAATACTTCTAACAGCACATGCCACCAGGCATGGCTTGCCGTGCAGTCCAAAACAAACAGGAACAAAACTTTAAACCAGGTTTCTTTTCCTTCAGTCCAGAACTATACCTGGGAACTTTGTCTTCTTAAACACAACAAAACTTCTTACAGGCAGTTAAACTCTCACTGGTAAACAAAATCACTTTGCAAGGTTTTCTCAATATTTAGCCAAATAAACCTCTCTTACTTTCTCTGTTGGTACAGCTTCAGACAGAGCACAGCACTCTTCACAGCTGTTCTCAAGTGTAATTAGGTAGCCTCAGCTTTGCACAGTAAAACACTTCTCCTGAACTGAGAACCTTCACAAGCTGAACACAGTTCTTAGGGCTATTGGACATTGGAGGGTTTTTCCTTTAAGGTTGACTCCCTTTCAACCCCTCTGAATTGGCAGACTGACATACAGAACAATCCATACATGAGTCCTCTTCTACCAAAGGTAAATCTGGGTCATCCAGTTGCATTGGCTCAATCTCTGACGCAGACTCAGATAGCTTATCTGACTGCTTTCAGTTATGGTTAAAGCTGTCTCTAGCAACTCTATAGTGCTCCTTATTAGATAAGCTTCTAGGGCTCATACCTTGGTCAAAGCTTGTATCGGCTTTCGCTCTTTCATGCTCTGGCCACCCATTCACCTCGTCCTGTTCTCCACCCTGTGTTCCAGGTTCCTGCTGTTCTTACTGTTCCATTCCTTCTCCAGAAAGCATTCCTACTTCCTTCTCTTTCTCTTTCATCAACAGCTCTCCTTGTGCTGCTCCTGCTGCTTCTGCTCCTGCTGCCTCTCCTCGAGCTCTCCGTGCTGTCTTCCCTTGCTGTTCCTCCTGCAGTCCCTCTCTGGATAAACGGAGCTAAACTTAAACCTCCCAGGGACCTGCTCCACCCTGTCTCCTCTCAGGTGAGAAAGATCAAATTCCCTTGTGGCAGCTGAATGATTAGGGAATGCAGTGACGTAAGGGTTCCCTACCCTGGGCTTGCATTCCCTCACCTTTTCACCACTAGGGGCATGCTGTAACTTATTGCAGCCAGGAATTACCTGTTTTCTAGGTATAATGGGGGTTTTATGTCCTTGACCTTTTAAAATAGGAGCTTTTGTTAGGGATCAGAAGAAGGAATTTACCCTATCTCCTAGGTCGTGATAAGCTTCCTTATCACAGCACGTACCCATGGCACCATCTCTATGGTCACTGCCATCAATCCGAGGAGCTGAAGATAATCTCAGATTCTGAGAGCTTGCTACACACAGAACAGCACCAGGCAATCCAACAGTCTTGACTTTTTCCTCTAGCAGGAAAATACTGCCCACTCAAGTGTTGAAACGTGATCCCAGAAACTCCAGGGACTGGGAAGGCAACAGCTGGCTGATTGATAACCCAGCTGAGGCTTTCCAAAAAAGGACACCACTCAGAACGCCACCCAAGAAACTTCTGAAAGGGAACGGGCCAGGATGAGCCAGTCATCCAGATATAGATGAACACAGATCCTTTGGCACCGCAGCCGCCACCACCACCATGACCTTTGAGAACATCCTCGGGGCGGTGGATAAAATGAAGGGGGGGCGAACTGATAGCGAGAGCCAAACCCAGCAAAATGCAGATACTTTTACTGATCTGCCCGCATCGAGATATCAAAATACACCTCAGCCAAATCCAGAGAAGCCAAGAACTCCCCTCAGCACACTGCCTGAATCACAAAGTACAAGGCTTTCATCCAGAAGCACAGGACACGCAAGTGCTCGTTGATACCCTTGAGTCCAGAATAGGCTGAAAAAGTCCTTTTTGGGCACCACATAATAGATATAATATCTTCCCTTCCCATGCTCGTCCAGGGGGGGAGGGGGGGTGGAGAGGGAGGAACAGGTACCACTGCCTTTAGGCCTAGCAACTTCTCATAGTGGACTGCACAGCGGCACTTTTGATCGCAGATCCACAAGGGGAGATGAAAGCATCCGGAATCGGCTCTTTGCATTCCAGGACATAGCCTAAACTGAATGGTGTCTAGCACCCAATGAATCCATGGTAACCCAGGCACATTCCTGAAAGGAAATGCCTCCAACCGGAGGAACAAGGGAATGGGCCCCCAAACCTTCATTGTGAAGCCCTGAAGGGGGACCCAAGTACCTGGGTCCATGAGCTCCACGAAAGGACAGAGAATGAGCTTGAAGCCCAGAAGCAGAGGAGAAGAAAAGTTTTCCAGGCGGTAAAGACGAAACTCCCGAGACCCCCGGGGATCCAGCCAGTGTGCCCTCGGTGGATGGACAGAAGCTGACAAGGGGCAGCAGCCCGCTTCACAGCCCCCCAGACCTGTCTTCCAGAAGGTGGTAAGATTTTGTCTCACCCAAAACCTTCACCAGCTTCTCCAAATCGGCTCAAAAAAAAAAAAAAAGCTTCCCCTAAAAAGCCAGTTGGGCCAACCAGGCTTTGGAAGACGAGTCCGCTACCCAGTGCCAGAGCCAAATCCAACACCGTGACACCATCAGGGAAGCATCTCTAGTAGCCAAAACATACCAGGTCATACATAGCAACAGAAAGGAAGGCCATAGCAGATTCCAAAAGAGAAGTAGTATCACCCGATGGAAGAGGCTGGATCCAATGAAGCAGGGCTTGAGATGTCAGGCTGGAACATACCTCCAGCTGCAGAATAGCAGCCACCACAGTAAGCTGGCTCTTTAACAAAGAACCCACCTTACAGTCCGGAAAATCTTACGGCTGAATGCCTTCCACAGAAAAGAGTAGTTACTCACCTGTAATAGGTGTTCTCCAGGAGCAGCAGGAATCAGTCCTCATGGTGACATCGGCGCCAACGGAGCCCGCGTGCAGAGCATTTCCCCAGCTTTCAAGGAAAGCCTTTGGGAATGCAGCGCACATGCGCAGTCCCCTTCCCGCCCAAGAGTGCCATCTTGCTCAGTCCGATGACATAGCTAAAAGACAGCAAAAAATCTGAATGAAGTATATGACTGCAACTCCAGGGGAGGAGGGAGGGAGGGTGGTGAGGACTGATTCCTGCTGCTCCTGGAGAACACCTGTTACAGGCGAGTAACTACTCTTTCTCCAAGACCAAGCAGGAAGTCAGTCCTCACATATGGGACTTCCCAGCTCTAGGCTACCGGGAACCCTAAGCTGAAAAATGGCTCCCCTCTCAGGAGCCTCAGCATACGTGATAAGAATATCCTCTGAGAACGCCCCCGTACGGTAGCCCAACACAAGGGCCGGAGGGTAGGAGTTGCTTAAACCTCAAAGAGATTAGGGAGTACCGCCTGTCCGAAAGCACTGTCCCTTCGGGACTCTTTCTCCAGGCAGTAATGGGCTGCAAAAGTCTGGCTTGAAGACCAAGTTGCGGCCCGGCAGATGTCTGCCAACTGAACAGAGCGGAGATGAGCTACTGACGCGGCTTTCGCCCTGACACGGTGGGCCGTGACTCGACCCTGCAAGGGGAGGTCGGCTGCCTTGTACGTCCAGGCGATACAATCTGCTACCCAAGTGGATAACGTATGCTTGGAGACAGGTAAAGAGTAGTTACTCACCTGTAACAGGTGTTCTCCAGGAGCAGCAGGAATCAGTCCTCACTTATGGGTGTCATTGACGCCGATGAAGCCCCAGCGGAGCATTTCCCCAGCTTTCTATGAAAGCCTTTGGGAATGTTGGCACGTATGTGCGGTTCCCTTCCCGCCTAAAGGTGCCATCTTACCTCAGTCTAATGAGATAGCTAAGAACAGCACACAAAAAGGTAAAAATTAAACTATGTACAACTGCAACTCCCAGGGGAGGAGGGAGGGTAGTGAGGACTGATTCCTGCTGCTCCTGGAGAACACCTGTTACAGGTGAGTAACTACTCTTTCTCCAGGACCAAGCAGGAAGTCAGTCCTCACTTATGGGTGACTCCCCAGCTCTGGGCTACCAGGAACCCAGGCTGAACAAGAGAACTCCCTCTAGTCCCAGCAACACAGAAAAGGCTTTTCAAGGACACACCCTCCACCGGTAGCCCAACCAGAGGGCAGGAGTTGCCTAGACCTCAAAGAGATTCCGGAGTACTGCTTGGCCAAAAGCACTGTCCCTACGGGACTCCCTCTCCAGACAGTAGTGGGCTGCAAATGTCTGGCTTGAAGACCAAGTAGCAGCCCTGCAGATGTCTTGCAATGGAACAGAGCGGAGGTGAGCCACTGATGCAGCCATTGCCCTCACACGGTGGGCCGTGACCCTACCCTGCAAAGGAAGGTCAGCCGCCTTGTAAGCCCAGGTGATACAGTCAGCTACCCAGATGGACAGGGTACACTTGGACACAGCCACCCCCAAGTTATTGGGGTCAAAAGAAACAAAGAGCTGAGTAACCCTCCTGTGACCTTGCGTACATTCAAGGTAGAAGGATAAGGCCCTCCTACAGTCCAGGGTATGCAGAACTGCTTCAGCCTGACTTGCATGAGGCCTAGGGAAGAATGTTGGAAGAACCACCTCCTGGTTGAGGTGGAAAGAGGAGACAACCTTAGGAAGGAACTTAGGGTGAGTCCTGAGGACCACCCTGTTCTTATAGATTCTGGTGTAAGGCCTATCACAAACCAAGGCCTGAAGCTCACTCACTCGCCTAGCCGAAGTAAGGGCTATCAGAAAGAGAGTCTTCCAGGAAAGGAAGCGAAGAGGGCAAGTAGCCATCGGCTCAAAAGGTGGGCGAGTCAGCTGCTGCAAGACCACATTGAGCTCCCACTCAGCAGCAGGATGACATATGGGAGGCTTGAGCAGAAGCAAGCCTCTGAGAAACCTGGACACCAAAGGGTGCACAGATAAGGAATGTCCCTCCACTAATGAGTGGTGAGCTGCCAAAGCCGAGAGGTGGACCCGAACAGAATTGGACTTCAGACCCTGATTGGATACGTGCAGCAGGAACTGAAGCACTACTGGTACAGTACAGGAGAAAGGATCTTCAGTACGTAGCTGACACCACACAGAAAACCTCTTCCACTTGAGAGCATAGGTTTTCCTAGTGGACTGTTTCCTGGAGGCCAGGACAACCTCCTCAACTTCTGGAGGCAGGCCCCAGGGAGCCAAGACTACCCTTGCAGCCTCCATGCCATCAGATGGAGAGATTTGAGATTGGGGTGCAGGAGGGATCCCTGATCCTGAGAGAGAAGGTCGGGCTGCAACCCCAGAGGCAGAGTGAGATCCACTGCTAGTTGACGAAGTAGTGGGAACCAAGATTGCCTCGGCCACCAGGGAGCTATCAGGAGGACAGAGGCCCTGTCCCTGAGAACCTTGAACAGTGTTCGGGCCACCAGAGGGGTGGGAGGAAACGCATACAGGAGGCCCTGAGTCCATGGAATGAGAAAAGCATCTGCTGCTATCCGCAGAGGATGTGGTTGCCTAGAGCAAAACCTGGGCAGCTGGTGGTTTAGGGGGCTGGCAAACAGGTCTATGGAGGGAAGGCCCCATTTCAGGAAAACCTTCTGAACCACCAAAGGATGTAGCTGCCACTCGTGTGGTTGCAGAATCCTGCTCAATCTGTCAGTCAGGCAATTTGCCTGGCCTGGAAGATAGACTGCTTTGAGAAGCATATTGTGTTTCAGGGCAAAGGAACAGAGGTCCTGAGCCTCCTGACAAAGGATCTGGGAACCAGTTCCGCCCTGTTTGTTGACATAGAACATGGCTACCTGGTTGTCTGTCTGGATCAAGACAGACTGTTGTGCCAGGGAAGCAGTAAAGGCCTTGAGGGCCAAGCGGATAGCTCTGAGTTCCAGGAGACTGATCTGCTGGGACGCCTCCCAAGGAGACCACAGGCCCTGGGTGCACTTGTCTAGACAGTGAGCTCCCCAGCCCTGCAGAGAGGCATCTGTGGTCAGCACCACTGTATAGGGTGGTATCTGAAAAGGCACCCCCACCAAGGGGGATGCAACCACCAGTTGAAGGAGGTCAGAAAACGTTTGGACACCCTGATCCTGTCTCTGAGACTGCCTGAGGCCTGTGACCACTGAGTCCGAAGGCACCACTGTGCAGGCCTCATATTGAGCCTGGCATTGGGGGTGACCTGTACTGACGACGCCATGTGGCCTAGAAGCCTGAGACAGAGTCTGGCGGAGACCAGGGACTTGTTCAGAAACTTGCTGGCTAGGTTTATGAGCCTTTGTGCACGGTCCACTGGTAAGAATGCTCTTGCCAGCTGAGAATCTAACCTTGCTCCTATGAACTCCAAGTTCTGGGAGGGGACCAAAGTGGACTTTGCGAAGTTGATGACAAAGCCCACCCTTTGGAGCAGAGATATGGTCCTGGTAGTGGCCTGATGAACCTCCAGGGAGGACTGGCTTCGGATGAGCCAGTCGTCCAGGTAAGGAAAGACAAAGATGCCTTGATTTCTTAGGTAGGCCGCCACCACTGCCAGGCACTTGGTAAACACCCTGGGAGCGGAGCACAGGCCAAAGGGCAGTACTCTGTACTGATAATGGTTTCCTCCCACCATGAACCTGAGGTACTTTCTGTGGTGTGGATGGATAAGGATGTGAGTGTAAGCATCCTTTAGGTCTAAAGAGCATAGCCAATCTCCCTGCTGGAGGTAGGGCAGAAGTGTTCCAAGAGTAAGCATCTTGAACTTCTCTCTTACCAGAAACTTGTTCAGGTTTCTGAGATCCAAAATGGGTCGAAGACCACCAGTTCTTTTTGGCACCAGGAAATACCTGGAGTAAAAACCGTGACCTTGGAAGTGGGGAGGCACAGGCTCCACCGCCCTGTCCACCAGCAGACCCCTTAGCTCTTGGAGGAGAAGGTCTGTATGTAGGGGAGGCCTTGAAGGTTCCCCTGGAAAATATGGTGGAGGCAGTTGGTGAAAGTGGAGGGCATAGCCCTGACTGACTATGTCCAGCACCCAACTGTCCTGAGTGATCAAGGGCCACAGGTGGGCGAACAGGGCTAGGCGGCCTCCTGTGCAGGACTGGGTCAGCAAGGGAGCCATGGCTATACTCAGGGAGTCAAAAACCCCCACCCTGCGGAGTGGTAGCAGGGACTGAAGGCTTGGAGGCTCTCTGCCTACGGGGCCCATTACCCTGGCCCTTGGCTTGCTGACCCTGTGGGGCAGCTTGGGCAGCCTGATATTGAGGGTACTGTTTGCAGGCAGTGCCCTTCCTCGGGTAAAAGGACTTTTTACCAGAGCCCTTCTTTTTCTGAGAAGGGGCAGAGGTCTTCCTGGACAGCCTGGTCCTCGTGAGGTGCTCAGTCTCGAGCTGGGCGGCCTTCTCGGCCACAGGCTTGCCAAAAAGGTTTTCACCTCGGCAAGGGACATCGACCAACTTGTCCTGAACCCATGGCTCGAGGTCCGATGACTGTAGCCAAGCCTGGCGTTGAGCCGCGATGCCGGCTGCCGCTACTCGGGCTGAAGCCTCGAAGCCATCGTAGGCGGGGCGGGAAATGAACTTTGAGCATTCCCGGATCCTCGAAGACAAGGACTTGAAACTCTGTAAAGGTTCCCCGGAGAGACCAGCAGAGAATCCGGCCAACTCCTTGGCAAGGTCTCGCAAGTACATGCCCATGTACAGATGGTAAGTCTGGACACGGCAAGCAAGCATCGAGCCCTGAAAGCACTTTCTACCGACGCCATCAAGGCTTCGGTCCTCCCTGCCGGGGGGCACCGCAGAGTGCATCTTCTGACTTTTCAGATGATGCATGGCCGATTCCACAACCATGGAATGGTGTGGAAGCTGTGCTTTTTGGAAGCCGGGACTCTTCCGGAGTCGATAGATGGAATCGACTCGCTTGCTCAAAACCGGCGCCGAGGCCAGGGCCTCCCACATCCGGAAGAGGAGCCGTTCCAGCATCGGAGGAACCGGGACAGTAAAGGCCTCCTTCGGAGGAGAGTCATACTGCAGAGCACCGAGCTCCTCGGCTCGAGGCTCTTCCTCGGGGTCAGCCTGGATAGCCAGAGCAGCGGCCATATCCTGGACAAACTCCGAGAACCTGGTATCCTCCGGAGGGGATCTACTCCGGGGCTCAGACTCAGGTGAGTCTGACGGGACACACCGAGTCTTGAAAGTGTCAGGAGACTCCTTGTTTTCGGTCTCCCAAGCCGACTCGTCCGATGTCGAGACGGGGTCCGAAACCGCAGGGCCCAGACGCCGGAGGCTCCGGCGTCGAGACCCTCGGTCCCGAGCGGGAGGTCGAGGGAGACCTCGACCGAGGACGACTTCGAGCCGCAAGGGACTCGAGTATCGGCTCGGTCTCCGGGGTCGACTTCGAAGTCGATGTCCCAGTGGTCGGGGCAGAGGCACCAGACAGGCTGGCCATCAGCGCCCGCTGCTGATCCATGAAGGCAGACATTCTGCTCTCCAAGGCTGTCAACCTGAGGCTCAGCTCGGGTGACGCAGCAGCCACCGACTCGGGCCCCAGCAGCGCCGGCCCCGACGTCGGGTCTCGAGGAGGCAAGTCCACGAGGACAACAGAACTTATGTGTCCAGCAGACTCCGAATCGAGGCAAGGAACTTTGGTCAGCTTTTCCTGGTCCACGGGCCCGGGACGACTGTCGGGGGTCTTAGACCTGGCCCGGGAGGGCTCAGGGACCTCCTCCGACGCCACCCTCGTGAGCCTCTTCTTCCTCTTACGTTCCCGGTTGGGGGACCCCTTGTCCGAGGAACTCCGACGCTTCTCGGGATTGGAATCCCAAGATGTCGAAGCCTCAGATGAGGTCCGGGCCCGGGCAGAGGCCGAGTCCGAGAAAAGCCTTTCACTTTGCTGCTGACGACTTCGGAGTGCCTTGGAAGACATCTTCCCACATGGCCCGAACGTTTTAGGATCGTGGTCCGGGCCGAGGCACCGAAGGCAGCAGTCATGTGTGTCGGTGAGAGACATGATCTTCTTACACCGATCACACTTTTTGAAACCACTGGAGGCCATCGGGGAAAAAAGGGACCCCGCAAGGTCAAAGGACCGACCCTCCAGGGAAAAAGAAAAAGTTTTGGCGCAAACGCCGAGCCACTAAGGGCAAAAACCGAAAAAATAAAGAAGGGATTCGATACCGGTGTACCGAACCCAGCGGGAGGGGAACAGACGTCGAATCCGAGGAAAAACGCGAAACAACGCTAGAAAAAAAACTTCTCTTTTCCGGGAAAAACAGGACACACGTCCGATGGGCTTCACGGAAAAAAAAGAGACTGAGGTAAGATGGCACCTTTAGGCGGGAAGGGAACCGCGCATGCGTGCCAGCATTCCCAAAGGCTTTCATGGAAAGCTGGGGAAATGCTCCGCTGGGGCTTCATCGGTGTCGATGACACCCATAAGTGAGGACTGACTTCCTGCTTGGTCCTGGAGAACCCCATCTTATTAGGGTCAAAGGAGACGAAGAGCTGAGTAGCCCTTCGATGCCCCGCGTACGTTCTATGTAAAAAGACAAGGCCCTCTTACAGTGCAGGGTATGCAAGACTGTTTCAGCCCAGCTAGAATGCAGCCTGGGAAAGAAGGTCGGAAGAACCACCTCCTGGTTGAGGTGGAAAGAGGAGAACACTTTTGGAAGGAACTTGGGATGGGTCTGTAGGACCACCCTGTTCCTATAGAACAGTGTGTACGGCCTATCAGAAACCAGAGCTTGTAGTTCACTCACACGTCTGGCCGAGGTAGGAACCACCAGGAAGAGCGCCTTCCAAGTAGCCATCGGCTCAAACGGTGGGCGAGTAAGTTGCTGCAAGACCACGTTCAAATCCCACTCAGCTGCCGGTGGATGAACCGGAGGCTTGAGCAGAAGCAGGCCTCTGAGAAATCTGGACACCAAAGGGTGAACCGAAATAGACTGTCCTTCCACCGGTGAGTGGTGCGCTGATAGGGCACTGGACGTGGACCCGAACAGAGCTAGACTTAAGGCCTAGTTCTGACAGGTGAAGTAGCTACTGCAGTACTACTGGCACAAGGCAAGAGAAAGGATCTTCACTGCGCTGAGCACACCACACCGTAAACCTACGCCACTTGAGGGCATAGGATTTTCTGGTGGACTGCCCCCTAGAGGACAAGACCACCTCCTCAACCTCCTTAGGTAGACATAAGGGAGCTAGCACTATCCTTTCAGCAGCCAGGCCATCAGATTGAGGGACCTGATTAGGGTGCAGAAGGGAACCCTGATCTTGAGAGAGGAGATCGTGTTGCAACCCCAGAGGGAATGGAGTTTCCACCGCCAATTGCAGCAGAAGTGGAAACCACGGCTGCCTTGGCCATCTGGAAGCTACCAGAATCACGAGGCCTTGTCCCGGAGAATCTTGAACAGAGTTTGGGCCACCAGGGGCATGGGAAGAAATGCATACAGGAGGCCCATAGACCAAAAGATCCAAAAAGCATCCTCTGCTATCCGCAAAGCATGTGGCTGTCTGGAGCAGAACCTGGGCAGCTGACGATTCTGTGGACTTGCAAAGAGATTGATGGATGGAAGTCCCCAGCGGAGGAAGATCTGCTGGACCACCAATGGATTCAACTGCCATTCGTGTGGCTGGAGAATCCTGCTTAGCTTGTCTGCTAGGAAATTCTCCTGGCCGGGTAGATAAACTGCTTTGATTGACTGCAAAGGAACACAGGGCCAGTGCCTCCCGACATAGGAGCCTGAACCCCGTGCCCCCTTGTTTGTTCATGTAGAACATTGCCACTTGATTGTCCGTCTGAACTAGGAGACTGGTGAGATAGGACATGAGAAAATGTTTGTAGAGATAAGCGGATTGCTTGCAGCTCCAAAAGACTGGATTTGCTGCGTGGCCTCCCGGGGAGATCACCGGCCTTGAGTACACATGCCCTGGCAATGTGCACCCCGGCCCATTAAGGAAGCATCGGTCGTCAACACCCTTATGTGTGTTGGAGCCTGAAAAGGTACCCCTCTGAGAAGGTTTGGGAGATGTAGCCACCACTGTAAGGAGTCCAAAAGTGGTTTGGACACCTCTACTCTGTCTCGGAGGTCGCCTGTGGCCTGCGTTCACCGAGCTCTGAGGCACCATTGAGCAGGCCGCATGTGCAGGCGGGCGTTGGGAGTTACATGCACCGTGGATGCCACGTGGCCCAGGAGCCGCAGGTAGTGCCTGGCGGACACATGAGAACTGCTGTGGAACTGGTTGGCCAAGTCCATCAGTCTGTGAGCCCTGTCCTCGGGCAAGTAGGCTCTTGACTGAAGGGTGTCTAGTCTTGCCCCTATAAACTCTAGGTTCTGAGAGGAGAGCAAAGTGGACTTTGCGTAGTTTATGACATAGCCCAGATGCTGAAGAAGAGAGACAGTGCGAAGAGTGGCTTGTCGGGCCTCCTGGGGAGACTGGCCCCTGATGAGCCAGTCGTCCAGGTATGGGAAGACGAAAATTCTCTGATTCCTGAGATAAGCCGCCACCACCGCCAGGCATTTGGTGAAAACCCTGGGGGCAGAGGTCAGGCCAAAGGGAAGTACCCTGTACTGAAAATGGTTTCCTCCCATCACAAATCTGAGATATTGTCTGTGGTCTGGATGAATGAGGATGCGAGTATAAGCATCCTTTAGGTCTAAGGAGCATAGCCAGTCTCCCTGCTGGAGTTAAGGCAGCAGTATCCCAAGGGTAAGCATCTTGAACTTTTCCCTCTCCAGAAACTTGTTTAGGTTTTGTTTAGGATAGGCCGGAGGCCCCCCTGTCCTTTTTGGTACCAGGAAGTACCTGGAGTAGAAGCCTTGCCCTTCCAGGTGGTGAGGCACCGGTTCCACCGCCTGTTCCTTTAGAAGACTTGCCAATTCCTGAACGAGGCGGTTCCTGTGTAGAGGGAGTCTGGGAGACTCACCTGGAAAATAGGAGGGTGTCGCTAGTGGATGTGGAGCATGTAGCCCTTTTGGACTATGCTCAATACCCAGGTATCCCCTGTGATGGCTGGCCACCTATAGGCGTACAGAGTCAGCCGACCCCCTGTGCTGAGTGGAGCCACCGGCGGAGGACAGGCTATGCTGTAGGAGTCAAAACTCCGCTCCCTGCTGTGCAAGAGCCGGAGCTGGCGGCTTTGGGGTCTTCTGCCTACAGGGCCCATGCCCCTGCCCCCTGCCCCTTGGCCTGCTGGCCCTGTTGGGGAGCTGGAGAGGCCTGATATTGAGGGTAGGATTTGTAGGCAGCACCCTTCCTCGGGAAAAAGGGCTTCTTTCCCGAGCCCTTCTTTTTTTGAGAAGGGGCAGACGTCTTCCTGGACAGCCTTGTCCTGGTGAGAGTCTCAGTCTCGATTTCTGCAGCCTTTTCAGTCATGGGTTTACCGAAAAGGTTTTCACCTCGGCAAGGGACATCAACAAACTTGTCCTGCACCCATGACTCCAGGTCTGATGACTGTAGCCAGGCCTGACGGCGTGCACCGATGCCAGCTGCGGCTACCCGGTCCGAAGCCTCAAAACCATCATAAGCTGCTCGAGAGAAACTTCGAGCACTCTCGGATCCCTGTTGACAAAGCCTTGAACCTCTCAAAAGGTTCCTCGGAGAGGCCAGCTGAGAACCCGGCAATCTCCTTTGCCAGGTCTCATAGGTACATGCGCATGTACAGCTGGTAGGTCTGGACACGGCAACCATGGAGTTGTGCGGTAGCTGCGCCTTTTGGAACCCAGGGCTCTTACGGACTCGATAAATGGAATCGACCCGTTTGCTAAGAACCGGCGCCGAAGCCGGTGCCTCCCACATATGGAAGACCAGCCGTTCCAGCATTGGAGAAACCGGTACAGTAAAGGCTTCCTTCAGAGGAAAGTCATACTGGAAGGCATAGAGCTCCTCGGCTCGAGGCTCCTCCTCGGCGTTCACGGGGAAAGCCAAAGCTTTGGCCATGTCCTTCACGAAGTCCGAGACCCGGGTATCCTCTGGGGGGGGACCTTCTCCTAGGCTCGGACTCCAGTGAGTCCGAAGGGACGCACCGGGTCTGGAAGGTGTCTGGGGACTCCTCGCCCTCCATCTTCCACGCCGACTCCTCCGAGGAGGAATCGAGCAGCTCCGGCCGTGTGGGCCTCGGTGCCACCCGCTCCAACGCCAAGGGTATCGGCGTAGACGACCTCGGCCCCGCATGGGAGGTCGAGGGGGACATTGACCGAGGCTCGACTCGGTCTCCGGGGTCGACTTAGACGTCGAGGTCCCGGTGGTCAGTGCAGATGCACCAGTCAGACCGGCGATCAGCACCCGCTGCTGTTCCATGAAGGCAGCCAAGCTAATCTCCAAGGCCGTCAGCCTGAGTCCAAGCTCAGGAGACTCAGCAGCCCCCGACTCGGGCCCCGACGGCGTCGGGCCCGACGTCTGTTCTCCCGGAGAGTAGTCCACGAGGACAACAGCACTTACATGACTCAGGGACTCCGGCTCCACGCGAGGTAACTTGGACGGCCTCTCCGACTCCAAGAGCCCGGGGCGGTGGTCAGGGCTATGCGACCTAGCCCTCAAGGACCCAGGAGCCTCCACCAACGCCGCCCTCGCGAGCTTTTTCTTCCTTTTATGATCCCGGGTGGGAGACTCCCTCTCAGAGGAACCCCGACAGCGCTCGGGGTCAGACTCCCGAGATGTCGAGGCCTCTGACGAAGTCCGGGCCTGGCCGGACGCGGACTCTGAAAAAATTCTCTCACGTTGATGCCGACGGCTCCAAAGTGCCTTCGACGACATTTTGCCGTACGGGCCACAGACCAGCGGGTCATGGTCAGGCCCGAGGCAGCAGTCATGTGTGCCGGTGAGAGACATAAGTTTCTTGCACCGATCACACTTTTTTGAACCCGCTGGGAGCCATCAGGGGAAAAAGGGCCGCTGCAAGGTCAAAAGACCGGGCTGCCAGTGAAAACACAAACCCCCCCCCCCAAAAAAAGCGCGAACGCTAGTCACGAAGGACAAAAAAATGAAAATCAAAATTCCAGATTCGATACCGGTGTACCGAGCCCAGGCGGAAGGGGAACCGGCATCGAACCGGATCAGAAAAAGGCAAAATAGCCAAAAAAAAATCTACTTTTCCCGGGTGACACGAACTCACGTCCGTTGGGCTCCGCAAAAAAAGAAAGACTGAGCAACATGGCACCCTTGAGCGGGAAGGGGACCGCACATGCGCGCTGCACTCCCAAAGGCTTTCCTTGAAAGCTGGGGAAATGCTCCGCACGAGGGCTCCGTCGGCGCCGACGTCACCTGTATGTGAGGACTGACTTCCTGCTTGGTCCTGGAGAATGGTGGTCCATCTGGTAATTGCTGTGACCTGCGCATCCACCTTGGGAATATCAAGTCACTCAACACACTCCTCCAGAGCATAGATCTTCTTACACACCCTTAACCCCTTAGATAGGGAATCAGGAGAGTCCCACTCCAATAGATCATATCCTTGATCACCTCTGGGAATGGAAGACAGTAGTGGATTTCCACATCCCTTGAAGGAGTAGGTGGATTTTTCGGCTCTTGCTCCATGCCGGAAGCATCCGTCAAGTTAAAGGCGGATGAGACCCTGGCAATCAATGCCACCAGCTCCTCCTTTGAGAATAGGCATACCACTCTGGCCTCTTCACAATCCTCTGAAGGCTAGAGTACTTCTTCATCCACATCAAAGCCCAGTACTGAGCCATCTGAATCCAAGTTATAATATCAAACAACTCCCAGCTGTTCCCCATCTCCAGGGGGAACTCCTCACCAGGGACTCTTAAGCAAAGGCAATCAAAGAGGGCTGACACTCTCAGCCTGCCCAACAGCACCCAGGAGCACCCAGAACCTGAATTTCCACATAAGGACCAAGTCTGCGGCAAAAAAGAAAATAATTCTTGGGGGGGGGGGGGGGAACGAGACAACAATCCAGAGTCTGGAAGCTCTCCTCTCAAAAATGACCCCCTTACACCGCACACCCCCTGAAGGATGTGGAGAGATTTAAAGCACAGTTGCTGGAACCCAACCGGCTGCATATCCTTATCTATAGCACCATCCGTCACCTCCTGCCCCAAAACAGGCAAGGCTGGACAAACTGCATCCCTCGGCTCAGAGAGTGGGAGCAGGCCTCCAAGGACAACTCAGAAGCTGCCATACAAGAAGAGCAGAGTCAGAATCCAGATATGAGGCACCTCACTTGCCACAGGTCAAACGACACTTCCTGGAAGACGATGGTGAGTTAAGGCAAGTTTCACAACAGTGCACACTAAGGCCGCAGTGGGCCAAAGGTGCGTGTTAACCATGCTTTTATGGCAACACATTTTATAGGTGCTAGGAAAGGAACGTGCTTGGGTGGAATGTGTGCTAGGACCACGCTATCGCTAAGCGCCCAATAGGTAAAAATGCTTCCAAATCCTTCCAATTTCTGGCTGCTCAACAGGCTCTTATCCAAGGTAAGAGCGTGGAGTTGAACCAATTTTCCCTCCTCCTATGGCTTCTGAAAAGACAGGAGAGTCTAGTGGAGCCTCCCATGTCATGCTCAAGTGAGAGAGAGTCACCCTCAAAGTGATCTGTCACAAGCGTTTTTATCAATCTTTTCCTCTCAATTCTTCAGATTTTCTTCAGGAGAGGAGAAAATCCATCCACCATCTGCTGGAGACAAAGAAATACTGAAGAGACCTCTGGTGGCTGAGGCGAATAGAGGTACAGGAGTGATATTGCTGAAACCTGGACTTTTCATTGGTTCTTTGTCTCCACCAATCTGCTGCTAGGGGAACACAACCCACTTATCTAGACTAGTCTAATGGAAGCACGGTTATCAAACGTACCAACAGCACGCAGTAATCGCATGCTTCGCGAACATCATGGGTACAAATGGATGGCAATAGCTGCATTCATAATGCTGCCAGGCTGCGTTGTTTGCATTTTCCATGCGTTATCTGAGCACACTCCCAACATAACATATAGCTTTTACAGCAAATGCGGCGTTATTTGCACAATTGCAGCATATTAGCTGCAAGAGACTAATGCTCTTTATTTAGTAAGCATGCTTCTTTGTGTACATCTGCCTTTTAATAAAATCTGAAGCTCCCAGCATGTTTTGAAGTAGCAAACAAATACCACAGATAAATCAGTGTACACATAAAGAGAGAAAAATTTGGTACCTAACTATTTTATGAGGCTGGGTTTTTTTTGTTTGTTTTTTTTTTAATGGAGGGTAGGTATTCCTGTTCACTGCATAACTCTTGAAATGCCACACAGAGACGCTGCATCTTGTCTTCTTTTGAATAAATATACAGAAATTTTACTTACCAGATAATTTCTTTTCCTGCGATCCTGCTAGACAAAGTCCAGACAAACCTGCCAGCAGATGTTGGAGAGAGAACACTAGAACTTTCCAATTACATCACTGATATAAGGAGTGGTGCAGAGCAAATGCCAGTATTATCCTAACAAAGCACATGGTAATTAACCCAAAAACATACCAAACACACCTACCACTCCAGGGAATCAATTCTGGTAGGCCAGAGGAACCCACAATGAAGGAGAAGTCCTTTCCCTAACTTTCCTTCACCGACCTATGTACAGATGCCAAGACCTGCAAAGCGGAAAGAAGAAGCCATTGACATCTTCCCCGAGGGTCCTGGACTGGTCTAGCAGAATTCTAGGAGACAATTCAGTTAAATAAAATTTCTCCTTCCTTCCCATTCTGTTAGACCAGAACCGGCAAAAACAGGAAGTACCCAAGCTACATCCTAACCTGGGTGGGCAAAAGACACAGCTACTCTAAGGACCGCGGCCCCAAATACCAAAATCTGCCTTCTCCTGAACATCCAAATCAATAATGCTGTCAGAGGACCGCCCTACAAATGTCCACGAGGGCCACCACCCTAGACTCTGTCCAAGACAAAGCCTTAGAATCCGGAGAGTGGGCCTGGAGACCTTGTGAACTATCATACTTTTCAAAGAGTAGACGTGGAGGCTGCCTTGCCTTTGTAAGACCCCCAGACAGTACAAAATGCTAAGTTAACTTATGGAACAGATTTATCACCTTTAAATGCCACAGAAGTCACCTGTGGACATCTAACAGACACAGATCTTTGCCTTGCCTCTGGCACTCCTTCTCTGAGAAGGCCGGAAATGAGACCACCTGATTAATGTGAAAAGAGGACATTACATCAGGCAAAAAAAGGAAGGCACTGGGCAAAGAGTGACCGCATATGCAAAAAGACTCGGTAACGGATCTCACCAAAACAATACCTGCAACTCAAATGCATCAAGCAGAGCAAATCACCAAGAACACCATCTTCAAAAGATGCGTCTTTCAAGATGGTCTGCCTCAAAGGGAGGACCCATCAAGGCCCAAAGCACCAGCATAGTCTTACTGAGAAACCAAGGCCCAGAAAGGGGTCTGCAGATATGGCATATTTTCCTGTGGGGAGTTAAACATCCAAATGCACTGTGAGCAAGGTTAAGGCCAAACCCCTCTACAGGCCATCTTGTAGGAAAGCCAAGACTAAAGGGATGTCCACACCCCAAGGAAAAAGCCCTTTTATGCCACACCAATGCTCAAAGATGCGCTATACACTGACAAATGCCCGCCCAGGAGGTAGAGTTGTGATGGCACGTCAGAAGAATCAGTCATCAATGAAGAACGTCACTTTCTACGGAACCACCTCCTTTCAAGGGCTAAGTCGTAAGTCAGAAAGCTGCTGAATTGTCTAGGACAGGTCCTTGATGGAGAAGGCCTCTCACCTGTGGAAAGAAAAGGGGGACCCTCCTTGAGAAGACATGTCAGCTTTGCATTCCAAAGGGGCACCATGACCAATCCAGAGCCACTAGGGATGACCATTCCCAAATAGTCTTTTATTCTCCTCATATGAGAGACAAGGGAGGGAATACATGCAGTAAACCTGACCAGGGCCAGATCTGGACTAAAGCATCCTTGTCGCTGGACCCGGACTCCTGCCTGCTGAAAAAGGTCTGCACCTTGGCATTCCTGTACATCACCATGAGGTCAATCACTGATCGCAGCCAACAAGCCACAATTTGTTGGAATGCTTTGGCCTCCAAATCCCATTCTCCTGGATCTGGAGTGTGTCGACCGAGAAAATCCACCTCGGCAGCACAGACTGAGTAAAGATGCTACTCCACCTGCATCTCTAGAACCATCAGAGTACTTGGTGTCCCCTCTGCCGGTTGACATATGCTACTGCCATGGCACTGTCAGAGAGCACCCCGACCACCGCTCCTTCCAACAAGGAAGGAAATGAAGCGGACTTACCTGATTACACTCACTTCTAGCCAGTTGGTTTGCCAGGCTGCCCTACAAGGGAGACCAGCACCCCTGAGCCATTTGGCCCAGACAGATAACAGGCCCTCCAGCGAAAGAGGCTTGGATTGATAATCAGGACTACCCACCTGAAGGGGCAAGGGAATTCCAGATCCACCCCTTGCAAGAGAAACCTGCAAAGTTCCTTGACATTGAAAGGAAAAGAGGAAGCTGAAGGTCAAAGTTCTGAGACACAGGAGAACACTGCCCAAGGCACCAACTCCAGAGTAGCCATCATCGACCCCAAGAACTACAGGTATTCCCACACTACAAGTGCTCTTTGAGCTTGAAAATAATGGATCTGCTCTAGGAACTTCAAACAATGCTTTTCTGCGAGAAAACCTCTCCCTGGAGAGCAATGAAGTGGGCCCCCATGTATTTGACGATTCCATATCAGTCTACTTTGCTCTTCACACAGTTGACCACCTATCCTAGCTTCTCCAAGCACTGAAGCACCTGGACAGATACTGCCCAACTGTCGTCCTCCAACTTGGCATGAATGAGCCAGTTATCAAGATAAGGAGGCACGAATACTGTGCTACTGGCAAGGCCGCCACCATCATCACCATAACCTTGGAAAAGGTTCTGGAGGGCTGTAGCAAGCCCAAAAGGCAGCGCTCAAAACTGGAAATATCTCCCCAGGATGACAACCTGCCAAAAAGGCTTTTGATCCTCTTGTTTAATCAATTCTAGGGACGACAGAAACTCTCCCTTCTTGACCACCTGAATCACAAAACGCAAGACCTCCATACGAAAATTTGAGACTTTCAGGAACCCAATGACATTCTTGAGATCAAGAATCTGATTTAAAAAAAGCCATCCTTTCTGGGATTCACAAAGAAATGAATAGCTGCCCTTGCCAATTTTGGCTGAGGGCGCCAAGGCGATTGTCCGCAGCTGAAGTTGACTCCCCAGTGTGGCCTCCACTGCTGCCATTTAACTGAGAACTACAGGGAGAATCTACGAATGCATCCAAGACAGCAACTGCACATTCCAAAATGTAGCTGTTCTGGGCTATGTCCAGGACCCAGTGATCCAATGTGATCGAGTCCATTTTGGGTAAAACAGCCAAAGCCACCTGCCCACAAAGGGAACCTCAGAGTGGATCCACCATGCCTCACTAGGACAATCTGTGAAACACACACCCCGATTAGCTGCCTGCTTCCCTTAACTAACCAGCCCCTTAAAAAGGCTGAGGCTTGTTCAGAAACTTCCCTGACTGGGAAGAGGACTGTCTTCTCAGCTGGTAGCACCTGGACTCATTCTTACCAGAGTGCAAGAAAGACAACTTGGAAGAACCCAGAGGCTTGTCCTCAGGCAGCCATTATGGCTTTCTCTCACTGAGATCCTGGACCAATTTCAAGGTCCTCCCCAAAACAGAGACTTACCCCTGAACAACAGCTTAGTGAGATGGGCCTTAGAGGCCATGTCTCCCAACCAGTTCCATAACCAGAGTCACCACCAGGCCACGGTGGCTAAAGCCACTGCACTGGATGAAAAATGGATAAAATCATCTAGTACATCCACCAAGAAGGCAGCCACCAGCTCTAGCCTAGAAAACTCCAAGTCCTTAGGCAACTGCTACACTCACTGAAGAAAAGCTCTCACAAGGCTTCCATAGATCCAGGCCTGCACATTCATGGTTGAGGCCGTGAAAACTGTCTTCAGCAATGCCTTAAAATTTTATGATTCCACAAGGCAGCGCTGCCTTGGTTACAGCAGTAACTAAGGAGCCTACCTTAGGGAAATGGAGCCAGCCGGTCATATCTTCCACAGGCAGGGCACAGAGCCTGACTAAAATAATCTTCTGCAGAGGACAGAATCAGGAGGAGTTCGCTATCATTCTGCAGACTGCCCGAGATGATGGAAAGGCCTCCGGATGCCCTCCAAGGGGTCGCCCTCTGAAAGAGTCTCCACCTGAACCTCTACAATTCGAAAGGAGGAGACCACTTCTGCCATATAGGATCCCAGCTCCTCCTGCTGGAGCAAACATTATCATCATCATCATCATGGAGGATTCCTCACCCACCAAGGAAACCTCCCCATCCTCAGGCTCTGGGGCATCTTCCCCATCGCCAGATCATTCACCCCTTCAGCTCCCTCCCAGAAGGCAGGATAACTCAGCCCTCCAGGAGAACCCCTGGAGACTCTGGGGTGCTTAGGAGTATGAGCATCTTGACCCACGCCAGGGGTAGAATGCATGGAAGACTGTATGGCAGGGCTCCTGCAGTCAACCCTGCAAGGCTGTGCCACATATTGAAGGCCTGAAAAATCAAAGAGGGGTGAGGAGAACTGACAGTAGGTGGAATCAGGTCTCCGAGACCACCAAACAGGTTCCCTAGGTCAATCCCATTCTGGGAGCAGTATTGGAGGCTCAGAAGGAATTAGATCACCTACCCGATGCTCTTTGGAAAATCAGATCACCACAAAATGGTGGCCCTTCCTGCACCACATGCTCCACAAGCTCAGCTTACCCTCCTGCTGCCACAGAGAACTCCCCACATCAAGAGCGCAAACCATGCAGAGTCCAGCAGCACAGCCTCCATGTACCTCACCCCACAATCAGGATGGTGGTCATACTCACCCATCACAGTGACAGCCATTGCAAGCACCCATCAAAGCCTCAGGCTTTGTGACACGTCCCCTCTACAAACATAGCTACTCACCCCTCAGGAACAGCAACCTCTTCTTCCCCCCTCCCTAACAGAGATCCTCAGCAAAATCAGAGCCCACCATAGCTATCAAACAAAATAACTGCTTTCCTTTCTCTCCTTCCCCCTCCACTTTATCAACACAGCCTGCCCCAACAAAGGCGCAGGCAAGGATGGAAGGGACAAAGGCAAGGGGGATTTGACAGGTGGGATGGGTAAACAAACCTCAGGCAGAGCAGGCCCACTGGGGTTGATTGGGTTGCACCTACACCTGGGGGCCCTCGACCAGGAGCTACAGTCACCTGAAAGGCAACTGACAAAAGCCCATTTCTCTAGGGGACAGAACCCTATGTCCTGAGAGATGAGGATCACACTCAACTAAGGATGGCAGCCCAGAGAATGGCACCCTGGAAATGTAAGACCCACCTCTACTGGGGCCCCAGGAGTTAAAAACACAAAGCTGCACCAATCCACCATTTGCTGGAGACAGAATACTGGCATGTACTCTGTCTGCACCACTCCTTATACCAATGATGTCATCACTGCAAAGTTCTAGCATCCTCCATCATCAACATCTGCTGGCAGGTGGACGTAACTGTTTATCTGGACTGGCTTAGCAGATGAGAAGGAACAGAGCTTTAAAACAGTACTAACATAGTACATGATGGCAGAAGAAAAACTCACAGGCCCATGCTGTCTTCTCAGATATTCCGGTACATGTCACTAAGAATATTTATTTATTCACTTGAATTTCTTGTTTGCTTAATGACCTAACTGCCAGCCATAGAGCATGACATCTTTTAAAGCGTTCTCTCTCCTCCCAGAGCAATTTACATTAGAATCAATTTGAACTGCTATTAAACTCCTTGGGAAACTATCAACCCTCATTTACAGACTTCACATATGAAGGTTCAGCAAAACTTCGAGACTTTTCAAGAAACTGCAAGTCAATTAATTTTCTGAAAACAACTATTGTGGATTTATCTACTTTTTTGGGGTAAGTGGAATTACAGTCAGAAGCCTTTGTTAAAGAGACTCAAACAATTTGAAGACTCGTTTAGAACAACTGACAATTACAGTTGTTTAGCTAATTTTCGGCTGATACATTTTACGAAGTCCCCCAATATATTTGCCAAGGATATGTTTAAACAGTGCTTGGTGGAGGTATTGGGGGTTCCTTCAGACTCATGTCCTCCTTTGGTGAAAGCTTACTACTTACCAACCAGCCGGAAGATCTCTGCAGCTATCGAGATTCACGGCCCTCAGTTAGCAGATGTCTTAAATATTTCTGAGATATTGGATACTTCAGATTCTGAATGGATTGTTCCTACTACCTGTTTTGATAACTCTAGCTCTGATATCTAATCGAGAGTGACTTCTCAGAATGTTTTATAGGAAAAGGAATGTTTCCTTTAGAGGCTGCCTGGTCTGTATCTACCCAGACCCTACTAAAGAAACTCAGCGCCACCGGCGGGAATTTCTCATTCTGCATCTGCGGCTTCTGCAGCTCGGCAGGGCTTTCTTTCTGAAATAGCTCTGCAAATGTCTTGTTAAACTCCAGGGTCAATCTTATGCTTTTCTTTTTCCTTCATAATTGATTTCCTTTTTACATGTACATGGGTCCTCTAGGATTGGGGCAAGTGACACACCATCCCATGTATAATGCTGGTCGTGTCAGTCTCAGCTTTCCTTAGGAGCATTGTATGTTTTTCTTTTACCTTTCATCATGGATCATGTGGGCTGTCAAATATATTTTGTGTTATGTATTTACTTTCTGTGTTGTTTCAGGATGCAATTTATGTTTCTTAGACAACCCATATTTCTTGATCAAGTATGTGAGTTTGTATTTTGTAATTCGAATAAATATAAAATATAAAAATACGAGAAGCGCTCTCTCTCATTTTCCAAGACAGGTTGTGTCATCTTTTTGTTTATATGCCACAAGATCTCCCACTCAGTACATGCCTACCACTTCTTCCTTTCCATGCTAACCCACAAAGCTTTGTAATAATCTAAACAGCTTTTTCTCCTTAATGGAGAAATTCCTATAAAAGAGCATTCCTAATTTCAACTGGAGGAAAGCGTAGTTACACACTTGTAACAGATGATCTCCAGGGACAGCAAGAATCAGTCCTCAAATATGGGCGAAGTCAGTGCCGATGGAGACCACGCGGAAGCATCTCTCCAGCTTTCAAATAAAGACTTTGGGAGATGCACCATGCAAGCATGATCCCCTTCCTGCCCAAGGGTGCCATCTTGCCTCAGTCTAATGACATTGCTAAGGCGGCAAAACTTAAAATACAGTAAACAAGCAACTCCAGCCTGAGGTACCATGTCCTAACCACTAGGCCACTCCTCTGTTTCCGCTGTGCCGGCATCTGGTCTCTGGAAGAAGGTGGGGAGCACCACCCCCTGATTGAGGTGGAAGGATGACACCACCTTTGGCAGAATCTTAAAGTGTGTGCAGAGCACTACCCTGTTCTTGTAGAATTTTGTGTAGGGAGACTCTGCCATCAGAGCCTGGAGTTCGCTGACCCTGCAAGCCGACATGATTGCAATGAGAAAAACAGCCTTCCAGTAGAGGTACCGCAGGTAGCAAGTAGCCATGGGTTGAAACGGCAGCTAGTCAGCTCTGAGAGTTCCACATTGAGATCCCACTCTGCCGTTGGTGGGCAGACGGGGGGCTTGGATAACATAAGGCCCCACAGGAAACAAGAGGCTGAGCAGAGACGGGCTTGCCCTTGATGGAGTGGTGGTGCGCCATGATAGTGCTCAGATGCACTCTGAGCTGGACTTCAGTATCACCTGAGACAGGTGGAGTAGGTACTGGAGTACCTGCCGTACTGAGCAAAATGGGCTCGCCTGTCTCTCGGGGAACCAGAAAGGAAATCGGCACCACTTGAAAGCATATGACCTTTTCATGGAAGTCTTGTGGGAAGCCAGAAGGACTTCCTCCTTGTCTCGTGGTAGGTTGAAGGGAACTAGGGTTACCCTTTCAGCAGCCATGCCATGAGCGATAGAAACCCCAGGTCACGCTGGACCTTGAAGAGGGTCTTGGCGACCAAGTGTTGGCGGGAAAGTGTAGAGGAAGCCTTCCGTCCATAGAATGAGGAATGCATCCGCTGTCACTCGGGATGGGTGCGGCTGGTGGGAGCAGAAGCAGGGCAACTACGTATTGTCTGGGCTGGCGAACAGGTCCACTTAGGGGATGCCACAGAGTCTGAAAATGAGTTCCCCATCCTTGCAGCAAAGCGTCCATAGTAAGGATCCTCCCGCGTGGTAGGTGCCTGAAAGGACATCCCAGCCTGGAAGTGGCGGGGTATCTACCACCAGACGAGGGAGTCTGCCAGCTGGTGGGCGACTTTTACCCTGTCTTGCAGTTTGCCCATGGCTTGTGTCCACTGGGAGCAGAGGCACCACTGGGCAGCCCTCATGTGTATGTGTGCATATGGGGTCACGTGGATCAGGGAGGCCATATGGCCCAACAGGCAAAGGAGAAGGCAAGTGGGCAACGATCAGCGATACTGCACCTCTATAGCAAATGCTCGGTGTTCTGCCCTCTCGGGATGGAGGATGCCTTGGCCTTGAGGGTGTCCAGCTGAGCCCCTATGAATTCCAGGCACTGAGCCGGAGAGACATGGGGCTTGAGGTGGTTGATGATGAACCCCAGATGCTGCAGGATGTGGATGGTGCGCACAGTGGTATGGCGTACCTCTGCAGCTGTGCCTCCCCTTATGAGCAAATTGACCAGGTAGGGAAAGACGAAAGCCCCTTGGAGACTAAGATGGGCTGCAACCACCATTAGGCACTTGATGAAGACCCTTGGCGATGAGGCCAGGCCGAAGAGTAGCACTCTGTACTGATAGCGACCTCCTCCCACCATGAACCGGAGGTACTGCCGGTGGTTGGGATTGATCAGGATGTGCATATAAGCGTCCTTCAGGTCTAAAGAGCTTAGCCAGTCTCCCTGCTGGAGGTATGTCAGCAGTGTTCCAAAGGAGAGCATCTTAAAATTTCTCCCTCACCATAAATTTGTTTAAGTTCAGCAGGTCCAGGATGGGCCTGAGGCCCCCTATGCACTTGGGAATGAGGAAGTATCTGGAGTAGAAGCCTTTGCCCCAGAGGTGTTTGAGTACTGGCTCCACCGCCTTGACCGAGAGGAAGTTTGCAAACTCGGTGAGGAGTAGAGTCTGGTGAAGGAGAGGTCTTACGGGTTCTCCTGGGAAGAATGAGGGTGGCATCTGTTGCAGATGGAGGAGATAACCCTCCTTGACCTCTTGTAATATCCAGGAATCAGTGGTGATGGAAGACCACCGGCTGGCAAATAGGTGCCAGCTGCGGGCCTCCTGGGGGAGAGGAGGCTATGCCCAAGGAGTCAAGAGCTCCCTCCAGGCTAGGCTGGGGCTGGTGCCTGGGTCTTAGGCTTGCGAGGCCCATGCCCTTTAGACTGTTGCACCAGCTGTAGGGCAGAGAAGGCCTGGTACTCTAGAGCATTACCAAACACCTCCTTTTTTCTCGGGAAGAAAGGCTTCTTCCGAGGTTTCTTATGGGGGTACGTCAAGGTCTTCTTCAAGAGTCTGGTCCTGGGTCAGGAACTCGGTCTCTATCTCTGCAGCTTTGTCCGACATGGATTTTTCAAAGAGGTTCTCCAGTGCAAGGGGCATCAATAAGTTTTTCCTTGACCTATGGTTCGAGGTCGGACGACTGCAGCCATGCCTGGCATTGGGCCCCAATTCTCGTGGCGGCCACTCTGGCTGAGGCTTTGAAGCCATCATATGCTGCTCGAGACAGGAAATTCAAGCACTCCTTGACTGCTGAGGCCAGTGACTTGACCCGCTGGAGAGATTCCCCAAAAAGGCCTGCAGAGAAACCAGCGAACTCCCTCGCCAGTTCCTTGAGGTACACACCGATGTACAGCTGGTAGGACTGGACTCAGCAAGCCAGCATCGAGCCCTGGTAGCATTTTCAGCCGAGAGTCTCCAAGGTCAAGGCTTTCCTACGGGGGGCACCAAAGAATGGGTCTTCTGGCTTTCTAGTCAGAGCATGGCCGACTCAACAAACATCAAGTTGTGAGGGAACTGGGTGTTTTGGAACCTGGGGCTCTGGCAGACTCTGTACATAGTGTCGAGCCGCCTACTCACTATGGGCACCGATGCCGATGTTTTCCACATACGGAGGTGGCGGTGCTCAAGGATCAAAGGGAATGGCACCATGAGGGCCTCCTTCAGAGGGGTCTCATATTGGGAGGATCTCAAGTTTCTCTGTGTGGGGGTACTCCTCTACCTCTGTCTCAAATACGGGCACCTTTGCCATATCCCACAAAATGAAATCAAGGAAAGCAATGTCCTCAGGTGGGGAACAGTGCCGGGGCACAGATGGAGACTGGTCCGAGGGCACACCTTAGTGTAGCCTGGTGTCCGGGGACCTCTTCATCCTTGGTCTCCCAACCTGACTTGAAGTCAGAGGAAGAATCCAGGGTTCCATGGCTCCCATGCTCAAGGCCCGAGCCCGAAGGCCCATGACCCCCGGAGGACCTGCGGTCCAAACCACGTGCACTTGCCGGGGAGGAACTGAACTGGGGCTTCATCCGTCACAGATGGGTCTCTTGAGGCCAGTGGCACTCGAGGATCGGCTCGACGACCGGGGAAGCCCTCAAGGTTGAGGGTCTGATCGTCAGGGCAGCTGGATGGATTCGGGCCTGGCGTCTGTTCCATTGAAGAGGGGAGTCTTCGACCAGGATGGCCTCAGGGTTCAAGGCCAGTTGCCTAATGCTGACAACTCCTTCCGGGGCAGCTTACGAGGCCACTCCCACTCCGACCCCTTGGACTCAGGCCAGGGACTGCGGGGCCTGGTGTGGGATTTACCCACTTTTCCAGACCCATCCTCCAAAATGGCCTTCGAGATCTTCTTGCATTCCACCTTCGTGGAGTTCCTCTTGGGGAACCAACGGCCGCAGGACTCTGAGGCAGTTTGGGCATCACGGGGCACTGAGGTACCAGGGGCCCTGGAGCATGGTGTCATTGGGGACTCTGGCACAGAGTCGGATTTATGGAAGAACTTCTTCTGCTGCAACCGACAGCTCTTGATAGCCTTTGCGGACATGGATTTGCGAAGGTCGCAGCCCGAGTTGTCATTGTCCAGCCCGTGGCAACGGAGGCAGCAGCATGTGGGTCGGTGAGGGACATCATCTTACTGCACCGATCACATTTTTTGAAGCCGCTGGAGGCCATGGGGGAAAAAACGGGCCCTTCAACCCAGGTGAGGGTCCGAGGCCTACTGGTCAAAAAAAGAGCATGAATCACCGGTCGAGGGGCACCTCGACAGAAAATGCAATCAAACCCGAGGAGTTGCACCAAGGTGAGGCGGCTCAGGGGCGGGAAGAGGAACCGGTACACGTACCGGAAAGGCAAAAATCTAAGCCAAAAGCAACACTTTTTCTGGAGAAATGTGATGAACATCCAATGGGCTCTGCAGAAAAAAGGAGACTAAGGCAAGATGGCACCCTTGGACGGGAAGGGGACCACGCATGTGTGGTGCATCTCCCAAAGGCTTTCTTTGAAAACTGGGGAGATGTTTCCACATGGGCTCTGTCGGCGCTGACGACACCCATATGTGAGGACCGACTTCCATCTTGTTCCCAGATAACATAGGTATTTCACAGCAAATTAAATTTAAAGAATATAAACCATTTTACTTACATATGCTGCATTAAGAATGTAATTAATTCTTCAATGTTGCCACTAGCGTGGAAGACTCTGATATTGTAGGTCAACCTCTGCAGTAGATGAATGCTCTAAAATAAACACCGTGTTTATATATAGAGATTACAATGGAAATCTTGCTTTTTTTTTAATACATTCTTCTATGCATTTAGGGTTCTATATATTAAAGTTCAAAGTGACACTGCAAAAATGTCAAAACCAATCTGAAAGAGCATAAAATCTTAACTAGTATGGATGAAATATACTTTTAATAAATTGATACTAGTCTTTTGATGGATCGTTTGTGACGAGAACATTTATTCATTTGCAAATCAATCATTTTTTTATTTTTTTATAATCAAGCATTTAAAGTTCAAATCTTGATTAGAAACACTAAACACAGTTCACTTATCTCAAACAAATATTCTAATATTCGCCAGGAAAAATCCACATGGAATAGAGGCAATGACTGAATGCCACCGTCACTGTCCTCAACTTATAATCATTGATGCAGTAGCACGTTTTGAACCATTTCCTTCAAGGATTCTGCATCAGGATGAATACATTATTATTCCATATATAAATCACTCTCTCTAATTATCAATAATGCAGTGCCTGGCAATGAATGACAACAAGTGAGCTTCCCCCACTATAGTAACAACATGGCGCTCTTCACTATTTATAAGTTGTGGATGGCAACAGTAGCATTCGCTCATTGCCTTTATTCCAGGTGGATTTTTCCTGGCTAATGTTGGAATGTTTGTTTGTGATAAGTGAAATATTTTTAGTGTTTCTAATATTTGAACTTATATGCTTGATTTTTATTCTTTTTATAAAGGACCGACTTGCAAATGAGTAAATTTTCTTGTCATGAATGGTCCGACAAAAAAACAAGTAGCAATTTATTAAAAGTATATTTCATCCACACTAGTTAAGATTTTATGCTCTTTTCAGATCGGTTTTGTGTTGATTAGCTTATTGTATTGATCTGCGTACTTGTGGGATTTGTTATATTGTTTTGCACGTATAAAAAACAGAGTTCAGGTATTTTGTGCTAATTTTCACACAAAGGAGAAATTAGACCTTACATGATAAATTTACTTTCCTCGAGTCCCTCCAGTCCAGTCGAGACATGTAGGTTATCTCCCCCCACCAGCAGCTGGAGACTGAGCATGTCAGGTTTTGGTGATGTTAAAGCAGACTCCAAAAAGAGCAAGGTTAAAAACATACTGCAAACAGTTATCTTACCTTTCTTTTTTTTTTCTAACACTAAAATAAGGCTGAAATAGTAACAGCTCAATAGAAAGGAGAATGGAGGAAGCACCTTCCTGTCAGAATGAAACACTCACCACTCAAGTCTGACCAAGGTTGCCTCCTTACTTCACCAAGAAAACGCTACAAACTTAGTTTCAGCCCAACTCTATTATCCCATACTAATTTCTCACGAACCAGCCTTGCTCTTAAACAGATTGAGAAAGGGTGGGTCCTGGACTAGAATGGAGGGACTCAAGGAAAGTAAATTAGCAGGTAAATGATAATTACACTTACCTGGTAATTGTAGTTCCTTGAGTGACGACAGTTCAGTCCTCTACCTCTGGTTGTCAATCTCCTCCTACAGCTTGGAGACTGGTATGTCAGAATGATGACATCACTGGATATAGCCTGCTGTGCTCTCACCTCTATCCCAGTGTGAACTATTAACAAAGCAGACTCAAAAGGAGCAACAAATAAGTAGCAAACCAGAACTATATATAAAAAGTCAAAACCTAGTATAGAAACACATCCCCCCTCCGGCAAGGCATTCTCACCCCCTGCCCGGCAGAAAGAAAGAGAAAGAGAGAGCAAAGACCTCTAAATGAAAGATACACAGACCTACCTGGAACAGTCTTCGTTTGTGGTAGTCAACCTGGACCCCTCCTGAAAAACTGGGCGGGAAGGAGGACTGAACTGTCGTCACTCAAGGAACTACAATTACCAGGTAAGTGTAATTATCATTTCCTTATCGTTCCTCCGGTTCAGTCCTCTACCTCTGGTATGTACCAGAGCAGTACTCAGTGGGGAGGGACTTGTCCAAACGGCAGACAATACCGCCAACCCGAAACGGGCCTCAGCTGCCGCCGCAACATCTAGCCTGTAATGTTTACTGAAGGTATGCAGCGACGACCAAGTCGCCGCGCGACAAATTTCCGCCGGCGGAACCAAACTGCATTCCGCCCAAGAACACGCCTGCGCTCTGGTGGAATGCACCCGCAGACCACCAGGTACTGATCGCCCCTGAATCATATAGGCAGAAGCAATAGCCTCCCGAATCCACCGGGCAATGGACGCTTTAGCTTCCCCTTTGCATCATCCTCCGAACAAGACAAACAACCTATCCGATTTGCGAAAAGATTCTGTCACCTGCAAGTACACCCGCAGCGCTCTTTTCACATCCAGACAGCGGAAGGTGCAATCCAAAGCGTCTCCCCCCGCACTCCCCAAAACAGGCAAAGACACTGTCTGATGCAAGGTAAAGGGAGACACCACCTTCGGCAAAAAGGACGGAACTGGATGCAAAACCACCTTATCTTTGGAAAAGGATAAGAAGGGCTCCCTACAGGATAAAGCTTGCAATTCCAAAATGCGCCTCGCTGAGCAAATAGCCACCAGAAACACAGCCTTCAGCATCATGTCCTTCACCAAGGGCTCAAAAGGAGAGCGAGATAACCTCTTCAAAACAAGATTTCGGTCCCACGACGGAATGCACATTCTCCGCACCGGTCGCAATCTGGAAACTGCCTTTAAAAAGCGACTGACATCCGGGTGAGCCCCTTATGACACTCCTTTGACCTTACCGCAATAACAAGAAAGAGCCGCCAGCTGCACACGCAAGGAACTGGCTGCCAGCCCTTTATCAAAGCCGTCCTGCAAAAATTCCAATATCAAAGGAATAGGAATGGTGGCCGCCCGGACCTGACGTCGGGAACACCAATCTTCAAAGATGCGCCATATCCGCACATACGCCAAAGACGTGGACTGCTTGCGGACTCTAAGCAAGGTAGCTACGACCGCAGACGAGTAGCCTCTCTTCCGTAACCTAGCCCTCTCAATGGCCATACCGTAAGCGAGAACTGATCCACCTGAGGCATGAACAGAGGACCCTGAAGCAACAGATCTGCCCTTGACGGAAGTCTCCACGGGTCGCCGTCGAGAAGATGCACTAGATCCACGTACCAAGGACGCCGCGGCCAGTCGGGAGCAACGAGAAGAACCCGTCCTGGGTGTGCCCTGATCTTTTGAACCACGCGACCTATCAGCGCCCACGGGGGAAAGACAAAGGAGACCGTCGGACGGCCAGGGATGCAACAGGGCGTCTATACCTTCCGACATCCGCTCTTGCCTTCTGCTGAAAAACCTGCTCACCTTCGCCGACCGGAAGGTCGCCATTAAGTCCATCTGTGGCATTCCCCAGTGAACCACTATCTGCGTGAATATGTCGGGATGCAACTCCCACTCCCCTGCATCCACGTGAACCCTGCTGAGGAAGTCCGCTTTGACGTTGTCTGTCCCTGCAATATGCGCCACCGAGATCGCAGACAACTTCTTCTCTACCCACTTGAATAAGTTGTCTGCCTCCTCTTCCATCGCAGCACTCCCCGTGCCTCTCTGACGGTTGAGATAGGCCACTGTGGCCGAATTGTCAGACAGCACCCGCACCAGTTGTCCCTGAACCAGGTCCTCGAGCGCCTGGAGAGCCCGCGATACTGCTCGGAGCTCCAGCCCGTTGATCGACCAGGAGGCTTCCTGGGGGGGGACCACAACCCCTGCGCGAATCGGCTCCCGCAGTGAACTCCCCAGCCCACCAAGCAGGCATCCGTCAACAGCGGCAGCCAGGTCGGCTGTTCCAGCGGCACACCGACTGCTAGGGACGACCTGCGTAACCACCACCTTAGTGACAGTCTGACCTTGGACGGGCAGGGAAGTCTTTTGTTCATCGAGTCGGCCTGATGTGACCAACGGCGCAGAAGAGACCTTTGCAGAGGCCGCATATGAAACCTGGCCCACGGAACCACCTCAAATGTCGCCACCATCGTTCCCAGCACCCGCAGGTAGTCCCACGCCAACGGCGCTTTCTGTGCTAAAAACTGGCGAACCAAAGTCCTCAAACCTGCAGCCCGCTTGTCCGGCAAAAACACTCGACCCTTTGCTGTGTCGAAGCGGACCCCGAGATATTCCAGATCCTGAGAGGGGGTCAAACGACTCTTTATGGGGTTTACTATCCAACCCAGATCCTGCAAGAACCATACCACTCTGTCGGTCACCAGGACACTCTCTTCCTCGGACTTCGCTCGAATCAACCAATCGTCTAAGTAAGGGTGCACAAGGATTCCCTCCTTGCACAATGCCGCCGCCGCCACCACCACCACCACTTTGGTGAAGGTCCGCGGCGCTGTTGCCAGACCGAAGGGCAACGCTTGGAATTGATAATGACCCCAAGGAAGAGCGAATCGCAGGAACCTCTGGTGCGCATCGCGAATGGGAATATGCAAATACGCCTCCGTAAGGTCTAGCGACGTTAAGTACTCTCCCTGACGGACCGCTACGATGACGGATCGCAGAGTCTCCATCCGAAAATGCGGAACCCGAAGACAACGATTTACGGCCCTTATGTCCAAGATGGGTCGAGATGCACCGCCTTTCTTTGGCACCACGAAATATATGGAATACCGACCCACGCCCCATTCGGCTTCTGGTATTCTGACTACTGCCTTCAATTGTATCAACCTTTCCAACGTAAGGCGCACCTCCGCGGACTTTTTGGGACCCCTGCAAAGCGACATGACGAAGGAGTCGCGTATGGGGCGAGCCCATTCCAGCGCATAACTGTGCTGAATGATCTCCAACACCCACTGGTCGGAGGTAATGTGGGTCCAAGCAGACAGAAACCCCCTGAGGCGCCCGCCTATAGGAACTGTCTGCTGGAACCCGCCTCGCTTCATTGCGACTTACGGCTTGCAGATGAGGGTGAGGAGGAGAAACCCCTATTCGCCCCCCGAAACCCCTGGGCTCGCGATTGAAACCGGTCTCTTTGGGAACCCCCAAACCCCAGGGAACGAAACCTGCGGAAATCTCGAAACTGGCCGCGAAAGCCTTGAGCGGTCTTACCTAGCTTTGGCTTGTCCTCTGGGAGCCTACCTGCCTTGGACTCCCCCAGATCCTTCACCAACTTATCCAAATCTTCCCCGAAAAGCAATCCGCCCTTAAAGGGCAGCTTGCTAAGACGGGTCTTAGACGAAGCATCCGCCGCCCAATTGCGCAACCACACCGACTGACGGGCTGCCACAACCGACGCCGTACTATTCGCTAGCGCCCTGATCAAATCGTAATGCACGTCCGCCAAGTATGCCGTCCCGGACTCAAGGCGATCCAGCTCCCTCAAGTCCTCAAGATCCAAGTGCAAGTTCTGCCGTAGCCGTTGGACCCATCGCAGACATGCCCTAGCCACCCAAGCCCCACAGATGGAAGCCTGGAGTGAAAGAACATCCGCCTCAAACGTCTGCTTCAGCAAACCGTCCACCTTACGGTCCTGGACGTCTTTGAGGTCCGCACTACCTTCCACCGGGATAGGGGTCTTCTTCGTGATCGCCGATACCAGCGCATCTACCCGCGGCGCTCGGAATCTGTCCTTATCGGCCAAGGGGTAGAGCCTATTCATGGTCTGCATTCCGCGGAGAACGGCTTCCGGCCGATCCCATTCGTCTTGTATCATCCTATCAACCACCTTATGCACAGGAAAAACCACCTGCGTCTGTCGAACCGCCTGAATCACGGGATCTTCGACTTCTTCCTCTACTGCCGCTGGCGTAGCTAAATTCAACATCTGCAAGGTCTCCGATATTAAGGCCGCAAGCTCCTCCTTACGGAAAACCCTGATGATCTTCGCCTGCTCCTCGGGCTCCTGGATCTCTCCTTCCTCCAGATCCTGCTCACCCTCTTCCTGGCCCCATTCCATATTTGGGACCACCGGCCACTCACCGTCTCCCGATGGGGAATCCGTTCTTGCTCTTTTAGACACTGGCGGTTCCTGACCGACCTCCACCGTTGCCTCACCCCTCGATCCCTGCCAGCATGGGTTTCATGAGCAACATGGCGTGGAAACCTTATTAACAATCCTATTCAGCACCCTTATAACAGGGCTAAATAACGTCAAACAGGGGTTTGCCCTCATCTTTCTCGACATCGCAGCCGCTTTTGACTCCGTCAACCATGGCCTACTGCTCTCCCGCCTTGCCGAGAAAGGCATCCATGGCACAGCCCTTGCATGGTGTACCTCTTACCTAAATGACAGATGGCAACATGTTCGATCCGGTACTTCAACCTCCACACCATTCCCACTAACAAAGGGCGTCCCTCAAGGCTCCGCCCTCTCCGCCCTATTCTTCAACGTCTATATGCAGCCTATCTGCTCGATCATCAGGTCTTTCGGTATAAAAACTGCCTAATCTACGCCGACGATGTCCTCATGTTCACCCCAATACATACTGATCACCCAGACGAATCCCAACTATCATCATGCTTCGATGCAGTCACAGACTGGCTACACTCGCAGATGCTGAAAATCAACCTCAAAAAGACAGAGGTGCTTTTCATCAGCAGAGACCAAGCATTCACCCCGCCATCTTCATTGAAAGTACGTGATGCCGAACTCCTCACAAAAACAACGATCCGTTACCTTGGAGTGTTGATTGACCAACATCTCAACCTAAATGCCCAGATAGGAAACATCTCTAAAGCAATCTACTACAAAATCCGGATGCTACGTCATATCAGACCACTACTTGAGCCAGACGATTTTTGAACAGTCTTTCAGTCCCTAGTGATGCCCCACTTCGACTATGCGAACTCCATCCTCCACGGCCTGCCGAAGTGCACTCTACAACCTCTGCAGCTAGCAATGAATACCGCAGCCCGAACCCTCCAACAGGCATCTATCAGGCAGCACATCACCCCTATCCTGAAAACACTACACTGGCTCCCAATACGCTACAGGGTCACCTTCAAAATCCTAACAATAACATTCAAAGCCATCAATAAATGCACGGCCAGCTCCCTCACTGAACTTATCCAGCTCACCCCCCCCAACAGACTCAGAAGATCTGTCTCCACCAACTCCTTAATCCTCCCGAAAACCATCACCAAATGCACCAAGGCCTCTAGAAACCGTGCCTTTGCCTTAGCCGCACCTTCATGCTGGAACAACCTACCGCCCAATATCCGTGCCATGAACAACCTTATCCAATTCAGAAAGGCTCTAAAACACTACCTCTTCCTTCAATGCTTCCCCAACTCTGAAGGCATCACCTAAACGCAGCCCATACATACCCACACGATCAACCCTGACCCTACACCCAAAGCGACCATTGAACAGCACACATAGATATATCGAAGAGTTGTGTACATAGTTTTTACATGTTCCCCAAGTTTAAATTCCTTGTTTTAATGTAAGTCCAGTGTTGACCCCCACACTGGACATCTATGTTTCTTGTAAACCGTGCTGATGTTGAATAGTGCGGTATATAAACAATGTTAAATAAATAAATAAATAAATAAAAATGTTTAATTGCAGGCCCACTAAGACTCCAAAAGTTTCAATTTCCTGTAAGAGTAAAGGAAAGGTAGTCTGGATTGGTGAGCAAGACTAGTAAGTCGTCGGCAAATGCTGCCACCTTAAAACTGGCCTTGCCCACTGTCACTCCCGTCACATCCCCGCAGGAGTAGATAGTCCATATTAGGGGGTCCAGGGATAGCACAAAAAGTAACAGGGAGAGGGGGGCATCCTTGCTGAGTTCCGCGTTCCAATGTAAATTTCAAGGTGGTGACTTCTCCATTCACCCCTCCCATTGCAAGAGGCTTGTGATACAGTGCACGTACTCCCTGCAAGTAGCCAGCGCCCAACCCATATATCTCTAGTACTTCAAAGAGAAAAGTCCATCCAACCCTGCCAAACGCCTACTCAGTATCAAAACTGATGAGCAGGGATGGCAATTGTCAGTCATGTATCCACTCCAGGGATGCGATAATTGCTAAGATATTGCTAGTTGAGTACAGACCTCGTAGAAACCCAGTTTGACAGGGATGGATCAAATCTGGCAGGCACTGGGCAAGGCGGTTCGCAAGAATTTTTGCAAATATTTTTAAGTCAAAATTTATGAGCGAAATGGGGCGAGTGAAAGGAGCGATCTTTGCCTGGTTTTGGGAGAACTACTATATGTGCAGTATTTATATCATAAGTGAGCTTACCATTTGTAAACCAGGCATTAAACACTTCCACCAGAGTGGGGAGAAGTTGTGCCTGTGTCATTTTGTAGTACTCAGCCCAATATCCAGCCGGCTCTGGGGCCTTGCATGTAGCTGTCCCTTGGATCACCCTCTCTATCTCATCTTCCTCTAACAGTGCTCCTAGTGGGTCTTGTGCCTGTGAGAGACATAGGAGCCTCACTTTCTGCAAGTATTCCCCGATTCTAGACAGCGAGACTTCTTCCCCTTTAAATAGTTTACGACAGTATTCTATAAAGATTTCTCCAATGCTCTTTGTATCTCTTCGTAGTCGACCCTTAGAATCTTTTAGAGCAGATATATATCTTGACCCTTGACTCTTGCTCAGGCATCTCGTTAATGGTTTCCCAGACTTGTCCCCATATTGGCATAATTTATAGCGATAGTAAACCAAGGATTTTATGGAGCACTGTATGTAACGATATCTGTATAGCCATTAATTGCTCCTTATTGGCAGCCGTCGGGGTTTGGGCTAGTATGCACCGTTCTTTGCAAATCTGTTTCTCTAGGCAAATGATCTGTGCTGCAATGGCGTGCTTTCTCTGTGCCATGCATGCAATAACATCTCTCCGAAGCACCACCTTGGATGCCTCCCAAAAACATACGGGCATGTCCTTGTGTATCTGGTTGTGGAAGACATATTTGTCCCAACACTCCCTCAGATATCCTGTAAATCCCTCGTCTCCATAGATATCTAGAGGAAATCTCCATGGGGCCCTGGTTTTAGGGGTCTGTCTCCCTGTCCAGTCCATCCAAATTTGTGCATGATCTAAGCTCTCATAAGGTCCAATTGCGGCCTCTTCTATTTCCTCAAATAACATTTCTGACACGATCATATAATCTGGATGGGCACTAGATCCAAGGGCCCTAGAGAGATGTGTATAGTCCCGCTCGTGTGGATGTAGCATCCTCCACACATTTATCATTTGGCACCATCATATGAATCTCCTTAAGTGTTGTGAGGCTAACAGCCTACTGTCCCTTGCTCCCCCTGATGTTTCTAAACACAGGTCTAACACCCCATTCCAATCCCCCCCCCCAAAAAAAAAATCCATAGGGCAAATCTGGCAACTTCTCCAAGTCTGCTGCCAATTGTGCTAGAAATTCTGGGTCTGGTACGTTAGGTGCATACACACTCCCCAGAATCAGTGTTTGTCCCTGTAGGTCCCCCATTACTAATACACAGCATCCCTTAGGATCTATAATCTTGTGTCTGTTGGAAGTTCAATCCTCGTCATAGTTACAGGGCAATTCCCCCCTTCCGTCCTTGTGCCAAGGCTCCAAATATATGCCCCATTGTGCCCCCCCCCCCCCCATTCTGGTAAGATCGTGTATCTGCTGGTGTGTTTCCTGTAGCATAGTAATGTCTCCTTTGTGTCTTTGTATAGCTCTAAGTACTTTGCGTCTCTTAATGGGGCTACCCAAGCCGCACACATTCCAGGACAATGTCGTCAGCCAAGATCAGCTCACATGGCCCTTCACTTCATATGTCTAGGTGTTTGACTTTGCCCACAAGAGTACCCCTAGCCTAGGACCCCCACAGATCTTATTCCCTGCTGTTCTTGTCCCCATATTTGCCTGTTCTTCCTTGTATGTGTTGGTGGCCCCCTGATATCCCCCCCCCCCCCCCATCATCCCTATTTACCTCTCGTTTCCTAATCTCCTCCCCTCTCATGTCTTGGTCACTCATTGATGTTTGGGTATTCCCCTCTACTTTATAGATCATGTTGTTCCATACCCTGGCCTTTTTCTATTTCAGGCCATTCCCCTTTTGTGTTGGGTATCCTGCCACTATGGGCCATGCAGTTCTCACCTCGAGAATTGTTTTCTTGGGCCCATTCTATCCCTTGCCCAGGGCTCTTTACACGTCTCTTCCTTCCCATTATACCCAATCTTCCCCCCGTCCCCCTGCTCATGTGGGCTCACTACCCTTCTTAGTCCATCTATTTCCCTCCTGTATTCCTTCCCTATCTCCTACTCATCCCTCCCCCCACAGCCCAATAGAGGGGGGAGGGTGTCTATACTATTTATCTAGCTCTGGTATAACATATACATTTACATTTAATTTCCCCTATGCACAGTTCAATATAAGAAAAAGGAGAACAATTATACTATACCAGCTATATATTGTATAGGAATACCCCAACAAAACCACTCTCTTCCCCGATAGTTATGATCAGCTCTATTAGGCAGCACCTAGGTGTTCTCTACAGGCCTCCAGGTTCTTCTCTAACATCACATTTATGCTCTTGCTGGTAACAACTCTGTCAGGCCTCTGCTTCTCCTCTTTCCAATCCCTTCACTCATAAGGGCCAGTCGGGTTGTGGTAGGAGCATCCAGATCATTGTCATTTAAGGTTCGGCGTTTGTCTTACTGTCCCAGACCAGAGTCTGCAAGGAAGCTTTCTGCCCCTTTCCCTTTGTCCGGTCCTTCCACCTTCACCTTCTGGCCAACAGAGTCTGCACATAGTTTTGGGCCACATCTGGGCTATCAAACAGTTTATGAGTGCCATTGTGAATAATGCTTAGCCTTGTGGGGTACTGTGCCATGAATTTTATGTGTTCTTCAATCAACTGCTGACACACTCCTGCATAAAAGTTTTCCTCTGCTGACTCAGCTGGGCCAAATGATGTTAATGTGTGTGCCTTCACTTTGTATTGGCCCATGCGCATGTGCTGCTCGCAATACTTTGTCTTTTTGGAGGAAATTTAGGAATCGTGCTATCACCATCCGTGGCCTCATATCCCCCGATCTAGTAGGCCCCAGTCTGTGCATGCGCTCAATAATAAGAGGGCCACAATCCTCCCCCAGCTGTAATGTGATCGGTAGCAATGTTGTCAGATAACCACGGCCCTAGTCCATTTTAAATATCATCTCAGGACCCTGCGCACATCCAGAAGATGTAACTGACACTCCTCCGGAGAATCCCCCCACGCTGGGAAGACCGGAAGAGGTACCAACTGATTCAGATAGAACAGAGAGCACCTTTGAAAGGAAGGAGGGGAGGGGATGGGATGCAGTACCACTTTCTCCTTGGTGATCATCAAGAAAGGCTCCCGGCACGTCAAGGCTTGCAATTCCAAAATTCTTTGTGCCGAACAAATAGCTACCAAAAACACCTCTTTCAAGGTGAGATCTTTTAACATAGCCTCCTCCAGAGGCTCGAAAGGAGGACCCATCAAGGCCGATGAGACCAGGTTAAGATCTCATGCTAGCACCAACAGCCTCACCAGCAGACAGACCTGCTTGACTGTCCAGAGGAACCGGACGACATCCGGATGGGAGCCCAGGGAGACCCCCTGCACCTTTCCGCAACAACATATGAAGACTGCCACCTGGACCCATAGTGAATTCTAGTCCTGCCTGTAGGAATGCTAGCACCTCCGGCACCAAAACCAGCAGTGCCTGGCTCCCCTGACTGGAACATGAGTCCTCAAAAAATTCTCCAGACACAATGTAAGGCAATGACATGGACCACTTGCGTGCCTTCAATAAGGTGGAAATGACTTGCGCCGAATATCCTTTCTCCCTCTAGAGCGAGGCTGTAAGCGAGAATTGATCCAGCTGAGGAATGAGGACTGGACCTTACACAAGCAGGTTTGGTTTATTTATTTTTTTAGCTGCATTTATATCCCGCTTTTCACCAGGTCAAAGCGGTTGGGGGATGCATTTAACACGAGGGTATATGAGACACATACACTAATACTTACAGGGAACATGGGCAATGGAGGGTTAAGTGGCTTGCCCAAGACCACAAGGAGCACCTGTGGGACTAGAAACCCCAGTCCTTCCGGCCCAAGGTTGCTGTCCTCTAGTGGGATTTGAACCACTGACCTTCCGGCCTGTAGTACCTTGCCCCAACCACTAGACCACTCTTCCCTGGTTTTGCTGGAAGGAGCCATGGAGTGGCTACCGACAGTCACAACAGGTCCACATACCATGGACACAGAGGCCAATCCAGCGCAATCAAGATCACCGGTCCTCCATGTGCCTCTATCCATTGGAGAAGGCGCCCTATCAGCACAGAGGGAGGGAACATGTACAAGAGACCCTCCGTCGGCCACGGTTGTGCCAGAGCCTCCAGCCCTTTAGACATCTGTTCTCTCTGTCTGCTGAAAAAAAACTAATTGCCTTGGCGTTGCTGGCCGACACCATCAGATCTATGATGAGCTCCCCCCACCCAGCACCACACCTCGCTGCAGAACACATTCGCATCCAGGGCCCCACTCCCCCAGATTCAGGTAATGACGGTTGAGAAAGTTAGTCTGCACGTACTCCTTCCCAGTCACATGGGCCGCAGAGAGTGCCAGAAGGCTCGTCTCCACCCCGATCAGCAGAGACCAAATCTCAGTCACCAGAGCCATGCTTCCTGCCCTCCTTGATGGTTGATGCAGGATATGGTCGTGGCATTGTCCAAGATCCTCACAGCCTTATTGTGAAGAAGGGACTGAAGGAACCATAGAACAAGAAATATCACCTGCAGCTCCAGGTGATTGATGGAGCAAGTGACCTCCTCCAGCGACCACTGACCCTGGGTTACCTATGTCTTGCAGTATGCTCCCCAGCTGGAGAGACGGGCATCTGTGGTTACTACTGTCCACACTGGAGGCTCCAGCAGCATCCCCACTAGTAAGTTCTCCAAACTCATCTATCACTGCAAGGACAACCACGTTTCCACTGCGGCAACCAAACAAGATAGTACAGCTTCCTGCAATGGCTGCATGTGTGCCCTGGCCCAAGGAACCAGCTCCCACATCACTGCCATGGACCCGAGGACCTGAAGATAATGTCAGGCTGTGGGCGCTGCCAACCGAAGAAACAGGTATATACTGGGTCCTACAACCTCTGTGCTCAATCCGCAGGCAGCAACACTAGGCCCTTGTCAGTCTGGAACCTCGCTCCCTGATATAACAGGTCCTGAGCTGGCTCTAAGTTGCTTTTTGCAAAATTGACCACCAAGTCAAGATGCTGGAGGAAATCCACTACGCGTCTTGTGACCTCACGGCTTTCGCTTTCTGACTTTGCCCTAATCAACTAATCGTCCAAGACAGGGGTGTACCAGGATCCCCTCTCTCTCTGCAGCACAGCTGCCACAACCACCATAATCCTTCATAAAAGTGCACAGAACCTTGGCAAGCCCAAAGGGCAGTACTTGAAAATGGAAATTCCCCATCGGCACTGCAAAGCACAGGAAGCACTGATGTTCTGGGTGAATGGGAATAGGGAGGTACGCCTCATTAAGGTCTAAGGCCATGAGGAACTCTCCCTTTCGCTCCACCACTATCACAGAGCGCAGGGTTTACATATGAAAGTGCAGAACCTGCAGAGAGTGGTTGATGTGCTTAAGATCTAGAATGGGCTGATAGGTGCCTTCTTGGGGACCACAAAATAAATGGAGTATCAACCTAATTGGTCTGTGGGCTGTAACAGCTGCTGTAATGTGTCTCTGACCACTTTCACCTTGCGAGGAGCCCTGCAGGGGGACTTCATGAAGGCGTCGTGTTATGGGCCACACCAATTCTAGCAAGTAACATTTCCCAAATCACTTCCAGAACCCACTGGTCGGTGGTAGTTTGTGCCCAAAGAGAGTAAAAATGTTGTAGCCCACCGCCTACCAGAATCACCTCCACCTGGGCCTCCTCCTCGCTTCATTGCAGCTTCTTGGCGCTGGCTGCAGCCCCTGTATAATAGCCTCAGCTGGCTCCTCTGCTGCCACGAAAGGACTGACCCCTCACAGGATAGCATCCCCGCTGATAGAGAATGAAGCAGATAGCCCTAAAGCAACAGAAGTCATAGGCCTGCCCTCTTCCAGGCCTGGGAGACGTTGCACCTCTAGGTTTAACTTCTGGGAGATGAGATCCTTTGGTCTCCCCCAGGTCCTTAACCAATTTCTCCAAGGCATCCCAAAATAGAAGCCTGACCTTAAACGGAAGTTTACTGAGACGAGTCTTGGATGAGACATCCACAGACCAGTTTCACAGCCACAGGAAATGCCTTGCTACTATGAACGATCCAATGCTTTTAGCAGAGGCGCAGACCAAGTTGTAAAAGGCATCGGCGAGATAGGCGGAGCCCGATTCCAACTTTACCGCCTTGAACATGGGCTGCCGAGACTCTAGCCCCACGTCTGGCAACCTTTGCATCTACTGTCAATAGGCTCATGCCAAGTAGGCCCCACAAATCAAGGCCTGTAGCAATCAAATCTCAAAAGACTGCTTCAACAGGGCTTACAGCTTCCAATTCAGAGCATCCTTCAGAACCGCTCCCCCTTCAACTGGAATGTTGTCTTAAGGAGCTCCTTTTCACTTGCTAGAAGCGGATACAACCAAGCCATCACCTGACCACCCCACAAGCCAGCTTCCAGTACCTCCCACTCAGTCTCTATCACCTGTTTGATGGCCCGATGAAAAAGAAATGCCATGCTCGAAGTTCTGATGCCCTATAGCAGCGTGTTTTCCAATGGCTCATCGCTGGGCAGAGAATCTTGCGAGATACTGAGCACCGTTAGAGACTGTGCAATAAGAGTAGCCAGTTCCCTCCTGGGGAGGGCCCAATATCGTTCAAGTTTTCCAGTGGAAGGGAGGATCTCCCCTTCTTCTGGTTTGGTCACCATGGAGTCCTTCCAGAGACCCAAGGGACCTTCTAAGGGATCATTAGAGCCCCCCCGAATGGACAGACACCTGCTTCATCCACAGTTGCACATCCAGGTGGCACTTCTTTGCAGCCAGATCATCCAACTTCAGAGACCCCTGTGGGGTTAAGGCCAAAGGCTCACTCCTCCTTGAGAGCCCCCCTTTGGTCCCTGCACTGTCCCCAGCCCCTGCTTTACACAGAAGGCTTGATGTAACAGTAACACAAAGTCCAGGGAAAAAGGTACTGCAGGGGACACACAGTCAGCCCATCCCGATGTTGACAAGTGACTAGAAGTGGCAGCAGAAGAATCACTGGCTTCCAATCCTTTCACGTGCACGATAGAAAGCAACCCTAAATATCTTCTGAATCTTTTACAATACCTCAGCTACTACCCTTCAAAGCCTGGTAATCAAGGACCCCAGCACAAGGCCCAGGCGCAGTAACATGATAAATAAGCTCATTGCACCTGCTGAATTCCACCGTTCCAATCAGACTACAGCCAGAAGAGCTCCATCACTTGCTGCACCCGCCATATGGAACTCTCTTCCTGAACATATGAACTCCACAAAGGACATTAAGGACTTCCGCAAGATGTTAACACTTCTGTTCGCTGAACACTACAGACCCTCCCAATGCTCATAACTTTCTACTGACAACCAGCCCTCCTTTTATTCCTCCCATTACCCATTACATAACTTGCATATAACCCCCAATGTAAACCACTTTGATTGAAGGAAAAGGTGGTATATAAATCAGGATAAATAAATAAATCCTGCCTTCCCCCTATTGCTGGCAATGGCATGCAGGGCTGACTCAAAATGGCCGCGTTTCCCACCAAGACCATGGGGCCTCTAATAGGAAAAAAAATCTGTTCCAATTGCTGTACCGTACCTCACAACACAAGGACCATCTCCCTCACAGTAGCCCTGCTATTGAACATCACCTCATCAGCAGTGCGGCCCTCTTGCTCACAGCCGCGGCAAAAACTGCTGGCTGAGGGAGTCGAGGCAGCTGTCATGTGGCGCAGGCAGGCTTGCTGGAGGCAACTGTAAACAGAGATAATGGTACGAATACATGGTCAGAGAAGACGTTTTATGAGAACTGGGGTGTTTAAGTGCAATGGCAGACAGTTCGTGGGCAGAGACGTGTAATAAGCTCCATTTAGAAGGTAGTATTTGGGGGAGGGTGAATATGGAAAGATTTTTGTTGAACTTGGGCATGTTGAACTGATGTAATCTTTGCCTCTTCTTTATAACAACAATTTGCAGGAAAAAAAATAAAAATAAAAATGAAAGTGAAATGCCCAATGAGACCCGACCCACCAGCAGCCCCCTCCGAGCCCATTAACCTGCTACAATGCCGCCTTTGTTTACTTAATATTTTTCAAGCAAGAACACAAAGCAGTACTAACCTGCACAGCGTCTGTTGGGCTACCTCAGACTTGACAGACAGGGAGCCCTGGCAACGTAGGACAGGGAGGAGCAGCAGAACGGTGGGGGAGTGTGTGTGGGGGAGGGGACCTGGACCACAACCACGAGGTACTGCACCCCCAACGGTACCAGACAGAGTCAAATGTCCCAGCCCTGACATGGGAGCCAAACCCCTCCTGTCTATTTTGCTGTCAGATTGCTTTTAGTTATTTATTTTTTTTATTGTTCCAACCTTGTTTCTTCTATGTATGCTCTCCACATCACACCCTTAAGCTTTTTACATATCTCTTTTTCCTTCAAGTAAAGTCCAGCGTGTACAGAGACTGGGTATACTGGTCTTGGGATTGGTGCACAGTTCCCTTCTAGCATGAAATCATCAAAACCTGATATGCTCAGTCTCCAGCTGCTGGTGAAGGGAGATAGCCCACACGTCTAGACTGGACTGGAGAGACGATATGGAAACATACTTTTGTGAAGTCACTTTGCAAAAACACACTTCATGGCAATAATCTTTCATGCACAATCTATCTCATGCAAAATTTTATGTAAATTTGCCATCGAGTTGCTACAATACAAAATCATGCAAAGCAGATCATTAATGCATAGAAAGATGAAAACAAATGCATAAGCAGGGCTTTGCGGGAACTTCTTTTTGCTGCAAAAAGTGAAAAAAAAGTGTCTGCCATGCACTATCGTGAAAAAGTAGTGACCCAGTGGATCTCTTCCCCAGCCCTGATACAGGGCTAAAAATGTAAATCCCTCTTCTTCCCAAAGCTGTGATAACCTCTAGCAGTAGTCTCGTGATACTACTACTAAGGGTCAATCTACCATAAAGGTAATTTCTAGGGGTCTAGCTGACATTTTGGAACCCAGCAGTTACTGGGCAGGAGTGGAGGGGGGGGGGACTTCTCCCACTTCAATTCACTAGACACCAGAGAAATCCCTGACTGAATCCTAGGGAGGAGATGGGCAGGATGATCATGGCCACTGTGGGCTTTTGCTCCTAGAAATGAGCAGCTGCCCTGCTACTAGGCTGCCAGCAGTGTGGCTGCACTTAATGCCACCTACTGTACTACCATGTCGTAGCCATCATTGCTGACAAGAGAGCAAAAGAAGCAGGACACACTGTGCCATAGAATGCAGGGAGAGCTTTATTGGGTATCCAGGAGGTCTCACTACACGTTTTTCAGCCTAAGCCTTCTTCAGGGGATAATGACCTCTCTAAAACAAACATCATAATATAATAAATACATAAATAAAAATAAATATGAATTAACACATAATGAAATCAAACCAAGAACACCATTAGAAGTGACAATAAAAAGTGAATCACATTCAAATGTCATCACTAAAAAGGTGAAATTTCACTTACCGTTAATTTCCTTTCCTAGAATACTGCTAGACCAGTCCAGACAAACGGGTTGTGTCCCCCTGCCAGCTGATCCTGGAGACAGAGAACTCCACCACAGCTCTAATAGGCTGAACCCTGGTGATGCTGCTGAGGTGATGAGACTGTACCCCAAGGGGTCTCCCTCAGTATCGTTTACAAGCTGAACTCCATAACAAACTGAACTAAAAAACAGCCAGCTAAGGCCGGTACGGATTCAACTATATACAAGGCGCCAAAGGCATTCCCAGAACTGAAGGCTGCTCAGAAGAAAAAGAGGGAGCCAGAGTCTCCCTTGGTCAGGCATCCGGAAACAAAGTCAAAGCAGGAAAAAAACGACAGCTCCCCTGCACCAGCAGGACTGTGACAGAGAGCAGGGTGGGTCCTGGACTGATCTAGCAGTATTCTAGGAAAGGAAATTAACGGTAAGTGAAATTTCACCTTCCAATTCATACTGCTAGACCAGTCCAGACAAACGGGCAGTACCCAAGCTAGCGACCTCTAGGGTGGGTCCAAGGCCGCCGAAAGCACCACCGCCCCAAAGCGCATTTCCTGTCGAGCCTGGACATCCAAGGCGATAGTGCCGGACAAAAGTCGACAAAGACGACCAAGTCGCCGCCCGTCAAATGTCGAGAGGGGCCACATGTGAACGCTCGTCCCAAGACGTCGCCTGAGCACGCGTGAAGTGTGCCCGGAGCGCTATAGGCACCATCTTCCGCTGCAGAATATAGGCTGCCTTAATCACTCCTCGTAACCATCTAGCGATAGTAGCTTTAGAGGCTGCGAATCCTCGACGGGAACCCGTAAAAAGGACAAAAAGATGATCCGTCTGTCAAAAAGAATTTGTGACCTTCAGATACAGACAGAGAACTCTTTTGAGGTCCACCGCACGCAAGTACCGGTGACGACCCGCACACTGCTCCTGTGAGAACGAAGGCAAGAAGAGAGGCTGATTGACATGAAACGGCGTAACCATCTTGGGCAAAAAAGACGGTACCGTCCGAAGAGTCATGCCTTCCGACGAAAAAGAAAGATAAAGATCCCGACGAGCGAGCGCTTGGAGCTCAGAAATCCGTCGCACCGAGGTGATGGCCACCAGGAACACCATTTTCAATGTTAAGTCTTTGAGCGAACAGGCCCGTAATGGCTCAAAAGGCGAAGCCACTAAGGCCCGGAGAACAAGGGCGAGATCCCAGGAAGGCAACACCGGACGGCACGGAGGCCACACGGACTTAACCCCTCTAAGAAAACGCGAAACGTCCACATGCAAAGCGATAGAGTGCCCCACTACCGGACCACGGAAGCATGTGATAGCTGCCACCTGAACAAGCAGAGTTCTGAGAGCCAAGCCCTTGTCAAGGCCGTCCTGGAGAAACGCAAGAATGTTCCGAATGCCGCTACGCCAGGGAGACACCCTGTGCTGCGAGCACCACGCCTCGAAAAGACGCCACACCCAAGCATAAGCTAAGCACATTGAAGAGCGCCGCGCCTTAAGCAAAGTGGAGACCACACTAGACGAATATCCCTTATGAGCTAGCCTGCGGCGTTCAAGAGCCAAGCCGTAAGCGAGTAAGGAGCCGGGTCTTCCATGGCAATTGGCCCCTGCTGCAGGAGCACCGGGAAGCCCTGAAGCTGTAGAGGAGACGCTCTCGATAGACAGACGAGATCCGCATACCACAGCCTGCGCTGCCAATCCGGAGCCACCAGAATCACAGGCCCGTGATGCTCCCTGATCCGTTGAAGAATCTTGCCGACCATGGACCACGGAGGGAAGACATACAGAAGGAGTCGAGTCGGCCATGGCTGTGACAATGCATCTATTCCGTGTGACCGGCTGTCTTTCCATCGGCTGAAGAAGATCGGCACTTTGGCATTTTCCCACGTCGCCATGAGATCTACCGCCGGCTGACCCCATTGACGAACAATCAGCTGATAAGGGTCCGATGCCAGAGCCCATTCTCTGGGATCCAGCGTATGGCGGCTGAGGAAATCCGCTTCGATATTGCTTTTCCCTGCAATGTGTTGCTCTGAAATGGCGTGGAGATGCCGTTCCGCCCACGGGAGGAGGAGCCTCATTTCTCTCGAGACCCCCGGACATTTCGTGCCCCCCTGGCGGTTGAGATATGCCACCGTCGTGGCATTGTCGGAGAGAACTCGAACTGCTTGACGGTGAAACAGAGGCAGAAACCTTCGCAGTGCTAACCAGACCGCTCTCGCTTCGAGGCGATTGATGGACCAGCGAGCCTCCCGAGGCGACCAGATCCCCTGTGCTGTGTGAGTGCCGCAAACCGCTCCCCACCCGGAGAGACTGGCGTCCGTTGTCAGCAGCACCCAACGTGGAGACTCCAAGGGGACCCCCTGGAGAAGATTGCGCGCTCGAAGCCACCAGCGGAGGTCGAACCGGACCACCAGAGGGAGGGGAAGCCATACCTGATAGTTCTCCGACACTGGTGACCATTGCGACAGGAGCGCCCGCTGCAATTCGCGCATATGCGCCCTCGCCCAGGGTACAACATCGATGGCAGCCGCCATGGACCCCAGGAGCTGGAGGTAGTCCCATGCTCGAGGTGCCTTCTGCCGCAGGAATTGCTGGAGCTGAGAAACGAACTTCTGGAAGCGACCGTGTGTGAGCAACACCCGTCCACGGCGAGTGTCGAATCGCGCCCCCAGAAAGTCGAGAACCTGAGACGGCTGGAGGCAGCTCTTGGAGTGATTGATCACCCACCCCAGGCTCTCCAGGAAGGCCACTACGTGTGCCACCGTCTCGCGAGCCTCGGACAGAGTGTCTGCCCGAATGAGCCAATCGTCCAAGAAAGGATGAACTCGGATCCCCTGCTTGTGCAAGGCTGCTGCCGCCACCACCACCATTACCTTGGAAAAAGTTTGGGGCGCTGAGGCCAGGCCGAAGGGCATCGCTTGGAACTGAAAATGTTGACCTAGAACCGCGAACCTCAGGAAATGCTGATGCTCGACCCGGATGGGAATATGAAAGTACGCTTCTGCGAGATCGAGCGACGCTAGAAATTCGCCCCTGCGCACTGCTTGGATTACGGAACATAACGTTTCCATCCGAAAATAAGGAACTCGAAGGCTGCGGTTTACTCCCTTGAGATCCAGAATGGGCCGAAAGGAACCATCTTTCTTGGGCACCACGAAATAAATGGAGTACCGACCCGCCCCTGCTTCGTGTGACGGGACGGGACAGATGGCATTCAAGAGAAGCAAGCGTTCGAGAGTGGCCTGGATGACCCGCTGTCTCTCGGGAGATCCCGCTGGGGAGACTAGGAAGGCCTTGGGAATGGGGCGACAGCACTCGAGGGAATAACCCCGAGAGATGCTGTCGAGAACCCAACGATCGAAGGTAATTCGCACCCACTCCTGAGAAAACAATGCCAGCCGACCTCCTACCGGCGGCAGAGACCGGAGTTGACCTAGCGCCCCATCAGCGGGAGGGCCGCGAAGCCCCGGAGAACTTCCCCCCTGTAGAGTAGGAATCTGAACCTTTCTGGGCCCCCCGAAAGGACTGGTTTCCTCTTCCAGAACGATTAGACTGAGAAGCCGAGAAGGAGGGCTTGAAGGAACGATACCTCCAGGATTCTCTACTTCAGGAAAAACGCCGAAAAGATTGTGCCCAAGAAGATCGGCGAGAAGATGCCCTTGGCCTATCTTCCGGTAACCATTGGGGCTTAACCTCCCCAAGATCCTTCACCAGCTTATCCAGCTCCTTGCCGAACAAAAGCTTACCCTTGAAAGGCAACTTGGAGAGTCTGGACTTGGAGACGACATCCACCGCCCATTGTCATAGCCAAAGCCAGAGCCTTGCTATCATTACGGCCGCCACCGAACGAGCGGAAACGCGCAACAAATCATAAAAGGTGTCGGCTAAAAAGGCCGTAGCAGACTCCAAGTGAGGAATCCTCCGGCAAGCGCTGGATCCAGCGCAACAATGCTCAGACCGTGAGCCCCAAGCATACGGTGGCCTGCAACGCCATGGAGGACGTGGAGAAGGCCGTCTTCAACATGTTCTCCACCTTCCGGTCCTGCGAATCCTTGAGTGCCTCCACAGGGATGGTGGTATGCTTCGTAACTCCGGAAACCAAGGCATCTACCTTAGGATACGCAAGCCACTGTTCCAGAAGCTCAGGCGGCCAAACATATAACTGCCCCAGGCGACGAGCGTTGCGCAAAGGAGTGTCCGGAGAATCCCATTCCTGGGACACCATTTGCTGCAATTCTGGAAGGAAGGGGAAAGCCTTCGAGGGCTTTCGAATGCCCTGCAAAATGGGGTCCGCCTGAGATTGGGGTTGAGAGGCTTGCAGCTCCGCAAGCGCTGAAAGACGCAGTGCCTCCGACACTTGACCAATGAGGGCGGACAACTCCTCCTTCCGGAAGAGCCGTATATTCTGTGACTCCTCTGGTCCTGGAATAGAAGAATCCGATGCGGAATACTTCCCATCCTCACGCCCCGAGAGGTCTTCAGACTCTTCCGCGGAAAACACATCCTCTTCAGGGTCGTGATCATCCTCCCGAAGCAAGTGCAATGCTTTAGCAGCATGCTTGCGAGCCACGGTACCTTTGGAACGCTTAAGGGCAGAGGAAGCATCCAGGCGAGCAGGTGCCTCCGGCCCCTGCCCCCCCGAAGGGGCTGAGGAGTCAGCAAGCCATAAGGCCCATGCCTGGCGGAAGAGCATGAGAAGTTGGTCCTCGGAAGGTGAACCAGGTGCCAGGGGGCCCAGGGCAGCTGGAGAGACACCCGCAGGGGCTCCGTGCGATGCAGCCACCGAACAGGAAGGCAGCGGCACCTCCGACATCGGGAAATCAGGAGCCGTGGCATCCTGGGTTGGCAGAAAAGCCGAAGACTCCCCTGGGTGCGCTAAACAAGATGAGCATTGTTGATTCTTCAGCTCCTTCTGCCTCCTGTTACACACAATGCACCTAGGACCAGAGGAAGGCATGGCATGTAGAAAGAGCAAATCTAGGACTGGGCTTCTTGTTCTTTCCCCTTTTTATGTAACAATACTAGGGAAAAAACCCACTTAGAGAGGTGTGAGAGGCAGAATCCCACGCAGCAGAGTAGAGCTGAGCTGAGCTTCCCGCCAAAACCAGAGCTCTGTGGAAAACAAAATGGCCGCCGGAAAAATAAAAGTAAAACAAACACTCAAAAAAGTGGCGAAATCGCTGAAAACGGGCAGAATCCAGCCCCCCCCCTCCCCCCGGCAAGGATTGACCCCTCTGCTTAAAATGGGACAAATCTAAGCGCATACAATTTCGGCGGATTTGGACCCCCTAAGGGCTTCAGCAGGCGGGAGATAAAGAAGGCTGTACTCACAGATGCCGGTCAGTGCAGGGAGTCCAAGGGCAATACCAGGAAAAACTTCTGATGCCAAACGACCACTAAAATCAGGGGAAACCCCCAGATATTTAGCGAGCCCTTCTTCCAGCAAAGGCTGCCCTCATGGCAGACTGCTGGGAATGCCTTCAATCAGCAAACGTCACTGTTCCTGTACAGGAGCTCAGCTGGAACACCCTACTACTAGAGGGAATAACTCCCAATTTAGATGAACCACAGAGCTTTGCCTGAATTAGGAATTCAAATGCTTCATCCAAAAGGAGCAAAAAAATAAACCCAACCAGATCTGCTGGAGACAGAGAAATACTGAGGGAGACCCCTTGGGGTACAGTCTCATCACCTCAGCAGCATGACCAGGGTTCAGCCTATTAGAGCTCTGGTGGAGTTCTCTGTCTTCAGGATCTGCTGGCAGGGGGCCACAACCCGTTTGTCTGGACTGGTCTAGCAGTATGAATTGGAATTAAAATTATTTATTTAAAACAAAATTAAAGAGATCCCACAGTATTAAACGTCATCACTTAAAATGAGAACAGATTTCAAAAAGAATTTTTAAAAAAAAAGGGACAGAAATGAATCCCACTATATAAGAGCGTGAAATGAAAAGCAGCACAAAGAAACAGAAATCCATAGTAGTGTCAGACAATGGAAACTACAAGAGAGTAGACTAAGGACACCTATAATAAAACAGTAATCCACAAAGACATTGGCAGCACATATGACATTGGCTGGGGTATGGCGAAGTTTGCAAATTCCCACAAAAGGGGATATTTTACAGACTCCAACATTGTTACACTATGAGCCATTTGATGGAGCTCTCACATAAAAGATGGGACAAAAGAAAATGGAGATGGGCCCAGTATGAAAAATGGCTGAAACAGTCTCAAGGGGAAAGGGATAGGGGTGGAAATTTGGAATGATGGAAGGGTGGGGACATTGGGAGAAGGGGTTAATCAGGGAAAAAGAGTACGGGAGTGAAATTTGTATGCTCCCCTCCCAAGTATAAGTTGCTAAGGAAAAATTGCCAATTACTGATCGTTGGAATTAAAAAGGTACACAGAGGTACTTAAGGACCGAGTCGTGGTCCTAATAGGACTGCTGTTTTTGTTATTACCCAATGTTTATTATTCATTGTTGAAATTTAGTTGATGGTATGTACTGTTTAAGGTTTGATTAAAGGACAGTGTTTTGGATGAAGGTTGAAAGGGGGGGGGGGAAGGGAGGGAATGAGGAGAAAGCTGGAGCTATAGCACCTACAGGATAATTTTGAGAATTAAGGACTATGAGGTGCCTCGAGGACAGAGGCTCAACTGCAAATAGAAAATATTGGACTGGATTAGAATAGGATGATCATATGCAGATTGCTGCAAGGGGAAGGAGATGGGAGGGGAGGGCTGTAGATATGTACACCATGAAAATCTGAAATAAAGTTAAAGTTCAAAAAAATAAAAAACAAAAAAAAAAAATAAAAAAAAAGGAATCCCAGTCTATCTAAACTCCTGGTACCCTCTACTTTGCAAGTGCCATGTCGAAAGCCTAGAACATTAGAACACTTTAAATGTGGGTCATGTTCAGTTTGCACACATGCTATTACTACCAAAGGGGCCCTCATTCACTTGTGCACGCAGTCTCCCTTTCCTCTTTCTAGTGTCAGGAACGGTAATTCTGAAAACATGGTTTATGCTATTACCTGTCCCACAATTTACATTGGAAAGACCAACCGACCCATTAGAACGCGTATCGTAGAACACCAGAGTTGCATTAAACGGGGATTAAAACAAAAACCTTTAGTTATCCATTGATCAGAAGTATGAGTAAATTAGACTTACCTGCTAATTGTTGTTCCTTAAGGAACTCTAGTCCAGTCCCGGAAACGTAGAGTTGTCAACCTCCACCAGCAGCTTTGGAGACTAAATGATGTCATCGTCTTGATGTCACTGGTACAAATAGGCTAGGTCCGCCCCCTTTCACCAGTACCTATTGACAAAGCAGACTCAGCAGAGCAACAAATAAGTAGGTATCTCAAAAATTATAATAAACAGTATATACAGATAGAAAAGAACTGTAAGGCAGAAAACAGACGCCCCGAAAGAATGGGTCAAGGCCCCAAAAGGACCGGGAACTGAAGCACCAGAGCCCCGGCGCTCCCCAGTCCATGCTGCATGCTGCAAACACCACAGAGACCCCCGCTGAAAGCGCCTCTCATCCCTGCGCCTCCCCGAGCGCTCTGACATGAAAAAAATATATTCTTGAAAATTTCTCGCTTTTTATTTCTTTTACAGGTTCAACAGCTGTCCCATCTCACAACCCGCGCGGCTAAAAACTTCAGGCTGTACCACCCCCATAGAACAGGAGGGATCCGGGACTGGACTAGAGTTCCTTAAGGAACAACAATTAGCAGGTAAGTCTAATTTACTCTTCCTTTGCGTCCCTCTAGTCCAGTCCCGGAAACGTAGAGGATGTAACAGAGCAGTACATATCAACGGGAGGGCCCTGAAACACCAGCCTGAAGAACGGCTGACCCAAAACGACCATCCCCGCGCGCCTGTACATCCAGACGATAATGCCGAGCAAAAGAATGCAACGAGGACCAGGTCGCCGCCCGACAAATATCCGCCGCCGGATTCCGCCCACGACGCCGCCTGAGCTCTTGTAGAATGCGCCCGCAAACCAAAGGGCACTTCCTTGCCTCTCAAAATGTATGCGGAACCAATGGCCTCCTTCAGCCACCTAGAAATGGAAGACTTCGCCGCCGCCTCGCCCTTCCGAGGACCCCCGAAGGCGACAAAAAGCCTGTCCGACTTCCGGAATGATGCCGTACGACGGAGGTACTTCTTGAGCACCCTCCGCACATCCAACCGGTGCAAGCGTCCACCTGCCTGAGCCCTCTGCTCCGCGGAAAATACCGGCAGCGACACCACCTGATTAACATGGAACGCGGACACCACCTTTGGCAAAAAGGCGGGCACCGTTCCTAACACCACCTTGTCCGGAGAAAAAGTCAAAAAAGGTTCCTGGCAAGACAGCGCCTGCAGCTCCGAAATCCTCCTGGCGGAACAAATCGCCACTAGGAACACCGTCTTGAGCGTCAAATCCCTAAGCGAAGCTGTACTCAAGGGCTCAAACGGCTGCCCGATCAGGGCGTCCAAGACCACATTGAGATCCCACGGAGGAATAACCGACCGCCTCGGCTGTCGCAGGAGCAAAACCGCTCGTAAGAAACGTCGAATGTCGACATGCGCCGCTATCAGCTGACCTTGAATCTTGCTGCGAAAACAGGAAAGAGCCGCCAATTGTACTCGCAAGGAACTGGCCGCGAGGCCCTTCTCCATTCCAGCTTGCAAAAAGGAGAGAACATTGGACACGGAAGCCCGCATGGGATTGATGGCCCGATCGGAGCACCAGGCCTCAAAAACACGCCAAACGCGTATATATGCTAGAGAAGTCGACCTCCGGCGCGATCGCAAAAGAGTGGCTACCACGGACGCCGAATATCCACGGGCCGTTAACCGCGCCCGCTCAAGAGCCAAGCCGTAAGCGAGAATCGACCCACCTGAGGCATCCGCAAGGGCCCTTGGAGCAACAGGTCCTCCCGAAGCGGAAGCCGCCACGGGACGTCGGCCACCAGCCGAACCAAATCCGCATACCATGGCTGCCTCGGCCAATCCGGCGCCACCAGCACCACCAGACCCCTGTGTCGTTCGATGCGTTGTATCACCTTGCCTATGAGCGCCCAAGGAGGGAACACATACAGAAGGCCCTCCGTGGGCCACCGTTGCGCCAGAGCATCCAGGCCCTCCGCCATCCGCTCTCTTCTTCGGCTGAAGAAACGCTCCACCTTCGCCGACTTGAAGGTCACCATGAGATCCATCACCGGAATCCCCCATCGGCGCACCAGCATCGCCAATACGTCCGGGTGCAGTGTCCACTCCCCCGGATCCACGCGGCAGCGGCTCAGATAATCCGCTTCGACATTGTCGACTCCTGCGACGTGCTGAGCTGACAGGGCCTGTAAGTTCTATTCCGCCCAGGTCAGCAGCACACTCGCCTCCTCTTCCAGCGCCGCGCTGCCCGTACCGCCTTGTCGATTTTATATACGCCACTGTGGTCGCGTTGTCCGACAGCACTCGCACCGCTGCATGCCCCAGCACCTGCCGAAACGCCAGCAGAGCCTGAAACACCGCTCGCATTTCCAACCGGTTGATGGACCAAAGTCGCTCTTTCGGTGACCAAGTCCCTTGCGCCAACGAGCCTTCGAGATGAGCCCCCCAGCCCGCTAGGCTCGCATCCGTTGTGAGCAACCGCCAGCATGGAGGCTCCAGAGGCACGCCCTGCGACAGACTGTCGGGAAGCAGCCACCACTGCAGGCTGTCCTTCACCCCCTCCGGACAGGGCAGGCACTGCGACAACGCATTCGTCTGATGAGACCACCGCCGGAGAAGAGCACTCTGTAACGGCCGCATGTGAGCCCTGGCCCACAACACCAAGTCTATCGTAGCCGCCATGGTACCGAGCAATTGCAGATACTGCCAAGCCGTCGGCGCCCGAAGCCCCAGAAATCGACGCACCAGATCCCTCAAGGCCTGCGCCCTTGTGCTGGGAAGAAAGACCCGGCCTGACCGAGTCTCGAAGCGCGCACCCAGATACTCCAGCGTCTGAGAGGGAGTCAGGCGACTCTTCGCCCCGTTGACTACCCAACCGAGGCTTTCCAAGAACTCCACCACCCGGGCGGTGGCTACCACGCTTTCCTCTCTGGACTTCGCCCGTATCAACCAATCGTCCAGGTAAGGGTGTACCAGTATCCCCTCTTTGCGAAGAGCGGCCGCTACCACCACCATAACCTTTGTGAACGTCCGGGGAGCGGTCGCTAGACCGAAAGGCAGTGCCCGGAACTGAAAGTGTCCCATCGGCACCGCGAAACGTAGGAAGCGCTGATGCTCCGGTCGTACGGGGATATGAAGATAAGCCTCCGTCAGGTCTAAGGACGTCAAAAATTCTCCTTCGCGAACTGCCGCCAGGACGGACCGCAAGGTTTCCATGCGGAAGTGGGACACTCGAAGACAACGGTTTACTCTCTTGAGATCGAGAATCGGGCGAAACGTGCCCCCTTTCTTGGGAACCACGAAATAAATGGAGTATCGACCGGCGCCGAACTGGTCGACCGGAACGGGCACTATCGCACGGAGCTGCTGGAGACGCCTTAGGGTGTCGCCCACCGCTCTCAGCTTCCGAGGGGCCCTGCAGGGGGAAAGAACAAAGGAATCTCCTACGGGGTGCCGAAACTCTAGAGCATAGCCTTCCCGAATGACCTCCAAGACCCACCGGTCCGAGGTAATCTGGACCCAGGCAGGGTAAAACTCCCGTAACCTGCCTCCCACGGGCACCTCGCCCACCTGGGCCCGCCTCATCTCATTGGGACTTTTTGGACCCGGCGGTCTGGAAGGTACCAAAACCCCTTCCTGCCCCGCGAAACCCTCGAAAGGACTGACCCCGTGACGGAAACCTGCCCCGCTGAGATTGCTGAAAACGAGGAGTGCGAAACCTACGAAAATCTCTCGGAAGGCCTCGCGACCCCGAAGCCCCCCCGAGTCTGCTTCGGCCAATCCTCCGGTAGCCGTCCCCCTTTGGATTCTCCGAGGTCCTTGACCAACTTTTCAAGATCCTCTCCAAAGAGAAGTGTTCCCCGGAACGGAAGCTTACTGAGCCGGGACTTGGATGAATTATCCGCCGACCAGTTACGGAGCCACAAATAACGGCGAGCCGCCACTACGGAAGCCATACATTTCGCCAGACCACGAATAAGATCATAGTGAACATCGGACAGATAAGCCGTGCCGGACTCCAGACGAGACACATCTGCCGATTGATCCTCCGAGAGGGAGCTCTGGAGCCGTTGAGACCAGCGCAAACAGCCTCTCGCCACCCACGCCCCCGCAATGGAGGCCTGCAGGGAAAGGGCACTCATATCAAATACCTGCTTCAGCAAAGTATCCAACTTCCTATCCTGGCCATCCTTTAAGGCTGCCGCCCCTTCCACCGGAATGGTAGTCTTCTTTGTGACCGCCGCCACTGCGGCGTCCACCTTAGGCGAACGAAAAAGCCGCTTATCCTGTTCCGAGAGCGGGTATAACCTGTGCAATGCCCTGGTCCCCCGCAACGCTGACTCCGGAGAGTCCCACTCCTCCTGAATCATATCCCAAAAGACTCTGTGTATAGGGAACACTCGCTGCGAAGTGCGTACGGCCTGCAGCAGCGGATCCTCCAACACCTCCGCGGAGGACGTGGACCCCGCGGGCATATTCAAAACCTTTAGCGTCTCGGAGATCAGAGCAGGCAGTTCTTCCCGCCGAAAAACGCGGACCAGCCTGCTCTGCTGCTCCTCCTCCAACAATTCCCCGTCTTCCAAGTCCTCATCCGAAACATCATCCTCCAGATCCGGCATGGCCAGGCCCTCCTCCAAGGGAGCTGGCGACGCCGGATCCAAATCGTCCCGTCGCCGTTTTGGCAGCGCCACGTCCCCTTCGAGGAGAGTGGAGGACCGGCGCTTCGAACCCCTTGGAGAACTGGGGGACTGAACCACCCGGTCCGGCTGCAGTAATGCAAAAGCCTTCTGCATCAAGGAAAAAAATTCGGAAGGGAACCCTGGCAACCCAGCCCCCTGAGACCCTTCCGGCAACCGGGGAACGCTGCTAGCGGAGGACGGGCCCGCAACCGGCTCCAAAGCAGTCAAAGAAGGGGGTGCAGATTCCCCCCCCTCCAGAGAAGCCTCTCCCTGACCTTGAGAGCCTTCCCCCAGGGCCTGTTCCATACCCATGGCCTCTAAAGAACACGCCTTACACACACCGGTGTCCAAAAGCTCTCCGTGCCTCACCCCACACACGAGGCAGCGTGGCTTGGCAGGCATGAACAGCGCTGTAATAGTGAAAAGGAAGCCCTGAAAAGCCTCAGGAGCAGCTAAATTTCAAACGCGTTTTTTTTTTTGCACAGATACACTAAGCCAGCTCTAACTAGCTGCCCCCTACCACCGTTTGCCAAAACGAAGCTCCTAACCCTGAAAAAACTCACTTAGTAAGTTGAAGAAAAAACGGCATCCAAAATGGCCGCCGCAACGTTTGCGGCGCCAAAAATCACGCGGCCAGGCCTCCTGCACTCCCTAGGAGCTGCAAAAACCCTGCTCCGAATGAAAGGACACTCCCCCAAGGGACCCCAATGGCAAAATTACTCACCAGAATCCCCCAAGAGTGAGGAAGGGCAGCGCTGAACCCCTCAGAAGCACAGCCCTCAAATCGGCATCAGCTCCTGGAAAGACTGCTGAACACTGTGGCTCTAAGTCCTGCCTGCTGCTAGCAGTCTCAAACGTGCTCAACCGGCTCCTCACCCTTCCAAGTGGGTTCGGGAGCAGGGAGCAAAGAGCAGACAACACACTCCTGTGCACTTGTAATGCTCGTTTAAATGCTGGGGCACTAAAGCATAGGAAGGGGGGGGAAGGAGGAGGGGAGAGGAAAGAGGAAAGAGCAGGAACAGAGAAGAGAAAAACAACCCCAGCAACACAGAATCTCTGTCAGCAGCAGCAGGCACCTAAAAACAAACCAAGGTAAAAATAAATTCCTAAATTCAAAGAACTAAAGCTCTGCTTATTTGTTCCTCTGAGCCCAGCCCCGGGCTCAGAACCTCCAAGCTGCTTGGAGACTGAAAGTACTGGTGAAAGGGGGCGGACCTAGCCTATTTGTACCAGTGACATCAAGACGATGACATCATTCAGTCTCCAAAGCTGCTGGTGGAGGTTGACAACTCTACGTTTCCGGGACTGGACTAGAGGGACGCAAAGGAACACACAATATAATCAGACCTTAAGTTCTTGGTCTTGAAACATGTTCATTCGCATTGACATGGGGTTGATGCAGAGAAGACACTTCTATGCCTGGAACAAGAGATGATTTTTCAAACAAAGACTCTACACTCACTCGGTTTGAACCAGGATACGGACCCGTTTGTTTTTCTATAAGGAGTTACGGTACCCCACGTCCTCTCCCATCTTCTTTTCCTCCTCCTCTCCCCTGCCCCTTCCCTTCCTTGTATAATTTTGGTTCTCAGTTTTTATTACATCTCATTATAATTATACTTTATTTTTATGTTTCAATCCTTTCGATAGCATGGCCTTCCCTACTGGTTCTATTTTGAATTTCAATACCGTTTCTGCTTTACTATCATTTTTATGAAGGATCGGAAGATAGTATCGCATGGTTGTATGAATGATTAGGGATATCCTCCCCTATAATTTCTTTCTTCTTTAATCGTAGTTTTGGTTTTTGTGCCCGTTTTCTGCCCTTTGGTTTTTGAACAAGGATTGATATATTCAGTTATGTCTGATACACCACCATTTTTCCTTTCCCTCTGTGTGTTTCACTATGCACTGTAAGACAACTGCATATTGTGACATTGATGCATTGGCAAAGATGCTATGCATTGTTTGTGATTCGGGCTCCGTTACACTATTCGTCCTGTGCTGCACAGAGCCTGCTTGGTATGACATCAAAGAAACATCATCTGGGTTTACCTCTTTAAAACAAAGACTTCTTGGGGGCAATTCCTTTTCCTCTGAGGTTATTTTACTGACTGTTTGCCTGAGGTATGTACTCTCGGTTTAAGTTCCTTCCCTTTTTTACATTCACATCTATTAATGGATATTGGAAACTGACCCTTACAATATTATTTTCTAACCTCCGTTTTATTACTATCCAGCTCTTCATAATAGCATTTACAACTTTCTATATTCACTTCTGTACAGTTTTACAAGTAATTTTATAGTGTCATTCTTATCCTCAGGTTTAGGATTGGATTGTCTTATCAACCAATTGATCCACGTTTACACATCTCCTTTTCAGTACATTTGTTATGGGAGTGTGTGTGTCCACTGACGACTTTAGTTTTGATTTGAACTGCAATGGTGTCTTGCGCTTTTTTTTTTTTAAATTGATACAGCACTACAATGTAAGACTTCCAAATAGCTCCACTCATACACATGAATGGTTTACAAAGTAGGAGATTTGATAATAAATGCGAACTAGATGTTCTATGTATTAGTGATTAGCTATACCCAGTTCACTTTTATATGTATGTCCATAGGTTTTATACACAGCTTATTATTTGAAGAGAGTGTTGGTTTAGTATCCACATGTGGGTAAGTTGCTGTTTTATTATACGTGCCCTTAATCACCTTTCTTGTAGTTTCCATTGTCTGGCACTACTATGGATTACTATTAGTTTGCTCTGCTTTTCATTTCATACTCATATCGTGGGATTTATTTCTATCCTTTTTTTTGTTCCAATTTTAAGGGAAGACATTTATACTGTGGGATCTCTTTTTTTTGTTTGTTTTAAATAATTTTAAGTTTTAGTGATGACATTTCAATATGATCCACTGTTTATGGTCGTCACTTTTAATGGTGTCCCTGGTTTGATTTGGTTATATTATAATTCATATTTATTTTTATTTATGTATTTATCTAATGTACAATATTGTTTATGAGTCTTATCATATCTGTGTATTTATTATATTATGTTGTTGTTTTTAGAGAGGTCATTATCCCCTGAAGAAGGCATAGGCCGAAACACATGTAAGCAGACCTCCTGGATACCCAATAAAGCTCTCCCTGCATTTTATGGCTAGTGTGTCCTGCTCCTTTTGCTGTCTCATAGTCACTGCAGGTGGGTGTTTCTTTCCAACAGCTGTTATTGCTGGTCATGCACAATCTCTGCACAGAACCAGCCCCAATTCACATTAAAACACTTAGTGTGGGTTTGTTTACCAAGTGGCAGCCATTGGCCTGAACCTGCACTAACGGTTGCTGCACATTAAGATCCACACCGAGTACTTAACACACTTTGGCAAACAGGCCCCAAAGTTTGGTTTCAAATTAAGCAAAACAGCTATTTCCAAGCACCGATTACACTCCTGAGTAAAAGCAATGAAGTAAAACCGCTACTTCAGTGTTTTCCAAGTGCTTTTCAATTTTGCTCCTACTGACAATGACCCCACTTACCAGGGCAAGCTCCTCCTTTCACAAATTTCACTGATCAATTTCAAATTTTTGTCAAAGTTTCTGTGCCTCTGAATGGCTACAATGAACCCAATCCTTAAGTGCTCCCTCCCCCCGCCCTTTTATAAAAGCACAAAAAGGTTTTTTAAAAAAAAAAAAAAGCTAAAAGGTAAAATCTAGGATGCCAGTTACTTGTTGCCTTATAACAAGGCAAAGATTCCTCTGGTCGTTTTGTTTTTATTATTTAAAATATTTACAACATGCTGTCTTAATACAAACAATCAAGAATAAAAAATATACATATAAAATCAGCATTAAAACATTACTCAAACAGTGAAATTTAACCCATGTTAGACATTAAATGCTTGCTCAGTCAGATTTTATGAAATTTGCAAAATGGGAGCATAATCAACCACTACCTTTAAATTAAGAGTGCTCCTGTGGACTGGGCTTGCACATGAAAAAGACCTTTTTCTGGTTCTATAGTAATGCCTGTTATGAGGAGTGTAAGGATCAACCTGGAATGCAGTGTGAAGCCCAAGCACAAAGATAAAGCGGAACCTATGCATGAATGATTTTATAAACCAGAACTAAAGTCATTTGTCCAACCAGGAGCCAGTGTAACAATTACAGTATGGGATGAATATAGTCCTACAACTCAGCTCCTGACACAACAGAAGCCATCACATTTTGAACAAACTGGAATGATTGTACATATGGGAATGGAGGAGTAGCCTAGTAGTTAGAGAACCTTGGGCCAAGATTCAAATCCCATTGAAGCTCCTTTTGGCCATGGGCAAGTCACTTCACCCTCCATTACCTCAGGTATGAACTTAAGGGCTGTTTTTCTGAAGTGCATTAAGCCCTTAGTGCTGGTTTTAGCACATGATAATAGCTACTGTGGGCCCACACTAATAGCTACTGCACATTGACAATCCTGTGCTAAGTGCTAAAGATGGGTTGGGGTGGGGATGGGTCAGGTTCTGGATAGAGATTGGCATGGCTGGCAACAACAGTTATCATGTAGTACGTTACCACATGGTAGCTGTCATGACTGCCAATAGTACTACTGCAGTTGATGCCAACACAATGACAATGATCCCTAGTAGTAGCCTCGTAGTACTACATCTAGGGGTCAACCTGCCATATAAAGAGTGATATGCTTATTTGTGGCCGAGTATGATAACAATGTTGTTGAAATGTAGCAAGGATTCTGAACTAAACACACTTCATAATTTTATCTGGGCAATAGGGATATGAAACAATTTTTCTCCTTCTGTACCTGTAACAATACGGGATCATTCAGGCTTGCGCTAGTTCTATGAACCACTCCTGACAACACGCTCGTGAGATTGTAGATAGTGTGAAGGGCTTCTCTGGTCTCATTATCTACAGCTAGAAAGAAGAACAAGGTAACATAGCAATACATTTTTCTCTAAACTGTACTGGAAACAAATGCAGTGTACAAAATTACAAAGATAAATGTACAAACGTATATCTGTCTAAATAACTACAAAGAGATGAGGGAGAGAAGCTGGTCCGAGCAACAATTTGGGCTGAGAGGAAGCAGACACCATTTGGGCAGCACTAGCTCATAATTTGCGGCAGTTTCGGCATCTAGCTGACATCACCTTTCTGCTGCCTGGACACTTTAAATCACTGCAGGAGATGCTACGTGTGGCCGCTTTGGAGTACCATTTGAGTACAGAGAAGCTGGGCATGATCTTCTCTGATTTATGAACAGAGTATTATTTGATAGCCAAAGGGAAGAGGAAAGGTAAAGGAAAATAGCAGTTGGCTTCTACACCAAAAAGTACAGGGCCCAATGGGCAAAATTTTTATACTGGGTCCTGGGTGTTGTATATAGGATTAAACTGGTAGTATGAGAAGGTTGCAACAACAACTATCTGATGGACAATAACCTGAGAACCTAAAGATCTGTTGGTCTTTTTGTGATTATATTTATTTTACACATTCTTAATTAAGATCATCTCGTTTTTTTATTTCATAAAAGATGCATTAAATAATCCATCTTTAGGTTCTCAGGTTATTGTCCATCAGATAGTTGTTGTTGCAACCTTCTCATACTACCAGTTTAATCCTATATACAACACCCAACTTTGACCCCCCATAGACATTACCTAAGAATTGTGTCTGACACAAACACTTTGCCTATGAGGAGTTGTTTCTGTCCTGTAATTTGATCTTAGCCACGCCCCCTCTTTTTGGCGCGTTTTTTCAGCGTCTACAAAAACTTGGTTTCATTCTCAGCTGAGCTTTTACAATTTTCACGGAGTTTGTGTTTTCCCTGAAGCTCACTCTGTTAGGTAAATATTTTCTCCATTTATCTTCTCAGCATTTCTGGTTTGTTTTTCAGTAGTACATCAAGTTATCATATACATCCCTTTGATACAGCATTTCTCATGTCGCTTTGGATTAACTTCATTCTTAGCTTGTCTTATTTTGATCTTTTTATTCATGTGATAGATTTTCCATTAAGTTTTTTGTGCACATTGTATGCCTTCCCGTTAATTACATCGGGGCTTAGAAAAGTGTCATTTTTCTTTCTGCCTAAAACTACTTGAGCGATCTTGGTTTGTATAAGAATATGAGGGTTTCACTTTCATAAGTACTTCCACGATCACCTTTAATCACCTAGCAATGGTTTCTTTTAACTATAGTCTGTTTTTATAGCAGCAAGATGCTACATCCATTTCATAAACACTGCAGGTATTTGTAGTTTCGCGTTATTTTAACATCGGGGGTGACAGCACTGCTCATGTTACCTTTTAATTAATGGTTATTCATTGCACATTTTCTCTCTATGAACAGTGATAATGCACTATTAAGTTTTTATCTTCAACTGATCTTCCCCCCTCCAGATACATTGGACAATTTTCACATCGCTGCGACGGCGCTACAATCTTTAACATAGGATCATGCCTACAATTTAAAAGACTCATTCTGGTGTTGTGAGTAGCGCCTCGGTCCACTAGCTTTTAGATCCTAAGAGGTTTTCAATAGTGCAGTATGTACATAACAATAGTCCATTATCTCCAGACTCTGTTTTGTCTCAACATTACATAGCTCTTATACACTACTTTCTATACACTGCCTTTAACCAGCCCTTTAGTTCCTAAGGAGTTCTTAATGGTGCAGTATGACCATAACAATAGTCCATTATTTTTAAACGCTGTTTGTCCCAATATTATAGTCTTTATACACTAATTTATACACTGCTTTTAACCAGCCCTTTAGTTCCTAAGGAGATCTTAATGGTGCAGTATGACCATAACAATAGTCCATTATTTTTAAACGCTGTTTGTCCCAATATTATATAGTCTTTATACGCTAATCTATATATACTGTTTTTAACCTCATCTAGTTTTCAACATCATGATAATAACACAATGTTCATTTTTAACATTCCTCTTACACAAATATGCATCCAATTAGGGGATTTCCCATAGTACTAAGTCTGTATTGAGATAAGTTTTCTCCTCACTCAGTGTTTTATCTATTGTTTTTTATCAGGACATTGTACAGTTGAGTTTTTGGCTATTTGCCCTTCTCAAATGTACCATTTGATGACCTGCTGATGATGTGCATTGAGTGAGTAAAAGTATAATTATGTGCTACTTAACTTATTTATTCTCTTTTCTTTTGAATGTTTTTATACGGCCTAGTCTCAAGTTACCCCATTTATTTATTGGTTTTATGTTCTCTTCTGCCCTGCGTTGTGTTAAAATGTTTAACATTTTTTAAATATTTTTTACATGTTCTTTCTACTATGGTTTGGTTATCTCACGTTTACACTATATTTGTTATAGGGTATATTATACAATGTAGTCATAGATACCAATATGTGTATTAACAATTTTGTATATATGTTTTTAATTATTTATTTTTTAACTATTTATTTATTTATCTAATTTGAGTGTCATTAGATTAAGATATGTTAACTTTTCACATCATGCCCGGTTAGCTTCACCTTAGTTGATGTTTCCTTTTGTTTTTATCTTTTATCGTGGTTTTAATATATTGTATTTATTATATGTTTGTGAGTGATTTTAACCCCCTGAGGAAGGCAATCCGCCGAAACGCGTTGGGGATCACTAATAAAAGCGTCTGTGTCATCATCACTCTTGCTCCTTGTGTTTCCTGCTTGGTCCTGCAAGAGCTGCTGCTCTCCTTGTGCCTTCCCCTCTGGTCGGTTCATGAACCAGCTGCTCCAAGAAGCAGTCATTTATTTCATCTAGGAACTTTATCTCCCTAGCATGTCCTGCCGTGACACTGACCCAGTCCATACCGGGGTAATTGAAATCACCCATTATTATTACTGTGTTGTAACTTTTGTTAGCTTCCTTGATTTCTTTGAGCATTTCATCATTCATTTGTTCATTCTGGCCAGGCGGTCGATAGTACACCCCCACTGCCATCACCTCCCACTTCTTACATGGAATTTCAATCCATAGAGTTTCTATAGCAAATTTTGTTTCCTGCAAAACTTTAATCGTTTCTGACTCAATGCCCTCTCTAACAGAGTGCAACCCCTCCACCATTACGATATAGTGTGTACCCAGGTATCAGTGTCCTACTGTTTATTTATTTTTTTTATTTAACATTTCTTATATACCGCGCTATTTCTCATCAGTGCGGTTTACATCGAACAATAAACACTTGGACATACAGATTTTGTCCTACATTTACATAAAACAGGGTTTTAACATGGAATTAACTGGGGAAACTATATACATATGAGATTTAGCTACAAATGAATAACAGTTGAACTCATAACAAGTTTTACAATTCAAGTTAGATTACAGCGTGTTTGTACTCTGCTGGATAAGAAGAGTTAAAGTGCTGTAATATCCTACGGTGTACAGTCAGATTTCAGTTTTAGTGTGAATGTGTTCTCCGTTGACATAGATGGGTGAGTGTGTGGGTAGGGGGGATCATCAGGCTGTGTAAAGTGCATGAGGAAGAGGTGATGTTTGAGGGCCTTTCTAAACTGCGTGAGGTCCCTGATTGCCCTTATGCTGGAAGGGAGTTTGTTCCAACACCTGGGGGCATAGCTTGTAAATGCTCTATTGATGGTTGATTGGTTAAGTTTTATAGATTCACTTGGTATGATTAGAGTATTTTCCGCAAGTGCTCTTCTGGCTCTGTTGTTGGGGGTGTGAATGAGTAGACCGATAATTGAAGAGGGTGATGTCTTATTGAATGCTTTAAAGGTAATGAGGAGGGTCTTATATAGGATTCTGCAGCTTACTGGGAGCCAATGAAGCTCTTTTAATATAGGTGAGATGTGGTCCTTCCTGGATGCTCCGCACAGGACACGAGCAGCTGCATTCATGGCTAACTGTAGCGGGTTCAGGGTATTTTTTGGGAGGCCATGTAGTATAATATTAGCGTAGTCAAAATGAGGTGTCACTAGGGCCTGGAAAACCGTTCGGAAGTCGTCCGTTTCCATCATGGGTCTTAGGTGGCGGAGAGTTTTGATTTTGAAGTAAATAGATTTTACTGTGCGTTTGATGTGATCTTTGAAGTTCAAATGTTGGTCCAATATTACTCCTAGATAGCGTATGTTGGATTTGACCGGAAGTTCTGCGTCTCTTACTTTTAGTGTTGCTGGCGGAGAGAAGTCTTTGTTCCGTGTGCTAAATAGAACTTCTGTCTTTTTGAAATTTATACGTAGATTCTGACTGAAGAGCCAATCTGTTATTGCGTCGAAGCATTTAATTAACATTGTGAGATCTGGGCATGTGACCGTTATAGGTGTGAGTAAGAAGACGTCGTCTGCATACATGAGGCAGGATATGCCGAAGGAGCGAGTTATGTCACAGATTTCAACATTTATATGCAGCCAAAGTAGTGCGAATAATGACGATCCTTGTGGTACACTCCCTGTCTTTGCTGAAAAGGTTCTGATGTCTTGTTGCTGATCCGAACTTGCTGCCATCTGCCTTGGAGGTAAGACTTGCACCAATCCCATGCACGATCATGGATTCCTTTTGCATGGAGTCTCCTCAGGAGTTGTTTGTGATCTACCGAGTCGAATGCTGCAGAGATATCCAGGAAGATCAATGCAAAGCCTTTCTTGATGTTGTCTATCCCATTGATGAGTGTGTTTATTAATGAAGTTAATAGGGTTTCTATGCCGTGCGCCTCTCTGAATCCGTGCTGACATGGGTCTAATGGGGAGGTTGTGTCTATATGCTGTTGAATCTGCCTTTGAGTTGTCTTCTCAAGTATTTTGGCTAGGAAAGGGATACTGGAGATTGGTCGGTAGGAATCCTCTTTCTTCGGATCAAGCTGGTTGTTTTTCAGTAATGGTCATATGAATGTTTTCTTAAGGGCATCAGGGAAGATTCCTGTGTGGTTGACCACCTTCCACAATGTCTCTGAGATTCCAATCATATCTAACTTCTCATTCAATGCTATATAGTCTAACTCTCCCATCTTATTTTTTAGACTTCTATCATTTGCATACAAGCATTTTAGAGACTGTATTTTATTAATATTAATCTGGCTATTGGTAGGCATGGGTAATTTGGAATCTTTAAGCTCTGTCTGCACCATACTCAAGGGCATTTGCACTACTTTACTCTTTTTTGGAGCCTCTCTGCTTTTAGTAGTATCCTTCAAGGATACCTTCTTCCGAACCATGCGCTCTTGGGCGACTGTCGGCTTTCCCCTATTATCTAGTTTAAAAGCTGCTCTATCTCCTTTTTAAAAGGTTAATGCCAGCAGCCTGGTTCCATCGCGGTTAAGGTGAAGCTCATAACTTCAGAAGAGCCCCTCCTTTCCCCAGAATGTTCTCCAGTTCCTAACAAATCCAAAACCCTCATCCTTGCACCATCATCTCATCCACGCATTGAGACTCCGGAGATCTGCCTGCCTTTTGGGTCCTGCGTGTGGAACGGGAAGCATTTCGGAGAATACTACCCTGGAAGTTCTGGATTTCAACTTCCTACCTAAAAGCCTAAATTTAGCCTCCAGAACCTCCCTACCACATTTTCCTATGTCATTGGTACTGACATGTACCAAGACAGCAGACTCCTCCCCAGCACTATCTAAGACCTTATCTAGGTGGCGCGTGCTTCATAGAAGTAACTGGCTAACTGAACACAATCTTTCCATAAATTACAAAACAAATGAAGTCCTCTACGGAACAAGAGAAAAAACAACCTTTAATCCACCAACCACATTAAAAATCATAGACAATTAACAGGTGGCAAAACCAGAGATACGTTATCTGGGAATAATCCTAGACCAACGACTCTCACTACAATCACACATCAGCAAAACTACAAAGATCATACAAAATGAAAAGTACACCACCACCTTTGTCCATTATTCAACACCTATCACTTCCAAACAGTACTCCAAGCTATTATATCACCCCGTCTGAACTACTGCCTCATAATTTATCACGGATTGCCAAACTACGCCCTCTACAAATGGCCCAGTACACACAGCCACATGCATCTTATAAGGAACAGCAAAATCTAAACATATAACACCGATACTAAAAAACTCCACTGGCTTCTGATAACTCCTCGCATAAAATACAAAGCTCTACTTATCTTCAAAATACAGCATAACCTATCCTTGGACTACCTTCGATCTCCGCTACACAAGACACAAAACAATTGAACCAGGAGATCCTAAGCACAACACACATTCAAAATTTTAATGCAGAAGGCAAAAAGCTCTTAAGTTGTTTGCAAGTAAGCATTCTCCATCTACACAGTTCCACAAGATATATGAACCACCTCAGAAATCAAATATTTTCAAAGGATACTAAAAACTCATCTAGTCAGAGAATATTTCAGAGACAAAACCTAACACACTCAGAAATTCTAACACAGTGAACACTTCCACATTTACATTACGTTTTATCAATCCCTCCCTGAAAAGGGCTCCCTTACCCTAACTATAGCAATGTTCCATCTACAACCATAAGATAGATGCTTACAGTTTGAATACGTTAATACTTTCAGTGTAAAACCATTTAATCAAAGTTATCTGTAAATCGCTTTAACTTTAAGATAAAGCAGTTTATAAACAAAGTTAAATAAATAAAGTAAGGTATATGTGAATAATTTGGTTTCAGTTTCTTCTGTAAATGTCAAACTTTTTGGAAGATGCTAAGGATGAAATTTCTTCTCTTGTTGCTCTTCTGATTTCTTCTGTCAATGAAAAAGATCAGATCACAATTCTCAAATGTTATTTTAGGAAGAAAAACCTTGTCTTTTGTGGACAAAAGCTTTTTCTTTTTTCCAGATGTAGTTTGAGCCACTCAGATGAGGATTAGCAACAAGAAAAGCACTTTTTTCCTTAAGGTTTCCCTATAAATGTCTTATTACATTTCAGGGGAATCATTATGTATTTATGGACTCTTATGCATTTAGAAGAGTTTTAATATTACCTAGTTTGATTAGGAATTGGAATAAAATGGAACCCACTTGATAAGCCATTTTGGTTTACCCTCTATAATACTTGATTGTGTCTATAATGTTTCAATTGTTCTCTCCTTGAAGTGGGCTACTTCTCATAACCCTTGTTTTTTTCTTTGATTTTATTTACTTTGTAATGGCTGTAAGAATATCTATGTTTAGATTAGAATGTTAAATTTGAAAATCCTAAAAAAAAAAAAAGACAAGGAAAGGGAACAAAGAAACAATTTAAATAGTACAACCATTTTTAGCCAACTCTAACTGCATGATGTTTTAAGACCAGTTTGATCACTATTGGCTCTAATTATGGTATGGAATGAAGATTTCAGGTAGTGTCCACTGCTGCTGTCTTATATAGCGCCAAACTCCTAATTCAATGAATTTGCATTTTGTTTGGTTCCTATTTTTATTTCACTTACTTTTGTATCAAAATTAAATCACATTGTCAAAACAACAGTTGAAATACATTTACAAAATTTACCAGGGGGACAAAAAACATGCACCGCCCAAGCTCAGAAAATTAATGCAAAACAAGTTACCTAAATGAGCCAAGAGCGAAAGAGCCTTCAGAGTTATGGAAGGGTTAGTATTGGGGTCCTCGATAAGTTCTACAAGACTACTCAAACATTCACTTGGCAAAATCTGGTTTGATGCAAAGAGTCTGGTCAGCTTCATTCCAAAAATAATCTGGAAAAACAAAAGAAAAACACACTAAATATATGAAAACAAAAAACTTGCAGAAAAGAAGTTAAAGGCTTGATTTTTTAAGCTTTTGTCCCATAGGCAGAATAGGGAAAAAATTAATAAATAGGCTCCAAACAATTGATTTTTGCCCGTTTCATTAAATATAACGCATTTCCTGCCTTTATTGGAGCAATGTGCAAATCTCTACGTTTCAGGTACATATTACATAATTCATTTTCTTTTAAACAATCACTTTAAACAGTAACGAGAAGTCAATTACAGCACTATCCTACTATAAAACATCATGATTTAAGGCCGAGGTGTGGATAAAGCATAAGCAGACTAGCTACTTTTCACCGCTCTTCAATAAGATATAGAGTACTGAAAAAAAACTACAAAAGCTGCATTTTTCTCCTGCAAAAGTAGCCTGTCAGATACAACTATTTAAAAAAAATTAATGAAGTTATTAGTCTACTGAAAATTGCACAACCTTTTGTTTTATATTCTTCAAAAACAAAAAAGAGGAACAAAGCATATTACTTGTTGTTCACTTTTTTTTTGTTTAAAGAAAAAGAGACCTGTCGAGGAACGACTGCTCTATGAGTTGTCCTACATCCTCTCACCTCTAACTGGCGCTGAAGTTGGATCGCGTTGCCCTCGGCCTTACAGATCTTGTACTGGTTCAGTGACAGTAACAGCGCCTTCAAGCAAGACGTGGCCTCCATGGCTCCCCTGCAGCAGCACTAACACCGGGACTTCGCGAGAGAAGGCGCTAGTCCAACAGAAAGAGAATTACCGGCACCTATAGCACGGCTCTTCCTCTCCCGTTTCGGATTTGGCGCTTTCCACTCGATTTCTCCCATTGACTTGGGATAGGAAGTGACATCAGAGAACGCACGCACAGTGCAGAGACGTCAGAGGCGACGTATCTTGATTGTTATTGTTATCTTTTTTTTCTTCAATGACAAGTTCAAATGCTGCCCAGACTAGGTTAGGTTGTGAGCTTTGTCCGCTTCGTGATTGGACCGTTTCATTATCACGTCTCTGTCTCTAGTTTCGCTCTGAGCTCTGCTGATTGGACCGACGTCTGTCAGTAATATGCCGTGACAGGCCGTTCAGTCAGTGACTTTTGGTGCACGATGGACTTAAAGTTTGCTGCGGCGGACGACTGGGCGATTGCAAACCAACAGTTTCTGGTGTTTAAAACTACGGAAATGGAAAAAGGCAGTAAAACAAGGGAGCGCGCGATATATTTTCTGTCTGACCAAGCTTGCTAATCCACAACTTCAGATCATTAGGGTTCCCGGGAAGGTTGGTTTGTTTGTTTTCACATACTAGGCTGAAAGAATATTGTCTACCACATGTGGAATAAGCAGATTGACGAGATGGGTAGCACTGAGGATTCCAGCCATGCCTGGTCCAGCCTCCTTATGCTAGTACTCGGAACTGATAGTATAGTAAAGTTTTGCATTGACTTTAATCAAGTGAATGCTGTCTTACAGTTTAATGCATATCCCATGCCTTGCATAGATGATGTCATTGAACAGCTGGGATGGGCCACATTTATTACAACGTTGGACCTGACGAAGGGGTATTGGTAAATGCCATTAGAAGCTGCTTCAAAGAGAAGATGGCCTTCTCTACCCCAAGGGACATCTGCTGGTTCAGGGTCCTCCCCGATGGAGCAGCTGCTACTTTTCAAAGGGTTGTCAACATAGTGCTGAGGCCTTATCAGCAGTATACAGCCACCCATTTAGAGTATGTAATTTGGTCTTATTTATTCAGAGTTGAAGCTGTATTCAAATCTTTATGAAGGTTAGGTTCACTGTGACTTTAGCTAGGATATGTTGTAGGGAGTGAGATGGAATGGAGGCCATTAGAATTATCAAACTCCTGTACTAAGTGACTGATTAGGATATTTTTAGGTATTATATGAGGTTTATCCCTCATTTTGCAGAGATAGTATATTGACTGAATTACCAACCAGGTGAGCTGGGGTACAGATTTTATTTATTTTTATTTTAAAGCTTTGTTAACTGCCTTTATGACAAGATTCACTCACAGCAATTGTAAGCAGACATTCCAAAAGTTGAAAAAATGTGGAATCTTTGCTGAGGTAGATTTTAATAGAGTTCAAATTGCAGCCAGGTGCTTCAGGGTTAGGACACGGGAAGGTGTTGCCATTCCTTACCCTCTGCCTTTCAAGACAAATGCTTTTTCTCAACTATAAATGAACTGAAAATGAGGAACTATTCTTATATAGAAAAATAATGTTTAACCATAGAGTGGGTAATTTTTATAAAGACCCACATAGAATTACATGTCAGAAACAACTTAAATCTAGGTATTTTAGTCATTTATGCACATAAGTGGTCTCTTTTTAAGCCAGACGCTATTTTATACGTTTGCCTGTAGATCCAATGGCACATACTCTCATTGTAAGCATGTGCTTGGATGGAGCACACAAGTACACACATAAACTATAAAATAATATTATTTATGTGTGTTTTTTTATAAATCTAGACATGAGGCATTACACCATCTTTAGGGCTGGTGTAAGTGATAGGCATGTATTCTGCTACTTATACTAGTATTTTTATAAAGAAAAGTAGGCATCTACTTTTTCTTTATAAATTAGGCTTAATCTAGGCATGTTTTGGTTGTCTTAAACTAGTGCCTGCTTATAAAATTACCCTCCACATGGGCTATAGAAACTTTAAGTTACTACTTGGCAGGGTGAACATCTACGTTAGTGACTGCCACACTTCAGTAAAGTGGCTGAATTTAATGAATAACACCAATGCTCAGCTGACAAGATTGTATGTTCTTTCAGCCGTTCAACCACAACATGGTACATAGGGCAAGCAATGCATATATAAATGTACATTTCCTTTCAAGAGAGACCATAGCAAACAGGAAATAGGGCCCCATTTAAAAGAGGAAGGGGTATGTGATGGCATCTATGTCCCATCAAAGCACGGAGGAATAAAGACAGGCTTTCACAAACCAGAAACTCTCAGAGCAGAAATATTTATTCATTTATTTATTTAGCAGCTCTTCTATACCGAGCTCTTCAATATCAGTGCGGTTTACAAATAACAAATTCTTGCAAAGACAAAGTGAACAGCCTTGTGCATAAAGACAAGAGTGGCAAGAACTGCATTTCCCAGGAGGCTCAGGAAATAGGCTGGTGAATGGGGTCCTGGAGATGGAATTCTTGAGAGTTGACTTGGGAGGAACTCCAAATTGGGACATAGGTGAGGAGTTTAAAAATCTTCAGGGATGGGGAGGAAAAGTTGGTTATTCCTTCTAAGATACAGTGTAAATGAAGATTGGATGGGGGGTGGTTCCTAACCTGTGAATCAAGCAAAGGCCCATGAGGAGTTGGACTGCTTGAATACTGGGTGGAAGAGGCCAAGATAAGGAACTTTGAGAGACTGAGTGATTATTTTTTGGGTTTGTTTGTTTTTTTGATGTGCAAACCACAGCAATTCTGAACAGGGTTGGAGAAGAACTCAGAGTTGTGTGGTTTATTCTATAATATGCAAGTCAGAATATCTGCCGGGACTGGCATCTGGGCAAGACTGAGGAAAAGCCCAGAACTTTGATTTTCAGGGACTTACATCCAAACGGGACTGAAGACAGGATTCCAAAGAGTGGGTCCATTCCTTGTTCCTCTACTTATCTCTGGTTGTGAGCATTTCCCAAATATGCATGGCTAATAGTGATTCTGGACTTTTCCTCCAGGAACCTGTCTACATTCCTCAGCTTAATTGGAGCTGAGGAAGAACCCAGAACTTGAATGTAAAGAACACTGACAAAGACTCAAAAGGCAAGCTAATGTTGTTGTATTTAAGCGTACAGCCTCACAGGAAAAATGTTCCTGACTTTTGCTGCAGGAAATTTGCCAAATAAGACTATGCTGTGCTGGGAGTAATTCAGGATCCAGGCCCGAAGATGTCACAATAGTGCAACATGTCCAGAAGATGAAAAGATCTTTCAGTATAAGTTTTTGGAAAATCTATGGAAGTGCTGCCAGACCACTGGAGATGGATGGATTTTGTCCCTCTTTCAAAAGTGGTGGTAGGGAGAAGGCTGGGAATAACAGGTCATGTGATATTTATTTATTTATTTATTTATTTCACAGGATGTTTTTATCCCTCTTTTTCCTTCATTCAAAGTGGTTTACAGTGAAACATAGTAACAGCTTACATATTAACAGTTAATGTTTACAGCCTAACCAGGGTTATTAACGTAAGTTCAATATAGCTCAGTAACAGTTGCAGGAACTTTATACAAGATGACTTCTGTACCTAATCACATCTTTGCATACACTGAAGGCTTAGATAGGATTGTCAGCATAGCATATGCTGAGATTCTTTGACATTGGGTAACCAGGGTCTGTAAGGTGGATTGGATAGGTGTTAAAATGTCTTCTTGATGTGCTATGTTATTGTTCCATAATGCTGAATGTATAAGAAAGTTTTAAACTTTTTTTCTGTAATCTTTGATGTCATTTGTATTTCTGATGTCCTGTGGGAGTGTGTTAATGGTCCTGGAGGACTTATAAGCAAGTCAAGTTTTCAGGATGCACATAATGAATATGCATAGGATAAAAGTGCATAGAATGGCGGTGGTATGCATGCAAATCTATCTTATGCATGTTCATTAGGGATTTAGTTTCATTTAGGGGTATGTTTACTAAACCGTCTTAATGTTACCGGCGCTAGTTGCAGCGTTAATGTGAAGAATGCCATATAAGGTAGTGGACGGTCCGGCGGCAAGGTAGCAAGAATCTGTATTGCGCAGTAGTGGGCGCCTTGGCACGTTAACGCGCGTTAACCCTAAGTGCATGCCAGCGCAGTGTTAGATGCTATAAAGAAGTAGCCCACTGGTTACTGCAATGACAGTGGAGGCAGAGGTGATGGGTTCGATCCCGCAGTGGTGTTATTTAAGAAGGCTGTCTGAGGCATTTCCTTTTTTAATTTAAATCAGTGCTGCCAGCAAAAACACCCTCACAGTGCCATAGCCTAAGGTGCCGCATAAGACACCCTATAAGGCACTCCATATAGGGCATATTATAAAATGCCCTGTCCGCCAAGGCACCTTATGAGGCACCTTAGGCTACGGCACTGTGAGGGTGTTTTTGCTGGCAGCACTGATTTAAATTAAAAGGAAATGCCTCAGACAGCCTTATTAAATAACACCAATGTAGGATCAAACCCATGACCTCTGCCTCCACAGTCATTGAAATAACCAGTGGGCTACATCTCTATAGAGTCTAACACACCGCTGGCTGGCTACAGAAAGACTACAGGTCACCACACAAACTGTCTGCTGTGGTTACCAGGATAGGGTAAACCCACCCGTACCCATGATGCACTGCACATGCAGATCAGCAGCCTACATCTGATCACAAGATGGGGTATGCGCCTCTATCGCACCCCGGCCTGGTAGGGGGAACTGACCGTGTGTGTTACTGGCACAGAGTAGCTACAGACCATGACACTGTGCGGTTCCTGTGCTCACCCTGAGGGTGAGGTGGGGCACCCAGCACCAGGTCCGCAGCACCTGACTTGGCTTGAGATAGGCTGTGCTGCAGGTCCCCATCAGTGCCAGTGTGTGATAGGTAGTCATTGCAGATACACCTAGGATCCACCTGTGTCCATCTGTATTTCCCAGTCACGTCTAGCCCTTGTGAACTATGATGCACCCAGAATAGTGCATATCCTGTGTGGTTGCCATGGTCACATGTTATAAGAGAAGGGTGGTGTTTGGACCAAAAAAACTGATTATATAGCACCACCCAACCCGCCCTCTGTGGGTCAGGGTGGGGGACAGGATCTCCCAACAGATCCACATTCTACATCTCTGCAATGGTGGCAGTAGAGGGGACCATCAACCCCAGTCCTGCTGGGGAATAGGCACCCTACAGGGCAGTCAATGCAGATCTGTACGCATCACATAGGGCACTGGCAGACAGGCAGTAGGCCTGGGAAAGCTCAGCTGCCCCCACCACTATCTGACATTCACCAGCAGAGGGCATAGTCAGTTTCCACCCGCTGCACCCTGCAAGGTGTTCCTGCCATACACATGCTAACTGCAGATAGTCTGCTAGCTAGTACATAGTGCATGTTTCTGGAGGAATTGTGTGCACCCAAAAATGGGGTGTGAGCACACACACCAAGCAAGCAGGTATGTCTGATTGGGCCCCAGAAAAGGGAACTCATAGATATCGCTTGAGAGAAATACTGTATAGCACTATGGAGGAACCTAGCCATGCCATGGTCACTGCTCAGTCAGGGTGAGAGTGATCCCCCAGCATGGCATGCTGTGGCCACCTTGTCCGTGCAGGTGGTGTTCGGGCACTATGATGTCCCAGTCATTGCCCTATGCCCTGTGCAGATGCATCCTGCCCAGGCCACCCTGTCTGGGACATACCCACAGTACCTTGCTCCTCATTATGCACATTGGCAGGCTAACACTGGAAACACTGCAAGCATTGTGGGCTCAGTAAGGTGTAGGCAGCCGCAACACACTGGATAGACAGACACACACTCCCACACCTATGCCAACATTGTGCAAATATAGAGGTGGTTGGCAGCCCTGGCCACCACACCAGTCCTGGGCACAGTGCAGGCATTGCTATGGTACTCAATACTGTTAGGGTCATTCCCTGGGGTGGTAAACACTGTCAGAAACAAAAACTGAAGCACACTCCACAGATATCAGAAAGGTTGCTATGATGAATCTCTGTCAACAAATTGTGTTTAACTTAGGATTTGTTATCTGACATTTAATCATAGCAACCTTTTGATATATGTGGAACGTATTTCCAAGTTTAAGACAGCATTGCTAAGTTATGCAGGTGCTAGTACCGGTAGCTGATGCTCCACCCAGGGCCCAACAGCCTGAATCTCCATGAGGCTTTGGATAGTGGAGCCTGTGGGTGTGGGCGTTTGTGCCCCTGTTGGCCGCTGCTCTAGGGCAGAGGTTCCCAACTCCGGCCGGGTGGGCCAAACACGGTTCAGGTTTTTATGCTGTCCCTAATGAATATGCATGAGATACATTTGCATACAATGGGGCTGTGCATACAAATGCATCACAGGCATATTTCTTAGGGGCAGCATGAAACCTGAATGGTGTTTGGCCCTCCAGGACTGCAGTTGGGAAACTCTGCTCTAGGGATTGCACATGTATATGGTGTATGTACTCTGTAGGGTAAAATATAGGCGTTTATGGCATGTTTATTTTATCTGCAATAAAGGTTCGGTCGTTATTACCATGGTTTAGTACTGGGTAAAATTTAGGGACATGGTTTGCAGGAGCCACAGCTGGGACTTGAACCTGGGACCTTCTGCCCCTGAATATACTGGCTGTGTGTACTGTGCCAAACTGTTATCACAGAGGCAGATCATTCCCTGGAGATACCATGACTTTTCGTCAGACAGACCTTGTCTGTTGCAGTGCACGGCACCCACCTAAACAGGGCTTGGCCTTGGTCTGCTGTGGGCAGATGCCACTGCCCCCTCCACCACCATCACCCCTCCGCCACCATGCTGACATGCCCTTGTGCCAGTTGTGCTGGTGGTGCACAGTCCCAGGCCATCCAGTGTGCCGGTAGGCAGCTGCCTATGGTGCGTGATATGGGGTAGGAGTGCCTGCATAGACACCAAGCTTCCCCCCGGCAGCACCTGCCAATGTTATGTGCCCTTTGGGGTATTTTCTGGGTACTGTCCCCTGGGACACTGTGGGACACACACTCTTGGACATGTTTGCCCTTGGTCAGTTGCTGTCTTGCTGGCTTTCCGTTGCTACATTCCTATATGTCACCTAGGCATCTGCCTAGTCCACCCTGTGCCCCAGCTGACCCACTGCATGTGCCGCCTGCAGCCCCCTGTACCCCATTTACACCATCACCATAGTGCCCTTTCCTACTTGGCCACTCTGTTGTTGCTGCACATGTGAACGCCACTTAGGCAAGCTGCCCACTATACACCACAGCAAACCCTCATCAACACTATCAATGTTGGAACATTCACTTTGTGGGGGGAATCAGAATTGCTCCTTCCAAAAGTGACATCTTCCGTTTTATTCGTTATGAATAGTGTTGATTACCGTTTATCATTGTTTTTTTTCTATTGGCCAGCTCGGTGTTTTGTATTTCTATTTTGGTTCTGGTCATTATCTCTCTGGTTTTTGCATGTTTTGTTACTGCACATGTATCACTACTATCACTTTTCTTGGTCTCCCTGCCTTTGCTGTACTTTGCTGACTGAAATTGTTTCTCTCTCCTGCAAATGTGCCTCTAGCGCGAGGTTTTCACTGGCGCTAATTTTCAGACCTTCATTTCACGGTGTTAGTGTGCATGGAGCCTCTCCCCACCCATTCTCCGCCCATTGACCCCCTTATCTCCGCCCCTGGGGAGCCTTACTCCACCCTCTGGGGAGCCTTACTCCACACTCTGCGCACCTTAATGCCGCCAGAGACGTTATCGTGTGATATTTGACGTTCTCGCATGGTAATGTGCCATTATCGCGTGATAACGTTGCAGCTGCGACGTTAGCGCTGTTTAGTAAACATGCCCCTTAGTTTTAGTTCCTTATCGTCACTCCAGTCCAGTCCCTTTACTTCTGGGTTACGCAACCCTTTCAGCAGCTTGGAGGCTGAGCCCAACCTTTTTGGGGATGGAGCGGTATAAATACCACTGGGACCACCCACCAACTCCAGTATTCTCAGCCTCCAAGCAGCTGGAGGGTTCCGTAAGCCAAGGGCTTACTGGAGCCTTTAACATACTTTTAATTTAATTTTAATTTAAGTTGACTTTAATTTTAATCTTAGTTAATCTCTGTTTTCTTTGATTTCTATTTGTCTGAAAGAGGAGAGATCCTGCTCCTTTAAATCTTTCCTTCTCCCTCCTTCCTCCCCCCCCCCGCACCCCCTCTCTCTCCGGCGGACAGAGGAAACTTTCAATCGCTGTAGGTGATCGGGTTTACCTCAGCAGAAGATCTCCCGGCGGCAGTAAAGAGAACCGCATAGCCTCCTTTCCCCCGCGGGCGCAGCGGTTCTCCTCGGCCTTTACAACTTGGGCCTACCTTGTCTCGCGCCGAAGCCCTCGGGTGGCTGAGCGCTAGAGGCGGCAGCAGGACGTTCCCTCTAGCCTCCCAGCTTGGTCCTGCAGCCTAGGAGCGTTGGGGTTGTTCCCCGCAACAAAGCCCGTCCTGGAGTAGGCTTTGCAAGCGGGTAAGGAGATTCCGGCGGACGCGCCGACCGGCTAGAGCTCCACATGGCCACGGCCTGCCACGTGTGAGCCGCCGGAGCACAGCGGTCTTCCGCGGAGCATCGCGTTGTTGGAAGTCCTGCTAAACGCAAGTACTGGGGAGTATTTTGGCAAAGGGGATTAGTTTAGGCTTCTGCCTGTTTTTTTGTTTCTTTCCCTTTTACTTTAATCTACTGTTTCCACCTCTCCCTGGCAGTAGCTTGCAGGCTAGGGTGGGGGAGGTAGGGGTTCATCTTGGGCTGCCTCCATGCTGGAAAGTTGGCACTCCTTTTAGTTTCATTTTAATTTAATAATTTTACAATTTAAATTTAATTTTAATTTCATTATATATAAGTCCTGTTTATTGAGCAAGCTCCCCGGTTTGCAAACAGTTTCATTCTATAGCCTTGGTCGGGTGATCGCAAAGAGAAGCCCCAGCTCTTCCCCATGGCATCCAAACCACGCTGCCCCTCCTGTGGAACTCGCAGGGGGACCTCCGCAGAGGCCGGAGTCTGCAGGAGCTGTGCCGCGGAGGCCGCCTCGGTGGAACAGGAAATTAACTTGGCCATGCTGCAGCCCTCCCAGGGATCAGGAGATCCTCTAGAAGGGGAGGGGGGATCCCAGTTCCCTATCTCTACCCCTTCGGACCTACCCACGCCCCCACTGATTCTTCCCTCCCCTCCCTCTAGTGCTGGGGGGGCTGGAGATTTTTTCTCCCCTGATTTCATCCTCTTACTTCACAAGGCCTACTGTCTGCGTAAGCAGGGCTCAGGGGCGGAAGAGGTTGCCCCGCCAGTAGAGGTCAAATCTTCTAGTTCCCTCGGGGCTACCCATCAGGAATCCGGTATCCCTCCTAAGCGCCCACGTCTGGGGGGCGAAGAACTACTAGCATCCATGTCCCAGGAGACTCCTGAGGAGGACAGCTCGGTTAAGGACTTGGATGAGGATGAGGAGGAGCTGGAAGAGGGAGAGATCCCGGAAGAGGATCAATCACGGATAGTTAGAGTTTTTCGCCGAGAGGAGCTCCCGGCATTAATTAATGAGTCCCTAAAAGTCCTCAATGTCGCCACAGACCTGCCAACACAGGAAGAGGCGTTGGAGGATCCCTTAATCCAGGCCATTAGGAGATCCCAGAAGGTTTTCCCTGTCCACAGGGTCGTGCGCCAGATGATCCAGGAAGAATGGGACCAACCAGAGTCAAGCTTAAGGGGAGTCAGGACCATGTCGCAGCGGTATCAGCAGTTACTAAGAAGACGACAATCCCAGTTGAGGGCAGTTCGGCCTTAAAAGATGCGCAAGACAGAAAGTTGGATACTTTCCTGAAGCAAGCCTTTGATGTAAGCGCTCTCGCCTTACAGGCCTCCGTGTCGGGAGCTTGGGTGGCTCGGGCCTGCTTACGGTGGGCCCAGCAGCTCCAGACAGAGGGCTCAATGGGCGAAATACAGGCCAACTTGGCTAGGGTGGAATCCGGAGCGGCCTACTTGGCAGACAGTCAGTATGACCTCATCAGAAGCCTAGCCAAGAACATGGCTTCTCTAGTGGCGGCCAGGCGGTACCTGTGGCTACGAAATTGGGCAGCTGACGCTTCCTCGAAGTCACGCTTGGGTCGTCTCCCCTTTAAAGGGAAACTCTTATTTGGGGAGGATTTAGAGAAGCTAGTTAAGGACCTGGGTGAGTCTAAGGGAGGCAGACTCCCGGAAGATAGACCAAAACAAGGGCGCCACCTTGCCCCTGTGCGCACACAGCCTAGGGACCCGCGGAGATTTCGACCATCCAAGTCAAATTCCTTTCCCAGGGGCAGTTTTCCCTCAAAGAGTCAGGGCTTCAGAGGTTTTCGAGGGGCAGGTCGGGGCTTTGGTGCATCCTCCTCCTTCTCGGGTCCCAGAAAACAACAATGAGATGACGGGGGTCCAGGGGGAAGGACGGCCGGTAGGCGGTCGCCTGAGGCTGTTTCTTCCCGCCTGGTCCCGAGTCACGTCCGATCAATGGGTCCTAGAGGTGATCAGAGAAGGTTATGCGCTCGAATTTGCAAAACAAATACTTCCAGCATTTGTTCAGTCTCCCTGCGGTTCTTCGGCAAAGAGGGCAGCAATAGAGGCAACTCTGGCCCGTCTAATAGCTCGAGGGGCGGTGGTCCCAGTACCACCAGACCAGTGCGGCTCTGGTCGGTACTCGATCTACTTCATAGTTCCAAAAAAGGAGGGATCATTTCAGCCGATCCTAGATCTAAAACAGGTCAACCGCTGCCTCAAGGTACCACACTTCCGGATGGAGACCCTACGGTCAGTCATAGCGGCCGTAAGGGTAGCGGAGTTCCTAACGTCCCTCGATCTGACAGAAGCCTACTTGCATATCCCGGTCAGGAAGTCCCATCAACAATTCCTGAGATTCGCAGTGCCAAGAGGCCACTTTCAGTTCCAGGCCCTACCCTTCGGCCTAGCTACGGCTCCCAGGACGTTCACCAAGGTAATGGTGGTAGTGGTGGCCTTCCTCAGGAAGGAGGGAATATTGGTGCATCCCTACTTGGACGACTGGCTGATCCGAGCAAAGTCGAAAGAGGAAAGTCAGGCGGCAACGACCAGAGTGATCCAAGTTCTAGAAGAATTGGGATGGGTCATCAATCGCCCAAAGAGCAGGATGACTCCCTCACAGGAGCTAGAATACCTCGGAGCAAGATTCGACACCCTCAGGGGCAGGGTTTTCCTGTCTCAGTCAAGATCAAGGGAGCTAAGGCTTCTAGTCACGCAGTTTCTATGCAGACGAAATCCCTCGGCATGGCATTATCTTCAGGTCCTGGGAACTATGGCGGCAGCGATAGAGGTGGTTCCATGGGCCAGGGCTCACATGCGTCCGCTGCAGCGGGCGCTACTACGTCGATGGTCTCCTCAGTCTCAGCCTCTGTCGATGCAGTTACCTTGCGCTCCGCGGACCAAACAGTCCCTCCACTGGTGGCAATGCCCAAGGAATCTGGACCGCGGGATGCCCCTCGAACCTCATCAGTGGCTACTATTGACAACGGACGCCTGCCTGACAGGCTGGGGAGTGCACTGCGAGGATCAGTTCGTCCAAGGCCGTTGGACACCATTGGAATCACAATGGCCCATCAACAGACTGGAATTGAGGGCCGTCACCCTGGCACTCAAGGAGTTCACGACCTTAGTACAAGGAAAAGCAATCCGCGTCCTCTCTGACAATGTCACCGCGGTGGCATACATCAACCACCAGGGAGGCACCAGCAGTCCCGCCCTGGAGAAAGAGGCGGAAGCTCTCTTCCGGTGGGCGGAACCCAGGCTGCTGACACTGTCAGCACAGCATGTGGCGGGCGAGGACAACATCACAGCCGACTTCCTCAGCAGGTGCAAGATAGACCACGGAGAGTGGGAACTGGAACAGGAGACCTTCAACCAAATAGTGGCCCGGTGGGGTCTCCCAGTCATGGACCTCATGGCGCGTTTCTCCACAGCCAAGGTAGACAGATTCTTCAGCCGAAGGAAGGAAAGAATGTCCGAGGGCCTAGATGCCCTATCACAAAAATGGCCTTCGGAAGGTCTTCTCTATGTATTCCCTCCGTGGGCTCTGATCGGAAAGGTTCTCCAGAGGGTGGAGTCTCACCAGGGTTTGGTAATCCTCATAGCGCCGGATTGGCCTCGTCGCCCCTGGTATGCGGATCTGGTGAGGATGGTCACCGACCTACCTTGGCGGCTCCCTTGCAAAAGGAACCTGCTGAGGCAAGGCCCGGTGCAGATGCCTCACGTGGATCGATTCTCACTTACGGCCTGGCTATTGAAAGGGCGCGGCTCCTAAAGCGAGGCTACTCAGGACCGGTAATCTCGACACTGTTGAAAGCTAAGAAGCGTTCGACCTGTCTGTCTTATGTAAGAGTTTGGCGTATCTTCGAAGCCTGGTGTGCAGAGCATCGTCGGAAACCCATTTCGGCCTCTGTCCCGGAGGTTTTGGAGTTCTTGCAAGCAGGATTTGACAAGGGTCTGGCGCACAGCTCCCTGCGAGTCCAGCTGGCGGCGATCGCTTGCTATAGAGGCACGGTCCAGGGCAAACCTTTAGGGGCGCACCCGGACGTTTCCAGGTTCCTAAGAGCGGTTAGTCGGCTCCGTCCTCGACGGAGGTCGGTCATCCCCCCTTGGGACCTGAACTTGGTGCTGAATGCCTTGATCGGGGAACCCTTTGAGCCAGTGAAGAGAGCCTCCTTAAAGGATTTAACCCTAAAGACAGTTTTTCTGGTCGCCATTTGCTCGGCCAGGAGGGTTTCGGAATTGCAGGCGCTGTCGTCTCAGCCCCCCTTCCTGACCTTCCTCAAGGACAAAGTGGTGCTGCGCACATTTCCTTCCTTTTTGCCCAAAGTTATCTCTCCATTTCATGTGAACCAGACAGTTACCCTGCCCGCCTTCTCCACCAAGGGGCAGGAGGCTAGGGATAGCAAGCTGCGTCTCCTAGATGTCCAGAGGGCCTTGAAACGTTACCTCTCTCGCACAGCACCATTCCGAAAGTCCGACCACCTGTTCATTCAGTTCAGGGGTCCACACAAAGGGGAGGCGGCGGCCAAGGCCTCGATCTCCAGGTGGATCAGAGAGGCGATTGCCTCCGCCTACATCCTGAAGGGGAAGCAGGTTCCAGTGGGGCTGCGGGCCCACTCCACGCGGGCTCAGGCGACCTCTTGGGCGGAATTCAGTCTGGTCCCTCCGCTGGATATTTGTAGAGCAGCGACTTGGTCCTCGCTGCATACCTTCACCAAACACTATAGACTGAACGTGCAAAGTTCAGCGGACGCCCGGTTCGGTCTAGCGGTGCTTCAGGCCGGTATGCCAGACCCCTCCCAGGGTTGAACTGCTCTGGTACATGCCAGAAGTAAAGGGACTGGACTGGAGTGACGATAAGGAAATAGTAATTAGATCTTACCTGCTAATTAGTGTTCCTGAAGGAACGACAGTCCAGTCCCTGATCCCACCCGGTCCGGCAACCGATAAGACCTCGAGTTCATTGATCAGCATCGGACCAAGCGTAGGGCCGCTTCGGCAGGGAGGAGTGCAGGGGAAAGCTGGCTCGGGTAGAAGCAGCCATCCCCCCTGTCCGCCTCCATCCCTCCCCTCCTTCCCCTATGCAATGTGTGCCTTTGAGCCCTATACCGTATGAAAAAAAAAAAAAAGAATGACCGTTTGAATAGGTTTCTGTGTTATTGTTTTATGTTACGTTAAGTAGTTTTTAGGATGGAACATCGTTAGGTCTGCTTTTTCATTCGAATACTGGAGTTGGTGGGTGGTCCCAGTGGTATTTATACCGCTCCATCCCCAAAAAGGTTGGGCTCAGCCTCCAAGCTGCTGGAAGGGTTGCGTAACCCAGAAGTAAAGGGACTGGACTGTCGTTCCTTCAGGAACACTAATTAGCAGGTAAGATCTAATTACTATTTTTATTATGTGAAATACCACCTACAACATGTCAAAATGGTTTACAAAGTAAAAAAAATAAAAAAATAAAAATGAACAGACATATTGAAAACAACATGTGTGTGGGCCTCAAGGACTCTAGCAAAAACCACTGAGTTAGGCTGACTTTGACAAGAAAATTAATAGAAACTCTTCTAAAGCATCTTGAATCTGAAAGAATGCAGCATAGTTTTACCGAAAGGGCATTGGATTAGCTCATGCCTTTCTCAGAAGTTACAGTAAGGTACAGTTGATCTTTTTCTGTCCCTAGAGGGTTTGCAATCTAAGCGGCATGTTTACTAAAGTGTGCTAGCTGGTAGCATAGGGTTTTGTGAGCTGTTGAGCTGCACAGCAGCAAGGAGCACATGGGCTCAAGACCACCACGCTAAAAATCCCACGCTGCCGCAGCAACACATGGGTAGTTGGGGTAAGGCAGAGAGAGGGTGGAGTCAGGTTGGGTGGCTGTAGCAGGTGCAGTAGTTGCGTGCTAGCTAAATAACCATGCCTCAGAGTGAGAGGGTCCATATCTCCGTCCCCCATGATGGACACTGGACATCCTGCCTGATCCCATACATGGTCCCCTGCATCTCCAAATGTCACATTTGCACCCTATCATTTTCACTTTGAGACACAGTACATACTCTGCATATCTTTGCTTTGCTGATTTGCATACCACCCTCTTGCACTTAGCCCTTATGTTGTCTGCTCGCTCTATTCTGGACTGGCCAGTTGCTACCTTCCTGTATGGGTGGTAGCAGCACAGATCTTACTGTCCACAGTGAATTCAGGGCCCACAGATAACCTAATGTTGCGCTTGTAGCATTCTATTTTCCGACCCACGTGGATACTGTGAGCATGCGCTGGGCCGTACGTTCGCTACTACCACACTATTATATGGGCTGTTGGTGTGACCTCACTTGGATATTGTGGCCAGTTGTGGAGGCTGTACCTCCAGAATTATAGGAAACTGTACAAGGAGCAAAGTGAAGAACTCCCCTCAGGCGAGAATGTGTAAATATCAAGACCTTTAATGATCAAGACCCTACATGGCCGTGTTTCGGCATGCGCCTTCTTCAGGGGTAAAACCTTAACATAAAAACAAATATACATAAAAACATTGATGGTGAGGTCATATCAAAACATATAATGAAGAAAAAAAAAATAATTAGACAAGAACAATTAAAATCAATTATAAAGCATTAACAATAAAACACAGATGTAAAATAATGTACCAAAAGGAAGTGATAATTGTTTTTAACTGTTCAATCATAAAATATATATGTAAAGGGACATATCAAAAGGAGGACACAGTTGAGCACATATCAAATATGACTGTGTGCAATCGTGTCTCACAAGAGGATGCAAATGCAGTAGAAACAATATGGGTATGGACATTGAGAAGGTAATAGTAAAAGGCAGAAAGCCTGAATATTCAAGGGATACAGAAATATAAACATAATGTTTGAAAGAACTAACAAGGTTTGAGAGATGGCAGATGAAATTTAATGTGGACAAGTGCACAGTTATGCACCTAGGGAAGAACAACCCAAACTATGGTTACACGATGCAAGGTTCCACATTAGGAACCACCACCCAGGAAAAAGATTTAGGCGTCATTGTGGATACCATGTTAAAACCCTCGGCCCAGTGTGCAGCGGCGGCCAAGAGAGCAAATAGACTGCTAGGTATGATAAGGAAAGGAATGGAAAATAAAACAAAGGATATTATAATGCCTCTATATCGTTCCATGGTGAGACCGCACCTTGAATATTGTGTGCAATTCTGGTCGCCATATCTTAAAAAGGATATAGCGATATTAGAAAAGGTTCAGAGAAGAGCCACCAAAATGGTAAAGGGGATGGAAGGATACTCCTATGAAGAAAGGTTAAAAGGTTTAGGGCTCTTTAACCTGGAAAAGAGACGGCTGAGAGGAGATATGATAGAAGTCTATAAATTAATGAACGGAGTGGAACGGGTAAACGTAGATCAATTGTTTACGTTACCAGAATATGGAAAGACTAGGGGACATGCAATGAAGCTACAGGGTAAACTATTTAAGACTAATAAAAGAAAATATTTTTTCACTCAACGTGTAATCAAACTCTGGAATTTGTTACCGGAGGATGTAATAAAGGCTGTTAGTGTAGCTGGGTTTAAAAAAGGTTTGGACAAGTTCCTGAAGGAAAGGTCCATATACCATTATTAAGAAGGGACCCAGGATATCAATGCTTGACCCAGTACAAGCATTGTGGAACCTGTCTTTTGGGGAAACTGCTAGGTACATATGAACTAGATTGGCCACTGTTGGAAACAGGATACTGGGCTTGATGGACCTTGGTCTGACCCAGTATGGCATATCTTATGTTCTTATATACGTATTATGTTCTTATGATAGAAACGCACATAGATACAAACATAGTACAGTTGATAAATTGTTAAGAACAATCCCGGAAATCTAAAACAAGCAGGTAATCAAGGCATCCTTGAATATAAAAAGAAAGGTAACCTAAAAACAAAATACCTGGATGGACAAGAAATTAAAAATATTATGAAGGTCATTCTGACATGCGAATAGCGGGACTGTACGTCCCAGTGGGACATGCAGCCCCACTACTCGCATGGACCGTATGCTGTGAATCAGACTCCCCACACGTACAGGGCCACTGTGCGGGGAGCGCTGGATGAGGGTGGGACAGAGGCAAGGTGAGGGAGGGGCTATGTACCTGGACATACAGGACCTATTCTGCTCAGAGCCCTCTGCTGCACGCCCAGTTTATTTCACCTCTAAGGTGGAGTAAGCACCGGGCACCACAGCGATCTTGCTCCCCCAGACACCCCCCTCCCCGGCCCCAGTACACCACGGCGGGGGTGCTCCCAGGGGCTGACGGAGGGCTTGGGGCTGACACAGGGCTTTGGGCTCCCACCGCAATGGGCCATCTGCTGCTCCCTCTGGACATGCCGGTGCCATGGCAACAGGACACCGCTGCACCGGTACACCAGCGGGAGCGTGGGGCAGGCTGGATGGGTATATTGGTGGACATCTCCTGTGGCAGCATTAGGGGCACATTGGGTCATCCAGGAGGCCTGGTCCTGCCACCACAGGAATGTCTCGCTTCCATGGTGCAGAATCAGGTCCAGATCGGCTCCGTCCTTATTTGGGGTGTCCGGATGGCCTGGACATGCCTCTGTCTGAATCGGGCTCTATATGGATTAAATGAAAGGAAATAAATAAAAAGCTCAAATCAGTAGCCAAGGAGCAAACTGATCTTACAAATCCTAATGAAAGGGAAGCCCAAAATTATAAATGGTAGTCCATTCAAACAGGAGGTATCCAATGAATATTATCGAAGGAGAACCCCTTGGTAATCAATGCCAGTCATATTTAATTGTGGCTCTATTGTCAAACGAGAACAAACCATAATCATATTTAAAGGCTGATATAGTGCTGAGTGTGAAACAACTTTTGGGTCCGACTGCTGGCATGTTGGTGTTGTGTATGGGAAAGCTTGTTTTGAGCGGGTGGCCATATGTAAATGTGCTTTGGTGTTTAAAAAAAAAAAAAAAGTGTCCTGGTTGTCATGACAACAGACATGGACACCTTATCGAGAACTAATAGCAGTAATATAAGAGAAAATTATATACAAATACACCACCTGAGGCTACAAAAGCTATCAAAAAGGGAAGGAAAGATAGTATGTATATGTAAAGACAGAGGAATGGAACATTATAACCAAAACCATAAAGTGCGGGTCATGAGCATGCATCACTATCAGACGATTGAGGACACCCCAATAGTCATAGACAAAGGGGGAACTACTCAAATTGGCAAGAAATTATGTATGTACACGTGTGTGCATATATAGTAGGGAACCACCAAGGGGAGATGCCATAGCAGGGGGGATCTTGAGCCGGGAAACCCGGGATGGCACTGTTCCCTCTAAGCTGTGCGCGTGTGCGCGCGCACACACCTTGCCGAGAGAGCGCACACACTTTACAACAGAGCGCACAAAAATTACGGCTCTGATTCTGATAGAAAACAACACAGATGTCTTAAAATTTAAAAGTTATGATTGTAATTACTAGAAATTTCCCGCTTCATTTAGTAATCATCTATTTTCATTTAATTTGATTAAAATCAATGTGGTGTACATACTGTATTCTGACGTGTAGTCAAATTTTAAAGTATGTAACTCCGAGTGTCGTTATGTGGCGCACAAAAATTTAACCTTCCTTCAAAAGCTGCACACAGCTGATATTTTATGCACACACAGCCTACAGAAAATTAGAGGGAACATTGGGCACAACCATAAAAGCTCATAGAGCTAGGGACCCAACAAGGTCATATGGATGCAATCAAAAGGCTAAAAGATGAGAGTAAAAGGATAAACTATATATAAAACATAAGAGTAAGGGATAAAAACGATAACAAATGTGAAACCGTGACAATAAAAGAGCTAAAAAATGTGATAGCAAAAGAAAAACTAAGAGAGGGGGTATAAAACAGATAAGACCATACTATGGTAAGGAAATAAAACCGAAATAAATACAATAAAAAATAGATTGGACAGTCAAAATAAGAGAGGTGTAGGAATCCTAAAGGAAGGGAAAAAGGCATGGAATAAGTAATAAAAAAAAATGGGAATCCTGAAGATAAAAATAGTGAAACAGTGTGTCAGATATATAAGAAATATGAATATACATAAAGAAAATTAAAAGAGAGTTTTATATACCTTTTACATATTTTTTATTAATATGAGATAATGGAGGAGGGGGAGAGAGGGAAGCAGGGGGAATTATATACATAGAGTAGAGACAGTCAAAGGAAAGGCTATTAAATGATGCATAGTCTACACTAGAAACCCTGTAAGATGAATATTCGTGATCTAAATAATATATTTGCTTATTTACATTTTGTTTATATGTACTATTAGGCCTATTGTAACATACATTAGTTGTTGGGGTTTCCCCACAAACAGGTATGAGTAAACTGAGGGACATTCATTACACTGCATTGCATACTGTGATAAGGTGAGCTGTGTGGATGAGATGGAATGGGAGAGAAGTGAGGAATGTACCTTTTAAAGACAGATGTAAACAGGGTTCCCATAGAAACCACAAGCCACCGGAGCATGCAGTAGCTAGAGCTAAGCCCTGCCCAAGCAGTGACGTAAGAGCTAGGTTGAGCCCTAACAGCTCTCACGTGTGCAGAGAGGAGGGTGTGGCTGAAAAGGAGCACCATTTTAAAACTGCTTCAGAGTTTGAGGAGGAGGGAAGCGAGAGTCAGGAGGAGAAAGGCAGCCACAAGAAAAGGGAGCACGAGGAGCAAAGGAGTGGAGAAGGAAGGACAACTAATTCTTATCAGCTTTAGAGGCTGTTGATAAGCTATTCTATGAGAGAGAAACTCCTTCTTTAACCTATGCTGGTGCAGAGCAGAAAGAAACCTTTGTAGGAAAGCTGAAAGAGTTTCTGCAGAGTGTAAAATTCAAACCTTCTGATATAAGCTCCCAGGAAGATGACTCAAGTGAAGCTGTTGAAGAAATGCAGATAGAAATGTATGAAAGTCCTTGTGATAATGACGTAGCAGAAATGGAATGCTCATTCTGTAAGACAAACAAACTGAACATGTACTAGGCTCAGGCCATAAGAAGTTTGTTTAACCTGGTTTTTGGTCAAGCTGATTGAGAAAGAAAACTCTTGCTAGAAGTTTTAAGTTTGCCTGATGTGATTAACAGCCATAGCGGTGAAAAGCATTTATCTGAAGAAAGCTGAATGCAGCTGCTGTGGAAAGAATATTCCTGACTTTGATGTTTAAGCCTGTTTTGTTCCTCTTCTTCATTTACTTTGGAGAATTTATCTTCGCCTTGTTTTGGCGCTATGAATTTTGATGCGAGGGGGAAACTCTGAAATAAATTTCTTTGTTTTGCCTAACAAACTGTGTGGTCACACTACTTTGCTTGGAGAGTATCTGAAACTACAAGTCCCAGTATTCAGTGCTGGCAGCCAAAGACTTGGGACAGTACTCAAAAGGGCAAATAAGGCAGCCCTTTTGCTTATCGGCCATCGGCCTAGGCAGGGGGTCACGACAATACGCTAGAGGAGAAACAAGAAGGGGGAGTTAGGATAGATATTTTCAAATACTTAAAAGGTATCAATAGTGCATAAGAATCAAACCTTTTTTTAGTGGAGAGGACATGATAGGGCTATTGTGGTACCTTGTTCTTAGGAATGGAAGGAAAGGGGTGATTTGTGTGCATGACAAAAAAAGAGTTCTTGCATGCCCAGCCTCCAGGAAGGTGGAGTATAATTCGGGCTTCCGATTTTTGGTTATAACCAAAAACCTCCGATAACCACTCTTAAAGGGGAATTTGGAGATTTTGGTTGCAGTCAGGTGACATCATCAGAATGGAAAGCTGCAGGCAGAGTCCCTTGGAGGTGGTGAGAGTTTGTGCTTTTTGCTCTTGTCGCTCTCTGCTTTTTCTCTCTGCCGCTGGAAAGGATTTGAAACCCAAGAACAGGCACTTCTGTTCATTGGTTTCAAACCCTGTCTAGCACCAGCTGCAGAGAGAAGCAGCCGAGAACGACAGGAGCGAAAAACACAAGCTCCTAGCACTGTGGGCTGGGAGGAGGAGGGAGGTAATTGCTGATTCGTATGTCAAGAGCCTAAGGTTACCAGATGAACCCAATTTTCAGGGATGGACCTCTATTTTAGAGCTGATTCTGTGACTCTCGCCTGTTTGGTAGCCTCCTTGCCCCTATTCCAGCAGTAGGAACAGAGGGCGTAGAAAATAATTGTTTTCAATTTAGTGATTTGAATATGTCAATTTTTAGAATTTACAGCCATTATTTTTATGTTGCACAGTACAGCGGAAATGCGTCACTATTCTATTTCTCTGTTGACTTGTCTGTTTGGAAGTGATGCTGTTATGGGATGGTTGGGGGGTGGTAAGGTAATTTTATTCTTCTTGCCTCCATGCCTTGTTATTCAAACATGGAATTAAGGTGTCCCATCCTCCCCCCACCCCCCTTTGGATAAGTGTCCCACGTTTGCCTGCAGAAAATCTGGCAGCCCTATAGGAGCTTCATGCTGGGGCTGGGAGAAAGAATTGGCATTGGAAAAACAGTGTTTTGTGTCATTAAATGGAATCCACCTAAAAAGTCGCAATTTTATTTTTCTGCAACACAAATACCCTGATAAAGCCCTGTTTTTCTGATTCTGGGAAAGCATCTAATTGCCTCAAAAATAACTCCCTATATTTCCAAATGATAAACAGCTAGGATTGGAAGCCCTAAGTATGATGAGGAAAATGACAAAAACTGTATTAAATAACACATGATATTGTACAGGCAGTCATGCCGTATGACCGGCAGCTGGAATATACAGAATTTGCTGCATGAACAGGAAATATTGGGCAGACTCATTGATTCTTTTTCTGCCAGCATCTGCAGTGTTATTATATTATTTTAAATGTGAACACTGCTGCAGACTTTCAATATGGTTTGTACAATCTGTAGCCACCCTTCTGCATTATGGAATTTGAATTCTTATTTGCTGAATGGAGGCGGGTTATTGAGATATTGCAGAGCTGAAAATGAAAAAGCCATATAGAAGCTTGGACTGAAGTGAAATCATAAAGGAAAAAAGAAAATAACATTTCAACATCAAAATTACAAAAAAAAAACACATTCAGAGGCAAGAAATACAGATCAGTTCATGAAAGTGTACTCTGAAGGCTTTCTTCTGAGGTGCATCTTTCTGGTATTTTTGTTTCTTCGGCATGTGGAGTCCACTGCTGACTTCTGATCTGTCTTGCTTTCTTCTCTCGAAGGTAAGACAACAACATAGTCTTGATCTTCATCCTCTGTAAAAAGGAAAATATTCAGTTCATTGTAATTTCACTATAGACTGACCTACCTAGCAGCGCCATGGAAGACCAGATTTATCATGGACTTAATGACTCGATGGCTTTGAGAAGATCATCCAAATTTAGGTTTGTGCAACTCTAACTCAAGTTGGTCATGTTCCGGAAGTTATGACAATTTGACAGTGGTATGAAATGTTTATATCATTATAATTATCTCATTTGACTGTAGTTGGCACTTTGGCTGGAATTCTTAATAAATGTAAGAATCACTTGGGCTTGAAAATGCTTAATCTGAAGGCGTATCTAGAGATGAGAGAAGCAGGGTGCAAACCAGGGTAAGCGCTTCTCCTACTGACACCTTTTGTGACCTTGGGCATAGCACTTCACTCACTATTGCTTTAAGTACAACTTAGATTGTGAGTCCATTTGGGCAAGAAAATAACTCGTATGCCTAAATGTAGTTCACCTCGAGTTTGGATTTGAAAAAGGCAAGTAATAAATCTAAAATCCAATCACCCTAAACATTGAGGGCCCCGTATTCAGTTGCTGACCTGTTACCTTCCACGGCAAAAGTAAGGCTAGCCTTTGCTGTGTCTTGATTTCACTGCATAGCTATAACCAGGCAGCGGCTCAATATCACTCCTGCCCGGTTAAGGCCAGCTGCTGCCCAGAATTCCCCGATGCTAACCAATTAGCATCAGAACAAGCAATGTGTGCCTTCAAGTCAGTCCTGACTCCTGGCGACCCAGAAGCTCCTGGGTTTTCTTGGCAGTGTCACCGGAAGTAGATTGCCAGGCCTTTCTTCCGAGGCAATGGAGGGTTAAGTGACTTGCCCAAGGCCACAAGGAGTGCTAGTGGGAATCAAACCCTGGTTGCTTGGTTACCAAGCCAGTGCTCTAACCACTAGGCTACTCCTCCACTCATCAGAACATGCAGCTGTTAACGGCCGCTGACTATCCCGGATAAAGGGAGTAATGCAGTTAGCAAGCCTGCTAACCGTGTTACTCCCTTTGACTATCCGTCCCTGAGAGAGTAATTTTAGAACAGGGCAACTAGGTTATTTTATAAATACAAACAGGCACCTACTTGTCTTCATAAAATACTAACATAAGTGGCTGAGATCATGCCTTAAATACAGGCATGGACATTTACACCTGCTTTAGAGTGGGTGTAAATGAATATGCATAACGTTTGCAAGTACATGTGTAGATTAAGGCATTTCATAATCAACACCCATACTTGCAAATAGGGCAAACCTAGGAAAACCTTAAACCTCCTCCTCCCCCCCCCCCCCCATACCACACCCCAGTGATGCCTACTGGCAAAGGAAGCACATTTATGGTAATGTGTGTACCTCTTACATCAGTCAGTATTTTATAAGATGCTAGTGATGCGTGTATGTGACGACATAATTGCAAAAATGTCTTTTATAAAGTGACTCCCTAGAAGGGTGGTATATAAACAAGAAGCATACTTCACACCACTTCTTCCTGAGTTGTGGAAACTCTTTTTCTTAGTATTACCCGCTGAACATATATCACTAGCAATGAAAGCAAATTTCAGCTTAAAGATCAAGGAGAACAAATAATTCAAATCTCTGAATGAGCCACTGCTGTACTATGTGTTTTTTTTTCTTGTAGAAATATGTAACAACATATGTATTAAAGAAGTAGTTCTACCGTCATACTCCACTTCCATCTGGGATCGTCTTATTCTTTGAGGGACTCTTTCTTTCTTGACTGGAAAGCACAACTGAGTTTTTATACCTTGATTTGGCCTCTCATAATTGGATATTAGTTCTCTCATGGTTCTGAAGACTTGTTCTTTTATGCCATAAGCTGTCTGGAAAGAGTGAAATGGCAGATTATAAATTGTCACATTAAAATAAAATTTGGTCGGGATTGCAGTTTGAATTTCTATCGGTGACAATTGCTTTTTAATCCCATACACACTGTTAATGGGAAAGTAAGGTATTTTGCCAAAGAATTCATATTGCAATGAGAATTTCTAGCAAGTTATCAAGTTAATTATGTGAGGTTCTGCTGCCATTTTACACAGATGGCTCAGTTCTCAGAAGAACCTTATCCAGATGAACTTCTAATTTCCAACCAGCAGGTGTCAGTAGGTTCCAGTTAGCTGACTATTCACCTTAGCCATCTGCTACATCCTTTCATAGGCCATCTTGTTCCTATCTAGAATCTGTATGTAGACCCAGCTCTGGCTAGACCTCTTTGTCAGAGCTTTGTCTAGGCCTCCTGCTTCACTTTAGATCCTGATTCACCTACATCCCTTTCCAGTTCCGGTTGTGCCTTGGCTTTTCTCACTCCATCTTGGCGAGTGTCCTGTGCTCGTGCTTCCAGTCTCCTTGGAGTTCTGCTTCCTCACCTTCTGTTAGAACCTAACCTAGGTAGGAACCACAGGGCCAGCCCGTCTGCTAGGCGGCTGCCTAGGGTGGCTGAACCAGAGGAGGGGGGGGGGGCAGCTTTGTGCTGCTGCTTTACTGCCTGCGGCCGGCCATGTGCTTCAGCAAGTATGGCTGCTGCTTCTGATCCCCTTCCTATCAGCAACTTAACTATCAGGGGAATTGGAAGCGGCAGGCAATGTGTACTGAAGCACATGGCCCACTGCAGGCAACAAAGACACCACTTTTAAAATACTGCCACCACCTCCCTCCCCCCCCCCCAGATGGAATCGGCAGCAACAGGGGGCAGTGGTGTGGCTTGGCGGTGTGACTGGGCATGGGTGGGTGGTGTGGCTGGGGTTTCTGCTTGAAGTGGCAGAAACCTTTGTGCCAGCTCTGGGAACCATGCCCGGATTTCAGTAAAGGCAATGGCCTCTGTTGCCAAATTTTGATAAGCACCAGAGTGTTGCTGCTGCCTACATGTTTAATTTAGGCTGAGTGGGTGATCCTAAGCAGAATCAACAGCAAAATCTTTTTGCAAAACTCAAACTCGGCAAGGGGCCTGCAAAGCCCTCTGGCGCTGGGCCTGCGTCACCTCCTCGGTTCGCATGGATTTCCATGGTAATAGGAAGCCTATGCAAGCGGGGGGAGCATCGCTGGCCCCTTCCTGAGCTTTATTTATTTATTTTTATGGTTCTTATATACCGCACTCTTAAAAATCAGCACGGTTTACATATAACAATATTGTGCAAAGTAGGCACTTACATTGAAACAGGCGATTGAACTTGGAATTCAACAGGGCGTACGATATACAATTTAAGATATTTATGAAAGTGTTTTGCTGATGCTCAGGATCGTTCACAAAGTGAGGAGAGGATCTTGGCATGGGGGGGAAGGGGAAAGAGGTCTGCCTAGTTGCATATAGGCACCTTTAACTGAAATATGGCCCTGATAGGAAGGTCGTGGAGAGGCTAGACCCGGGGCAAGGTCATGCAGTGCAGTTGTAAAGCAGAGACCAGGCATGAAGCAGTAATCCGATGTAGCAGAGGAAACGCTGCACTGAACAATGAATTGGAGTTGGGTAGCAGTAGATATAGGGTAGGCCCAGCAAACCTTGCTCAACCAACAAACCTATATTTCCTTAACGTCCCTCTAGTCCAGTCCCGGAACCATAGAGTTGTCAACCTCCTCTAGCAGCTTTGGAGACTGAAATACATCATCGCTTTGCTGGCACCAGTATAAGTAGGCAAGGACCGCCCCCTCTCACCAGTACTTTCAGTCTCCAAGCAGCTGAAGGAGATTCTGAGCCTGCTTCTGGGCTCAGTTAGGGATATAGGCAGAGCTAAATAGAATACATTTACCTTTTCACTTTGACTTTATTTTTATTGATTTGCCCTTTTGGGTTTGTTATTGCAGGCGCTGTGTGACTGGTGCAGGAGATTTCTTCCTCTGGCTCCATTTGTCCCCCCTCCTTGTCCCCCCTCCCTCCTCTTACTTTTCCTCTGACTTTACATTTTTCTTTATTTGCCCCATTGTTTTAAACGAGCACCAGGATATTTCTGTGCCTCCCTGCTCCCGAACCCGCTTGGAAGGGTGAGGAGCAGGTTGCAGGCTAACAGCAGTGGCCCCGAGTGGGCAGGGCAGCTGACAGATTGCTGATAGTGTTGGAGCTGAAGCCACAGGCAGGCTGAGCTCCAGCGAGGCTGCTGCATCTCTCCCTCTCTCCTTCACCTCTTCTTGCTGTGGTGAGTAGAAGGGGTTATTTCTCTATTTTTTTGGGTCCCCCCTTTGGGGTTAGCAGGGGGGGGTGCCTAGGTTTGTCTTTTAGTCCTCTCGGGGTGGCCTGTCGCGTGGTTTTTTCGGCGGGAATCGGCAGCGGCGGCCATTTTGAATAAATCCCGATTTTAATTTTTGCTTTTAATTTGCTTTTTCTGGGCTTTCTAACCCTCGTTTTGGCTGCAGACCACCTGGGTTTGGCTGGGGGGTGTCTTAGCATCATAGTTTGTGAAGAATTTAAAAAAAACAAAACAAAAAAAAAACGGGGGTTTTCCTGGCTTCAGCCTCACAAGCTTTCTTTTTGCTGGGCTGTGCTGCGGACCCACGGGCAGGGGGTGGCAGGAGAGCTTCCCTCTGAGTATGCCTGCGAAGCCCCGCTGTGTGGTTTGTGGGGCTAAGCGAGGTTTGCTGACAGGGTCCAGCGTGTGTGGGTCCTGCACTCTGGCTTCCAATGTTAGGAGAGGAGGTTCCGCTAGGGGAAATGCCAGCTTTACCTCCGACTCTGGATTTTCAGGGGTCGGAGTCTTCCCCTGGGGAGGGGTCCTCGGCTTCGCAGGGTCAGACTTCGGTGGCCCTTGCCCCGGGGATTCCGCCAGATTTTTTCTCTCTCATGCAACAAGCCTTTGCGCTCCTGCAACCTGGCTTAGTCTCTTCGGCTCGTGCTCCGGAGGGGCTTAAGCGTACGGGGCCCCTGCCTCGGACGGAGGATGGCGCTCCTCCTGTGAAACTGGCCAGGGGGTCCGCGGAGGAGGGGTCTCCGTCTCCCCTGGGGGACAACCTCGGGGCGGAGGATGGGGATCTGGATGACTCCTCCGGTGGGGAGCTCGAGGAGGGAGAGTTACCTGACGCGGAGCAGCATAGTCGGCTCGTCAGGGTGTTTCGGAGGGAAGAGCTTCCGGCCTTGATTGCCGAGACTCTCAAAACGTTGAATATGCCGACGGAGGCGACGGCGTCGGAGGATGCTCTGGAGGATCCTCTGCTCCAGGCGGTGCGAAAGTCTCAGCGGGTCTTTCCTCTGCATAGAGTCTTTAGAGGGATGATTCAGGAGGAGTGGGACTCGCCCGAATCGGCGCTACGGGGCTCTCGGGCCTTGTCGCGCCTTTATCCGTTGTCGGATCAGGATAGGGAGCTTTTTTGGTCTCCCAAGGTGGATGCGGCGGTATCAGCAGTCACTAAGAAGACTACGATACCGGTTGAGGGCGCCGCGGCCTTGAAAGATGTGCAGGATAGGAAGTTGGATACCCTGTTGAAGCAGGTGTTTGATGTATGTGCCCTCTCTATGCAAGCCGCCGTGGCGGGGGCTTGGGTTGCGAGAGGTTGCTTGCGCTGGTAGGGCGATGTCGGGACAGCGCAGGTAGAGGATGCAGCGCGTTTGGAGTCGGGAGCCGCCTATTTGTCGGACATTCATTATGATCTCATCCGTAGTGGGGCTAAGTCAATGGCCTCTGTGGTGGCGGCGCGCCGGTATTTATGGTTGCGCAATTGGGCGGCCGATAGTTCCTCCAAAGCTCGTCTTAGTAAACTTCCCTTTCGGGGGAAGTTGTTGTTTGGTGAGGATTTGGAAAAGCTGGTTAAGGATCTCTGTGAGTCTAAGGGAGGCCGGCTTCCGGAGGATAAACCGAAGCTGGTCAGGGCTGCCTCTGGCTCTCGAGCTGCCCCTAGGGATTTTCGCCGTTTTCGGGCGGCTCGTTTTGGTCTGCCCCAGCGGGGTCGGTTCCCGACTCGAAACCACGGGTTTCGTGGCTTCAGAGGAGCCGGCAGAGGCTTCTCCACCTTTCCTTCCGCCTCTGGTAAAAAGCCCCAATGAGGTGAGGCGGGCTCAGGTGGTGGTAGTTCCCGTAGGAGGGCGGTTGCGGGAATTCTACCCTGCCTGGGTCCACCTTACGTCAGATCAGTGGGTTCTGGAGGTAATTCGGGAGGGCTACGCTCTCGAGCTGCATTGTCCCGTCTTAGATTCCTTTGTTCTTTTGCCCTGCAGTGCTCCGCTCAAGCGGAGGGCTGTCTGCGAAACATTGCAGCGATTGCTGCGCCTCAGGGCCGTCGTTCCGGTGCCGGAGGACCAGTACGGTTCCGGTCGGTACTCTATCTATTTCGTGGTGCCGAAAAAGGAGGGGTCCTTTCGGCCTATCCTCGATTTAAAAAGGATAAATCGGTGCCTCCGGGTAACTCACTTTCGCATGGAGACCCTTCGATCTGTCATAGCGGCCGTCCGGCAGGGGGAGTTTCTGACTTCGCTCGACCTCACGGAGGCCTACCTGCATATTGCGGTTCGGAAGGAGCACCAGCGCTACCTGCGCTTTGCAGTTCCCATGGGGCATTTTCAGTTTCAGGCATTGCCTTTCGGTCTGGCGACGGTGCTGCACACATTCACAAAGGTCATGGTCGTGGTAGCGGCGGCTCTTCGCAAAGAGGGGGTGCTTGTGCATACCTATCTAGACGATTGGTTAATTCGGGCAAAGTCTCGGGCGGAGAGTGCGGAGGCCACCGCCAAGGTGGTTCGGTTGCTACAGAGTCTTGGCTGGGTGGTCAACTTTGCAAAGAGCAGGTTGACTCCCTCGCAGTCGTTGGAATACCTGGGGGCGCGCTTCGAGACGCTCCGAGCGAGAGTGTTCTTGCCGGATCAGCGGGCGCAAGCGTTGCGGGAGCTGGTGCGGCATTTTCTCCGGCAGCATGCGCCCACGGCGTGGCAGTATCTCTAGTTGCTCGGCACGATGGCAGCGACAATCGAGGTAGTGCCCTGGGCCAGAGCGCATATGTGGAAACTTCAGAGCGCGCTCCTCCGGCGTTGGTCTCATCAGCGCGATGCGTTGTCTCGGCGTTTGATCTGTCCCCTGGTGGTCCGTCGGGATCTTCGGTGGTGGTTGCGCCCGGAGAATCTTACCGCAGGCATGCCCTTGGAGCCCCCGTCCTGGAAGCTGCTGATCACAGATGCCAGCCTTCTGGGGTGGGGGGCATGCTGCGGGGACGCGTATGCCCAGGGTCTGTGGTCGATGGTGGAGAAGGAATGGTCCATCAATCGGTTGGAGATGCGAGCGGTGTTCCTGGCTCTGCAGGCGTTTCGGGAGACTCTTGCACGGCAGGCGGTTCGGGTTCTCTCGGACAATGCGACCACAGTCGCTTACATCAATCGGCAGGGCGGCACCAGCAGCGTGGCGTTGGAGCAGGAGGCGGCTCAGTTGCTAGCTTGGGCCGAGTCGCATCTGCAGTGTCTGTCGGCACAGCACGTGGCAGGCGTAGAGAACGTAGCGGCCGATTTTCTGAGTCGCCGAAGGGTGGACCCGGGAGAGTGGGTCCTTCACCCCGAGGTCTTCGCGCTTCTGGTCGGGCGCTGGGGGATTCCCCTAATGGATCTCATGGCGACCTTCCAATCGGCTCAGGTGGATCGCTTTTTCAGCAGACGGCGAGAACGGATGTCGGAAGGGCTCGACGCCCTGGCGCAGCCCTGGCCGCAGGAGGTGTTGCTCTATGTCTTCCCACCTTGGGCGCTGATAGGCCGGGTAGTGCAGCGCATAGAGCGTCATCGGGGCCTCGTGGTGCTGGTGGCGCCCGATTGGCCCAGGCGACCGTGGTACGTGGATTTAGTGCGACTGTTAGCGGATCGCCCGTGGAGGCTCCCTCAGCGAGCCGATCTCTTGACTCAGGGCCCGCTGCGCATGCCTCGGGTAGCTCGGTTCTCGCTTACGGCATGGCTCTTGAGAGGGCTCGGATGACCGCTAAGGGTTATTCGCCGGCGGTCGTTTCGACCTTGCTGAGGGCTCGTAGACGATCGACTTCTTTGGCGTACATTTGCGTCTGGCGCATCTTCGAGGCTTGGTGTTCAGAGCGTACCATCCGTCCGTTGGGAGCTTCCGTGCCGCAGATCCTTTCATTCTTGCAGGATGGTGTGGATAAAGGTTTGGCGGCTAGTTCGGTGCGTGTGCAGCTTGCTGCCCTTTCCTGTTACCGCGGGAAGGTGCAGGGTCAGTCTTTCGGGGCCCAGGCGGATGTCCGGCGGTTTTTGAGGGCGGTGTTGCTCATGCGGCCGCCTCGGCGTTGTGCTGTTCCTCCGTGGGATTTAAATTTGGTTTTGGAGGCCTTGCTGGCTCCCCCGTTTGAGCCATTGTCTACTGCTTCGCTAAAAGACCTCACATTGAAAACGGTGTTCTTGGTGGCGATTTGCTTGGCTAGAAGGATCTCGGAGCTACAGGCCTTGTCTTGTAGGGAGCCCTATCTCTCTTTTACCGACCACAAGGTGGTTCTCTGTACCGTTCCGGCGTTCTTACCCAAGGTGGTGTCCGCGTTTCATGTTAACCAGGTAGTCTCCCTTCCAGTGTTCTCCGATCGCGATGGGGCCGGACCGGGGGGTCGGTTGCGGCTGTTGGACGCCCGCAGGGTTCTCAAGAAGTATCTCGCCCGGACGGCGTCCTTCCGGCGGTCTGGTCGACTTTTTGTGGCGTTTGGGGTCCGCGTAAGGGAGAAGCAGCGGCAAAGTCCTCTATTTCCCGCTGGTTGAAGGAAGCTATCGCATCTGCTTACCTCTTGAAGAGCAAGTTGGTTCCGCTGGGTCTTCGGGCTCATTCCACTCGGGCGCAGGCGGCATCTTGGGCGGAGTTCAGTCTGGTCCCGGTGGCCGACATCTGTAGGGCGGCAACTTGGTCGTCCTTGCATTCCTTTGCTAAGCATTACCGCTTGGATGTTTTGTCAGCGGAGGATGGGCGTTTTGGCTCGGCGGTGCTTCAGGCTGGGCTGGCTTGTCCCTCCCGTTGATGTGCACTGCTCTGTTACATCCTCTATGGTTCCGGGACTGGACTAGAGGGACGCTAAGGAAGGGTAAATTAGACTTACCTGCTAATTGTTGTTCCTTGCGGAACTCTAGTCCAGTCCCGGATCCCTCCCTTGGTTTGAAGTGTTGCCAGCCTGATTGTTTCGGCTCCCGCGGGTACTCGGTGTTACCTTTTTTTCCGGGGGGCGCAAGATGAAGCCATTGGAGGACCCTCTCGCGTAGCGCTCTTGTCTGGCCATCCTCTTCGGAGGTGGGCTGGTGGGGCGCTTCTGTCTGGTCAGAGGATATTCTTATTCAGACACAGTCCATGAATGCAATTTCTTTCCTTGCAAAAAAAAAAAAAAAAATTTTACTTGGAGTGGAACAGGGCATACTCTGTTCTGTATATATCTCTATTGCTATGTTGAATGTATTCTGGTTAATTCTCCTTATGTGATGTTCTGCTTAGTGTGCTTTGTCAATAGGTACTGGTGAGAGGGGGTGGTCCTTGCCTACTTATACTGGTGCCAGCAAAGCGATGATGTATTTCAGTCTCCAAAGCTGCTAGAGGAGGTTGACAACTCTATGGTTCCGGGACTGGACTAGAGTTCCGCAAGGAACAACAATTAGCAGGTAAGTCTAATTTACCCATGGTGGCTCTAAGACACACCTCTTGCTAGTCCAATGGGCTCCTCTAGGGCACAGACTTTCTCTTATTTTCTTTGGTTCTGATGTGGACTTGATGGAAATATGGATAACCGTTTCTTCTTTATTCTTTTTTGTTGTTGTTCATTTACTGAACAGTGTATATTTTCTTATTTTCCTTTTTGATTGGATTTCATAGTTTCTTGTATATTGTTTAAAAGGTTGGATAAATTATAAGTTTAAAAAGAAGGAAGTATCCAGAGTGCAACTTGGGAGGATTTTTCCTGGACTACTTTAGGGCACTATAATCCTGCACCTTTCCTTTTGTGCTGACCAAGACAGACATCCCATAATTATGACACAAATTCTTTTTCACTGGAGAAAGGGAGGCGCCATCTCTCTAAAGCTAGTAAAGAAACATATTGTCTTGATGCAATGCAAAGGTGCCACTTTATTTATTGTTTAGCTTTTATTTCTAAACTTTTATTTCTCTACATTCAGCTGGACTGACGGGCAACCATGCTGCTTTATCTGTGATTATGAAGGAAACGATCTATTGCTTCTCATAAAATACAAGTGCATACTTGGGTTTCACTTCAAATTTTGCCTATGGATTTGCTTTCTTACCTGAAGCTTAAAATATCCATTGCTGTTTTGAAATATTCTATAAGTGTAGATCATTCTTTGAAAACTATGGGAGAAAAAACATCTTTGTATTAATTTTACTTTTTATTGGAGGCTATTTCTGATGTAGTGTCTACACTTTCAAACCACTGTCACTGTACATCTGTCTGCCTTTGCCCCCTGACCTGGCCTATCAGAGGAAGCTTTGTGTCATAGGCAGGCTCAGGCTCCCCATCAATGAACTCTAAACCCACTTGTAGATTCTTGAAGATTTTCAGATGGATCCTGATCATGAAGCACCACAGGGAACGTCCAACTAGGAAATTCAAGAACAAGAAGAGAACAGTGAAAGGACAGCGGGCAAAGGGATTCTGAACTAGAACTTTGCTACAGCGACTTCAGAATTATCGGCATCATAATTTTCCAGCATATTGTCATGAACATACATGACAAATAAAAGTGTGCTTATAAAGAGTATGCAACTTTAAGTCTATCCTCTTTGTTGGCATGTGTAATATTACATAAAATGAGATGGGTACGGAGTGGGTGAAAGAGGTAGAAATCATGCTGTAGGGTTCTGTGTATCTTTGTGCATTCATCTCTCATCTGGTGGATTCTAACTTCACACTTTGGGACTAGGTACTTGCGTCCAGATATTCTGCTGTGAGAATATTGCCATAAAAAGGGTGGATTGCAGAGCTTTGCATTTTAATAACATAAACCTCCATTGAACCTCAGCAGAGGAGCACACAATGTTACAAGCTTTTTCTTGCTCTTGAAGCAGAAATAAGCACTTATTACATTGCTTCGGAGTGTACGTGCATAAAGGCACCCCCCCCCCCCCATGCATCGCTCACACCTTTTTTGCAATATAAGTGTAGGCGTTGCCAGGGGCAGAAATTGGGCAGAGTTGTAAGAGCTGCATGCATTTCTATAAACATATGCATATAGCTCCTCAAACTCACCTAGAAAATTTTCACCTGCCTCAGAACAGACGTGACTGTTTTGGAGTTTTTGGAAAAATTAATTTTATAAAAGCACATAACTTGCCTTTATCAAATAAGTGCAACACAGATGCCTCTGTGCTTCACAGCCTAGGTGCCCTGTCCTAAAAATATCCACTAAGGGGGTAATTTTATAAAGGCATTTTCATGCCTCTTATAGGAACGTACACTGCAGCTTATAAATTATCCATGCATACAAATGCTCTTGATGACAAGAACATGCATACTCATACACACCTCTATAGTAGGCATGTTCCGAGGAGCGTTGTTGTAATTTATATGCAGACTTCATAAAATACATGAAGACATTTACACTGCCCCCATGCAGTGGCTTCATTTTAGCTGTGATTTCTACAGCTTTACAGGGACAATTTTATAAAGACAAATAGGAGCAAAATAAGCATCCACTTGGCCTCTTCACTTGGGTGACGTTTTATAAAATGATTCAGTGATTTAAAAATGAGACAAGACATCTTGCTGTTCATGGTAGAAATATATATGATAAACGATTATTAGAGAGCTTCCAAACAACCCACCTTGTTGTATCTGATTTTAAAAAGGGGGGGGAGTCCCATGAACTTTTTGCCTGCTTTTCCTGTGGGCAGAGTTTTGCTGGAAAATAATGCATTTGAATAGCAAATCTAATCCACTTGCATTATTTGTTTTCCAACCATACCCTAAACATTCTTTCAGGGAATCGCCTCTCAATCCAACTAAAAGCAGACTGGCTACAAAAACCTATATGTACTTTCACCTGGGATGAGGGTAATTTTCAGACAGCCAGTTTATTTGGATACATCATAGGGGTGTGCATTTGTTAGTGTGCATTAAATTCATTTAGTGCACACTAAAGTTTTAAGGCACTTTAATTGATTTAACACGCATTAATCAATAGCGCATTCTAGTTAGTTAGGGACATTTACTTAATGCACATTAACCTTTAGAAACTTAGAAACACATCAGAAGAAAAATATCATATGGCCTAGCTAATCTGCCCTTCCATATCAAATACTATAATCCCTTTATTTCCTTTAGAGACCTTCTGTGTTTATCCCATGCTTTCTTGAATTCAGACCTTCCTCATCTTTACAACCTCCACTGGGAGACTATTCCATGCATCTGCCACTCTTTCCATAAAGAAATATTTCCACATATTACTACTCCCAAATCTATCCCCTTTCACCCTCATCCTATGCCCCCCTCATTGCAGAGCTTACTTTTAATTGAAAGAGGCTCTTGTGCATTTATGCCATGTTTATGTTTATGCAATTTCTTGATATACCGCCCAGGCTGAAGGGCATCAGAGCGGTTTACAATCACTATAAGCAGGTACTGGATACATTCCCTCATCCCCAAAGGGCTCACAATCTATGTGTACCTGAGGCAATGGAGGGTTAAGTGGCTTGCCCAAGGCCACAAGGAGTGCCTATAGGACTAGAAACCTCAGTCCCTCTGGCCTGAGATTGCTGTCCCCAGGTGGGAATTGAACCCCTGGCCCTCTGGCTTGAGGTACCTTATCCTAACCACTAGGCCACTCCTCCACCCATGGAGGTATTTAAATGACTATCATATCTCCTCTATCCTGTCTTTCCTCTAACTTTATACATATTAAGATCTTTAAATCTGTCCCCATATGGTTTATAATGAAGACCATTTAAGTGGCCACCCTCTGCACCAACTCCATCTTGTTTATATCCTTTTGAAGGTGTGTTCTTCAGAATTGCACACAATACTCCAAATAAGGTTGCACTAGAGACTTATACAAAGACACTATTACCTCCTTTCTTTTGCTGGCCATTCCTCTCACTATGCGTTCAAGCGTCCTTCTAGCCACTTTAAGATAATCAGAAGCGATCATGCCCTGTTCTTCTTTTGTGGATAGAAGTACTTCACCCCAGCTGAAATGCATGACCCTGCATTTTTTTAGCATTAAATTTCAGCTGACAAATTCTTGACCATTCTTCAAGCTTAGCTAGATTCGTCCTCATGTTATCTACTCCTTCCTGGGTGTCTCCTTGATTGCATAGTTTGGTATCATCTGCAAAGAGACAAACCTTACCCGACAGCCCTTCTGCAATACCACTAACAAAGATGTTAAAAGGAATCAGACCAAGGACAGATCCCTGTGGCACACCATTGGTAACATCCTCCTCCTCAGAGTGAGCTCCATTTACCTGTACATTTTGTCACCTCCCATTCAATTTTTAACCCAGACAGTCAGTCACTTTAGGGTCTATCCCTAGGATGCACAATTTATTTATAAGACGCCTGTGCAGAACAATGTCAAAGGCTATACTGAAATCCAAGTATACAACATTATAGGAAGTGTCACTATATGTAAAAAATAATATTAAAGCTATAGAATTACGGGGCTTAAAAGGGAGAGAAGAGGCACTGTGAGTTAAACCAGAAAGAGGGAAAGGGAAATCCATTTGCATTAGTGTGATATACAAATTTCCCTCACAGGGAGAATTAGATGGGGATTTAATAGAAGACATAACTATTATCATTAAAGGAAACATGCTACTGATAGATGATTTCAACATGTCGGATGTTGATTGGCACATCCTTGCTGCAGTGTCATCTAGAAATAAAAACATCCTAGATTCTCTACAGGGAGAACTATTCTGGTAACGGAGCCCACATGTGAAGGGGCCATACTGGACTTGGTGCTTACCAATGGTGAAAGTGTTTCTGATGTTATAGTGGGAGATCATTTTGCATCCAGTGATCACTGGATGGTGTGGTTCAGAATTAGGACTAAGGTTGATAAAAATCCATTGAAAAGCGAGGGTCTTGGACTTTAGGAAAACTAACTTTGCCAATATGGGGCAATACCTCAAGAAGTCGTTAGCAGGATGGGAGCAAATGAGAACTGTAGAAAAGCAATGGGCAAAACTGAAAGGGGATATTTTAAGAGCAACAAACCTTTTTGTTAGGTAAATAAATGGAAAAGGAGGCTACAATGGTTCTCAAAAGAAGTAGCTGAAAAGGTGAAGAGAGAGAGAGTGGCCTTCAGAAAATACAAAAGATCAGAGAGAGGGAGATCATCTATATTTGGGAAAAGAGAGGCTAGCAAAGTAGCCGAGAAAGCAAAGATACAAAAAGAAGAATAAATAGTGCAATAAAATGGGGGAATAAGACATTTTTCAGATATATGTTAGTGAGAGAAGGAGTGCAAAAGTGGTACGTATTGTCAGACTCAAGGGTGAAGGGGAGGAATATGTAGAAGCTGATGAGGATAAAGCGGAATTGCTTAACAAATATTTCTGTTCTGTGTTAACAGATGAAGGGCCAGGAGCAGGACCTCAGAAAACACCCACAAATAGGAACAGAAGTGATGGGGATCTTGAATGATTTTCAGAAGACTTTGTTCAAGAGGAATTAGCTAAACTAAAAGTAGACAAAACAATGGGACCGGATGGAATACATCCAAGAATATTGAAGGCATTTGGGGACATTCTAGCAGCTCCACTGACTGACCTTTTCAATGCTGCTTTTGAGTCAAGTTGGTCCCAGAGGACCAGGGAAAGGCACATAGACCGGTTAGTTTGACCTCTGTTGTGAGTAAATTATTGGAAATGCTGCTAAAACAGACTAGTGAGGTTTCTGCAGTCCAATGGATTGCAGGATATGAGGCAGCATGGGTTTACCTGAGGCAGGTCTTGTCAGACAAATCTGATTAATTTCTTTGACTGGGTATCCAGGAAGTTGGACCGAGGGAGAGCCCTAGATGTGGTGTGCTTAGATTTCAGTAAAGTTTTTTACACTGTTCTGCACAGGTGACTTATAAATTAATTGAGCATCCTAGAGATGGACCCTAAAGTGACTGGGATAAAAATTGAGTGGGAGGCAACAAAGGGTACAGGTAAATGGAGCTCACTCTAAGGAGAAGGAGGTTACCAGTGGTGTGCCCTAGGGATCTGTCCTTGTCCAATTCTTTTTAACATCTTTGGTGGTAGTATTGCGGAAGGGCTGTTGGGTACGGTTTGTCTCTATGCAAATGATACCAAAGTCTAAAATCGAGGAGACAGGAAGGAGTAGATAACATGAGGAGGGATCTAGCTAAGCTTGAAGAATAGTCAAGAATTTGGCAGCTGAGATTTAATGCTAAAAAATGCAAGGTCATGCATTTTGGTTGCAAAAATCCTAGGGAGCAGTACAGTGTAGGGGGTGAAGTACTTCAGTCCATGAAAGAAGAACGGGACCTGGGTGTGATTGTTTCTGATGAACTTAAGGTGGCTAGACAGGTAGAAAAGGAGACAACGAAAGTCAGAAGGATGCTTGGGTGCATAGGGAGAGGAATGGCCAGCAGAAAAAGGAAGGTGATAGTGCTCTGTTAAAGTCTCTGGTGCAACCTCATTTGGAGTATTGTGTGTATAATTCTGGAGACCACATCTTCAAAAGGATATAAACAGGATGCTGTGGTCTTCGTTATAAAGCATATGGGGCAGACTTAGAGATCTTAATATATATAAGTTAGAGGAAAGGTGGGATAGAGAAGATATGATAGAGATATTTAAATACCTCCGTGGCATAAATGCACAAGAGGAAAGTCTCTTCTGATTGAAAGCAAACTCTGCTACTAGGGGACATAGGATGAGGGTGAAAAGGGATAGACTCCAGAGTAATAGGCGGAAATATTTCTTTTCAGAAAGAGTGGTAGATGCCTGGAATAGTCTCAGTGGAAGCAGTAGAGATGAGGACAGTATCTGAATTCAAGAAAGCAGGGGACAAACACAGAAGATCTCTAAAGGAAAAGAAGGGAATACATTTGACATGGAAGGGCAGGCCATGTGGTCTTTTTCTACCATCCTGTTTGTTTTTCTATGTTAAATGCTTCCTCTGCCCATTCATCTCTGGGCAATTGTAGCACCTAACACGCATTAACCTTTAATAAATATACCCCTTACTATGCATTAAATAAATTTAGCATGCACTAAAAATTCCCTGTTAAAACAAAATATGTGAAACTAATGGGAAAAAACCCCATCCAAACTTCAGGAAAATTTTATGAAGAAAATAATGACTAACCCAATTTTTTATGCCTGTGCACATCCCTAGTAAATCAGTTTTTCCCAAGTAAACTGTCTTGAGAATTATTATCTAAGAGGGTAATTTTATATCGGAGTTCTGATGCAGGAAAGATCTACATGTTGCGCCTGTTTCACAATGGCAACTTAAGTGCCTGTGTGCCTTTTATAGAATACCCTATCCAAACTCTGCCACGCAGAGTTCCACCTAAGTTGTGTCTGTATATGTTGGTAGTCATTGGCACATCTGGATGTATTTTATAAAATACACACTAGTACCAATCCCAGCTCCTGGAAAGCTGATGCATATATCATATAAACGTATCTGCATATCTATGTGTTGTGTTGGATTGGATTATGTATTGGAGCTTATGTGGTTAAGCGTCTGTCACTGGCTGCTAGGATATACCCTTGGCAAGAAGGGACTCAGCAGTCACCTAGAGTGGCAGTTCTGGGGAAAAACAAAGAGCAATTGTATTCAAAACAAAACAATAGCTCTTGACAGTCACGCAGTCAAAGACCCATTAGCTTACGGTTCTACCTGCGGGAAGGATGAGTGATTTTCAAATTCCCTATTTACATGACTAGTTACTATGCTGTGATAAAATACAGCTGGTAATATTGTGCGTTCCAGGCCGCAGCAATGCTAAGATAAGAGGGCCTGCTATATATTTAAAAGATTTTTTTAAAGTAATCCCCCTGCCCCCAGGAATCCAGTAAGGGCTCCCTGGTGGGTAGTGGGGGACAAGAGTGATCCCAAGTTGTTCCTGTCTCCAAGATGCCTGGGATGAAAATGGAGGCCAAAATCCTTAGCAGTAATTTTAAGATATTATTACTAAGAGTTGAAGCTACCAACTATGGGTGCACTTATTTGGCAATGTGACTCCCTAGTGGTAGCACTGCAAGACTATTGATTGAGGGCTTTGGCTGCCATTTTGAACCTGGTCACCACTGAGGCAGGAATGAGCAAGGATTGCTCCTGCCTCCTCAGTACCCACCAGGAAGACCCCTGGTAGGTGCTGGGGGGAGTGAGAGTAAATGTTTCCACTATTAGCTTCTTCAAGAGGCCCCTCAGAGGCATTTTTACAGGATTTATCTAGGAGAAATGGTGTCAGTGATCCTGATTGTTGCGTTTAAATTCTAAAGTACTCAAGGGGGAGTACAAGGCTAAAGGTTCACCTAGAGCACCTAATCCCCTTGCAGCAATCTGAACTGGGCACACTGGACTGGGTCATTTGGCCATTATTTGCTGATATATATCATCATCATCATCATCATTTATGTATTTCATGCTTTTCCAAATAATAGAGCTTCAGACATATTATAACAGGTTTCGATCTACATCGGCGTACACTCAAAGTCTATGTGCAGAAATAGTTTCTTGGGTTAAAGAATGCATATTTGGCCTGTATGTGGGTAAGTTTATCTGGAAACAGGATTGGGGAGGGGTTAGCATTTACACATACTTTATAAAACAAGTAAGTAAAGTATGCCAGGGAAATGTGCGCATCCTAAATAGCAAATGTAAATGTGTGTGTGTGTGTGCAATTTCTGTGGGGTAGTTTTCAAGAGCAAAGTATGTGCGTACTTTCTTCTTTGAAACTTCATGTAACTTATGCACATACTTGCCGCACAAGCTAGGCATCCTGTTATAAAACTGCCCTCTTAAGACATAGGGGTCTGCATCAGGTGCATACATTTGAAACCTTCAACATTAGAAAATAGGCATAATAGCAAAACAGGTAGGAGAAAATTTAGTGTTTAAAGTGACTGGAAGTGATATCTGAGATAAGGCAGGGAGAAGAGATATTGGGATCCAGTGTTTTAAAATGGCTCACAGTAGTTTGCTACGCAATGGGCAAGTCTTTTAGGGGCCAAAAGAAACATCTTTCATACTGGGTGGTGGTTGCATTTCTGAACTGTAGGTTGCTTTGATGAGCTAAGTTTTAGAAAACTAGCAGGTTAGGCAGGGCCGGATTTACGTATACGCCATGTACGCCATGGCGTAGGGCCCACAACCGGCAGGGGCCCACCAAAAATAGAACCAGTTTTTTTTTTTAACTCGATTAAAAAAAAAACCTGGTGGCTACCGCCGCGGGGCCCCCTCTGCTGCCGCGGGGGCCCCGTCTACAAGATGGTCTGGTCTGGTCCGGTCGGGTCGGGTCGGGTCGGGTCTCGTCTCCCTCCCTCCCTCCCGGCTGCGAGAGACGCGAAGATAGAGCGTCTCCTCGCGTCTGTGTTAAGCCCGCAGGGGCTGATGGGATTTCCCATCAGCCCCTGCGGGCTTAACACAGACGCGAGGAGACGCTCTCCCTTCGCGTCTCTCGCAGCCTGCAGCGAGGGAGGGAGAGAGACCCGACCGGACCGGACCGGACCGGACCCGACCAGCTTGTAGACGGGGCCCCCGCGGCAGCAGAGGGGGCCCCGCGGCGGCAGCAACCAGGTTTTTTTTTAAATTAAATTTTACTTTAGGCCGGGGGGGGGAGGATACCCCCCCCGGCCAAAAGTAAAATTTAATTTAAAAAAAAAACCGGGTGGCTGCCGCCGCGGGGGCCCCCCCGCTGCCCCGGGGGCCCCGTCTACAAGCTGGTCGGGTCGGGTCCGGTCGGGTCTCTCTCCCTCCCTCCCTCGCTGCAGGCTGCGAGAGACATGCGTCTCTCGCAGCCTGCAGCGAGGGAGGGAGAGAGACCCGACCGGACCCGACCCGACCGGACCTGACCAGCTTGTAGACGGGGCCCCCGCGGCAGCAGAGGGGGCCCCGCGGCGGCAGCCACCAGGTTTTTTTTTTTAATTAAATTTTACTTTAGGCCGGGGGGGGGTAGGACTGGTAATGGGCTATGGGGGGGGGGGTAGGACTGGTAATGGGCTATGGGGGGGGCTGGGGCTGGAAATGGACTGGGGGGGGGTAGGGCTGGTAATGGGCTATTGGGGGGCTGGGGCTGGAAATTGACTGGGGGGGGTAGGGCTGGTAATTGGCAATTGGGGGCTGGGGCTGGAAATGGGCTGGGCTGGGGGGCTTAAGGCTAGAGGTGGGCTGATGGGGTTAGGACTGGTAATGGACTGTGGGCTGTTGTGGGGGGCTTAGAACTGGCAATGGGCTTTGGGGGGGGTTAAGACTGGTAATGGGCTGTGGGCTGATGGGGGCTGTCTGGTAATGGGCTATGGGGGGGCTAGGACTGGAAATGGGCTGGGGGGTTAAGAGTGGAGGTGGGCGGATGGGGTTAGGACTGGTAATGGGCTGTTGGGGGGGGGTTAGGACTGGTAATGGGCTTTGGGGGGGTTAAGACTGGTAATGGCTGTGGGCTGATGGGGGTTGTCTGGTAATGGGCTATGGGGGGCTAGGACTGGAAATGGGCTGGGGGGTTAAAACTGGAGGTGGGATGATGGGGTTAGGACTGGTAATGGGCTGTGGGCTGATGGGGGGGGGGTAGGACTGGCAATGGGCTATGGGGGCTGACTGGAAATGGGTTGATGGGGTTAGGACTGGAAGTGGGCTGATGGGGGGTTAGGACTGGTAATGGGTTATAGGGGGGGCTTAAACTGAAAATGGGGTGATGGGGGGTTAAGGACTGAAAATGGGGTGATGGGGGGTTAAGGACTGTAAGTGGGGTGATGGGGGGGCTAGGACTGGAAATGGGCTGATGGATGGCTAGGACTGGAAATGGGCTGATGCAGGGACTAGAAGGGAATGGATGCTGGGTGAGGCTGGAACTAGAAGGGAGCTGATGTTGGGGGAGGATTAGAATGGGATGGGGCTGGAAGAGTAAAATGGAGAAGGGAAAAATATTTTGTGTGGGAGGGATAAAAAATCTACAATTGGCCGGGTATTGGGAGAGTAAGTGGGGATTGAGGATGGAGGGGTAATATTTGAGTGGATGAAATAGGAATGAGGAAAGAGCAAAAGGAGAAAGATTAGTATGTTAAAGCAGATGTAGAGAGAGAATGGAAAAAAATCTAGAAGAGAGAAGAAAGGACAAATGGACAGCAGACGATGGACAGTTAGCAGAAGACACGAAGAAACCAGAAGAAAGTGGCTGGAGCAATTGCAGCTGAAAAAAATGCACAAAAGGTAGAAAAATATCTCTTTATTTTGAATTTATTAATTGGAATACGTCAGCTCTGGTAAATGTGCATCATTAACATCTGTGCTTTGTTTAGTACAAGAGCAAATTAATGTATAGTTTTATTTCTACAGTGTTGTACATTCCAAGTTTGGCTTTTGGGATTCCCAGTTTAATTATTGTCTTCCTATTTCTAAATTGTGATTACTTGTTTGGTGATGGTCTATGTTCTGCATGTGTAACTGAGCTGAGGTGTTCTGTTTATATAATTCCTGTTTGACATTGCCACTTGTTCTCTTTCCCCAGTAGGTCATGTATTGTTGTTCTCTGAAATGTATTGGTTTAATATTTGCAGTGTTGCCTTTTGATTGGTAGAGTATGGTGCTTTGTGAGTCCTGGTAGTGCTGTTAGGATACGGCGGGTTTACTATGGGCAGTGTTTGTAGTAGTTCCTAATGTGTCTGGCAGTTGGCACTGGATTATAGTAATGTAGAAATCTTTTAGTCTTTCTTTATCCATACACTCATTAAGAGGCACGTTTACTAAAAGTTAGTATATGGTAACATTATGCAAATATTTATGCAAATGAGGCCCCTTATGCAAATGAGGTCCGCACCCCCCTTGGGCCGCCCCTGCTGGGGGCCCACAATTTTTGTTGGCGTAGGGCCTCACTCAAGGTAAATCCGGCCCTGAGGTTAGGTGTGCAATAGGGAGTTTCATATGGTTGGTGCTGGTCCTGAGAAGGTCCTCCTTACAATATTTAGGAGGGGCAGGTCGTTGGGTGTCAGCATGATCAAACAAGCTTGATTGCATGATTGCACAGAAAAGACTGAGGAAGAGCGGTGCACATCCTTTGAAGGCTTTAAAGGCTAGTATGAAGATTTTTGAATTTGGCGCAGTAGAATAGTGGAAATAAGTGCAGAGATTTTAGGATGGAGTGATCCTTTCAAACATGACCACATTTATATATCAGGGCAAGTTTTCAGTAACTGGCAAAGTGCATGTGTATATTTAAACCTGCACAAAATCTACAGTATCAGATCTTCAGAATTAAACAATCCCCATAATTCACGTTTGAAGACTGGGTGGTTGCAGAGAAAGAATGCACATTTTTTTATCTCCATTATAAGTGTAAACTGTGTGAGCTAATTACACAAGTACATTTTGGAAAATTACATATATGCCAAAGTTTTCTCCCACCAAATTACACTGTATATAGGTATCTTTATAAGTGGGTGCTCTAGCTCTTCAAGAGAAAATGCATTCTGCTGTACTTGCACTTCCTGTCTTTCTGAACTGGAAGAGTTCATATTCTATATGATTTCCAGATTGGCCATCCGAGACCATAAAAAAGCCATTCATGTGGCAATTTCTACACCAAAGGCATGATTTGCATATCATTGCCTTGTGGTAGATGTGGCCAGCGTGAGGCATGACACAGGACTCCACAGCCAAGAGGTTTAAAGAAAATATACATTATTTAGGGTCAAGTATCCAGACAACTGCCCTGGCCCTCCTTGGGTTTTAGGCACATGTAGAGTGAAACCCTCTGTTAACATAAGAACATAAGATATGCCATACTGGGTCAGACAAAGTTCCATCAAGCCCAGTATCCTGTTTCGAACAGTGGCCAATCTAGGTCACAAGTACCTAGCAGTTTCCCCAAAAGACACAGGTTCCACAATGCTTGTATTGGGGCAAGCAGTGGATATCCCGTGTCCCCTTTAATAATGGTTTATGGACCTTTCCTCAAGGAAATTATCCAAACCTTTTTTTAAACCCAGCTACACTAACAGCTTTTACTACATCCTCTGGTAACAAATTCCAGAGTTTGATTAATAAGAGAAAATATTTTTTCACTCAACGTGTAGTCTCAGATACGTTACCCTGCAGCTTCATTGCATGTCCCCTAATCTTTCTATATTTTGATGGCGTAAACAAGTGATCTATGTTTACCCGTTCCACTCCATTCATTAATTTATAGACTTCTATCATATCTCTCCTCAGCCATCTCTTTTCCAGGTTGAAGAGCCCTAACCTTTTTAGCCTCTCTTCATAAGTGTATCCTTCCATCCCCTTTACCATTTCGGTGGCACTTCTCTGTACTTTTTCTAATCATGCTAAATCCTTTTTAAGATACGGTGACCAGAATTGCACACAATATTCAAGGTGCATTTGCACCATGGAACAATACAGAGGCTTTATAATATCCTTTGTTTTATTCTCTATTCCTTTACTTATGATGCCTAGCATTCTATTTGCTTTCTTGGCTACACTGCACACTGGGTAGAGGGTTTCAATATGTTATCCACAGTGACGCCTAAATCTTTTTCCTGGGTGGTGGTTCCTAATGTGGAACCTTGCATTGTGTAACCATAGTTTGGGTTGTTCTTTCCTAGGTGCATAACTTTGCACTTGTCCACATTAAATTTCATCTGCCATTTGGATACCCAATCTTCCAGTCTATTAAGGTCCTCTTGCAATTTTTCACAATCCTCATGGGTTTTAACAACTTTGAATAATTTTGTGTCATCTGCAACTGTGATTACTTCACTTATTATTTCCATTTCCAGGTCATTTACGAATATGTTAAAACCGGTCTGTAGTTTCCCAGATCACCCTTGTAACCCTTTTTAAAAATTGGCATTACAATGACCATCCTCCAGTCTTCAGGTATTACAGATGACTTTAATGATAGTTCACAGATTACTAATAGTAGGTTTGCAATCTCATATTTCAGTTCTTTCAACACCCTTGGATGTATACCATCCGGTCCAGGTGATTTGCTACTCTTCAGTTTATCAAATAGTTGTAATACATCTTCCTGGTGTATCAATATTTCTTTCAATTCTTCTGAGGCATCACCTTTAAATACCATTTCAGCCATGGGTAACATCCCTACATCTTCCTCAGTAAAGACCAAAGGAAATAATTCATTCAGTCTCTCCACTATGGCCTTGTCCCCTCTTAGTGCCCCTTTTATCCCTCTATCATCCAATGGTCCATCTGACTCTGTCACAGATTTTTTGCTATGAATGTACTTGAAAAAGTCTTTATTATGCGTTTTTGCTTCCACAGCAAGCTTCTTCTCATATTCTCTCTTTGCCTGCCTTATCAATGCCTTGCATCTAACTTGCCAATTTTCATCATTTGGCTCCTTTTTCCATTTCCTGAAAGATGCATTTTTGGCAACAGCCTCTCTGATCTCGCCTTTAATCCATGCTGGCAGTTTTTTAGACTTCCTTCCACTTTTCTTAAAGCATGGCATACACCTGGTCTAGGCTTCCAAGATAGTATTTTTAAACAACACCCATGCTTGATGTAATTCTTTCACTTTTGCCACTGCTCCTTTTTAGTTTTTTATTAACTGTAGTCCTCATTTTATCATAGTCTCTCTTTTGAAAGATAAAAAGTAGCACTGTGGATTTCCTTGCCGTCCTTCCTCCATTTATTAAGTCAAATGTGATCATGCTATGATCATTATTGCCAAGTGGCCCCAACACCCTTATCTCTTGCACCAGATCTTGTGTCCATTGAGGACTAGGTCCAGAATGGCTTCTCCTCTGGTCGGTTCATGAATCAGCTGCTCCAAGAAGCAGTCATTTATTTCATCTAGAAACTTTATCTCCCTAGCATGTGTTACCGTGATATTGACCCAGTCGATACCAGGATAATTGAAATCACCTATTATTATTACTGTGCTGCAACTTTTGTTAGCTTCCCTGATTTCTTTGAGCATTTCATCATCCATTTGTTCATTCTGGCCAGGCGGTCGATAGTACAGCCCCACTGCCATTGTAGCAGCCAAGCAGCTGAAAAAGCTCTAATTCTCTCACTCACCCACAGAAGGAAACTCACAGTCAGGCTGGAATGCAAACAGGATCTTTTAATGTGCACAGGTTCAGACAGAGAGCCGGTACCCTCCACAAAAAATCTGAGCCACGAAGGACGTCCTACAATGTCTTATATACAGTACAATTTTAAACTCATTCTACAATCTCATTCGTCTCAGGTATTTTCTGTCCACCAATCAGCAGCCCCTTGGGAAAGTGCCTGGGTGACCTGGGGGAGGTGCCTGGGTGACCTGTCCAAACCGGTATGCTCTGGTCTGCTGATTTCTGGGCAAGAGGGTATTGTGCTCAGGCCTGGAGGAGGGGGGAAGGGTGCCTACTGAAACCTTTATGTCTTTTCTTAGCAAGCTGATCACTATGTAAAATCCTCATGGCTTGGGGGGAAGGGTTACACACAGCTAAACCTTATGGCTGCCTCACCATCGCCTTCCCTTCCCCTTCCCCTTTTTACATGGAATTTCAATCCATATTCTACATTGAATTTTGTGTCCTGGAAAACTTTAATCCTTTGTGACTCGATGCCCTCTCTAACAGAGTGCAACCCCTCCACTGGGTTGCCCTAGGTTTCTTCCCAGCTGTAACAAGTCCTTAATTGCTCTCAGCAGGACTACTCTGCTGAATAGCTGAATGCTGCTCCTGAACAGACTCCAAAGCAAAACTGGATCCTCAAGTTTCTTCACTTTGGGCTGCACAGCCCAGCAACAGTTTCTCCAACCAAGTAGAACTCCAGCACAAGCAGCACTTCTGAAGCAAGTAAACAGAATTGTTCCTCCTAAAGTCCATTTATTCTGGGCAGCACAACTCAATTTTCTTCCATTCCTCAACAGCAGGATAGGATATTCAAAAGTGAAACAACACAGCAGTCCTCTGCATCATGGGAGTCCTCCAGCCGGGCAGGACTTCAACAGCAAGGCTGAGTACACAGTAGTAGATTTAAAAAAAAACACTTCCTGCTTAGCAGGCTTCCTTTCAAAGGTATGTGGTTCTGTTGTATGCTCTAAACCTCCAGGCTCCTCTCTCCCCTCGGGTCTCCTGCTTCCTGGTTTAAACCCTGAGACCTGGCCACACCCTCCCCAGGCATTCTCCAGCCTATTCTCTTTAAGGGACCAGGGTTTAAGCTCTTACCAGAGCAATACTTCACCGCTTCTGGCCTTGGCTGGGGAGAGTTCCTGCAGGGGATGGGGAATTTCCCCATACACTCACAAGTGAAACAACACCGCAGTCTTCTGCAGCACTGAGGCAGCCATGAGGTAGCTATAGGTAGCCCTTCCCCCAAGCCATGCTGCAAGCCATGAGGCTCTGATCAGCCTGACCCTTCCCCCGCAAGCCATGAGGTAATCAGCCTGCTAAGAGAGACATTGAGATTCCAGTAGGCACCCTTCCCCCACTCCAGGTCTGAGCACAGTATTTCCCTAGCCCTGAAACCAACAGACCAGAGCATACCGGTTTGGACAGGTCACCCAGGTACCTCCCCAGGGGCTGCTGATTGGTGGGCAGGAAATACCTGTGGCAAATGGGATTGTAGAATGAGTTTAAAACTGTACTGTATATAAGGCATTGTAGGCCGTCCCTCGGGGTTCAGACCCTTGTGGAGGTTGCTGGTATCTCTGTCTGATCCTGTGTGCACATTAAAAGTTCCTGTTTGCATTCCAGCCTGTCTGAGAGTCTTCCTTCTGTGGGTGAGTGATAGAATAAGAGCTTTTCACAGTGATTGCTGCAACATTTTGGTGCATTGGCCGGGAAATATTAAAAGAAAAGCCTCTCTCATCACACACCCACGGTGGGAAGACTTCTGCTTTTGCAGCATCTGGGCCTCCACCAGTCAGGGACCGGCCCCTCCAGGTGATTAACTGTCCTTGGCGCCCCCGGGCCACTTTGTGCTCGGAAGGACACCTTGATTTGTCTGGACAGCTGGTCCCTGCGGTTGAATCCCCGATTGAAAAACCAGCTGGATAGACTGGCATCCAAACTTCCTGTCTGATCAGAGTTCTGGTGAGTACTGCTACCTTGTCTGGGGCTAGTTCTGTACTCTATCTGTGAGTCCTGGTAATTTCTGGGAACCTGTAGCAGCCTGATCAACTGCACGAGCAGTCCTAGTACGGGCCTTAGTGGCCCTGAAGCCATTGCTCGTCCTGTATCTGAATCTGAATACCGGTAAAATCTGAATATCTGAAACTGCAGTAATCTGAGATCTTTTAAAAGCGCTGCCGAAAGAAAAAATGTAACTAAATATAGCACTTGATAAGTTAAACATACCTGAGATAAAGAATAGATCGCTGCTTCTCTTCTTTCCGTTCTGCTTGTGGAGAGTTTTCTGAAGCGTGACTGCAAGGAGAGGGCTCTGATATGCTTCCGTTGTGTTCCGTTTCTAGTTTGTGTTAATTTCTGCTCCGATGTTGAATTCTGCCCTCCATGTGCTCCGGTGTGGTTTTACTGCCTTTCTCTGAACCCCCGATGTAATTTCTGTGCTCCGATGTAAGTTTCTGTTCCCCCCATGCTGCTACTGTGTGATTTCTGTGCTCCGATGTTGAATTCTGCCCTCCATGTGCTCCGGTGTGGATCTACTGCCTTTCCCTGAACCCCCGATGTAGTTTCTGTGCTCCAACGTAAATTTCTGTCCCCGTCCCCCCCCTATGCTGTCCGATGTTGAATCCATGCTCCCCATGTGCTCCCATGTGAATTACTACCTTCTCTTGGGCCTCCGCTGAGGTTTTGTGCCTCTCGGTGCTGTCCCGGTGCACAGCTGACCCCCGCTGAATTTTCCGGTGTTCCCTGAGCCCCCACCAAGTTTCTCTGCCTTCCCTGGGCCCCCCGCCGAATTTCTCTGCCTTCCCTGGGCCCCCGCCGAATTTCTCTGCCTTCCCTGGGCCCCCGCCGAATTTCTCTGCCTTCCCTGGGCCCCCGCCAAGTTTCTCTGCCTTCCCTGAGCCCCCGCCGAATTTCTCTGCCTTCCCTGAGCCCCCGCCGAATTTCTCTGCCTTCCCTGAGCCCCCGCCGAGTTTCTCTGCCTTCCCTGGGCCCCCGCCGAGTTTCTCTGCCTTCCCTGGGCCCCCGCCAAGTTTCTCTGCCTTCCCTGAGCCCCCGCCGAGTTTCTCTGCCTTCCCTGAGCCCCCGCCGAATTTCTCTGCCTTCCCTGAGCCCCCGCCGAGTTTCTCTGCCTTCCCTGGGCCCCCGCCGAGTTTCTCTGCCTTCCCTGGGCCCCCGCCAAGTTTCTCTGCCTTCCCTGAGCCCCCGCCAAGTTTCTCTGCCTTCCCTGAGCCCCCGCCGAATTTCTCTGCCTTCCCTGAGCCCCCGCCGAGTTTCTCTGCCTTCCCTGGGCCCCCGCCGAATTTCTCTGCCTTCCCTGAGCCCCCGCTGGGTTTCCTGCCTTTAAAACCAAAAATAAATAAATAAAATGCTAACCTTTTGTTTTTTTTGGTTGATTGAAAGAGAGGTGATGCTTGGAAGTCCACCATTTCCCCTTTTTTTCCCATCTGTGGAGAGCCGGTGTGGAGGAGCACGAGGAGGTAGCAGCCATCTTGTGGACACCACGTGCGTTTCTCTGCAGAGGTATTGGGCTGCCCTGGAGTGATCCTGGAGCTCCATCTAGTGGTCATTTAAAAACTAGCTGTATTTTTATCCTTATGGTTAAAGTGATCCTGGAGCTCCATCTAGTGGACATTAGAAAATAGCTAGCTATATTTCTCATACTGTATTTCTAATATCCTCATGGTGAAAGTTAGATCCTATGATACAGCTAGAGAGAGTGTCTGTGATGTATTTGTAACAAGCTGCTGCTGGGGAAGGAGAGTGTGTGAGTATTCGCTGCTGAGACGTCTCTGTTTTCTGTTTTCCCTCTTTCTTTTTCCCTTTGTGGTCCTGTGTGTTTTGTGCAGCCAGACTCTGCCTGTTACCAGGATTATATTGTATGTTGTATTCCCAGAGGTGAGATTAGAAAATTTACACTGAACATTGTGATTTGTGAATTGTGATTGGAGCATGGGGTCCGGAGGCTGAATTGTGGTGAGGGAGTATCCGGACCAGCTTCCCTGTATGGATTCATGGCTGGCCCATATAGTTAATGTACTGTTATGTAAAAATTGCTAGTGGCTCTGTGTTTGTTAGTGGCTCTGTGTTTAGTTGTGACATTAGGGAAAGAAAGTTTTTGTCCAGACATTAGATCTTTATATTTCAGGATTGATTTTGATACTCTATCAGTAAAAGGTGAAGTTATTAACAAATCGCCCCTGTGTCCCCAAACAGTGAAAAACACCAGGTCTACTGATTGCAGGGAAAGGGACAGTTTAGAAAGGGGGGTGGGGTTTGCTGTGTGTGGACTGTAGTACTGGTATATCAGTGAAGGAAGACAATTGCATTGTTTGATGCATATCCAATTTCATTGCTATGTTTCATGCATGATCAGTGGTCAGGGAACCAGGTGTTTTGGTCACACCTCTCAGCGGTGACTGGGGGATAGTTGGAACTGCTGAAATAGTTTGCATAGCTATAGAAAGATACTGGGAGGAGTTCCTTCTTCTAGCAGATGAATGGAGGCCCATTAGAGAGGACAAAAGAAAAAAAAAATCATCTAGGAGTCTTTCTCCTAGAGGACAAAGAACCCCAATTCACCTAGCCTGCAAACAATCCTCTTGTCATCAATTTTAATTGTAGAGTTTGAGCTTCTAGAACCATGAGGTGCCTCCTTTGAGCATCCTCAAATGTCTGCTGGAAGCAAACAAAGGCTGGAGAAAAATCCTTATAAGATCATGAAGAAATGAAGATTTTTTACTTGTCCTTTAAAGCCTGGATTTTCTCTGGTACATATATTCGGTTTTGACTGCACATACAAACTTAAGCAAGTAATACTTCTGCATGATATGCCATCTTTGGCAGTTTATTCTGCAGACAGTAAATGCTGTGCTGATGATTGCGTTCTTTCCTGCTTGGTACGTTAAACTGCCTTGATCAACTGTATTCATTTTTCTGATACTACAATGATATTGCATTCCAGATATCCACCAACCTTCTTATAAAGTATCAGTTTCATGCCTGTTTTGAACTATAAGATACAAGGTAATCACTTTGCCTTGTTAAGCTCTGTGCTGATGAATGATGAACAGGACAGTAACATCATAGGTGCTATTTAGAATAAATTCACCTGTCCTGCTGTATTTGAATTTTACATGTTGGTGTCCAGAGTTCAGGAGCACAATATATTATAGCACTGTGAGATACAAATCTTTTTAGTTTATACATTTGTACTTTGTTACCAAATATACTGGTAGGAGTACATTATGTAGAGGTCCAGTATACACAGCAATAAGATGAGTAAATATTAAATTTTGGAAAGGGGCTGATCTGAAATCGCTTGGTTCCCAAGTATATAAAGCAAATTTAGTGGAAAGATGGAACTGTGATTCCCAGAAATATGGAAATATTTGTAAAAATATTATTTACAAATATAATGATAACATTAACTCGAGTTGATTGGATAAAACTAAATCTTACTTGTCAGCAATGATCCAGGAGAGCTTTGAGAAAATGAATGAGAGAGAGGGGCAGAAGGTGAGACGACAGCCTAGGAAAAAGGCAATAAAACGTGCTACTCCAAGTGTGATGATCTGGGCCACTGGAATTCTGACTGCTCTAAGACTCCTCGAGGACCCACAAGGCCTGAGAACACGAACCTTGTACATTTATGCCTCTGAAGAGACATGAATAGGCAGGGGGGAATAGGCCAAGAAGAACCCGAGGAAGTATTGCCATGAGGCCTATTCACAAATGCCTTGCAGGCCAAGAAGAACCAGAAGGAGTATCGCCATGAGGCCCAACCACCAATGCCTTGTACCCTCTTAGTCTCTCACCTCAAGAGGATCTCTTTTGACACCATAATTAATGGATAACTTACATAAATCTTTGTGGACCACTGCATTTTCAAGATCAGTCCAAGTATTTTTAAGTTTCCTACAGTACTCTCACTGGGAACCAGGTGTACAATAGACTCTAGTCATACATGAGAGATATGTGGCTGTCATGTTAGGAGCCATATTTCTTTCTATTGGAATTGATGTATCGTTTTATATTGAAGATTGTTTAGACAGTCGCTATTTAGAATGAGCACCCATGCCAATCTAGAACTGCACCAATTAAGTTAGTGGGAAATGGACACTGTTTACAACAAAACTATGTCTCTAACAATTGTTTTAGCAGCCTTGCCAGATAAGGATACATTAGTATGGTATAGAAAAAGAAAAAAATTGAAGGACCTATGTATGTAGTTGGTGGAAAGTGTTGTGAGGGGTAAAGTGATATATTAAGAGGAAGGACTCTGATGGACAGTAAACTGATGAAGGTAATTAATGATGTGGAAGGACTCTGATGGACAGTAAACTGGTGAAGGCAATTTAATGATGTGAAGTGATGTATCTGGCTAATGAATATAAGAAATGATGAGCATTTTATTCAACTATGCCATCTCCAGTATCTTCAATTTAGGAAGTCATCTAGGCCCCACCACAATACTCAAAGATTGTAAGTAGGCACCTGGAGACAGGCTGGGTGCACCTTGCATCCTGATGAGCTTTGGAAAAACCCCGCACTGACCATGTGGTACTTCCAGATGTTTTTTTTGCCTTACTTTTCCTGTGTGTCCTGGCCAGGCATGCAGAGGCAAAGGGGGATAAATTGATGACAAATTCTCACAGGCAAAAAATTGGTGTGATTCTAAAACTTGTCAGAATTACAGAACACGCGCGTGCACTTGTCTGATCTGTAAACATGTGGAGATCGGTCAAGGGCATAATGGAATATTTCCCACCAGCAAAGGAACCTCCAGTGATAATGGATCCAGGAGTGGAAGCAGGATCTGCTGACTCCCCAGTGGCGAGACCCGTATACTGTTCTGCGGACCACCCCCACGGCTGTCAAGGTGGCTGAAGTTGCTCCGAGGATCCATCACTCTCGTGTCAAGGCCGCTGCACCAGAAATTGTTCCAGCCTGGACTTCTGTCACAGTTCCAAACCAGCCCCTACGCTTTGACACTTCTGCCCAGTACGGGGTTCTAACAGACTGCCGACGAACTCTGGACCACCGGAGAGACTGATTTACAGACACCTTTCCTGGAACCGGGATCAGACTGAGAAAAGGTGCCTTAGCTGATATAGACTTGCTTTCAAACAAGTGCAGAGACTACTAACACAGCAGTATTACTTGCCCAAACTGCTCTGAACATGCAGACCTTTGTATACGTAACTCTCTACCTTAACTTGTCCCATTGCTGTACCGTACATTTTAACCAAGTGCCTTTTTCCTTACAGGTTGTTTCCACCCTTGGCACCCTGGTAGAACGCAAGGCGGCTGCCACGGTCATGGCCCTGACCCAATATACTCCTCTGCGGCTTGCCTCCAGTAATACAGCCCTCAACCGCCTCTAGCGGTTGAGGTCTTACTTAAAAAGGGGGGAATGAGGCAGCCATGAGGTAGCTATAGGTAGCCCTTCCCCCAAGCCATGCTGCAAGCCATGAGGCTCTGATCAGCCTGACCCTTCCCCCGCAAGCCATGAGGTAATCAGCCTGCTAAGAGAGACATTGAGATTCCAGTAGGCACCCTTCCCCCACTCCAGGTCTGAGCACAGTATTTCCCTAGCCCTGAAACCAACAGACCAGAGCATACCGGTTTGGACAGGTCACCCAGGTACCTCCCCAGGGGCTGCTGATTGGTGGGCAGGAAATACCTGTGGCAAATGGGATTGTAGAATGAGTTTAAAACTGTACTGTATATAAGGCATTGTAGGCCGTCCCTCGGGGTTCAGACCCTTGTGGAGGTTGCTGGTATCTCTGTCTGATCCTGTGTGCACATTAAAAGTTCCTGTTTGCATTCCAGCCTGTCTGAGAGTCTTCCTTCTGTGGGTGAGTGATAGAATAAGAGCTTTTCACAGTGATTGCTGCAACAGCACGAGAGTCCTGCAGCTGAGCAGGACTTCAACAGCAAGGCTGAGTATCTCAACAAATAGGGTTGATCTGCACGGAGCAGGCATGGGGAGGGGTGACCTGCACAAAGCAGCAGATGCTGCACCTACTCTTGCCGCCTTGCTGGGCAGACTAGATGAATCATACTGGTCTTTATCTGCTGTCATACACTATGTTACTATGTATGTTATTCCATCACATGCCTACAAGGACATAATTAAACGGCCTGTAGGGGTTTCCTTTTGAAACTGGCCAGTTGTGGGTATAGCAAGTCTATATATGCCAAGTTACAAGGCAAAGTGCCTGTTTGACCCAGATTTAACATGGTGTCAGGCATGTGACTGTTCAATTGCTTTCTGTCCACCACTCTTAGCCCCTTCCTCGAATTCTGCTGTTTAAAAAAAAAAATCCCACCAAAAGGAGGTGTTGGCAACAATGATTTTGAGAGGATTGGCAAGGCTGGGGAGGGAATTGGGTAAAGCATCAAGTCCTTTAAATTCTGGCACCCAGCCTCTATCTATTTTCTTACCTGGCCATCACTCCTTGCAAAATTGCTGGAGGACAGAGCCATTCTCCTAATTTCTATAGTTTTAACAAGCCTTCTGTTGAATTACACCAGCACATTTGGCTTGTCCGCCTGACTGCACTTAACAGACCAAACATGCCACAAAAGCAGAGAGGGGCGGCAGCAGCAAGAAGTGGTAGTGGATTCATATTGGCAGCACAGGCACACAACTTGGATGAGTATACCAATAATTCAGTCCTCAAACAGCTCAGTCTTCCCAGAACTTGAATGTAAGGACTTAGTGTGGAATATAAATGTTTTAAATAGATAATATGCCCCTCAATGCCACCTCTGCAATGCACCAACATGATGTTAAGAGAATCAGCTCGCCACAAACCATAGCAATTTGTCATTTCTACGTTACTAGCTATCCATGCTATTAACTATATTACTTTCATGTGCAAAAACCAGAACTGGGTAAGGCCGAAAACTTACAGGTTAGAGACACTGCTGGGAAGGGGTCTAATCAAACCTCCTCAAACCTCACTCTGTGAACTAAATAAGATACCAAACAGATAAAGTTCATCAGAAAAAATCCCCACTTAACTTTACTTTTTTTGTCGAAGCTAGCTGTAGGAAGGTTGATATGGAAACATCAGCCCCACCAGACAGCACGCTGCTTTTATTCATAAAGGTTCATCATGTATGGCAATAAACCACATATCTTAAAAAAACTCCTTGTAATCGTCTTTAAAGTTCCAATCCACATATATTGCTCTCAAACATCCAGCATCACGACGCGCACGTTTTGGATAATGAACCCTGTATCAAGTGCTCTTCAATAATTTCTCCAGTCGGCAACAATGTTGAAAGACGCCATCCAAAAGCGGCTCAGGACATAGACGTTACCCAGGCTGAATGAAAGCATGTTGAATATGGGAACCCACCAATAGAAAAAGGGAACACCCACCAACACAGGAATCCCTCATCTAATTGGTTCAGGAGATGGCAGCATTATCCAACATATTAAAAGACACCGAGCCAATCAATTTCGCGGTTGAGACCGTCAGGATGTACCGTGTTCAAAGAAAAAATCAATTTTTGCTCAAGCCACTACAACTGTTTCTCACGATTCCCTCCACGCAGATTTAAAGGCACATGATCTATCACAGTCCATTGAAGATCCACAAAAGAATGTTGAAATGACATGCAATGAGCCACTATCGGAGCTGCATCTATCTGTTGCTGTAATCTCGAAGCATGTTCAGTCAATCTTCTTTTAATGTGGCGAATAGTCCTGCCCACATAGATTAAATCACAAGGGCACAATAACAGATATACTACATAAGAAGAAAGGCATGAGGTATCCCATGCCTTTCACATGCCCACCAATCTTAAAACCACTTCCATAAGACCCATCTTAAAGAACACCTCACTTGACCCCCAACCTCCCAAGTTCTTACAGACCCATTGCAAACATCTCCTTCCTAGCCAAAATAACACAGGTACACTAAAAAATTTTTTTTTTAAACTGCCTCTAATGTTTCAATTGATTTTTACGTTTTTTGGTGCGCTGAATCCAAATCTGGTAACCAATTTGCTCCATCACGTACAGATTTTTTGTTACATTGGGTTAGCAGTTTGAGGTGAACGTTTCAGATTGAGTGCGATCGAGATAAAAGTTTCTTGGATGAATTCTTTATACTAATTGTTTAGTAGTTATTCAAATAAGAATAAAGAAAATTGTAACAAGGCAACACATAAGAATAGAGTAATGTCAACAAAACACACTGTGATGGTAGCAAAATTGTCTGCACTTAAAACAGCCACATACATGTGCACAAACATTGAGCATATAAGAGCGAGGTTAGACACAAAGCAAAGCAAAGAAATGTGCAAAAAATGTTGTACAGGTATGTATGTAAGAATAGAAAACGCAAACCGCACCATTGCAATACATGAAGACAAACACCCGATGGTGTGAAAATAAAATTCTAATAAATGAGATCCGACACTGTGGTAATAACTAGCAAATTTTTATTTCAAAGTTTAGTAAAAACACGATATTTGTCAACACAGTTTAGATTTTAAAGTCATTCTTGGGTCAATCAATATCCTGGTGGGCCCGTTTCTTCTTCCCCCGAATGCTTCTCTTGGTGCGCTGCTTGGTGTATTTTTCATCTGGGGTTTCCCGCAGCAGCAACCAGCAGAAATCAGCCATCATAGTGGTGTTCCATCTTCCTTGGTACCTTCTCTCTGCGTCCTTGATGTCCTGGTGAAACCTTTCACCTTGTTCTTCACTGTACGCCCCCAGGTTTTCGGGAAAGTAGTTCACATGGGAGTGCAAGAAATGGACTTTCAGGCTCATGTTACAGCCTTGTTCTTTGAAGGCATTGAGCATCCTGGCAACAATATCCTTATAGTTCTCATCCCGCCTGTTCCCCAAGAATTTGAGAACAGCATCCTTGAAGGAATCCCAGGCTTCTTTTTCCTTCTCAGACATCGTTTCAGCGAATGCTCCATCTGAAATTAGTTTTCTTATATCAGGGCCAACAAACACTCCTTCCTTTAGCTTTGCTTCAGAAAGTCGGGGGAACTTTGAGCAAAGGTACCGAAAGCACTCACCATCTTTTGGAAGGGACTTGATGAATTGCTTAATGAGACCCAACTTAATGTGGAGAGGTGGTAATAGAATTTTATCACGAGGTACCAAGCTCTCATGAAGAACATTTTTCTCACCGGGTCTCAAATACTCCCGAATTGGCCAGTCTTTTTTCCCCCAGTGTAGGTCGCGGGCCCGGCTATCCCACAAGCAAAGGAAGCAGGGATATTTGGTGAAACCGGATTGCTGCCCTAATAGCATGGATAGAATTCTAAAGTCTCCACAAATCATCCACTTATGCTCATCATAACGAATCTTCTGAAGAATCAGGGCCAAATTCTCGTATTTTTCTTGGAGAATAACAGAGTGAGCAATAGGAACTGAAGTGAATGTGTTGCCATTATGAAGAAGAACACCTTTTATGCTGTCTTTTGACGAATCAATGAACAGCTGCCATTCAGCAGGATCATACTTGAGTTTAAACTTTTCCATCACTCCGTATATATCGTTGCAAAATACCAAATCTTCCTCTTTAGTGAAATACTTCAAAAATTGTGTCTCGCGGTTGCGGTACCAATAAAAAGTTGTTCCTGGTGACAATAGATTTTTCTGTTTAAGCCGAGAACCTAGCAGTTGGGCAGCATCTTTTGGGAGTCCTAAATCCCGGACTAAATCATTCAATTCAGCTTGAGAGAAAAGTTCAGGTTTCGGATCTGGTTCAGTTTCAAACTCGGAAGTACTGGACTCATCGGGAAAAGCCATCTGATGAGTCTCATCATGATCAGAACCGTCCACACAAATATGATCCAAAGATTTTGGTGGTTCAGGCACAGGTACTTCGTTGCTATGAGGCATAGGCCTAATTGCTGAGGGAAGGTTGGGGTAACTTATTACGTTCTTATTTTTTAAGTTGTATCCCTTCACAATGCAAGAGCAAAAATAGCAGTCACTGCTGTGGTCTCTTTGTTCACGCCACATCATAGGTATTCTGAAATGAAATGCTTGTTTTTTACCTTTCATCCATAAGCGTAGATCTTCCTCACATGTCTTGCACACTTTGTGAGGAGCCCACGGTTTGTCTTGATCGCCTAACTTCAAACCGAAATAGGCGAAATATACTTTTTTAATAAATGCAGAAATGTTCCTCTGCCGCTTTTTCACGGTATATTCCCCACAAATAAAACAAAAACTGTCCGGAGAGTTGACGCAACCTCTGGCTCTTTGAGCCATCACAAATACACAGCACTGCAAACTACAACTGTAGTGAACCACTTCGGAATATAGCTGGATTATGACTGAGCAAACAAAAGGTAATAATGAACTTGCAAGAAACTGAAATTTGACAGGAACGTTCATGTCGCAACCACCGTGTTTGAGCGAGCGAGCGAACGAGGCGAGGAGAACAGGAAAGAACATGCGCCAGCACGAGTACTGGATTTAGCCCCCCGCCTCCCAATTGTCCTGTTAATGTATAAAATGAATACAAAACACTCTAAAATATCATGAGGGAGTGTTTCTAGTTAGTTAACCATTACAACCTCTATTTTGGGCCAAGAAAATAAACTGCAGTCGGCTAAAAAGAAATTATGTGAACATTCCTTATATGGGTAAGAAATCTAATTTTGCAAGAAAACGTGACGTGATGGAACATTTTGGCTATTTTTCCTGGATTCAGCACCCCAAAATCTATAGGAATCAGTTGCAAAACTGGAGGCAGTTTTTTGGTAGTGTACCTGTGTAATTGAAAAAACTGTTCAACTCCAACTACAAGAATACATCAATACATCCACCCCCTTGATCCCCAGTAACATGGATTTAGACCAGGTCATAGTGCAGAAACTCTACTCACCTCACTACTGAATATCTTAATCAAAGGAATAGAAAAAACTGAACAAGGCTTTATACTAATATTCGTTGACATTTCAGTGGCATTCGATTCCATAAATCACAAGAAGCTCTTTGAACACCTCATGGAAATTGGAATATCAAAAACTCCTCTGGCATGGTTTTGCTCCTACCTCACAGATCGCATGCAACAAGTCAAGATGGGAGCCCAGACCTTGATCAAGTTCAAACATCTACAAAGTATACCCAAAGGCTCCTCATTATCTGCACTTATATTCAACCGCTACCTGCAACCAATCTGTAACCTAATCAAACATATTATACCACCTATACACAGATGACCTGATGCTATATGCCCCCTTTTCCACAAAAAAAACCAGTCTACAAGGCAATCAAAAAGTGCTTCAAAGCAGTCACACAGTGGCTAGCCGACCGCAAACTCAATAAACTACAATAAAACTGAAATTCTTCATATAACCAATGACTCAACCTACATACCCCCAGCAACAATCAAGATTGACAACAATGAAATAAAAGTAAAATCTAAAGTCAAATACCTCTGAGTTACACTAGACCAATGGCTAAACCTCCAATCCCACATTAAAAAAAACTACCTCAACAGTCTACCACAAAATTAGGATCCTCCATAAGCTATGCCCACTTCAGGACAGTATGTCAAGCATTAATACCTCCCCACCTAGATTCTATATTCCAAGGCCTTCCAAAACATGCAATACATTCACTACAGCTAGTCCAAAACACAGAAGCTCGCCTAATCACTGGACTACAAAGCCAAAACCACATTACACCTATCCTCAAGAACTTACACTGGCTCCCAATCCAAGCACGAATAAAATACAAAGCAATAATCATCACATTCAAGGCTATTCACAACCTATTGTCTGATTACCTATAATCTTTTCTACAGAAGAATCCAGATATCAGAGCAAGAAGACAACCAAACCTAAACCTACTCGACATACCCATCCACAAAACTAAAAGCTCACAGACCACCTGCAACAGAACCTTCTCCATATACGGATCCTCAAACTGGAATGCCCTTCCAAGCAACCTAAGAGCCATCAATGACATAACTGAATTCCAAAGGAAACTAAAAGCACTCCTCTTTCAAGAATCCTTTGGAACTGATACCCAAACATCCTCTCCAAAACCTTCCAAACTCCATCCCCCAATCCATACCCAATTGATCCAATCGCTAACTTGATCAGAATAGCTCCCCATCCTATGGAGGAAATGCACCATTCCAAGGACCTGCTAGTGGTTATGGGTTAAAACTAGAGTGGAGATATTACACCATTATACAACTCCTAGAGCAGGACCATGCCCAAATTATGCCAGTGTATATCACCACAGGGAGCAAGGGCATATATACCTATGCCACTCAAGGTGCTCTTATTAGCCTGATGGAGCAACGATCGACCGATGCCAATATACCTTTGAAAAGAGTCCTGATAGGTGCCAAGGAAGTGACTGGATTACTGTGATGCAGCAATGGGTCATTCCTGAACCCCACTGGGTGGCATGATTATGACTCATACTGCCATTGTATTTGGAGTCCCTATATTTACCTAATGCAGGAGCCAGCAGTGAGGCATCACTGAGTGTACTATCATTCCCCATGCACTCCATTATATGATATTAGCACCATGATGCACTCTAAATAAATTGCTTTAGGCAGGAGCTTTCTTTTTTCATTACAGGAGTCCATTTCTTTAAGTCATACTGTAGCACACATACATGACAGGCCAACACTCTTCAGGATCAACATTTTCACACCCGGTGGAATCCTTCCAGAGATGGCAATGACTTGACCAGAATAACCCAAACAGCACAAAGCGTAGTTACTCACCTGTAACAGGTGTTCTCCAGGAGCAGCAGGAATCAGTCCTCACTTATGGGTGACGTCGGCGCCGACGGAGCCCTCGCGGAGCAATTTTCCCCAGCTTTCAAAGAAAGCCTTTGGGAATTGCAGCGCGCATGCGCGGTAGTCTTCCCGCCCGAAGGTGCCATCTTAGCCAGTCAGATGACATAGCTAAAAAGACAGCATAAAAATTTGCAAAAAGAACATAAGCAGACGATTGCAACTCCAAGGGGAGGAGGGAGGGTAGTGAGGACTGATTCCTGCTGCTCCTGGAGAACACCTGTTACAGGTGAGTAACTACGCTTTCTCCAGGACCAAGCAGGAAGTCAGTCCTCACTTATGGGACTCCCAAGCTCAAGGCTACCGGAGACCCTAAGCACAAAAATGAGCTCCCTCTAGCTCAGCAGCACAGAAGGATAGAATCTTCGCTGAATTATCACCCACCGGTAGCCCACATCCGGGATGGAGGGTAGGAGTTGCTCAGACCTCAAAGAGATTACGGAGGACTGCCTGTCCGAAAGCACTGTCCCTACGGGACTCCCTCTCGAGACAGTAATGGACCGCAGAAGTCTGGCTCGAAGACCAAGTAGCGGCCCGGCAGATGTCTGCCAGCGGAACAGAGCGGAGGTAAGCCACTGACGCGGCCTTTGCCCGAACGCAATGAGCCGTGACTCGACTTTCTAAGGCGAGTCCGGCTGCCCCATAAGCCCAAGAGATACAGTCCGCAACCCAGATGGACAGAGTACGCTTGGAGACCGGGAGCCCCAATTTATTGGGGTCAAAGGACACAAAAAGCTGCGCAGCTTTACGGTGCTCCCGCGTACGGTCAAGGTAGAAGTTCAACGCCCTTCTACAGTCCAGGGTATGGAGGACCGTCTCAGCTCGGCTGGAGTGTGGTCTGGGAAAGAAGGTTGGAAGTACCACCTCCTGATTCAAGTGAAAAGGGGAGACCACTTTAGGCAGAAACTTTGGGTGAGTCCGTAGGACTACCCTATTCTTGTAGAACCGAGTGTAGGGGGGATCAGACACGAGGGCCTGTAATTCACTTACGCGCCTAGCGGAAGTGAGGGCTATCAAGAACAGCGTTTTCCAAGACAGAAAACGGAGAGAGCAGGTAGCCAGAGGTTCAAAAGGCGGACAGGTGATCCGCTGCAAAACCACATTCAGGTCCCAGTCAGGCGCTGGCGGGCGCAGAGGTGGTTTAAGTAGTAGGAGACCTCGGAGAAACCTCGCTACGAGAGGGTCGTTGGAGAGAGGTCTGCCGTCCACCGGCACATGATGTGCGGAAAGAGCACTGAGGTGAACTTTGACGGAGTTGGACTTAAGTCCCAGATTAGAGAGGTGTAGCAAGTACTGTAAGATCACCGACACCGGGCAGGAGAAGGGATCCCGAGACTGTTGGGTACACCAGACTGCAAAGCGACGCCATTTAAGGGCGTAGCATTTGCGGGTAGAAGGCCGCCGCGAAGCCAAGACGACCTCCTCCACCTCTGCCGGCAAGAGGAGAGGAGCAAGGACTACCCTCTCAGCAGCCAGGCCATGAGGTTGAGAGACCTGAGGTTGGGGTGCAGTAGGGACCCCTGATCCTGGGTGAGGAGATCCGGTTGCACCCCCAGAGGGATTGGATCCTCCACCGCCAGTTGCAGCAAGAGCGGAAACCACGGCTGCCTGGGCCAGCGAGGGGCCACCAGGATCACGAAAGCATTGTCTCGGAGAACCTTGAAAAGGGTCCGAGAGACTAACGGGATGGGAGGGAAAGCGTACAGAAGGCTCCCCGACCATGAGATCAGAAAGGCGTCCGCCGCCACCCGAAGGGGGTGAGGCTGACGAGAGCAGAAGCGAGGAAGCTGCCGGTTGTGAGGACTGGCAAAGAGATCCACTGTGGGGAGGCCCCACCTGAGGAAGAGCTTCTGAACGATCAAGGGGTCCAGACGCCACTCGTGCGGCTGGAGGACCCTGCTGAGTTTGTCCGCCAGGCAATTTTCTTGGCCCGGGAGATAAACTGCCTTGAGGAGAATGCCGTGACTGACGGCCCAAGAGCAGAGCTTCTGTGCCTCCCGGCAGAGGAGGAAGGAGCCCGTGCCCCCCTGCTTGTTCACGTAGAACATGGCAACTTGATTGTCCGTCTGGACAAGGACGGACTGTTGGGAGGTCAGGTGGGAGAAGGCCTTGAGAGCTAGGCGGATCGCCCTGAGCTCCAGGAAGTTGACCTGCTGAGCAGACTCCCACTTGGTCCAGAGGCCCTGAGTACGTGCCTCTTGGCAATGGGCTCCCCAGCCCAGGAGGGATGCATCGGTGGTCAGCACCCGGGTCGGCTGAGGTGACTGGAAAGGCATTCCCAATACCAGGTTCGGCTGCCGGAGCCACCACCGGATAGACGAGACCAGCGGCTCGGAGACGCGCACCAGGTCTGCTAGGCCGCCCGTGGCCTGTCGCCACTGCTGGCGGAGACACCACTGAGCAGGCCGCATATTCAGGCGGGCATTGGGGGTCACATGGACGGTGGAAGCCATATGGCCGAGCAGTCTCAGGAAGCGCCAGGCGGAGACCAGGGGCTGGCTGCGAAAGCGGTCGGCTAGGTCCATGAGCCGCTGAGCCCTGTCGAGCGGTAGGTACGCTCGCGCCTGAGGGGTGTGCAGCCTTGCGCCGATGAACTCGAGATCCTGTGAGGGGAGCAAAGTGGACTTTGCGAAGTTGATGACAAAGCCCAAGTGCTGCAGCAGAGTCACCGTGCGGCACGTGGCGGTGGTGACCTCCTGAGCGGATGCTGCTCTGATGATGAAGCCGGAGATGGGCCGCCACGACCGCGAGACATTTTGTGAAGACTCGCGGTGCGGAGGACAGGCCGAAGGGCAGTACTCTGTACTGGTAATGATTTCCTGCCACCACAAACCTTAGGTATTGTCGGTGGCTTGGGTGGATGAGGATGTGCGTGTAAGCATCCTTTAGATCCAAGGAGCATAGCCAATCTCCCTGCTGGAGGTAGGGCAGAAGGATTCCAAGGGTAAGCATTTTGAACTTCTCCCGCACAAGGAACTTGTTGAGGTTGCGCAAGTCCAGGATGGGTCGGAGGCCTCCTGTTCTCTTTGGTATCAGAAAATACCTTGAATAGAAGCCCTGACCTCTCAGGTGGTGTGGCACCGGTTCCACCGCCTGATCCTGCAGAAGACCTGCTAACTCCTGAAGGAGCAACTCCCTGTGCAGAGGGGGGCGCGGAGGCTCTCCCGGAAAATAGGAGGGAGGGACCTGATGGAAGTGGAGAAGGTAGCCCTCTCGCACGACCTGAAGCACCCAGGCATCTGCGGTGATGCTGGACCACCTGTCGGCGAAGTGAACCAGCCGGCCTCCGGTGCTGGGGGGAACCAGCGGGGGGGGAGAGGCTATGCTGAGCGAGTCAAAAACCCCCACCCTGCTGAGCAGGGGCTGGTGGCGCAGGCTTGGGGGCTTGCTGCCTACGGGACCCGTTACCCCGTCCCTTGGCCTGCTGGCCCTGTTGGGGAGCTGCAGGGGCCTGATAATGGGGGTATTGTTTGTAGGCAGCCGCCTTCCTCGGGTAAAAGGTCTTTTTTCCCGAGCCCTTCTTTTTCTGGGAAGGGGCGGAGGTCTTCCTAGAAAGCCTGGTCCTGGTGAGAGTCTCAGTCTCAATTTGTGCAGCCTTTTCCGCCATGGGCTTGCCAAAGAGGTTTTCGCCTCGGCAGGGGACATCGACCAACTTGTCCTGTACCCAGGGCTCAAGGTCGGACGACTGAAGCCAAGCCTGTCGGCGGGCACCGATGCCGGCTGCGGCTACTCGAGCCGAGGCTTCAAAGCCATCATAGGCTGCTCGGGACATGAACTTTGAGCATTCCCGAATACCTGTGGACAAGGCTAGGAACCTCCGCAAGGGTTCCTCGGACAAACCAGCGGAGAAGCCGGCTAGCTCTTTAGCCAGATCCCTGAGATACATGCCCATGTAGAGCTGGTAAGTCTGGACACGACAGGCGAGCATAGAGCCCTGGAAGCACTTTTTGCCAAGGCCATCCAGGTTATGGGCCTCCCTTCCAGGAGGCACCGAGGAGTGCATCTTCTGGCTCTTAAGACGATGCATGGCCGATTCCACTACCATGGAATGGTGTGGCAACTGCGCCTTTTGAAAGCCAGGGCTCTTGCGGACTCGATAGATAGAATCGACCCGCTTGCTCAGGACCGGCGAGGAGGCCGGACTCTCCCACATGCGGAAGAGTAGTCGTTCCAGCATAGGAGGAACCGGCACAGTAAAGTGCTCCCTCGCGGGAGAATCATACTGGAGGGCGTCGAGCTCTTCGGCTCGAGGCTCCTCCTCGGGGTCCGCAGGGAAGGCCAAAGCCTTGGCCATATCCCTAACGAAATCCGAGAACCGGGCATCCTCCGGGGGGGACTGCTTCCGAGGCTCGGACTCCGGAGAGTCCGATGGGACACACCGAGTCCGGAAAGAATCAGGTGACTCTTCCTCCTCAGACTCCCAGACCGACTCCGACGAGGACTCGGTGGGGTCGGCTCGGGCAGGGTGCGGCGCCAGCCGCCCCGACGCCGAGGGAGTCGGCGTCGGCGACCTCGGTCCCGAACGGGAGGCCGAGGGCGACCTCGACCGAGGATCGACTCGAGTTCTCATCGACTCGAGGATCGGCTCGGTCTCCGGGGTCGACTTGGACGTCGACGTCCCGGCGGTCGGGGCAGCGACGCCAGCGAAGCCAGCGAGCAGTGCCCGCTGCTGGTCCATGAAGGCAGACAATCTGCTCTCCAAGGCCGTCAACCTGAGTCCGAGCTCAGGCGACCCAGCAGCCCCCGACTCGGGCCCCGACGGCGTCGGGCCCGACGTCGGCTGACGCGGAGGCGAGTCCAGAAGGACAACAGGACTTACCCGGGCAGGCATCTCCGACTCCAGGCGAGGTCGCTTCGGGAGGTGTTCCTTCTCCAAGGACCCGGGGCGGCTGTCGGGGCTATGCGACCTGGCCCTCGCGGAGCCAGGAGCGTCCACCGACGCCGCCCTCGCGGGTTTTTCCTTCCGTCGATGGTCCCCGGAGGGAGAACCCCGGTCGGAGGAGCTCCGTCGACGGTCCGAACTGGAGCCTTTCGACAGTGAGGCCTCCGACGAGGTCCGGGTACGGCTGGGGTCAGCGAAGATTCTTTCGCGCTGATGCCGCCGACTTCTCAACGCCTTCGAGGACAGTTTGCTGCAGGGCCCACAGATCAGTTCCTCGTGATCTGGGCCCAGGCAGCGGAGGCAAAGGTCGTGTGAGTCGGTGAGTGACATATTTCGGTCACACCGACCACACCGCTTAAAGCCACTGGCAGCCATCGGGGGAAAAAGGGCCCCTGCGAGGTCAAAGGACCGGGCTGCCAGGGAAAAAACGAAAACGAAAGCTGACTAAGTCAGAAAAACCGAAAAACCGTTAGAGGACTCGAGACCGGCGTCGCGAGTCCGGGCGGGAAAACGACCGGCGTCGAACCGAAAGAAAAAAGGATAAATACAGAGGAAAATCAACTTTTTCGCGGGGACAAGACGGGGACGTCTGTAGGGCTCCGCGGAAAAAAGAAGACTGGCTAAGATGGCACCTTCGGGCGGGAAGACTACCGCGCATGCGCGCTGCAATTCCCAAAGGCTTTCTTTGAAAGCTGGGGAAAATTGCTCCGCGAGGGCTCCGTCGGCGCCGACGTCACCCATAAGTGAGGACTGACTTCCTGCTTGGTCCTGGAGAATCATCATAACCAGCCCATCCAATTTAACACATCATCCCAGACAATAATTCTTTAAACAGAACATAAGAAATGCCATACTGGATCAGACAAAAGGTCCATCAAGCCCAGTATCTAGTTTCCAATAGTGGGCAGTCCAGGTCACAAGTACCTTGCAGGATCCCAAAAAGATTCTCTAGTATGATTCCAGGTATAAGAAGTCGATTTCCCCAAGTCCGCCTTAATAATAGTTTATGGTCTTTTCCTCCGAGAATTTCTCCAAACCTTTCTAAACCCAACTGCACTAACAGCTTTTACCATATCCTCCTGAAACAAATTCCAGAGCTTAATTACCGTATACACTGAGTAAAAAATATATTTTCTCCAATTTGTCTTAATAGCTTAATAGCTATTACTGCATACGTCCTAGTCTTTTTGTACCTTTTGAAAGAGTAAACAATTTATTTGCATTTACCCATTATATTCCACTCATTATAGACCTCTGTTCTTCAAGTTGAAGAGCTCTAATCTCTAACTTTTCCATCCCTTTTCATATTGGTCCCCCTTCTCTGTACCTTTTCTAATTCTGCTGTATTTCTTTTTTGAGATGTGATGACCAGAATTGCACATCATACACAAAGTGTGATCATGCCATGGAGAGTTACAAAGGCATTTTCTGTTTTTTATTTTCCATTCCTTTCCTTATAATTCTTATAGTCTTAGCATTCTACTTGTTTTCTTGGCCATTGCTGCACACTAAGCAGAGAATTTCAACATATTATCCATGTTGACACCTAGATCCTTTCCTGGGTGATGACCTCTAATGTAGAACCTTGCATCATGTAACTATAGTTTGAGTTGTTCTTCCCTACATGCATAAATTTGCATTTGTCCACATTAAATTTCATCTGCCATTTGGACATTCAGTCTCTCAGTTTCTCAAGGTCCTCTTGCAATTTCTTACAATCCTACTGTGATTTAACAATTTTAAATAATTTTGTGTCATTTTCAGATTTGATCACTCATTCCCATTTCCAGATCATTTATGGATGTTTAAAGGCACTGGTCCCAGTTTAGATGTCTGGGACACTCTATTCACCTTTTCTTCATTGAGAAATTGACTATTTATACTTTATCTCTGTTTTCTATCTTTCAACAAGTTCCCAGTCCACAACAGGACAGTGCCTCCTATGCCATGACTTTTTAATTTCCTTAAGAGTCTCTCATGAGGGACCTTTAAATGCTTTTTAGATGTGGGGATGCTTCTAAAATAACCCCCATACAGAACAAAATTACTGAACATATAAGTAGTTGTGGTTTAATGGGATGAAGCCAGCATGGATTTAGCCAAGGAAACTCTTGCCTCACCAATCTATATATTTCTAAAGATATGAATATGCAAGTAGAAAAAGGAGAGCCAATTGATATAGTGTAGTTGGATTTTGAAAAAGCATTTACATGTGTAGACTGGCATACACATGTGAATAGTATAAAAGTGGCAGTCTCAAAAAAAAAATAATAAAAAGACACATTTAATATACACATAAAAACTTACCATGCACATCAATAAAAGTCAGCCCAACATATATCACTCAACACTATTGCACACAGCAAGCTTTTTATTAAAAGACTTTTTACCAAACCACCCTGAAGCAGACAGTTTGCTGAAACATGTTGGACTGACTTTTATTGATGTGTATGGTATTTGTTTATATGTTTTATGTGTATATTAAACTTATCTGTCTATTTATTTGTTTGTTTTTTTGGGACTGCCACTTTTATTCTCACATTGAAATTACTTAAATTCTCACATTGAAACTACTAATACTCTCCACCCCCGTCAAGCCGGTTTCCGACACGGGCATAGTACTGAAACTGTTCTTCTGGCACTCTTGAACGAGCTACATGTTGCTCATGACCACAGTGACATTACCCTTATCGTCTCCCTCGATCTCTCTGCAGCATTCAACTTGATTGACCACCGAACTCTCCTCTCTCGTCTGTCTGATGTTGGGCTCCGTGGTACAGTGTGGCAATGGTTTCATTCCTTCCTCACAGCTCGTTCCTTCTCTGTCCACTCCAATGGCCAGTCCTCTGTTTCTCTCCCGCTCACCTGTGGTGTACCTCAGGGCTCTGTTCTTTCCCCTCTATTATTTAACATTTTTCTTTCCCCCTTACCCTTATTAATTCAACAGTACCCAGTGTCTTTTTATATATATGCAGATGACATTATTCTACTTTTCCATACTTCTCCATTAACCCTGGATATTTCTCAGCTTAACCTCTGTCTTTCCCGTATTGCTTCCTGGCTTTCACAGAATTTCTTACATTTAAACCCGTCCACATCCACAGCTATGTGGGTCTCATTGAGTGGTCCCTGCCCCACTCTCGCCCCCTTGATTGGTTCAACTTCTATTCCACTTGTTTCTTCCTTCCGTTATCTCGGAGTGATTCTAGATTCCTCGCTTGCCTTTCATGGTCATCTAACTTCCCTTATCCGTCGTTCATTTGCTGCCTTGCGTCAGATTAGGGCTGTCCGTTCTCTTCTTCCCTCAGATTCTCTGGTCACTCTTGTTCTAGCCTTGGTTATCAGCTGCTTGGATTACTGCAATGTCTTTCTTGCTAACCTTCCAAATTTCCAACTTCAACGTTTGCAGCTTATTCAAAATGCTGCAGCCCGTCTCATTACGTTTTCCCATTGCTTCAATCATATCACCCCTATTCTTTTTCACTTGCATTGGTTACCCCTCCGTTATTGTTTTCATTATAAATTTCTTATTCTGATACACCGTACTATCTACACTAATAATCCTTTATATCTTGCAGACTGCATCTCCATTCATACCCCCTACCGCCAGCTTCGTTCTATCCATGCTAACCGTTTGTCTTTACCCTCTCCATCACAAGTTCATCTAGAACAAACCCGCCATGCTGCTTTTTTCTTTCTGGGCCCTGTGCTGTGGAATGCACTATCACCTTCTCTCCGGTTAGAACCCTCTTATTCTCAATTTAATATATTACTCAAAACTCATCTGTTTCAGCAAGCCTTTAATCTTCCTCCTGAAGCTCCTCCCTAAAGTTGCTGTTAGTTTTGTTTGTTTGGTTGCTCATATGTTTTGTCCTGTCTTCCCTTGTCTGAGTCTGTTGCCTTGTTTTGTGGCATGTGTCATGGGAGTCTTGGTCTAGTTGTTTATTTTTACTTGTCTGTGCTTTATCCTACTCTTTGCTTTCCTATTTTATTATGGCGTTCTTTTCCATATTTTGCATTGCTAACCTTTTATTGTACACCGCTTTATGTTTCGAAAAAAGCAGTCTATCAAATGTTAGAATAAAGATAAAGATATTCTATTTATATCCCTGAGACAGGGATTCCTCTGTTCTTATGTTGATACACATGTGAATGCCATTTCAGAATAGGCGCTTTTTAGAGGTAGGGATGTTTACCACATGTAAAAATCCTAGAGGCATGGTGAGGGTGGGTGTACATTATAGATGTGGCTTACCCATTTCATATACGGAATCCATGTCTCTACCAAAACATGCAGACATCGGCATTTACACCTGTCCCGAGGCACATATAAGTGCCTGCTGGCAGGAGCAGCTGTAAATGTCTAGGTCTTTCCCAATGCCCCGTCTAGTCTGGCTGTCTTCCCATTATCCACTCCTAAATCTTGATGTCCCCCCTTGCATTTCTCACCACATTCAATTCCCCATTATGTCTCTCCACAATGCATCCAATCCCCCTTATCCCCACAGAATATCCTATCCTCCTGTCCCCCCCCCCCCCCAACAATCTACCTCATTGTGAATGGAAGTACCGTGCTAGCACTAAATCTCCCACCTGAACACCAGGCAACACCAGACCCCCCCCCCCCCCCGAAGTCTGCACCAGCATCTCCCCCACCCCCAATCCCCTTCCTAGGCTTATTAGGGTTGCCTGGTGCCTAGTGGGAGCAGGAATGATGCCCACTCACTCCTGCTCTGCTTGCGCCGGGATCCAAAATGGCCTGGATGACCTCTTACAAGAAAAGGCTTTTTGCCCCACCAGACTCAGAACTGCAAAAGAAATTAACTAAGGGGGTTATTATAGAAGCCCTATTCATGCTTTGGCTGTCTGAAAACATGCATGTGGATGTCCAAATCACAGAGATTTCCAAGTAGGCAGGGGGCGCGGCAGAGGCACATCTGGGACAGCGCAATGGACTTAGACATCACCGCTCAATTTCAGAAATGTTGGGGATGTCTGTGGCCCCATCCAAGTTTAGACCTGCTCCAGGCAGGAATAGGCACTGGGAAAGTACTTGTTTTGGCCATAAAACATCCAAAGGGTGCAGAGAAGATGGTACTCCGTCATCCCCAGTACTCTCCACAATCACAACGATAGCAGTGGAATTTGAACCCTGGTTCTAACCCATTACTCTAACTATTAGGCTATTCTTAAATGTCCATGCTCCAGAATTCTATTCCAGGGATGTCTATGTAGATGCCCCCGCAGATGTCCATAGAGCTTACAGTCTGCTGAGACAAATAGAAATCATAGAAAACATTCTGGCTTGGAAGTTCCAGGTTGCACTTGGATGTCATTTGTAAAATGCCCCTTACAATATTTTTTTAAACCTTCCAACTATACACCCATGGATATCAACCACAATAAATCCAAAAAAACTCTTGATTTCCCCTACTTATTCAGTGTACAGGAACTAAAATGAATCCCCTAAAATACCTCCAATAGTACCCACTTAAAGAATAACTAATTTGAATATTTCTTGTCGGATCGCTCACCTTGAAAAGAAACCTTTCTTCTCTCGGAGTCAGCCCTCCATTTTAATCGTTTTTTAGTGACCAGACTACAGTCACTAAAAAACAATTAAAATGGAGGGCTCACTCCGAGACAAGAAAGGTTTCTTTTCAAGGTGAGCGACCTTACAATATATTAGCATGAGTCATTCTGTGTTTCAGGCAGCAGGAAATAGCTATCAGTTTGGTCTTTGAGTGGTTAGTCTTAACTATTGGGATGCGGTTTTTAAAAATCTTGTATAAATGATTTTACTATTTTAATCACCATTACAAATGTTGAGTAAATTGAACTAAACCTAATCTATTATTTTAAGCCTGTTGATAGGGTGAAGCAGAGCTACAATAGATGATATGGTCCAAAGAAAAGTGGGAATCTTTTGCATGCTGTGATACTTTTTGTTGGGTTCATGTAAGGATTATTCAAAATGAAGATGCACAGGAGCTTCCAAGACCACCTACAACTGTTCCTGAGAGTGGGCATATGGGGTCTCAAAAGTCCATACATACCATATCATCTAGAACAATTTTAGGTTGGTCTAGTTAGAGGGATCACACAGTCTGCCAAAGATTCCAGCCTAGGAGATATAAAGTCTCTATTAAATATAAGGTCCCACTTTAATGAATAAACATGACAAATAATGAATTGTTCAGATTTGTGATGATATGATCATTGCAGTTTTCCAGCCATCGCGCTGCGACTTTCTTCAGGGTGAAGTGGTTATACGGTGGATGTCTGTTCTTATATATGTAGTGGTTCTCAAACCGGATTGGTGGGATTGAGGTAGGAATTTGAATGTTGGCAGGAAAAATGTGCACTTTTCCACCTCATCTCCAATGAATTTTTCTAACAAAATTTTCCACCTCAATCCCACCAATCCAATTTGAGAACCACTATATATAAGAACAGACATCCATTGCGTAACCACTTCACCCTGAAGAAAGTCACAACATGATGACTGAAACATTGGTTCCACATATTAAGAAGTAGTGTTACCCAGAAAATGGCAATGATCTTGATACTAGCCGTGGAAGCCTAAAAAAACATATGTGATACTACTACTATTATTACTTTATCATTTATATAGTGCTACTAGGCATATGCAGTGCAGCAAAATACACATAAGACAGTCCCTTCTCCATAGAGCTTACAGTCTGCTGAGACAAATAGAAATCATGTGGTTATAGCAGTGCTTTCCAAACGTTTTTCCGATGTGACCCCATTTTAGCAGCGGAAAATTCATGTGACCCCAGATACTAATCAAATAAAATTATTATTCAAACATAAACAGAAACACACAAATATGTAAATTTATGCTTTGTAAAATAATTATTCAATATAGTCAACATGCTTGACACATATGGGCTTCAAAGTTATGATACAGCTTCTTGAACATTTGCAGTGTGGACAGGGCTGATATTAGACATGCAGGGGCCCCAGGCACAAACTGATGAGGGGGCCCCAAAGCCAACCTGCAGGTTATGCCTCCTTCAGTGTGAGGCAGACTTGGGGCCCCCCTTGACATGGGGGCCCATGGCAATTGCCCTGTTTGCAACCCCCTAACATCAGTCCTGAGTGTGGGGGCTGAGCATCTGGGGAGCAATGTGTATATCTATGTGCAGGGGCTGACTGTCTGGGAGCAGTGCATGTATGTATGTACAGATGTGAGGGATAAGTGACCGGGGACAGTGTGTGTGTATGTCTGAAGCTGAAGAAAGCACAGCTTTCTAATGGGCTTTGATATCCCCTCCCAAAGTTTTACCCTGAGTTGGTCCCCAGTCATATCTATCACCAGTCCTGGCTGATGTACATTCCAAAAGTTCATATATTCCAATCCTAAATAGAAAATAAAATTCTTTTTTTCTACCTTGTTTTCTGGCAGTTTTATTTTTATAATTGTTTGGCTCTGGTTTCTGCATTTCTCTCTCTTCTTTTTTTCCAGGGTCACCTGTCTACTTGCCATTTTTTTTTCCTGTTTTCACTGTCATCACCTACATCAATCTGTAACACTAATCTTTCTTTTCAATTTTTTTCCTTCTCTTTTTATCATTTAGTTGATATTCTCCCACGGTTTACTGCACTTACCCACAGCTTTCCATCACTTTCCCTCATCCATCCCTCCCATTCCCAAGCCTCTTATTGCCCAGTCTTTTACTAACTCTCCCCGTTTCCAGCATCTTCCTTCTTTCCTTTATCAGCTTTCCCATCCAGGGTCTTTCTCTCTCTCTCCCCCATGTTCATTAGTTCTTTTCTGCCTCATTAGTCCCCCCCCCCCCAAGGCATGTCCAGCATCTCTTCTGTCTTCCTAGTTCCCACCTCCCCTTACCAGTATCATTTCTGTCTCCCTAACCCTACCCTTAATGTTCATTCTCACCTGTTGTTGCAGCCTCCATGTCCAACATCTCTTCTCTCTAACTTCCCCTGTTGCAGACTGGAGAATCAAAAGCAGGCAGGGGGAGTATCCCAATCATCAACTGTGCTCTGAACATACAATATTAGTTCTTATCCATCAGTTTCCTCTTGCTGCTTTGAGCTACCAACTAGAGCGGAAGCAGATTTTATTATGGCTATAATGCCCTGAAGCTTCCTTCACAACACTTTTGGCTGTTTCCCCATTTTTAACCCCCTTCTCTCCTATTTAAATCATCCATTCTAGCAACAATTCTTCACTAGCCGCTTCAGACAGAGACTTCCTCCAGAACTTGGAACCTGTGCATTCTAAGTCTGGCCAGTTGGTGCTGCTGTTGAATAACAGTTGGTAATCCTCCACTCTTCCCCTGAGACCATTAAAGCTGCCTGCTGACCAGTCCAATTAATACAAGCCAGACTTTGAAACAAAATTCTGTTCTGCCACATGGCAGACACGGCTAGACCATTGGCCACAAACTATACTCTCTGGCAGGGCAGGTCAGTGACTAGACACTAACAGCATTACTGCTGGATCTAGAAAATAATAATCATAAAAAAGAAAACGTGCCAGGTACAGACTTGAGAAACACTGTGCATTTCACCTCCCCTTCCTTTTACTTTTCCTTACCATTTTCTGTTAGTATGAAAAGGCCATAAAAGAACATGTGATTCTGTTAGTCACAGCACTGAGCTCTTTGATACCGAAGAATGAGAACACACAAGAAGAAGACCCTTCATGCCAGTGTGTTTACCATCAGTGGCATCATCACCAATGAATAGTGTTAATACACTTGACACAATCCAAATATATAAAAATACCTCCTGCACGTGTAATCTCATGAAATAGTACGTCACCCGACTCAGTGCTGCATTTCAAATCCACTGATTGTGCTTCAAAGGGTATCCACACTCCAGTTCTGCTTGTATTCAAGTTAGTATTTCAACATTATTCTTTCAAACTTGGCTACCATTCCTCCCTCCACTTTTATTTGCCAGTCCCCCATGGGCCCCAGCATAGGAAAACTCTAGGTCCAGTGATAAGTGACACAAGAGGTGGGTTCTTTCTGTTTTGTACTTTTTCTGACCTCACCCCATATTGCTGCAGACTAGTTTCACAGCCAGTGATCTCGGGAATGAAGTTTGCAGCCTTTGGGTTTCCAACAAGGACTTTACTAAAGATTCAACAGAGAAGCCCTTGAAGCTCATTTAGTGGCCCTTTTACTAAAGTGTGCCAAGAGGTTTAATGTGCATTTTAGCACACAGTAACTCAGCGCAGGTCTGCAGCAATTGTTACTCTTCAGGCATGACAATTACCACTCACTAATTCCCATGATAATTGCAAATCACTTGATGGGGGGGGGGGGATATGGGTAGATTAGGGATAGAGAGTAGGCATGTAAAGCAAATTGTGTTAGCGCATGGAATATAAGAACATAAGATATGTCATAGTGGGTCATACCAAGGTCCATCAAGCCCAGTATCCTGTTTCCAACAGTGGCCAATCTAGGTCATAAGTACCTTGCAGTTTCCCCAAAAGACAATGCTTGTATTGGGTCAAGCAGTGATATCCCGGTTTCCTTTTAATAATGGTTTATGGACCTTTCCTCCAGGAACTTGTCCAAACCTTTTTTAAACGCAGCTACACTAACAGCTCTTACTACATCCTCCGGTAACAAACTCCAGAGTTTGATTACACGTTGAGTGAAAAAATATTTTCTCTTATTAGTCTTAAATAGGTTACCCTGTAGCTTCATTGCATGTCCCCTAGTCCTTTTATATTCTGATGACATAAGCAATCGATCTACGTTTACCCATTCCACTCCGTTCATTAATTTATAGACCTCTATCATATCTCCCCTCAGCCATCTCTTTTCCAGGTTGAAGAGCCCCAACCTTCTTAGCCTCTCTTCATAGGAGTATCCTTCATCCCTTTTACCATTTTGGTGGCTCTTCTCTGTACCTTTTCTAATAACGCTATATCCTTTTTAAGATATGGCGACCAGAATTGTACAGAATATTCAAGGTGCAGTCGCACCATGGAATGATACAGAGGCATTATAATATCCTTTGTTTTATTTTCCATTCCTTTCCTTATGATACCTAGCATTCTATTTGCTCTCTTGGCTGCCGCTGCACACTGGGCAGAGGGTTTTAACATGTTATCCACGATGACGCCTAAATCTTTTTCCTGGGTGGTGGTTCCCAATGTGGAACCTTGCATCGTGTAACCATAGTTTGGGTTGTTCTTTCCTAGGTGCATAACTTTGCACTTGTCCACATTAAATTTCATCTGCCATTTGGATGCCCAGTATTCCAATTTATCAAGATCCTCTTGCAATTTTCCACAATCCTCTTTGGTTTTAACAACTTTAAATAGTTTTGTGTCATCTGCAAATTTGATAACCTCACTTGTTATTCCCTTTTCCAGGTCATTTATGAATATGTCAAAAAGCAGTGGACCCACACAGATCCCTGGGGTACTCCACTATTCACCTTTTTCGATTGGGAAAGTTGGCCATTTAGCCCTACCCTCTGCTTTCTATCTTTTCATCAGTTCCTGATAAACATATTGCGTGGTGTCAATGTTTATTTATTTTATTTTATTTATTTAGGTATATTTTTATACCACCTTTTTACCATTCAAAGTGGTTTACAGATAATAAACCAACAGGGCATCAAAATTCATTCTGTTTTACAGTGAAACAAATTGTATAAAAGGCAACAGTAACTATGTACAAGGTGACATGAGGGATCAATAAATATTGAAATTAGCATAGCTGCACTTAACATTTAAGTGAGTGGGGTTAAGTGCTCTCATATTCATCGTAAATGCCACTGCTATGCCTTAGGTGAGATGCCCATGTGGTAACTGCCAGGCACATTGCTCCTCCCTTATCACTGCACCTGTCGTACCGCACTTTTCTAGAATATACTTCAAAATCGAAACAGAATGAAACATGGCAATATTCCGTTTCTATTCAAAGTTTAGCCCTTATACTTGAGGGCTGTTAACTTTAGACTAGTGATACTCCTTACGCAATCCCATTAAACTTGTATCTCTCCCACTAAGCACACAAAACTTGTGAATTTTTTGTTGTAAAATATTACAAAATATCTGCTGCTTAGATTATTCAAATAAAATGTTTCAATCTTAGCTTTAATAAGCAGCTCCTCAAGGGATAAGTTTCACTTCTTTAGTACAATGTGAAATTGTGAAAGAAAGCAAGAGGGTACTCACAGGACGCAGAGGCAGAGGGCGCCTGGCACAGACTCGCTTTTTCTTAATAAATAACTGCCGTTCTTTTTCTGGATTAATAAATCTTCGCAGGCTTTCTTGCTTAAGCTTTCATGATAAAATGGCAGATCCATGAAGAATATGCAAATAATTTTGAATGTAATCCAATGAAGGGATGGGGAAGGAGGTACCCGGCATTAAAAGGATTGCTTAGGAATGAAAAGGTTTGATTAAATTAATAGGCAATGAAATGAAGGTTTATCCCATGCATACCGGGGAGACGTTTTGACTTTAAAGCAAGCCTAGTAGGTCTGGTGATCAAATTCAACAGACTGTGCATGGGAGGTTAGCTAGTCACAGCACAGGAAATATGAAATGACCACTTTCCTCAATGTCTGTACTGCAATGGAAAACTTTGTGCTCTGGCATCCTAGAGGTGTCCTGCAAACTGAAATTACTAATGGTGCTACTATCATCTCAGTGTGAAACACTACAGGAGTGTTGTGTCCGCCTCCACATCAGTGGAGGATAAATTTATAAGGGTTAGCTAGATTAATGCATGTTTTCATGCAGTTATTTCATGCCTTTTTTATAAAATAAGATATGCTTGTACTTTACTTTATAAAATAAGAGGCGTAAGCGGTCAAAAACACGCATAAATTGAAAGTGTGAGCACTTATGACAGCCCTATACCTGCATCTAGATTTTGCAAGAATGCACGTAAATTATAGTATTTTAGAATTTTTGTGCATAAATTTGTTCTCTACCCATTCTCCACCCAAACGTTGCCCCTGTGCATGCCCACAGTGAAAGTATGCACCATTGATTCAACATAGTCACTTTCAAAATAGTGACAGCCCACACTATGGGGAATGTTTTTAATAAAGTATGCTAAGCTAGCATGTGTTGAACCCCAAAAATTAGCGCTGAGGCCCATGCTACATTTTGGGGGTGTGCCACATGTCCACCTGCAGTTACTGCATTAGAGTGCACCTTACACAACACAGGTGCACTTTCCGCCATTCACTGAGGAGGCAGTAAGTGCATCTGTGCTAATGACAACATTCGCAATCAGTGTGCACCAGTATTGCCCGCGCTAAACACAATGTGCCATCAACACCAATGTTTCGCCCCAGCCCACCAAGCGCCCCCCATCGATTTTTACCATGCTGTCCCATGCTTACTGACAGCGTGATTTGCTTAGCACATGTTAAAGCCCCCGAGCTAACCAGTAGCATAGTGTAGAAAACATGTCCCTAGGTAAGTAAGCAGTCATTTACATGCGTAAAGCACTGAAATATTGTGATTTACATACAAAAACACACATGGAAATGTAGGCATCCCTTATAAAATTATGCCTCCCCCCCCCCCCCCCCAACGTGTTATGGCCAGAAAAGGTACTATGTCTCTGGCTTCTTACCCTTTCGTATGGAAGTTTGTTTTCTCGCTCCAAAGTATCGTGTAAAAACACTAAGAGTGTAGAAGAAAGAAGAAATTAGTCCTCACTTGCAGTTTTTTTTCCTTGAATCCCTCTTGACCACTCCAGACCATGTGGCTTATGTTCCTGTGATGGGATCTCGTAGGTCTCATTGCACAATTTCTCTAAAGAGACTCCAAAAAGTCAGGAATCACAATATTTTTTTCAAGCCTAGAAAGAGCAAGGGAGGGGCCAGAAACCAAAGATTTCTACTTCCCAAACTAGGGCACAGGAAAAGCCTGGTTTCTAGGGCAGTCAAGGAGGGTGGGGCTAAAAGGGGACTGGGCCAGGGAATGGTGACTCTTGGTGGTAGAATTTTGCTTCATAGTGACCAAGGTACTTGCTTTATTCAAAGTTTGAATGTTTGTTGAATGACGTTTTAAAGAAAGCTGAACTGCAGGCTATATTTTAACAACTGAAGTGGTAAGGGATTTTGGGGTTTTTGTTGGTTTTTTTGGGCAAGCTGATTACCAGTTCTGTTTTTGATGGTGGACTTAGTATTTTGTTAAACTGACTCTCTATATGGGTGATAGTAGCTTCCCTGGATAGAGGGCTTGCAGGATGTTTGGTGCAGACCAGAGACTACTGTTTTTGCTTTTTCTCATACTTTTCATCCTGACTGTAAGGAATAGTGAATGTTGAACTCTGACTCAAGGATTAAAGACTAGTTTGAGAACTTAAAATAGTGCATACCTATAGAGGAATTTAAAGGGCAAGAGATGGCCGAATTGAAGGAGATAGTTGATACTGTGATGGGGAAAGCTGAGACAGACTGGAAGGCTGTGTTCAACGAAGGCCTAACTATTTGTGGAAATGTGATCTTTCCAAAGGGCCTTGTTTTGCATCTGGAGCCCGAAGTAGTGACCAAAGGGATGAAGTGACTCTGCCATGTTTCTGGTTACCTGGAATCCCTGAAGAAAACTTGGTAGTGAACCTATGGCCAAGGTTGGGACATTGAAGAAAAAGTCATATACTCTTTAAAAAGGAATGGATTATGAAGAAGAGTTGATGCGCTAATTTGCAATTTTTGCAAATAAGTTTTATTGGCTCTTTGGGAATAACAATTTTGAGAGTTATCTGAATGAAATCCAAGAGAGACTGTATTTCAGAATACCTTAGGAAATAATGAAGACAAATATAAGTAAAAATTAGAATAAGTGGGGAGCAATGATGAGTTGACATCTGAAGCACAAAAAAGATGTGAACTGTGCTATGTTATTGAGCTCCCTTTATGGACAAACCTTTGATGTGAAGGATATTTTTTGATATGAATAGCATATGTATGAGCTTGTGGTCACTTAGAGATGTTGGGGTAGGAGCGCAAAACAGAACTATAAATAAATGGTTAAAACATTTTTGTCCTGCAAATCTGGTGTATTTTTCATTTGTCACCAAGGGATTTCACTCCCTTCCCTGGCACCATAATGTAAAGATCTTCCATACTTTTATATACACAACAGGAATGTTAATCATTTTTAGACTTGTAAGAAGGTAGGCATGAATATCCCTATCTCCAGGAACAAGCAGGAATGAGTCTTCACATATGGGTACGTCGGTACCGACGGGCCTGCGTGGGAACGCTCCCCAGCGTCCAATCAGAAAGCTTTTGGGAGCATCCCTCAGCGCCTGCGTGCTGCCTTCCCGCCTTTCCAACTGTCTCTCCTCAGTTTTCGTTTTTCCGCAGAGCCGGCAGGACGTCCTCCTGTCACCGCAGAAACATTTTTCTTTAATTTTTTAATTCTTGTTTTCTTGTGGTCGCGGCTGTTTTCCTGCCGCCACCGGTACCGCCGGTGGGGTTTTTTCTTTTCTTTTTCTCAAACTGAGGGAGAGTTTTCCCTCAGTTTCTGTCTTACAATTTTTTGGGCCAATAAGGCCTCTCCATCATGGAGCCTTCTTCTCCTAAGAAGTGCCTTCACTGTGGAAATACAGTTTTCTTTTTAGACTCCAATGACTGGTGTCTAACCTGTTTGGGTCCTGACCCTTTTTCCCCTGAACCGTCAGGCTACAATACTGTGAGAAGAGATTCTCTCTTTCGAGTTTCCCTCGATACCGTTTTCCCTCCCTATGGCAGGGCACCGGCCATTTCTTCTCTACAGGATCAGGTAACCCACAAACAGTCTGTTAAGACTAGCCAATCCTTGAGTGGTAAGTCTCATGCTAAGCATGCTGACGGCCCCAGCCTTGCCCTCAAGACCCCATTGGCATTAAAACCCTGGCGGGAGTCTTCGGGCTTCAAAGCATTTCAGGGGTTTCAGGTTGTTCCTGGGGCTCACCCCTCACAGAACATACCTGAGCCATGCTTGGTGGTGGCGGCATCCGCTTCGAGCGGTACCGATACCCCGGCATCGGCACCGGTGTTGAGTGATCCGCTCTTCACCAGGGATCTTCATCTGGCGTTCTCGGTACCTTCGGGACCGACCGAAACGTCCCAGATTGACTTTCCAGTATCGGCAGTACCGCCGATACCACCACCGACATCAGTACCCTCTAGGCATGCATCGATAGACTCGCTTCCTTCGATGCCGAGTCTAGAATCGATTTCTAGTCTAGAGGACTGGGTACCGACGTGTCTCGGAACCGATGTTTACCGATTCCGCATGCACGGTACCGAGGATAATCACCAAGGGTTTTTAGTTACCTCGGTACCACTTGAGCAGCCTCCGATGACTGCTTCGGTGTCGGTTTCGCCTTCGATTCCGGCACAACTACCGGTATCGGTATCGATGCCGGTACCTGCAGTATCATCGGAACCAGCTCCTTCCATGCTTTTTCACCTGGATCGTTCCTCTCTATACCTAGTTTGGAGTCGATACCTGGCATGGATGATGCACTACTGACTGTCTCAACTCATAACTGCCAGTTCCAGTGTCCATCCATTACAAATCCTGTTCTGCACCGGACAGGTACATCCTCCGGTACCCAGGCTACCTTTTCAAATTTAGCCTGTCCAGGGATGGTTCCCATCGGAGATCCTTCTTTTCAGAAATTTCTCCTTGACATGGCAACCTTCCTTAATATTCCTATCCCTGGCTATGAGTCTTCTCAGGGTTTTTCTGCAGGAAAGGAAAATATAATGCTTCCTTTACATCACTCTTTGCAGAATCTTCTTCTGAGGGTATGGGAAAAACCTTTAAGGGTTTCTTCACCTCCTACAGCAACTGATCTTCTGTATCAGGTGCCCCCCTCTCCAGGATTTCAAAAGCCTCAACTTCCCCATCATTCCATTGTAGTGGAATCAGCAATGAGGAAGGTAAAAAGCAAGAAAAAACATTCTTCTTTCCCGCCAGGGCGTGCATCTAGAACACTGGATGCCTTTGGATGTCAAACCTTCCAAACATCTATGCTGGCAACAAAGATTCTCTCATATATTTTCTATATGAGTTTATCCCTTCAGGAGATCACAAAGAAATTATCTCTTTTGACTCCTTTTCTATCAGAGCCCAAGGCTGCAGACTATTCCTTACTTCTTAGTCATAGCCAAAATATCTCTTGGTTTCTTTCTCGTGCTTCCCTAGACTCTTTTGAGTCTGTTAGCAGAACTTCTGCTATAGCCTTAGGAGCACGTCGTAAAGCCTGGTTCCAAGCATCAGACTTGAGTAGATGGACACAACAAAGACTGAGTAATACTCCTTGTACTGGAGAAAATCTCTTCAATAAGGAGTCCTTACGTCAGGTTGCTCATTGCTCCACTGACTTTCCTGTTTCTGAGGGCCATCCTAAGCCCTCTCCTTCCTCAGCAGGTAGGAAATGCCCTACCAAACCTTCTTTCCCTAAAAGAAAGAGGTTTTCCTCTTCTCCTGCCCATCATTCGGATGTTCCCAAGCAGGGGAAGTCTCGCCCTGGTCTGAAGAATCCAAACTCTAGCCAGGCTGAATAAACACAGTAATCATAGGTTTCTGATTAATCTTTTTATAACTACAGTTAATTTCTTTTCAGCAGAAGTTTTTTTCACTGTTTTTCCATTCAAAACTCTGCTCAGGGATTCCTATTCTCAGGAAATCCATTTACTCTTCAGTATGCTGAACTGTCAGGATATTCATGTCTATAAGTTACAGGGTTTTCCACCTCTTCCTGACTAGAAGAGAGGTTTAGCAAAGATCACATGATAGTTTCTCTGTACCAGCATGAATTTTTTCCTTCCAGGGACTTACCATGTGGTAAGTCCTTCTTCAGCTTCTATCTCTACCCTCTTCGCCAGGGTTTCCCCTGTAAGAGTGGTACCATACCATTGAAAGACTTTTCTTGTCTTTCTTTTCACTGTAGAGTTTCTTCTCCTGAGTAAACTCCCTTCTTTATCTGGGCAGCTCTGCAGACAGAGACAGCTTGCTCCCTTTGTTCAGTCTGTTCTCTCTGTTTGACACAGACCGACTCTCTCTGTTGTCCTATTCAGTAGCTGCCCATGTAGGAGTTCCAGTAATTGACTACTGGTACTTTTCCACAAGTCCCAGTCTTGTCTTCCACCACTCCTGTCTGGCCTTAGTAGTGATTCCAAGACAGTTTTCTACATCTTTCTTGGGTAATCCTTTTCACTACAGGCTTCTTACACTATCTTCTACCCTTGCCATCTCCAATCTCTGGGTTTGGCAACGTAGTGTACGTGGCTGTCAGTTTTCTCCATCAGCCAGTTCTACATCCCAGTTCTCCTGCATAATGCTCTCTGCAATCCTACTGAGAAGCTTTCCACTATGGGCCCTTGCTAGAGAGCATAGAGTTTTTCTCTAATGGCTATCCATCATGGTTGAAAAAGGCTTCCTCAGTCATCCCCTATGACTGTGAGGGTTCTTCACACCCTACTATCTTCTTTTAAAAAAAAAAAAAAAGGGGGGGAAAGGACATAAGCCTTCTCCACATGAAAGTCTAAGAGTTTTATCCCATTCCTATAGGGAATATACTCTTTTTTTTTTTTTTTTTCTTGCAGCTTGTCCTCATGGTATCCTAATACTTCAAGGACAGCACATATTAATCTGGAAAACGCCTGATACCTCCTTTGTCCCTCACGTAGGTCAACCTGGTATCTCATTCTATGCGTTTCTGTCCTTTTACCATGCTGGAGTTCCACAGGACTCCGGACTTGCTGTTTACAGACTGATATTATCCTCTGTTTTTTCACGTAACCATCCTGGTTATTCACTGGATAGCATTCCTTTACCATCATCTCTGGGGGAATAGATTCTCTATATATCTCTCAAGTAGGTTTCACCTCCTTGTTCTTAGATGAATCTTTTCCCTTCACATCTCCATGTGAATGTCCTGATATGCATACCTCTGTCTGCTTATTGCAGGCATCTATCTTTAGACCTATATAGTCAGGTATATATATCTATATATATATATACCTATATACATCTCTGTAGATGTATCTGTCTGTCAGCTAAGTGTGCATATGCTATGCCCTTTAGATCTCATTATAGATATATATCTATATCTATATACCCGTATCTATCTATCTATATCTATATCTATATATATATATATGTGTATCTGTCCAGATACTTATTATAGGTAGATATGTATTTCCATACTTATCTCTCTGTCTATGCTCATAAAGGTTTTTACCTTCCTGTATGTTTCTGACAGTGGGCTTGCACAGCTTCATACTGTTCCACAGTATGTTTCGGATATTATGCACACAACCACTGCTGTGGTACTGACAGCCCTACCGTATCCTAGGTTTACGTATCCCTGAAGCTCCATGCTCCAATGTCTTCCTACCTCTCACCAGTTAGGAAAGACATGGTGGATCTTCAGTGGATTTCAGATTCAATTCCTCAAACATCTGTCCTTTTTTGGGAGTATGGGGTTCTTCTCATACCCTTTCCTCCCTCAAGGACTAGGTCTGTTTGTCCAGATCGGTCAGTCTTCCTCTTTTGCTCCTACCTCTGAATACTTCTGTAGCCAAAAGAGTTTTCAGCTTTCCATGAAGCTTCCCACTGAAGACCTGCCGTGTTTGTGCTACCCCAATTGAATCCTCAGGTCACCTCTCACTTCCAGATGTTGACCTCCACTTTCACTCCAGTGAGGTCACCTTGAACATTATTCTACTGGATCCCCAGTAGACTCCATCAGCCTCTCTACTTCCTGCAATCCAGTAGGTGAGCGTCATATGGTGATTGTTCATTTCAATATTATGGTGATTGTTCATTTCAATATATCTTTTGATAATGATCATACATACAAGGACTCCTTGTGGGTAGTCCTTTCTTAGGTTAGCTGTTTTTTCTGCAGCTCCTCTCTTTTCATCTCCTGCCCTCCATCCTCAGGATGCCTGGCCATATGAGGTGTAGCATGTTTTCAATCTTCAACATGTTAGGGCTCCAGGCATCTTAGCTTGGGAGTTCCCATATGTGAAGACTCATTCCTGCTTGTTCCTGGAGATAGCACAGTTACTTACCTGTAACAGGTGATCTCTGGGAACAGCAGGAATAAGTCTTCACAACCTGCCCACCTCCCCTAGGAGTTGTATTTCTATATCTATCTTTCCTTTCCTCTTTCTCTCTCTTTGTCTCAGCTATGAAACTCAACTGAGGAGAGACAGTTGGAAAGGTGGGAAGGCAGGACGCAGGCGCTGAGGGATGCTCCCAAAAGCTTTCTGATTGGACGCTGGGGAGCGTTCCCGTGCAGGCTCCGTTGGTACCGACGTACCCATATGTGAAGACTTATTCCTGCTGTTCCCAGAGATCACCTGTTACAGGTAAGTAACTGTGCTTTCTCTGTAACTGCACCCATTTGAGAGTTATGTTATGACTGGACCACAAACCAGAAGACCTCAGTAATTTGGCAACCTTAAAGGGCCACCTCTTAAAACATTCATTAGATATTCATATCATCACCCCCAACACAGATAGGAATCAGGCCACATTCTAAAACTGAGTCATAGTTTGCTGTTTTTGCTGCATAATGTGAAGGAAGTCTACACAGTCAAAAATAGGGGTAAGAAAGTCCTTCAAACTGGGAGATGCAATTTAACATGGTAGACTGGCTGAGGCCCATTGCAATGGCCAACACAGACTGGAAACTTCCAGTGGTGAAAAAGGCGAAAGCTGTAGTGACCTTGAGGTAGGCAGGCATGGACTGCCCCCTCGGAGTAGTGGAGCATAGGAGAGACATGCTGGATGGCAGCCTTGATGACCAGTGCCTGACCAGGTTCTGGTCTGACAACCAGCACATACATACACCCAGGCACAGACACAAATTTAACACACATACACATGGGTACAGACAATAAGTAGCAGAAACACATTCAGGCAGAAAAACCCTGTGAAAGTGTAACAAACACTTGAAGTCAGAGACCAGCACAACTCAGGGGGGAAGGAAAGGGGGTTGGAAAATGAGATACACAGAGGGTTTGAAGGGGGATGTTACAAATGTACCACCCTCCATCCACATTGACGTACTGTGCAAAATGTTTTACACATGTAAACCTCAGCACCACCCAGACCACATCCCCAATACGCCTCTTTTCAAAACACATATTCAGCATCAACGTGTTAATAGTGACCTTTCCAAAGATACAGTTTCAATGTGGATACTATTTCCGTTTGTAAATGCAGTATTTTCAAGTGGAAATTTTAAAATTAGGCTTCTAAAATAACCTCTAGCAAATCTAGATTTTCAGAAAATGTTTGACAAAGTTCCTCATGAAAGACTCCTGAGAAAATTAACAAACTGAAAAGTGTGCACTTGCAGTGTGACGTAATGGCATCTTTCTCCAATTTGCAGAACTAGGTATGTGGGGTGTGTGTTTGTCATTGTGTATGTATGTGTGTCATGGGAAGTGTCGGGGGTGCATACATGTGTGTATGTATATCAGTGTTGTGGGTGGTGCAGAGGGTGTGTGTGTGTGTGTGTGTCGGGGCGTTGCATGCACGTGCATGCATCAGGATATTGGCAGGGTGCATGCGTGTGTGTGTATCATGGGAGCAGTAAGAGGGAGTGGGCAGGGGTATGTGTCATTGGGGGTAGGTGGGTGCATGTATGTGTGTAGCAACTATAAACACTGTTGTACAAGAAAAAACTCATTAAAAGAAACATAAACAAATGAATAATTAAGATAAGAATGATAAATAAATAATTAAGAACTAGACAATACAAACAAATCCATAAAGTTGATTACTTAAAATATTGCAGAGTAACGCACTTCAACAAAAGGGCCCTTTTGTTGAAGTGCGTTACTCTGCAATATTTTAAGTAATCAACTTTATGGATTTGTTTGTATTGTCTAGTTCTTAATTATTTATCATTCTTTTATCTTAATTCATTTGTTTATGTTTCTTTTAATGAGTTTTTTCTTGTACAACAGTGTGTATAGTTGCTACAATTGTTCTCTTTTTAATTGTTTTCATAGCTTGCCTCCCTTAGTGGGTTATCTTGTATTTATTTAGACAACTATTTTTATTGTTTTGTATGTACTGTCTAGTCTTAATTCTTTTTAGTTATTTATGTATTGATGCTCTGTAATCAGTTACCTCTTCTAGCATGATAGTGTGTTTAGTTGTTGCAATAGTTCTCTTAAGAACATAAGAACATAAGATATGCCATACTGGGTCAGACCAAGGTCCATCAAGCCCAGTATTCTGTTTCCAACAGTGGCCAATCTAGGTCATACGTACCTAGCAGTTTCCCCAAGGGACACAGGTTCCACAATGCTTGTATTGGTTCAAGCATTGATATCCTGGGTCCCTTCTTAATAATGGTTTATGGACCTTTCCTCCAGGAACTTGTCCAAACCTTTTTTAAACCCAGCTACACTAACAGCCTTTACTACATCCTCCGGTAACAAATTCCAGAGTTTGATTACACGTTGAGTGAAAAAATATTTTCTTTTATTAGTCTTAAATAGTTTACCCTGTAGCTTCATTGCATGTCCCCTAGTCTTTCTATATTCTGATAAGGTAAACAATCGATCTACGTTTACCCGTTCCACTCCGTTCATTAATTTATAGACTTCTATCATATCTCCCCTCAGCCGTCTCTTTTCCAGGTTAAAGAGCCCCAACCTTTTTAGCCTTTCTTCATAGGAGTAGCCTTCCATCCCCTTTACCATTTTGGTGGCTCTTCTCTGAACCTTTTCTAAAATTGCTATATCCTTTTTAAGATATGGCGACCTGAATTGCACACAATATTCAAGGTGCGGTCTCACCATGGAACGATATAGAGGCATTATAATATCTTTTGTTTTATTTTCCATTCCTTTCCTTATCATACCTAGCATTCTATTTGCTCTCTTGGCCGCCGCTGCACACTGGGCCGAGGGTTTTAACATGGTATCCACAAGGACGCCTAAATCTTTTTCTTGGGTGGTGGTTCCTAATGTGGAACCTTGCATCGTGTAACCATAGTTTGGGTTGTTCTTCCCTAGGTGCATAACCTTGCACTTCTCCACATTAAATTTCATCTGCCATTTTGATGCCCAGTCTTCCAATTTATCAAGATCCTCTTGCAATTTTCCACAATCCTCCTGGGTTTTAACAACTTTAAATAGTTTTGTGTCATCAGCAAATTTGATAACCTCACTCGTTATTCCACTTTCCAGGTCATTTATGAATATGTCAAAAAGCAGCGGACCCAGCACAGATCCCTGGGGTACACCACTATTCACCTTTCTCCATTGGGAAAATTGGCCATTTAGCCCTACCCTCTGCTTTCTATCTTTTAACCAGTTCCTGATCCACAGTAGTACACTGCCTCCTATCCCATGACTCTTTAGTTTTGCCAAAAGTCTCTCATGAGGGACCTTGTCAAAGGCTTTCTGAAAGTCCAGATACACAATATCAACCGACTCACCTTTGTCCACCTGTTTATTCACTCCTTCAAAAAAACATAACAGATTAGTAAGACAAGATCTTCCTTGTCTAAAGCCATGTTGGCTGTCTCCCATTAGGTCATGACTATCTATATGCTGAGTAATTTTATTCTTTATGATGGTTTCTACCATTTTTCCCGGTACTGATGTCAGGCTCACCGGTCTGTAGTTTCCCGGATCACCCCTCGAACCCTTTTTAAAAATTGGTGTTACATTGGCGATCCTCCAATCCTCAGGTATTAGAGATGATTTTAATGATAGTTCACAGATTACTGATAGCAGGTCTGCAATCTCAAATTTCAGTTCTTTCAACACCCTTGGATGTATACCATCCGGCCCAGGTGATTTGCTACTCTTCAGTTTATCTAATAGTTGTAGGACATCTTCCCGATGTATCGATATTTCCTTCAATTCTTCCACACCTTTAAATACCACTTCAGTCGTGGGTAACATCCCTACATCTTCCTCAGTAAAGACCGAAGCAAAGAATTCATTCAGTCTCTCCGCTATCGCCTTGTCGCCTCTTAGTGCTCCTTTAACCCCTTTATCATCTAATGGACCAACTGACTCTCTCACGGGTTTTTTGCTACGAATGTACTTGAAAAGGTCTTTATTTCGCGTTTTTGCTTCCGCAGCAAGCTTCTTCTCAAATTCTCTCTTTGCCTGCCTTATCAATGCCTTGCATTTGACTTGCCAGGGCTTGTGCTGTTTCCAGGTTTCATCATTTGGCTCTTTTTTCCTTTTCTTGAAAGATGCTTTTTTGGCAACAACAGCCTCTCTGACCTCAGCTTTAAACCATGCTGGCAATTTTTTGGACTTCCTTCCACTTTTCTTAAAGTGTGGAATACAGCTGGTCTGGGCTTCCAAGATAGTATTTTTCAACAACACCCAAGCTTGATGTACGTCTTTAACCTTTGCAACTGCTCCTTTTAGTTTTTTCTTAACTGTTTTCCTCATTCTATCATAGTCTCCCTTTCGAAAGTTAAAGGGTAGTACTGTGGATTTCCTTACTATCCCTCCTCCACTAATTAAATCAAAGGCGATCATGCTATGATCACTATTGCCAAGTGGCCCCAACACCCTTATCTCTTGCACTACATCTGGTGTTCCACTAAGGACTAGGTCTAATATTGCTTCCCCTCTGGTCGGTTCATGAACCAGCTGCTCCAAGAAGCAGTCATTTATTTCATCTAGGAACTTTATCTCCCTAGCATGTCCTGTTGTGACACTGACCCAGTCGATGCCGGGGTAATTGAAATCACCCATTATTATTACTGCACTGTAACTTTTGCTAGCTTCCTTGATTTCTTTGAGCATTTCATCATCCATTTGTTCATTCTGGCCAGGCGGACGATAGTACACCCCCACTGCCATCGCCTTCCCCTTTTTACATGGAATTTCAATCCATAGAGATTCTACAGCAAATTTTGTTTCTTGCAAAACTTTAATCCTTTCTGACTCAATGCCCTCTCTAACATAGAGCGCAACCCCTCCACCAATTTGATCAGCTCTATCATTTCGATATAGTTTGTACCCAGGTATCACAGTGTCCCACTGGTTGTCCTCCTTCCACCATGTCTCTGATATTCCAATCATATCTAACCTCTCGTTTAGTGCTATATATTCTAACTCTCCCATCTTGTTTTGTAGACTTCTAGCATTTGCATACAAGCATTTTAGAGACTGTATTTTATTCATATTAATTTGGCTATTGGTAGACATGGGTAATTTGGGATCTTTAAGTTCTGTCTGCTCCATACTCGAGGGCATTTGGGCTACTTTACTCTTTTTTGGAACCTCTCTGCTTTTTGTAGTATCCTTCAAGGATACATTCTTCCGAACCATGCGCTCTTGGGCGACTGTCGGCTTTCCCCTATTATCTAGTTTAAAAGCTGCTCTATCTCCTTTTTAAAGGTTAATGCCAGCAGCCTGGTTCCATCCCGGTTAAGGTGAAGCCCATCCCTTCGGAAGAGCCCCTCCTTTCCCCAGAATGTTCCCCAGTTCCTAACAAATCCGAACCCCTCATCTCTGCACCATTGTCTCATCCACGCATTGAGACTCCGGAGCTCTACCTGCCTATTGGGTCCTGCGCGTGGAACGGGAAGCATTTCGGAGAACGCTACCCTGGAAGTTCTGGATTTCAACTTCCTACCTAAAAGCCTAAATTTAGCTTCCAGAACCTCCCTACCACATTTTCCTATGTCATTGGTACCAACATGTACCAAGACAGCAGACTCCTCCCCAGCACTATCTAAGACCTTATCTAGGTGGCGTGTGAGGTCCGCTACCTTCGCACCAGGCAGGCATGTTACCAGGCGATCCTCACGTCCACCAGCCACCCAGCTATCTACATGCCTAATGATCGAATCACCAACTATAACTGCTGTCCTAACCCTTCCCGCATGGGCACTTGGCCCTGGAGAAACCTCCTCGGTGCGAGAGGGGTTTACATCACCTGGAGGACAGGTCCTAGTTACAGGATCACTTCCTGCCACACCAGGGTGATGCTCTCCTGTCACATGACCTCTCTCCTCCATGGCAACAGGGATGCTGCCAGACTGGAGGTGGGACTTCAGGACTATATCCCTGTAGGTCTCGTCTATGTACCTCTCTGTCTGTCTTATGTTTTCCAAGTCTGCTACTCTAGCCTCTAGAGAACGGACTTGTTCCCTGAGAGCAGAGAGCTCCTTGCACCTAGTGCACACGTAAGACCTCTCACCAGCTGGGAGAAAATCATACATGTGACACTCAATGCAAAAGACTGGAAAGCCCACATCCCGCTGCTGGACTGCTGTCTGCATCTTAGTTTTAAGTTTGTGTTTAGATCTTTAAGTTCTATATGTACTAAAGGATGCAATGGATATTTATACCACTAAAACTGTACCTAAGAAGTTTAATATACCTTGTTCACCTGAAGCTTAATTAATCTCAGGTCCTTGGTGTATGACTGATTTGGGTAATGAGCTTCACCTGAGAGCACCTCCTGTCTTTTAAGTTGTGCAAGTACCTATAAAGCTGTGAAATTCCCAGGGGAGGGTGGGTGTGGGGAGGGAGGGAGGGATATAACACTTATTAAAAAAGGGCTGCTACACAGTACCTTGTCCTGTGCTGCTGAGGAAAACTATATTCTGATTTGATTTAAATTATAGCTCTTTGCTGCTACTAGGCTCTAACCTATTATGAAATTTAAACTACAAGCTCTCTGCTGGATTCTAAATTTAACCAGAAAGCTCTCTTCTGTGTTTTAATTTGAAACTAAAAGTACTTTGCTGATGCTAGGCCCTGAGTGACTATGAAATTTAAACTACAGCTGTCTACTGGGTATGAAAGGTAACCAGAAAGTTCTCTTCTGTGTTTTTAAATTGAATCTTAAACTGTTGCTACTAGGCCCTGACTGATTTAACAAAAAAAATAGTGGGTTCACAGATTAATTAGCTTTAAAAGAAAAACAATTCCTTTCAGAAAAATTCCCAGAAGTATATACTCACAATTTCAGATTTCTCTCCAGAAGTAACAGCCCCCCTTTCCAGTCCGTCATAACATAGACCTAACGATATTGGTTCTCTCTTATTAAGCATGTTGTATAAGTTTGCATTTTGGTCCTTTTTGTGGTTTCTCAGCCCTGCGTTTTTTACTTTCAATCTGATTAATGTACTCTTCTACTGATTTTTATTATTCACGTTGTTATACATAGTTATTATTGTCCTCATATAAGTTTATAGGTTACTCCAGTATACATTTTTAATACGCCATCTGTTTTTAATTGTTTTGTTTTTCTATTGTTTCTATTGTTTTTAATTTCATTCATTTAATTCATAAGTTTGTTATTTAAGCAATATCCCTCTGAGGAAGGCGTTGCCGAAACGCGTTGGGGTTTCGTTTTAATAAACCAGTTGCCTATCCACCCTACGTCTCCTGCTCCTTTGTTTGCCAAGGTAACGCAGTCTGCCACCCAAGCGGATAGAATTTGCTTAGTCACTGGGAGCCCAGGTGGCTGGCATCATAGGATACAAAAAGCTGAGGCACTTAGCGGTGGCCCTGAGGCCATAGCAGATAGGACAGGGTCCTTTTACAATCCAGAGTATGGAAAATGGTCTCCACCTTGCCGGTGTGAGGCCTCGGGAAGAAGGTGGGTAGCACCACCTCCTGATTGAGGTGGAAAGGGGACATCATCTTCAGCAGAAACTTGGATGTGCATGGAGCACCACCCTGTTCTTGCAGATATAGGGGGGGGGGGGGTTGCCATAAAAGCCTGGAGCTCGCTGACTGCGAGCTAATGTGAGTGCTACAAGGTCTATGACCTTCCAGGAGAGGTACCACAGCTGGAAGTTATCGAAGGGCTGAAATGGAGGCTTAGTGAGCTGCAAGAGCAGCACATTTAGATCCCACTCCACTGCTGGAGGCAGATGGGGGGTTTGGATAAAATGAGGCCCCACAGGAATCAGAACAAAAGGGGCTGTACCGAGAGGGACTTCCCCTAAACGGGGTGGTGATGTGCTGCAATGGCGCTCATGTGTACTTTGACTGAATTGGACTTTAGTCCTACCTGTGACAGGTGGAGCAGGTACTAGAGTTCTACTTGAACCAAGCAGAATAGGTTTGACCATCTTTATGCACATCATACCAAGAAATGGCGCCACTTGAAGGTGTATGCCCTTCTTTTGGAAGCCTTACACGACACCAGAAGAACCACCTCCATGTCCCATGGAAGGTTGAAGGGAGCTAACACTACCCTTTCAGCAACCAAGCTGTGAGTGACAAAGACCCCAGGTTGGGGTGTAGGAGAGAGCCCTGCTCCTGTGAGAATAGCCCTGGGGCTCAGCTCAAGGGAATCAGTGATGCCACCAATCGGGAGAGAAGCAATGGGAACCAGGGCTGCCTGGCCCACTGAGGAGCTATCAGCATTAGTGATGCTCTCTTGTGCGGGATCTTGAATAGGGTCTTGGTGACTAGCAGTGTTGGTGGGAAGGCATACAGGAGGCCTTCCATCCATGGGATGAGGAACACATACTCTGCCACCCAGGAAGGGTCTGGCTGGCAGAAGCAAAATCAAGGCAACCATGCGTTGTCCAGGCTGGTGAACAGGTTCATCAAGGGAACACCCCAGAGAGACAAAACAGCCAAGAGGCTACTGCTGGATCCAGGCGCCACTCGTGTGGCTGGAGGACTCTGCTCAGTTTGCCCGCCAGGGCATTGTGCTGGCTCGGGAGATAAACCACCCTCAGGAGCATTCCCCTGTGTGCCATATAGGTGCAATTGCCTCCTTGCCGAGGGGGTATGACCCTTACTTCCTTGTTTGTTCATGTAGAACATTGCAACCTGGTTGTCAGTCTGGATCAGCACCAGGTGCTGCTGCAGCTGGAGGTGGAAAGCTTGAAGAGCCAAGAATATCACCAGGAGCACTAGCAGGTTGATTCACAACCAGGATTCCTCCTGGGACCAGCAGCCCTGTGTCTGGAGATCCTCGCAGTACACTCTTCAGCCCAGCAAGGAGGCATCCGTGATGAGAAGCCTCTTGGGGGGTGGATGCCTGGAAGGGCATCCTGGCCTGAAGGTGATGTGGACTCTGCCACCATCCGAGGGAGTCTGCCAGCTGGTGGGTCACTCTCACTTTGTCCCTGAGCCTGCCTGTGGCTTGCATCCACTGAGAGTGGAGGCACCACTGGGCTGCTTTCATATGCAGGTGGACATATGGGGTCACGTGAACTCTGGAGGCCATGTGTCCCAACAGGCAGAGTAGGAGCCGGGCAGGTAGCATCTAGAGTTGGCGCAACTCTGCAGCTAACGCCCTGAGGCATTCTGACCTTTCCTGAGGGAGGAAGGCTTTCGCCTAGAGGGTATCTAGTTGCACCCCTATGAATTCTAGGTGCTGGGCTGGGGTGAAGCAGGACTTAGGGTAGTTTATGACAAACCCCAGGTGTTGCAGGGCATTTACGGTGCTCCCAGCAGTGCATTGTGTCTCTGTAGCTGTGACCCCCTTCTGAGCCAGTCTTCCAGATAAGGGAAGATGAAGGCGCCTTGAATTCAGAGGTAGGTTATGACCACCGCGAGGCACTTCATGAAGAACCTTGGTGACAAGGCCAGACCAAAGGGCAGTACCCTGTATTGGTAGTGTTGTTCCCCCTCCACAAACTGGAGGTATTTTCTGTGGCTGGGATGAATTAGGATGTGCGTGTAGGCATCCTTTAGGTTTAAAGAGCGAAGCTATTCTCCCTGCTAGAGGAATGGCAGCAGTGTCCCAAGGGACAGCATCTTGATCTTCTCCCTGACCAGAAACCTGTTGAGCTCTCACAGGTCTAGGATGGGCTTGAGGCCCCCTGTCCTCTTGGGGAGGAGAAAATACCTAGAGTAGAAGCCTGTGCCCCAGAGATGTTTCAGTACTGGCTCCACTGCCTTTTCCTGGATTAGGCCTTCTTGTTCATTGAGAAGAAGGGTCTGGTGAATGAGAGGTCTGGTGGACTCTACTGGGAAGTACAAGGGTGGAGTCTGCTGTAGGTGGAGGAGGTAGCCCTCCCTCACTACTTGAAGCACCAAGGTATTGGTGGTGATGGCTGTCCACCTGTGCTCAAATAGAGCTAGATGCTCCCCTGTGGGCTGCAGAGGACCCCCTGGGGGTGGAGAGATCACACTCTCTGGCAGTCAAAAACTCCCCCCAGGCTGGGCAGGGGCTGGCACCTGGGACCTTTGGGCCTTTTTCTTTCGGGGACCATGTCCCTGGTCCTTTTGTTGCTGGCCTTGTTGAGGGTCCAAAAAGACCTGGAACTGCAGTGTACTACCTAAGTTTGCCGCCTTCTTTGGGAAGAAGGGTTTCTTTCCTGGGATTTTCTTTTGGGGTTGCATCAAGGTCTTCTTTGAGAGCCTGGTTCACTGCAAATTTCTCTCCTATGCAGGGGACATTGATCAGTTTGTCCTACACCCATTGCTCCAGGTCAGATGACTGTAGCCATGCTTGGCATCATGCCCTGATGCCTGTGGCAGCCACCCTGTCCGAAGACTCAAAGCCATCATAGGCTGCTCGAGACAGAAACTTCGAGCACTCTTTTATTGCTGAGGTCAGGGTCTTAAACCTCTGTAGGGGTTCCCCATTGGGGCTTACCCAAAATCCCCCAATCTCCTTTGACAGTTCTTTCAGGTACATACCGATATAGAGCTGGTAGGACTGTATCTGGCAAGTTAGCATTGAGCCCTGAAAGGCTTTCTGGCCAAGGGCATTGAGGGTTCGGGCCTCTCTGCTGGGTGGCACCGAAGAATAAGGTTTCTTTTTTGCTTTTGAGCCGATGCATGGCCAACTCCATGACCATCAAGTTGTGGGGAAGCTGGGTCTTTTGGAACCCAGGGCTTCAGCATACCTGGTGCAAGGCATTGAGGCACCTACTGACAATTGGTACTGACAGCAGTGTTTCCCACATCTGGAGGAACAGGCGGTTGAGGATCAGGGACATTGGTAATGTAAGGATCTCCTTAGAGGGTGCCTCATATTGGAGTATCTCCAATTACTCATTGCGTGGACCCTCCTCATCCTCAGTCTCAACAGTGAGAGCCTTGGCCATGTCCCACACAAAATTGAGGAAGGTGATGTCCTCATGCAGGGAACAGTGTCAGGATATCAGAGGAGACTGGTATGAAGGTACATCTCGGTGTCACCTTGTATCTGGGGACTTTTTGTCCTCGGTCTCCCGTTCAGACTCAAAGTCCAAGTATGAATCCAAGGCCATGCGATCACCTTGGTCAAGGTCCGCTCCGGGCAGTCCGTGATCTCTGGAGGATCTGCGGTCCAAACCATGGGCACTTGCTAGGGAGGACCAGTGTCCTGAGGAATTGGACTGGGACCTAGCCTGATACCAGGGGCTCTCTCAATGCTGGTGCCACTCGAGGACCGGCTTGATATCTGGGGAAGCCCTCAATGTTGAGGGTCCCCTAATCAGGGTGGATGAACCAGACAAGCCAGACATAAACACCCGCTGCATGGCCAGAGGGCAGATATACTGTTCTCCAAGGCCACCATCCTCGTCTCCATACCATTTGGCTCCACAGCCTTTGATGTGGGCACTGAGGATTTCAAGCTTGGTGTCAGTACTGTCAAGGGGGAGTCCTCAATGAGGACGGCATTAGAGGTCTGAGGCCGGTCAATGGGTGCCGTTGACTCCTTATAAGGTAGCTTGTATGGCTGCTCCCACTCTGACTCCTTGGACTCACACCTGGGACTGTGGGACCTGGGTTGGGATTTCACCTTCTTCCCGGATCCATCCTCTGAGGCAGTCTTTGATTATTTCTTGTTCTTGTGCTCCACCTCTGGGATTTCTGCTCTGAGGAACCGCAACCAATGGACTCCGAAGAGGCTTAGGCTTCACGGGGCATCGAGGTATCAGAGTATGGTGTTGCTGGAGACTCCAGCACAGAGTCAGACCTCTGGAAAAAATGTTCCTGCTGCTGATGACTGCTCTTTAGGGCTTTTGAGGTCATGGTTCTGCAGAGTTCGCAGTCAGAGTCGTTATGCTCCGGGCTGAGGCACCGGAAGCAGCAGTCGTGTGGGTCGGTGAGAGATATCATTTTGCCAAAACGGTTGCACTTCTTGAAGCCGCTGGAGGCCATCAGAGAAAGGGGGTCCCCACCACCCTGCGGAGGTCCGAGGCCTTTGGCTAGAATAGGGCGCAAATGCTGGTTTGATGGACACCTTGATAAAAATAAAATGAGAAAATGAGTGAACGAACCCGAGGAGTGATGCTGAGGCGTGCTGGCTTGGGGGTAGGAAGGGCTGGTACGCAAACTAGACAAAAACTTAACAAAAATCATGCTTTTTCGGGGGGGGGGGGGGACAACATCCAAAGGGTTCTGCAGAAAAAAGGAGACTTAGACAAGATGGCACTCTAGGGCAGAAAGCGGACCAAGCATGCGTGATGTATCTCCCAAAGGCTTTTTTTGAAAGCTGGGGCGATGCTTCTGCGTGGGCTCCGTCAGTGCCAACGTTACCCATATGTGAGGACTGACTTCCTGCTTGTTCCCAATGACGGGACCTGGGGGCTCCTACCAGTAATTTCTATCTGCAGCCTCAGCTTACACATTTGCTAGTAAGAAAATATCCTTTATCCTCCTTTTTTTTTCTTTTGTAATTATTCTGCAAATATACTAACAGTAAATAGTTACTATAAATAGACAGGTTGATAGTCTACTGCATCCATAGTGCATACCATGTTTAACTAAGCTATTATGTTACTGTATACATTGTTGCTTTTTGCTGACTGTTCCATGTACTACATTGTTACATTGTTACTTGTAAACTGCTTTGACACTCTGAAAGGCAGTATAGAAAAACAGTTAAGTAAGTAAGTAAATTAAAAAAAAAAACAATAAAAAAATAATAGCACGTTACTGCCAGACAAACAAATGCTCATGGTTATTTTGGTTCAAATGGCAGTAAGAAGCTATTTTGCTTTAGATACAATTGTGCTTTGCCACTATCCAGGAGCCGCCACTTTTGGTGACTGCCTAGTTTACCTAAGGGATAAGCCATTCCTGGGCTTGTGACTTGACTTTTTGTTATGAGAGTAGTTAAGGGAAGAAGTTACTGAAATGGTCTGTTCCTAGATGTATCTCTAAATCCTAAGATCTGGTACTAGTGAAGGTGTAAGAGTTTCTCTGTAGGATAATAGTTTTTGCCCCTAGGATTTCTATGTCTGTTAGAACAGCAAATCTTGTATTTGAGCTTCAAAGAGTTTGATGTTTTTGTGATCTTTGTGGTTTACCACTGGAAACTATTCATCAGCTCTGACAGCAGCTGAGGGTATCACCTAGTCATTGTTTACAGAGGGGGAATTGCAGTTGCCATCAAGGGCAGTTCAAGATACTCTGCTGCCTGATACAAGAAAAGAGCTGTTGCCCCTCCCCCACCTGACTAGGGTTGCCAGCTAGCTCCAGATGCATCCGATAGTCTTGATCCAGATCAGGTTTTACCCCATTGCATGCAGGAACTTATAGCCTTGCTTTTCTCATGGAGTGCAGGAGAGAAATCGGAGCTACATATCCTTGCAAGCAATGGGGTGAACCCAGGACTGAATCGAGTTTGTCGGGTGCATCTGGAGCCAGTTGGCAACTCAACTTGGCAAACAAAATGGAAGGCCTCCTCTAATCAGGGAACAGGGGGTTCCCTCACTCAGATCATGAATTAGGTGGTTTCCCCAAGAATAAAGAAAACAATATGTTCCCAGTTTATATAATATTTCTTCTTAACTTTACAATGATGCTTATATGCAGCAAAAATTGGAGCAGTTTAATTATGTAGCCTGGAAATAGAATATAAAACATTAACTCCTGACACTACACACTGGATTAGCATAGCATTTAATGTAAATATATTCTGCACAAGACAAAGGAGATGCAAGGTGATAACACACCTAGGAGCAAAAACAAAAAGTGAGAATCACGATGCAGTTTATAACACCAAAATAAAATTCCTGTAATTTTATTTTGGTGTTTTAAACTGCTTTTTCTTTTTAAACATTTTATTTTGCATCCAAAGAAACCTTTCTCCCAACAATGGATACAGAGCAGAAATAGGACATTTCCCACAGAACCCAACATACCAAAAATAATTTCTGATTCTGATGTCACCTCATTAATAGCAATATAAACCCTCATGAGCATGGGTCATATTGTGAGGTAATACAAAACCCTACAAAAATTACTCGGGACCTATAGAGAAAATTTACCATACTATAATAGCATCAACTTCCAAAACTCATGCAAGGAGCCCAGCGCCATACCTAGCCCTAGGTCTTACCCGCACTCAACTACGTCGTTTGCAATTATTACAGAACACTGCTGCCAGGATTATCACTTACTCTTCTTACTGAGACAACGTTACACCACTTCTGTATCACTTATATTTGCTACCTATCGAGTTCCGTATTCATTTTAAAATTCTCACTCTAGTTCACCGAGCCATTTACACCCAAACCCCTCAGTACCTCACTGACCTTCTACAGTTTCACACTCCCACTCGTTCCCTCCGTTCAATCCATGTCAATCGCTTTCACCGCCCCTCACCCTCACGTGCACACCTGCAATCAACCCGGCATTCAGCTTTTTTTCTTCCATGGTCCAGCCCTGTGGAATTCCTTGCCCACCTCACTCCGTCTTGAAACAAACTATCCTGCCTTTAAGTCACAGTTGAAAACTCATCTCTTCAGCACAGCTTATAACCTCCCGGCCTCTCAATCCTGACCTGGTCTATTAATGTTTGTCTAAGTTCTTCTCTTATGTATTTTCTTTGCATGCTTTATAATTTCCTCTTTCCTGTCTAAGATTGTAGTTCTTTTCCTTTTTCCTGGCCTTGTGCCTCTTTCTGATTGTTAACTTATTGTGAACCACCCTGATATTATATAGGGCGGTATATCAAATCTAAATAAACTGAAACTATGCGAGTGGTGCAGCTGCACAGGGCGCAAAAGATTAGGGGTGCATTTCGGGTTGTCATCCTCAGCAACCCCCCCCCCCCCCACACACACACACAAACATACACACTGCTGGCCATTGCTCTCCCACTGCCACTTTTTATGTTTTCTCAGCAGCGGCAGTGGCGGCCCCAGCAGCAGCAGAGCAGACCTGACCTTAAATTGTAAAAATCCCAGGTGGCTCTTTCTGACTCCATGCTTGCATGCAGATCTGGCCCCTCCCTCCTCTGACATAGACAGTCAGAGGAGGGAGGGACCAGACCAGCCATTCAAGCGCAGAGTCAGAAAGACCCGTGTTTGAATGGCTGGTCTGCTCCCTCCCTCCTCTGCCACACCTGCATCAGAGGAGGGAGGGAGGGACCAGGCCTGCCTGCAAGCACACAGTCAGAAAAGACCTGCCTGTTTTTTGTTTTTGTTTTTTTGTAATTTGAGGTCAGCTCTGCTCTACTGATGGTGATGAGAAAAAACAAAACGTGGCAGCGACAGGGCAATAGCAGGCGGCATGGGGGGATCCAAGGCCAGCTACCTGAAATGCACTCCTAATCTTTAACCCACATTTGAATAGTTGGTCTGGTCCCCCCTCCCCCCCCCCCTCCTCTGATGCAAACCTTTATATACAGGGTGGCCAAAAAAAAGTGAGAACATCTCGTAGCATATAAGTTATTTAAAAATTCAAAAAGACAGATGTAAACGATTTGAAATTTAAAAAAAAAAGATGGTGACCAGAAATTGTCAAAATAAAGACGTTATATAGCTAAAAAAAGCTAAATAAGTAAACTATTTAAGCTTTTAATTTATGAGATGTTCTCACTTTTTTTGGGCCACCCTGAATATTTTTAAATTTGAAGTTAAGTGTGCTCTGCTGTTGCTGGCACCACTGCTGATGAGAAAACACAAAAGGTTGCAGTGGCAGGGAAGGGCAGGCAGCCGGCTGGACATGGAGGTGTGGGGGAGATGGGGGGGATGCGCCAGATGTGCAAGTCACACAGGGCGCAATGATGGCTTGCTACGGCACTGATGCAGCCTATCCAGAAAAGAGCAGCATGGTAAATACTGCAGTAGCCCTAGAACATTTATATACCTATCTAGAAAACCAAACAAGCCAGGTGAATACCAAACCCTACTTAGAAAATCCATGCTAACAAAAGATATAGCCTCAGTCACACATGCAGAACACAAATAGATCCTCGCCATGTAGAGAATATATTACCACAAACTAAAAATAGATGGGGGGGGGGGGAGATTCAAATCCATTTAAGAGGTTTGCAGACACAGTTAGTGCCACTGAATATCCCTGGATGCCACCGTTAAACTCCTCGATACTAGTTGGGTGGAGCAGAGACAGCACACAGGGATACTGTAGTTACTTACCTGTAACAGGTGTTCTCCATGAACAGCAGGAATAAGCCCTCACATATGGGTGACATCATTGATGGAGCCCATGCAAAACGCTCCCTAGTTTTCATTGAAAGTTTTTGGGAGCTGCACCGCACATGTGTGCCTGCCTTCCCACCTGCCATGGCGCTATCTTCTCCAGTCAAGTTTCAAAGCAGTAGTCAAGAAAAAAACTCTTCAGGGAGGGTTATGAGGATCTATTCCTGCTGTTCGTGGAGAAAGCATTGTTACAGGTGTTCTCCAGGGACAGCAGGAATCAGCTGTCACATATGGATGACATCTGTGCTGAAGGAGCCCGCGCGGAAGCATCTCCCCAGATTTCAAAGAAAGCCTTTGGGAGATGCACCATGCATATGTGGTCCCCTTCCCACCAAAGAGTGCCATTTTGCCTCAGTCTAATGACATAGCTAAGACGGCAAAAATAAAATATGGTAAAGAAGCAACTGATTCCTGCTGTTCCCTGACAACATCTTTACAAGTGAGTAGCTAAGCTTTCTCTGGGAACAAGCAGGAAGTCAGTTCTCACATATGGGACTCCCCAGCTACAGGCTACCAAGAATCTGTAATAACATCACAGCAGCCTGCAAAGGGTGAGCTGTGATCAGCAGCCATTGAGTCCCTACTGAGAGACTCCCACAAGACCCGAGTGTCCGGCAGGGAACCAGCTCTCCAGTAGCCTGAACACAGAAGGGTTGGAAGGCAGGCGTTGCCTACACCCTGAAGAGATTATGGAATATGGCCTAGCCAAAGGCGCTATCCAGTCAGGACTCCATTCCAGGCAGTAGTGAGCTGCGAAGATATGGACCGAAGATCAGGTGATGGCCTGGCAGATTTCCATCACAGGTAAGGAACACAGATTTGCCACGAAAGTGGCCATGGCCCTGATGTGGTGCGCCATGATCCCATGGTCCAGTGAGATCAGTGAGATCCATGCTTGCTGGTGGGCAAGGGTAATGCAGTCTGCCAGCCAAGTGAACAGAGTTTGCTTAGTCTCTGGGAGCCCCAGGCAGCTGGGGTCATAGGATACAAAAAGCTGTGGTGCTTTGTGATGGCCCCGAGTCCATTGCAGATAAAAGGACAGGGCTCTCATAATCCAGATTGTGGAGTACGGTCTCCACCCTACTGGCATGAGGCCTCAGAAATTAGGTAGGGAGCACTACCTGCTGGTTGAGGTAGAATGGGGACATCACCTTCGGCAGAAACTTGGGGTGTGTGCAGATTACCACTCTGTTCTTGTAGAACCTCGTGTAGGGTGGTTCTGCCATCAGATCCTGGAGCTCGCTGACTGCATGCTGATGTGAGTGCTACCAGGAAGGTGACTTTCCAGGACAGATACCGGAGATGGCAGGTAGACAGAGATCCCACTGCTGAAGGGTGGACAGGAGATTTGGATAACATGAGGCCCTGCAGGAATCGGGACATAAGGGGCTGAGCTGAGAGTGGTTTTACCTCAATTGAATGGTGAGGCACTGTGATGGCACTCAGGTGTACTCTGACTTTATTGACCTCAGTCCCTCCTGCAATAGGTGAAGCAGGTACTGGGGCACCACTTGCACTGAGCAGGAGAATGGGTTTGCCCGCCTTTCTGTGCACTACACTGAGAATCGGCATCACTTGAAGGCATATGCCCTTCTTGTGGAGGCCTTACAAGAGGCCAGAAGAATCTCTTCCACTTCCTGTGGGAGGTTGAAAGGGGCTAACACTACTCTTTCAGCAGCCAAGCTGCAAATGAGAGGGACCCCAGGTTGGGGCTATAAGATAGAGCCCTGCTACTGTGAGAGTAGCCCTGGGGCATGGTCCAAGGGAATCGGCAACACCGCTGATAGTGAGAGAAACTGTGGGAACCAGGACTGCCTGGGCCAACGAGGGGCTATCATCATTAGTGATGCTCTATCGTGCTGGGCCTTGAATAGTGTCTTGGCTACCAGGGATATCTGTGGGAAGGCATACAGGAGGCCTTCCGTCCTTGGGATGAGGAACGCATCCACTGCCACCCAGGACAGGTGCTGGTGGGAGCAGAATCAGGGCAACTGCATGTTGTCCAGACTGGCAAACGGGTCCATCAGGGGGATGCCCCAGAGCCAAAACAGCCATGAGACTACTACTGGATCCAGGTGCTACTCTTGCAGCTGGAGGACCCTGCTCAAATCATCCAGGGCATTGTCCTGGCCCTGGAGGTATACCGCTGTTAGGAGCATCCCTTTGTGTGCAGCATAGGCGTAGAGAGCTACTGCCTCCTGCTAGAGGGGATAGATCCCTGTTCCCCCCCCCCTGTTTGTTCATGTAGAACACTGCGACCTGATTGTCGGTCTTGATCGGCACTGAGTGGTGCTGCAGCTGGTGGTGGAAGGCTCAGAGAGCTAAGTATTCAGGATTCCCTCTGGGACCAGGTGCCTTGCATCTGGAGGCTCTCGCAACCTTCTGGGCATTGGATGCCTGGAAGGGCATCCCAGCCTGAAGGTGATGTGGAATCTGCCACCATCTGAGGGAGTCTGTCAACTGATGGGACACCTTCACTCTGTCCCTGAACCTGCCCTGTGGCTTGTGTCCACTGAGAGCAGAGGCACCACTGGGCTGCTCTCATGTGCAGGTAGGCATATGGGTCACGTGAACTATGGAGGCCATGTGTCCCAACAGGCAGAGTAGGAGGCTGGCCAGTACTGCCCAGTACTGGCTTACCTCTGTAGCTAATTCCCTGAGGCATTCTGTCCTCTCCTGAGGGAGGAAGGCTTTTGCCTGGAGGGTATTTAGCTGCACCCCTATGAATTCTAGGTGCTGGACCAGAGTGAGGTGGGACTTGGAGTAGTTTATGACAAACCCCAGGTGCTGAAGGGTGTTGATGGTGCAACTGGTGGCGCATTGAGCCTCTACAGCCGTGTCCCCCTTTATGAGCCAGTTATCCAGGTAAGGGAAGACTATGGCCCCTTGGAGCCTGAGGTGGGCTGCGACCACTGTGAAGACCCTTGATGACAAGGCTGGACCAAACTTCAGCACCATGTATTGGTAATGCTGCCCCCCCCCCCCCACCGTGACCCGGAGGTATTTTCTGTGGCTGGGATGAATTAGAATGTGTATGTAGGCATCCTTTAGGTCTAAGGAGCATAGCCAATCTCCCTGCTCGAGGAATGGCAGTAGTGTCTCAAGGGAGAGCATCTTGATCTTCTCCCTGACCAGAAACATGTTGAGCTCTTGCAGGTCCAGGATGGGCCTGAGACCCCCTGTCCTCTTGGGGATGAGGATATACCTAGAGTAGAAGCCTGTGCCTCAGAGATGTTTCAGCACTAGCTCCATTGCTTTGTCATTGATTAAGTCCGCTAGCTCGGTGAGAAGCAGCATCTGGTGAAGAAGAGGTCTGGTGGGCTCTCCTGGGAAGTACAAGGTTGGCATACTCTGTAGGTGGAGGAGGTAGCCCTCCTTGACCATTTGTAGCACTCAAGTATTGGTGGTGATGGCTGTTGACCTCTGGGCAATCAGGGCTAGGCACCCCCCCTGTGGGTAGCAGAGGACCCCCTAGGGGTGGAGAGGTCATGCCAAGGACAGTCAAAAACTCCCCACAGGCTGGGCCAGGGCCCGTGCCAGTGCCGGTGCCTGAGACAAGAGTCTTTTGTTTTCTGAGACCGTGTCCCTGGTCTTTTTGCTGCTGGCCCTGTTGAGGGGTCAAGAAGTCCTGGAAGTATGATGTACCATTAAACCCCCCTTCTTCCTTGGTAAGAAGGGCTTTTTCCCCAGGGCTTTCTTCTGGGGTTTCACCAAGGTCTTCTTTGAGCGTCTGGTTCTCACTATAAGCTTGGTTTCTACCTCCAGCCTTATCTGCTATGGGTTTTCCAAATAGGCCCTTTCCTATGCAGGGGACATCAATCAGTTTGTCCTGCACCCATTGCTTTGGGTTGGACAACTGCAGCCATGCTTGGCATCATGCCCTGATGCCTACAGTGTCTACCCTGACCGATGACTTGAAGCCATCCTAGGCTGCTTGGGACAAAATCTTTGAGCAGTCTTTTACCGCCAAGGTCAGAGTCTTAAACCTCTATAGGGGTTCCCCATCGAGGCCTGCCAAGAATCTACCAAGCTCCTTCGACAGTTTCTTCGGGTACATGCCACTATAGAGCTGATAGGACTGGATTCGGCAAGTTAGCGTTGAGCCCTGAAAGGCCTTCTGGCCAAGGGCTTCAAGGGTTCAGACCTCCCTGCCAGGTGGGACCAACAAATCATTTTTTTGGCTTTTAAGCCAATGTATGGCTGATTCCATGACTATTGAGTTGTGGGGAAGCTTGGTCTTTTGAAACCCAGGGCTTCGGCATACCCGGTACATGGCATCTAGGTGCCTACTGATTGGTACTGATGCTGGTGCTTCCCACATCCAGAAGAGGAGGCAGTCAAGGATCAAGGGTACTGGTGTACCGTAAGGGTTTTCCTTGTATTGGAATATTTCTAATTCCTCGGTATGTAGATCCTCCTCAGCCTCGGTCTCAATAGTGAGAGCCTTGGCTATGTCCCTCATGAAATCGAGAAAAGTGATGTCCTCGGGCGGGGAATAGTGTCACGTCATCAGAGGAGATGGGTCAGAGGGCACATCTCAGTGTCGCTTCTTGTCTGAGGAATTTTTGTCCTCTGTCTCCCATTCGGACAAAGTCGGAGTATGAATCCGATGCCGCAATCACCTCAGTCAAGGTCCACTTGAAGCAGTCCATGACCTCCAGAGGATCTGTGGTCCAAGCCGCTGGCACTCGCCAGGGAGGACCGGTGCCCCGAGGAACGGGACCGGGACCTCATCCAATACCAGGGGATCTCTTGAGGTTGGTGGCGCTCAAGGGCCGGTTCAATGTCTGGGGAAGCCCTCAATGTCGAGGGTTCCATTGTCTGGGCAGACGAACCAGACGAGATGGACATGAACGCCTGCTGCATGACCACTAGGGCAGATATACTGCTCTCTAGAGCTGCCATTCTGGTCTCCATATCAGTTGGCTCCGCAGTCTTCAACGCAGGCACCAAAGACTTTGGGCCTGGTGTCTGTAATATCAAGGGGGAGTCCTCGATGAGGATGGCCTCGGAGGTTTGAGGTCAGTCGGCAGGTGCCGACGACTACTTAAGTGGCAGATTGGAAGGCCGCTCCTGCCCCAACTCCTTGGACTCATGCCTGGAACTGCAGGTCCTGGGGTGGAATTTCCCCTTCTTTCAGGATCTGTCCTCCAAGGTGGTCTTTGAGGATTTCTTCTGCTTGTGCTCCACCTCCGGGGATTTCCGCTCAGAGGAACCATGGCCATGGGACTCCGAAGAGGCTCTGGATTCCCAGGGTACCAAGATATCAGAGGGGACCCTGGAGCATGGTGTCACTGGAGACTCCAGCGCTGAGTCGGACTTCTGAAAAAATGTACCCGCTTCTGATGGCAACTCTTTAAGGACTTTGAGGTCATGGTTCTGCAAAGTTCGCAGTCAGAGTCGTTATGCTCTGTGGTGATGAGACGGTAATAGAGCTCAAGAAAGTGGAAAAAAACCAGCCATTCACTTCTGAGCAGAGAAATAGTTCAGGGAGTTTTTGGGTTAAAACTCCGGTTAAGAAAAAAAACTGCATTCACAGAGCTGTTGAGAGTGAGCCACTCCTCAGCTCCAAGGTAACCAGGGGAGGTGACGAGGAATGCTTGGGGGTGGAGTTGGATGCCATAGGACAGTCTCACTCATATAAGCTCAGGGAAGCAGGAAGGAAAAGGTATGCATCCACCGGGGAGGAGGTTTCCACCAAGAAGGGAGAGTCTACCAGGAGAGTAGAGACTTCCAGAGAGTCTGGTGAGGAAGCAGGGAATGAGGAGACCAGGAGAAGACCTGAGAGAGGAAGGTGCTCCAGGAGCTGTCTCAAGAGAAATCCCTATTGCACCCAGCATACAGAAAACTCTAGCACTGAAGAGAGCCCAGCTGGTAGGGGAATTTACAGCTGGCCTGGAAGACAGGAAAGTTCATTCTGTGGGAGATGCTGGTTGTGAGCAAGGTACGGGACTGTCTTTAAGAGAGCTTGGGGGAAGTGTTTCATCTTCAGCAAAGCCTGGGAAAAGACTAATTGCTGGGAAAAAGGTGAGCACATTAGAAGCCTTAAACTGCTAAAGAATAATGAACTCCTCTGTCCTCCCACTGTTACTCAGCGGGGAGAAGAATCCCAGTGAGGAAAGGTTTTAAAGTTACTAGAGAAACTAAAACCTGCTGTTTCACACGCTGAGCCCAGCCAGGTGCCAATTGACCTAGATGAGGAAAGCATGCAAATAGATGAGTGTGTTTCAGATAACGTTTCCTCTGATTCTGAAATGGATTGCTCATTCTGTGTAAGACAGAAGTGACAAGGCTATAGGGTTTTAAAGTTGTAAAAAAAACCCAGAAGCTTTCCTAACTGCATGACCTGCTGGAGAATTGGGTTAAATGAAGTGCTAACATTTTGAGCTGAACAGAGATGTTCAAAGGGGTCATGTGGAGCCTTGAACCCAAGATGCAAATGTTAGCCGCTTGAAGAAAAGAATATAAATGTTAGCAGCTTGAATGTAAAGAATACAAATGATAGCAGCTTAATGTGAAGAATGCAAATGTTTAACAGCTTGAATTGAAGAAGTTAAGGTGCAGTCTAGAGCGCTGTGGAAACCTGGGTTTGTGCTAGACCCAGCTGGGAACCTGGAGCTCTGATCTCTGCTGAAGAAAAAGTCTTTATTGCTGGTTTAAAACAAGCTGTCTGAAACAATGCTACATTGACTGTTCTGAAAGTTTGCTGTGAAGTTTTGTTGCCTTTGTTTTTCAATGGAGAAGTATCCGACTTTGCTTTGCTGTATATTTGAACTCCTTAAAAAGTTCATTGGCTAGGAAAAGAAAATTATAATTTCCTGTTTGTCTTTTTGAAACCCCTCGGCTATTCTTTATTGCACAACTACACTATCCAGATGCTGCGGCTCTGGACCTAAGCTGACAAAAGGGACATTAAGAGGTACGTCCACTGCTCCTAGGCAACCGCCTAACCAGTAGTGGGCGCTACAGCTCCAAGTTGAGGCATTGGAGTCAGCAGTCATGTCGGTCGGTGAGTGACATCATTTTGCCACACCAGTCACACTTTTTGAAGCCACTGGAAGTCTTTGGAAAAAGGGGGTCCCCGCTGTCCGGCAGCGGTCCGAGGCCTTCAGCTGAAAAAGGGTGTGAATGCCAGTCGTGGAACACCTCGATGGAAAAAAGGGAAAAAATGAATGAATGAACCCGAGGAGTGATGCTAAGGCAATCTGGCTTGGGGGCGGGAAGGAACCGGTACACAAACCAGACAAAACTTAACAACAGAAAGTACACTTTTTACGGGGGGAAACTGGACAACGTCCGATGGGCTCAGTGGGGAAAAAAGGAGATTGAGGCAAGATGACACCCTTGGGCGGGAAGGGGACCACGCATACGTGGTGCATCTCCCAAAGGCTTTCTTTGAAAGCTAAGGAGGTGCTTCCGCATGGGCTCCGTCAGGGCAGACGTCACCCATACATGAGGACTGACTTCTTGTTCGATCATGGAGAATACTTGCTACAGGTGAGTAACTATGCTTTCTCTGTGAACAAACAGGAAGTCAGTCCTCACATATGGGACTCCCAAGCTACAGGCTTCCAAAAATAGAGGAGGCCCAAGCCCAACAGGGGCAACAAAACTGGAGAAGAATATGAAGGTAGTTCCTCTAGGGTCTCCATCAATTCAGCATTCTCAGTGAACAGCGCACTGAGATTAGTCAACTTTTACAGGTAGCCTGGATGGACAGAAGGGCCGATGGGCAGAAGTTGGATTTAATAGCTAAAATGGTGCTGGAGCATGACCTGGCTGAAGTTGCTGTCCCATTGAGAATTCCATTCCAGACAGTAGTGTGCTGTAAACATGTGGGCCGAAGACCACATGGCAGCCTTACAGATTTCCTCCATGGAGGCTGAGCACAGGTTAGCAATCGAAGCAGCCATGGCTTCAATATTATGAGCCATGACATGACCCTCATGGCTCAGACCAGCCTGTGAATACACCAAGATAATACAATCTGCCAACCACAGGACAGCATGCGCTTAGAGACAGCAGTCCTCAACTTACTATGGTCAAATGAGATGAATAGCTGCGTGGACCGCCGGTGGGTCTTGGTATGGTCTAGGTAAAAGGCCAAGATATGCTTACAGTCCAGCACGTGCAACACTGCCTCCCCTCAGTTGTCATGTAGCCTCAGGAAGAAAGTTGGCAAGACAATCGATGAGGTGGAAGCCAGAGACTACCTTCAGTAGAAATCATGGGTACGTTCACAACACCACCCAAATCTGGTGGACTCTGGTGTAAGGTGGGTGGGCCACCAGAACCTGGAGCTCACTGACACGGTGAGCCGACATGACCGCCACCAAGAACAGAACCTTCCAGGTCAAGTACTTAAGGAGGCAGGAGTCCAGCGGCTCAAAAGGAGTCCACATGAGCTGCATGAGGATTACATTGAGATCCCAAGCCACTATCGAGGGATTGATGGGGAGCTTTGAGAGAAGCAGACCATGCATTAATCAAGCCACCAGCGGGTGAGCCAAGACAGCTCGGCCCCCTGCACCATGATGGAAGGTGCCGATCATGCTAAGGTGAACCCGGACAGAGTTGGATTTCAGGCTGGGGTCCAAGAGGTACAGGAGGTACTCAAGAAAGTGATCCACTTCTTAGGAAAAGGGATCCAGCACCCTACCCTCGCACTAAACTGTGAACCTCCGCCACTTGAATGCATAAGCCCGACGCTCAAGTCCTTGTGCAATGCGAGAAGGAGATCCGTGACCTCGTCGGGTAGATTGGGCTCCAAAAGCATTACTCACTCAGCATTCAGGCTGTGAGGACCAAGGGCTGGACATTGGGGTACAACAGGGTCCCGTCCCCCCCATCCTGGGAGATGAGGTCCAGAATGCAGCCCAGACAGAGAGGATGGAGCAGCAGAAAGAACCACGGCTGCTAGGGCCAGTATGGGACAATGAAAATTATGGTGTCCTTGTTGCAGTTTCAGCAGCATTTTTTCCATGAGAGGGATTGGAGGGAAGGTGTAAAGCAGACCCACTCCCCAGTAGAGGAGGAAGGCATCTGAGGCCACCCAGACACTGACCGGCCTTCTGGAGCAGAATCAATCCACTTGGGTATTCTGTGACATGGCAATGAGATTGATCATGGGAGTGCCCTACTTCTGGATGATGTGTTCCACTATGCCCTTCTGGAGACTCCACTCGTTCAACTTGAGGACTCTGCTTAACTAATCCACCAGGACACTGAGCTCATTGGACAGGTAAGTCACTTAGAGCTCTATCCCGTGATGCAGTGCAAACTTTCATAGCTGGACCGCTTCCCAGCAGAGGAAGTACGAGCCTATATTTATTTATTTTATTATTTTTTTTATTTAGCTGTATTTATATCCCGCTTTTCACCGGGTCAAAGCGGTCAATTGGGGGATACATTTAACACGAGGGGATATGAGACACACACATTAATACATACAGGGAACATGGGCATTGGAGGGTTAAGTGGCTTGCCCAAGACCACAAGGAGTGCCTATAGGACTAGAAATCCCAACCCCTCCGGCCTGAGATTGCTGTCCCCAGGTGGGACTTGAACCCCCGACCTTCCGGCCTGAAGTACCTTGTCCTAACCACTAGACCACGCCTCCCTATACCTCCCTGCTTGTTGACATAGAACATTACCACCTGGTTGTCTGTCTGGATCAGGATGACCTGGTTTGCCAGGTTTGACTGGAAGGCCCAGAGGATATTTGCTATGACCCACAACTCAAGGAAGTCTATCTGGTGCAGGCTTTCCTGCTCAGACCAGAGGCCCTGTGTTTGCAGGCTGTCCAGGTGAGCCCCTACCCTAGCTTGGACATATCTGTTGTCAGCGTCCGATGAGAGGACTCTGCACAGAACAGAAAGACCTGAAGTATGTTCAGCGGGTCTAACCACCAGCCAAAGCACAGTGATTGCTACCCTGTCCCGAAGGTGGCCCATGGCCTGCTTCCATTGCATGCAGAGGGTCCACATGAATAGGTGGGCCAGGGGGGTGCCAAGCACCTTCAGCATCCCCCTGGCCATGGTGTAGCACTGACTGCACGCTGCCAATGCCACATGTTGTCAAACACCTCTGTCAGCCACTGCATCTGGTCTAGTGGCAGAAACGCCCTGGCTCAAGTATCAAGGAGGGCCTGATGAACTCTAGCTGTTATGTGGGCTGGAGATGGGTCTTGGGGTAGTTGATGATGAACCCCAACCACTTGTGGACCTGTATGGTGAGGTGGCAGACTGCTGGACAGCATCCAGAGTGGGCCTTTAATGAGCCAGTTGACAAATAGGTGGCTATGTCACAAGGCACTTGGTGAAGACCTGAGGCACTGAGGCCAGCCCAAAGGGTAGCACCCAGTACTGATAGTGCTGGTCTTCCAGCATGAATCTGACATATTTTCTGTGACTTGGGTGGATCGGAATGTGTGTGTATGCATTTGAGATCCAAGGAGCATAGCCAGTCATCTTTTAGGAGGTATGGAAGCAATGTCCCCAGGGAGACCATCTTGAGCAGTTCGTACACGAGAAACCGGTTGAGGTTGCGGAGATCGAGAATGGGTCAAACCCCCCTGACTTTATGGGGACTAGGAAGTACCTTGAGTAAAACCTCTTTTCAGTCTGCATCAGAAGAAGTGGCTTCAATGGCGAAGTCTGTCAAAAGAGTGGTGACCTCCTTCTGCAACGAGTTTCGGTGCAGGGGTACTCTCCCTGGGCGAAGGGAGGTGACAACTAGGTGAAGTACAGTCGATAGCTCTGCTGGACGAGTTGCAGAGCCCAAGCATCCCAGGTGATGAAAGACCAACTGTGGGCAAAGTGGACAAGCTCTCCCATACCTAAAGGGGAACTTCAGCAGGTATGGGATGATTGGTTATGCTCCTGAGGAACACATCAAAAGCCCACTCCTAGCTTGGGCTGCAGGGCTGGTTGGGCTTTTTGAGGCTTGTCCCTCCACTGCTGGTGGGGGGTCTTTGCCTTCAGCTGATGCTCAGGGGCACCAGGTAGTACCGACATTGCCACAGGTATAAATCCTTCCTACTCTGGTACTTTTTACGCGAGTGGTCTGCAGTTTTCCTTGCGAGCCTGGAGAGCTTTATGTGCTCCTCAAGTTCTTCCACTTTCTCCTTAACTGGCTTCACGAACAAGTTCTTTCCAGTACAGGGGACATTGGCTAGCTTGTCCTGAACCCACTGCTGCAAGTCGGAGAACTGGAGCCAGGCCAGCTGTCGGGTGCCAATGCCTACCACCGCCACCCTGCAGGTGGATTTGAAGGCGCCATACATGGCTCACTTGGCATATTTGGAACAATCCTTGCTGTGGCCTATCAGGGCACTAAGGACTCAAGGTAGTCCAGAGGGACATGGACAGCAAACTCCACCAGGTCCGGCTTGATGTCTTTTAGGAACATGTCCAAATAAAGCTGTCAGGACAGCATCTGGGCCACCAGCATGGAGCCCTGGTAGCGTCACCTCCCAAAGGAGTCCAGGACTCTGACCTCCCACCCAGGGGGCACCAAGGAGTGAGTCTTGGTGCTCTTTATGCGCTTGAGGGTCGACAACCACTATGAAGTTATGCGGCAGCTGGGGCTTCTTGAAGTCCGGTGCCTTCTGGACACTGTACATTGAGTCCAGCCACCAGCTGTATGCAGAGAGCATGAGGGGACGCTCCCACAGTTGCAACAGTAGTCCCTTCAGGACATGTTACACTGGTGCTGTCACTACTTTCTTGAGTGCCTAAGTATACTGCAAGAGCTCGAGCTCTTCCACCCTCTGCTCATCCTCAGCCTCGAGGGAGAAGGGCATGGCCTTCGCCATATCCCATATGAAGTCCTGGAAGGACATATCCTTGCGCTGCTTGTGTGGAGGGGACAGGTCTGAAAGTAGATCAGGGGACTGCCTGTCTGAGATGTCTGAGCCTTCCTTGGTATCCCAGTCCTCCGACTCGGACTCTGAGAGAAATCAAAGTAATGCTGGGTTTCCTCCCACCTCCTGCCCCAGTCATGCAGGGAGGGTGGGTGGCAGTGGGAGCCCTGGCATCCCGCACACACACGGGGATGCCCACTAACATTGGACTCTGATATGCTTGACAAGGAGATCATCGTAGGAACCAGGGTCAATTCCAATCTCCTTCCCCCCCCCCATGCACCCACCTCTACTGGCAGTGCATTGGTCTCCAAAATGGGCTGGACAGAGTACGATGATGCCAAAGCCATCGCAGGGCCTGCATTTTGCAAGGTCAGAATCGCTGTCATTTGAGCCTCGAAGGGGACCAGGGCTGGAATAGGAACTTCGGCCACTGGTGTTGATGCCTCTGGCAGGGATTCCACAATGACAGGTTCATTGGGAGACATCCAGCAGCCCTCGAGGGCTATGTGGGTTGATTTCTCCTTTCTGCGAGTCGATTCCTCTCATTAGGGAACTAGGTGGACTGCTCCCAGCCCTCAGTGTCCATGTTGTGCTGAGAAGGACTGCGGTGCTGATCTACCTTGGGATTGTCCCGGTGCTCAGGGACCCCTTTCGACACTGACGGGATCAGTATTAGGTCCCTCCTCACTGCAGATTGGACATTGAGCTTGCGCTCAGTGCCCCGGCCTCTTGGTTCTGACTGTTTTTCGGATGTCACGCCCAGATGAAGTCTCAGCTGGACTCTGTGATGGAGTTGATGCTGAGGCAAGGATGCTGAATCTGACATTCCAAAGAGGGATTCCTTCTGTTTTCCCATCTGTAGGCAAATGTTGCAGGATGCGTACTGGTGATTAGGCCCAAGGCACTGCAGGCACCAATTGTGCCTGTCCGTGACCGAAATAGTGCGTCCACATTTTGTGCACGTCTTAAAGCTGCTCACTGGCTTAGACCGCCTCGGCGAGGTCGAAGGCCTCGATTGTGAAGGCAGACAAAGGCCCGGACAAGAGAAAAAAAAAAAAGAGAAATGAAAATGAAAAAAATTGGCTGGGAACCGATTAACCGATGACAGGAGGTGAAAACACTCATATAAGGCAGATACCACGAGGATAAAGAGAAGAATATTTTTCCACTAGTGCAGGCCCCCTCTCCAATCTCCCCCCCCCCCCCCCATGTCCAGCATTAGCCCTCTCTCCTCCTCTCCATTCCCCCCATTTTCAGCATTGGCCCTCTCTCCTCCTATCCCCTTCTCCCATTTCCAGCATCAATCCTCTACCTTTCCTCCCCCCTTCTGATGTCCAACATCTGCTCTTCCTACCCTTCCCCCCCCTAGTCTGCCACTGATGCGCTTCTCAGCAGCAGAGCAGTGGCAGCAATTGCAAAAAACAGAGCGGGGTCTTTTCACTCCAGTGTGCTCTGAAGGCCTTGCCAGTCCCATCCCCAGATGCATTTTGTGTCAGAGTGGGGCAGAACTAGCAAGAACCTCCAAGTGCGCTGGAGTAGCAAAGACCCTGCACTTTTGTGTTTGTTTTTTTTTTTTTTTTTAACTGACAGCCTGCCGCCATGCTGCTGTTTCTCACTGGGTCTGGATTGGCAGCAGCAGCAGGAGAGGGGAACGATGCCAACACCACTGTCACAGACCTGGGCAAAATGGCGGCAGTGGTGGTGCCTCTCTCAACAATTTTACTTTTCAACAAAGGCAGAGTGAGGCGGCGCCACTGAGATGTTTTGGTGGCATATTTTTAGTGTTCCCAAAACTTTGCCACCTGAGACAGCCTAATGGTAGAACTGCCCCCGGTTGTCATATTAGTCCATTTGGATAGGTGCAAATAAGGGTCAACAAAAGTTGTAGGTGATACCTTTTTACTAGAGCACCTTAATGTATCTTTGATAAGCTTTTGAGAGTTATCCTATCTTTATCAGGTCATTGAAGAAGCAGTGCAGTTACACTGGGTTTAAATGGTACAGACTCATGTAGGTCTTAAGCTATCTGCGTATGTAATTTCAGCTTGGTGAATGGGGATAGCAGGCTAGAGAGAGGTGATAAAACAGTGACGCCATACAGTTCAAGGGCCCTGTATCTGATAATGTGTGAAAACACCAGTGTCTGGGTCCTTTTGCATCACTTTCAAAGTGTTTCATCATTCTAATTTCAAATGTGTTCCATTCCTGTGTACTTCTGAAGTAGTGCTCTTCCTTTTGAGAAATGTTCACCTACTGAGCTATCATTCTGTTTTTCTTCTCTGTAATTGTTTATGGCTGGTCTCTGAAGATTGATACGTGTCCTCAATTTTTGGCCTGTTTTTCCAATGTAGCCACCCCTCTTCACATATTTTGCATTGGATCACACCATACACTCAAAGAGAAGCATAGATGTGACCATTTTGTTCTGAATGTCTTTCCCATGTGGGTAGCTGTAGGCAGGGCCAGTGCATGGGTTTGAGGTACCCTAGGTGAATCTCCTTATCAGTGCCACCCCTGCTGCACCCCTACACCCACTGCTGATGCTACTGCGCCTCTCCGAGATATGCAGCAGCAATACGTTTAAAACGGCACCACAGCTCCAGAGTTACCTTCTGTTGTGATGCGGCAGTGCCAATCACGCTTCCACACCCCTCTGATTCCCCTTCTGGCCTGTTAAAGGACACGGAATTCTTGAAGGGGCAGAAGTGCGATCGGCACCACAGTGCTAAAACAGAAGGTACCTCCGGTGGCAGTGCTGGCAATGGGCGTCCCCTGACCATTGGTGCTCTAGGTGACCACCTACTTTGCCTAATGGTCGTGCTGGCCCTGGCTGTAGGGCTGTGTGATATGTGCTGACATAACCTGCATTGTGGTATCTCGCAAGTTTCCCCCCTCCCCCCAGTTTCTTCTATTTGGGATTCTGTTTGGCATTTACTTCTTACAAGTTTGTGTTGCAGGATAGGTGGTAGGTAGAAGATTAGAACTGGGGAGGGCAGGGAAGATTTCTTTTAGCAATTCATCCTCTAGAAATAGAATCTGAAGATTTTCCTTAGGTTTTCTAGTTCTGGATTATATGTTACTAGAAGTGGTACATGTTCCATGGTTTCCCTTCCCTGTATTGACTGTAGTAGGTTTTCCCTAGATGTTGTTTTGAGTGAGGATGCAGTTTTCATGGAGATGATTTTGGGGTGATGATCATCTTTTTTAATGGACTCCTTTAGAACTTTAAGATAGGAACATAAGGAATACTGGGTCAGACCAAGGCCCATCAAGCCCAGTATCCTTCTTCCAACAGTGGCCAATCCAGGTCACAAGTACCTGGCAGGTTCCCAAAAGGCACACAGGTTCTACAAAGCTTGTATTGAGGCAAACAGTGGACTTCCCGGGTCCTCTTTAATACTGTTTTATGGATCTTTCTTCCAGGAACTTGTCCAAAATCTTTTTAAAACCCAGCTACACTAACAGCTTTTACTACATCCTCAGTAATGAATTTCAGAGTTTGATTATGTGTTGAGTGAAAAAATATTAAGAACATAAGAACATAAGATATGCCATACTGGGTCAGACCAAGGTCCATCAAGCCCAGTATTCTGTTTCCAACAGTGGCCAATCTAGGTCATATGTACCTAGCAGTTTCCCCAAGAGACACAAGTTCCATAATGCTTGTACTGTGTCAAGCATTGATATCTTCGGTCACTTCTTAATAATGGTTTATGGACCTTTCCTCCAGGAACTTTCCAAACCTTTTTTAAACCCAGCTACACTAACAGCCTTTACTACATCCTCCGGTAACAAATTCCAGAATTTGATTACACGTTGAGTGAAAAAATATTTTCTTTTATTAGTCTTAAATAGTTTACCCTGTAGCTTCATTGCATGTCCCTTAGTCTTTCTATATTCTGATAAGGTAAACAATCGATCTACGTTTACCCGTTCCACTCCGTTCATTAATTTATAGACTTCTATCATATCTCCCCTCAGCCGTCTCTTTTCCAGGTTAAAGAGCCCTAGCCTTTTTAGCCTTTCTTCATAGGAGTATCCTTCCATCCCCTTTACCATTTTGGTGGCTCTTCTCTGTACCTTTTCTAAAATCGCTATATCCTTTTTAAGATACGGCGACCAGATTTGCACACAGTATTCAAGGTGCGGTCTCACCATGGAACGATATAGAGGCATTATAATATCTTTTGTTTTATTTTCCATTCCTTTCCTTATCATACCTAGCATTCTATTTGCTCTCTTGGCCGCCGCTGCACACTGGGCCGAGGGTTTTAACATGTTATCCACAATGACGCCTAAATCTTTTTCCTGGGTGGTGGTTCCTAATGTGGAACCTTGCATCGTGTAACCATAGTTTGGGTTGTTCTTCCCTAGGTGCATAACCTTGCACTTGTCCACATTAAATTTCATCTGCCATTTTGATGCCCAGTCTTCCAATTTATCAAGATCCTCTTGCAATTTTTCACAATCCTCTTGGGTTTTAACAACTTTAAATAGTTTTGTGTCATCTGCAAATTTGATAACCTCACTCGTTATTCCACTTTCCAGGTCATTTATGAATATGTCAAAAAGCAGCGGACCCAGCACAGATCCCTGGGGTACACCACTATTCACCTTTCTCCATTGGGAAAATTGGCCATTTAGCCCTACCCTCTGCTTTCTATCTTTTAACCAGTTCCTGATCCACAATAGTACACTGCCTCCTATCCCATGACTCTTTAGTTTCGCCAAAAGTCTCTGATGAGGGACCTTGTCAAAGGCTTTCTGAAAGTCCAGATACACAATATCAATCGACTCACCTTTGTCCACCTGTTTATTCACTCCTTCAAAAAAACATAACAGATTAGTAAAACAAGATCTTCCTTGTCTAAAGCCATGTTGGCTGTCTCCCATTAGGTTGTGACTATCTACATGCTGAGTAATTTTATTCTTTATGATGGTTTCTACCATTTTTCCCGGTACTGACGTCAGGCTCACCGGTCTGTAGTTTCCCGGATCACCCCTGGAACCCTTTTTAAAAATTGGTGTTACATTGGCGATCCTCCAATCTTCAGGTATTAGAGATGATTTTAATGATAGTTCACAGATTACTGATAGCAGTTCTGCAATCTCATATTTCAGTTCTTTCAACACCCTTGGATGTATACCATCCAGCCCAGGTGATTTGCTACTCTTCAGTTTATCTAATAGTTGTAAGACATATTCCCGATGTATCGATATTTCCTTCAATTCTTCCGCACCTTTAAATACCACTTCAGTCATGGGTAACATCCCTACATCTTCCTCAGTAAAGACCGAAGCAAAGAATTCATTCAGTCTCTCCGCTATCGCCTTGTCGCCTCTTAGTACTCCTTTAACCCCTTTATCATCTAATGGACCAACTGTCTCTCTCACAGGTTTTTTGCTACGAATGTACTTGAAAAGGTCTTTATTTCGCGTTTTTGCTTCCGCAGCAAGCTTCTTCTCAAATTCTCTCTTTGCCTGCCTTATCAATGCCTTGCATTTGACTTTTCTGTTAGCGGTTACTTACTGCTAGGGTTCAGAGGTGACACTCCTTGGACACTCACCTAATGACTCCAAAGTGCTGCGGAATTACCCAGGATAGCCTTCCCTTGCTATACCCTCCCCTCCCCTCTCAGGCACACATACACATGCTAATAAGCATACAAAACCAATTGTAGCAGTGCTTAAACAAGAAATCTTTATTATAGAAGCTTTAATATATTATCTAAGTACACCTAGCAAGCAGATAGCATAAGCTTGTCTAATAAAAAACAGAGAGGTTAGTACAGTACACCTTCATGTCCTATACCCACTACTCTCCTGTACGGATTTTCTCCTACTTCCTTTATAGGCCTTCGAGCAGGTACACATGTATATTCTTATCTCTATTTTTTCTCTTTTTCATCATTTTATAGTTCATTTCCAGACTTCATGTCTCAGCTCTTTCTTCAGTATATGTTTCTTTTTAATTAACACATATCCTGCCCTTGGTGTGTTACATTTCTGTTATGATCACCTCCCTGCACATTCCTGCCTCCTTTCTTCAGTGCACTTTGTTCTTCAGTGTCTATATCTGTCCTTGAAGGTCAAAGACAACTGTACTGAACTTATTCACAGTTTCTCTATTAACCTTTGTGCTGATGTTATAGCAAACAGATTGGTAGGCCCTTATAAGTCTTAAATTGGTTATGTTGTAGCTTCATTGTGTGTCCCCTAGTCTTTATACTTTTTGATGGCATAACAATTAATCTACATTTACCAGTTCAATTCCATCACTAATTTATAAACCTCTATCATATCTCCCCTCAGCCATCTCCTGTCCAAGTTTAAAAGCCCTAACCTTTTAAGCCTCCCCTCATAGGGGTATCTTTCAATCCCCTTTACCATTTTGGTGGCTCTTGTCTGTATCTTTTCTAATTCTGCTATATCCTTTTTAAGATAAGGCAACCAGAATTACACACAATATTCAAGGTGTGGATGCACCAAGGAATAATACAGAGGCATTATAATATCATTGATTTTATTCTCCATTCCTTTCCTTACGATTTCTAGCAGTCTATTTGCTTTCTTGGCCACCTCTGCACACTAGGCAGAAGGTTTTAACCTATTATCCATGATGACACCTAAGTCTTTTTCCTGGGTGATGGAACCTAATATGAAACCTTGCATCATGTAATCATAATTTGGGTTGTTCCTTCCAAGGTGCATACCTTTGCAGTTGTCCGCATTAAATTTCATTTGCCATGTGAACGTCCAGTTTTCCAATGTATCAACTGCAATTTTTCACAAACTTCTTGTGTTTTAACAACGTTGAATAATTTTGTGTTATCTACAAATTTGATCACCTCACTCATTATTCCCATTTCCAGGTCATATATGAAGATGCTAAAAAGCAGCAGGCCCAGCACAGATCCCTGGGGTTCTCCACTATTCTCCATTCTCCATTGAGAAAATTGGACATTTAGCCCTAGTCTCTGCTTTCTAGCTTTTAACTGGTTCCTGATCCACAATACTACATTGCCTCTAAACCCATGACATTTTAATTTTGCCAAGAGTCTTTCATGAGGGACCTTGTCAAAGGCTCTCTGAAAATCCAGGTACACTGTATCAACTGGCTCACCTTGGTCTACCTGTTTATTCAGACATTCAAAAAAATATAACAGATTAGTAAGACAAGTCTTTACTTGGCTAAATCCATGTTGGCTTTCTCCCATTAAACCAGTGGTTCTCAACACAGTCCTCTGGGACCCCCAGGCCAGTCAAGATTTCAGTATATCCAAAATGAATATGCATGAGATACATCTGCATGCATTGCTTCAATTATATGCAGATCTATCTCATGCATATTCATTGCAGTTACCCTGAAAACCCAACTGGACTAGGTGTCCCAGAGGACTGGGTTGAGAAACACTGCATTAAACCATGATGTGAAATAATTTTATTCTTTATAATGGTTTCTACCATTTTGCCTGGTATCGATGTCAAGATCACCGTCTATAGTTTCCCGGATCCCCCCAGAACCCTTTTTAAATATTGACGTTACACTGGCCATTCTCCAATCTTCAGGTACTTCAGATGATTTTAATGATAGTTCACAGATTACTAATAATAGGTCTACAATCTCATCTTTCAGTTCTTTCAACACCCTTGGATGTATACTATCTGGTCCACGTGATTTACTACTCTTCAGTTTATCAAATACTTGTAATATATCTTCCTGGTTTATCGATATTTCTTTCAATTCTTCCAGTATATTACCTTTAAATACCATTTCAGGCATGGGTAATTTCCCAACATCATCTTCAGTAAAGACTGAAGCAAAGAATTCATTCAATCTCTCTTCTATGGCCTTGTCCTCCCTTAGCGCCCCTTTTAATCCTCTTTCATCTAATGGTCCAACTGACTCACAGGTTTTTTGATACAAATGTACTTGAAAAAGGTTTTATTATGCATTTTTGCTTCCATGGCAAGCTTTTTTTCAAATTCTCTCTTTGTCTGCCTTATCATTGCCTTGCATTTAACTTGCCAGTGCTTATGTTTCCCGTTTTTGTCATTTGGCTCCTTTTTCCATTTCCTGAAAAAAGCTTTGTTTGGCTACAACAGCCTCTCTGACCCTGCCTTTAAACCCTGCCTTTAACCATGCTGGCATTTTTTTGGCCTTCCTTCTACTTTTCTTAAAGCATGGAATACATCTGGTCTGGGCATCCAAGATAGTATTTTTAAGCAACACCCATTGTAAAGCACAGTTACTTACCTGTAACAGGTGATCTCTGGGAACAGCAGGAATAAGTCTTCACATATGGGTATCGTCGGTACCGACGGAGCCTGCGCCGGAACGCTCCCCAGCGTCCAAAAGGAAAGCTTTTGGGAGCATCCCACAGCGCCTGTGCGCTGCCTTCCCGCCTTTCCCAACCGCCTCTCTCCAGTTCGAGTTTTAAGCTGAGACAAAGAGAGAGAGAGGAAAGGAAAGATAGATAGAGAGATACAACTCCTAGGGGAGGTGGGTGGGTTGTGAAGACTTATTCCTGCTGTTCCCAGAGATCACCTGTTACAGGTAAGTAACTGTGCTATCTCCAGGAACAAGCAGGAATGAGTCTTCACATATGGGGACTCCCCAGCTAGAGATGCCAGGGAGATCCCTAAGGTTGTGAGTCCCTGAGAAGGGCTCTACCACCCCCCATGGAACTCGGGCATCCAACCAGGGATGGGGGGTAGGAGTTGATTAGGTATGGAACAGGTGTTTGAGAACAGCCTGACCAAACAAGGCATCCCGGCGGGAGTCCTTGTCCAAGCAGTAATGGGCTGTAAAGGTATGAACCGAGGCCCAGGTGGCCGCTCGACAGATTTGGTCGATGGACACAGAGTTCAGATGAGCCATAGAGGCTGCCATGGCCCTCACATTGTGAGCTGTGACATGGCCCTCCAGAGAAAGGTTCTTACTCTGGTAGGCGAAAGAAATACACTGAGCAATCCAATTGGACAGAGTTCTCTTAGAGACTGGAAGTCCTAAATGAGAAGGATCAAAAGCAACAAAGAGTTGAGAGGACTTTCTATGTTGCTATGTCCTTTGTAAGTAAAAAGCGAGCGCTCTCTTACAATCCAGGGTATGGAGATTCCTCTCTGCACTTGATGCATGAGGTCCTGGAAAAAAGACAGGTAAATACACCTCCTGGTTCAGATGAAAAGGTGAGACCACTTTAGGCATAAAGTGTGGATTAGTCCCGAGGACTACCTTGTCATGATGGAACCTTGTATAAGGAGGATTAGCCACCAAGGCTTGCAGCTCACTGATGCGGCGAGCTGAGGTGACTGCAATGAGAAAAATAACTTTCCAGGAAAGGAATTTCAAGGAGGTAGTGGCTAAGGGTTCAAAGGGTGGCTTCATAAGCTGGCCAAGAACCAAATTCAAGTCCCATGCTGCTGGAGGTGGTCTAATGGGAGGTTTAGTTAAAAGAAGGCCTCTCATGAATCTTGCAATAAGAGGATGAGAGGAAATAGGCTGTCCATTGAGAGGCTTAAGGGATGCTGCAATAGCACTCAAATGGACTCTTACTGAATTCGTTTTAAGGCCTGCATGGGATAAATGCAGCAAATACTCTAGTAAAGAATTCAGAGGTATTGCAAGAGGGTTAAGACCCTTCTCTGCACACCAAATGGTAAACCTTTTCCATTTAAAAGCATAGGAACGTCTAGTGGAAGGCTTTCTGGAAGCATGAAGGATATCCTTCACTTGCTGAGAAAGAGGCAAATCTTGAAGGTCTAGGCCTTCAGCAACCAGGCTCTGAGATGACGAGACTGGGGATTTGGGTGCCACAACGTTCCCTCCTCCTGGGATAGGAGGTCTGGAGCAGATCCCAAGTCCAGGGAGGGAGCTTGAGAGAGATGCAGAAGTAGAGGGTACCACACCTGGCGTGGCCAATGTGGTGCTATGAGGATCATAGACCCCCTGTCTCTCTGAAGTTTGAACAGTGTCTTGGGAATTAGGGGAATGGGTGGAAAGGCATAGAGGAAGTCTTGCCCCCAATGAAGGAGGAAGGCATCCCTGGCCTGAACTCCCTAACACAGAATCCTGGAACAGAACCGGGGAAGTTTGGCATTCCACGGACTTGCAAACAGGTCTATGTCTGGGGTACCCCAAATTCGGAAGATCCTGGCTATTTGGTCCCCATGAAGGGACAATTCGTGCGGAAGCAGAACTCGACTGAGTCTGTCTGCCCAAGAGTTTTGAACCCCTGGAAGATACACTGCCACGAGATGAATTTGATGCTCTCTGTCGAAGGTCCACAATCTCAAAGCTTCATTGCAAAGCGACAGAGAGCCAGTCCCGCCCTGCTTGTTCACGTAGAACATGATTACTTGGTTGTCCATGTGGATGAGGACTGTCTTGTAGCTGAGCAGGGTGTGGAAAACTCTGAGAGCTAGAAAGATTGCTCCGAGCTCTAAGAGGTTGATATGTAGAGATGTCTCCTGTGGAGACCAGATGCCCTGGGTGGAGAGATCTTGTAGATGAGCTCCCCAACCCCTTGGAGAGGCATCTGTTGTAAGGGTTGCTTGGGGTAGCAACTGTTGAAAGGGGGACCCCAGCAACAGATTTTGAGTGGACTTCCACCACTGGAGAGACCAAACGAGGCGACTGGAGGTTGCTATCTTGTCTGACAGGCACCCTGATGCCTGGGTCCATTGGGTGGATAGAGTCCACTGAGCTGCCCTCATGTGAAGGCGAGCATAAGGAACCACGTGCATGGTGGATGCCATGTGGCCTAACAGTTGTAACATCTCTCGAGCAGTTAAATGGGACTTTAACTGAATTTGTGAGGTTAACTGCACCAAGCATAGGCAACGGGCCTGGGGAAGATAGGCCCTTGCAGTTGTGGTATCCAGCAAGGCCCCTATGAACTCTAATGACTGAGTAGGGGTGAGATGTGATTTTGGGATGTTTATAACAAGTCCCAGATACTGAAGAACATGCCTTGTGCAGGCCAGGGAAGCCTGGGCCTCTGACTGGGATGGAGCTCGGATGAGCCAGTCGTCCAGATATGGGAATACAAATATTCCTAGAGTGCGTAGAAATGCAGCTACTACTGCCATGCATTTTGTGAACACTCTTGGAGCAGAGGCCAGACCGAAAGGAAGCACTCTGCATTGGTAGTGCTTTCCCTGATAAAGGAAGTGAAAGAACCTTCTGTGTGTTGGATGGATGAGGACATGGGTGTACGCATCCTTGAGATCTAGAGAACAAAGCCAATCCTGACTCTGAAGGTATGGAAGGAGAGCACCGAGAGAAATCATCTTGAATTTCTCCTTGTATAGAAACTTGTTCAATTCTCTGAGATCTAATATGGGTCTGTAGCCCCCTGTTTTCTTTGGGATAAGAAAATAGGGGGAGTAGAACCCTGAGCCCTGTTGAAGAAGGGGTACTTCTTCTATTGCCTTTTGGGCAAGAAGGGTAGCAATCTCCTGACCCAGAAGGTCGAGGAGAGATGTTGGAGAATTGAACTGTCTCACCATGGTGTGAGGAGGAAGGTTTAAGAAATGAAGCTTGTACCCCTCCCTTATGATGGAGAGGGTCCATTGCTCTGCTGTGATTTGTTCCCATCTGGGAGCAAAGTGAGCTAACCTTCCTGGAATGATGAGAGGCTCTGGTTTTTCTAGAGCCAGAAAGGCTAAGTTCTCTAGTTGGGCCACAGCAGTCCTTGTAGCCTTAGGCTTGACTTGTTTAGGTTGTTGCTGACGCTTTGCAGCAAAACGACCTGCAGAAGATGTCTGCTGACCATAAACAGGATAATATTTCCCCTTTTTGGGAAAGAAAGCCTTTTTGAATAACCTTTTCCTAACAGGAGCAGAAGTAGACTTTGAAAGTCTATCTAAAGCAGAATTCTCAGCATCCATCTGAGTGGCCTTTGCTTGCCAATCCTTGCCAAAAAGGTTTTCACCTGTACAAGGAAGATTTCCTAATACATCCTGGACCCAGGGTTCCAAATCAGAAGCTTGTAACCAAGCAACTCTGCGTGCACCTATGGCAATAGCCGAGGCTCTGCTGGCACACTCAAAAGAGTCAAAGGCTGCACGGTTGGAAAATTTGGAAACATCCTGGGCATGTTTAAGCCAGGTGAGAAACTCCTCCCTTTTATCTTCTGAGATAAAAGGAGATAAAGTTAGCAGATGATCTGTAACTTCTTTTAGAAACATCCCTTATAGAGACTATATGAGTTGATTCTGGCAACAAGCACATTGGCCTGGAAAATTCTCCGGCCAAAAGCATTTAAGGTCCTGCATTCTCTTCCTGGAGGATTAGATGAGTGCCTTTTTGCACTCTTTATCTTCTTCATAGCAGACTCCACCACAATAGAGTGGTGAGGAAGCTGAGTCTTATGAAAGCCAGGACAAGGAGGAACACGGTACATGGTGTCCAATCTACGAGAATGAGGGGAGGTGGTGAGAGGAGTCTCCCATATGCCCAACATGTGATCATAAAGGATCTCATGAATTGGTAAAGTAGCTGCCTCTTTAGGAGCCTTAGGATATTGTAAAATATCCAATTTCTTGGCTCTAGGCTCTGGTTCAGGGGCCACTGAAATGGAGAGGCCCCTGGCCACTTCCCTAATGAAGTCTTGAAAAGACAAGTCTTCTGGAGGAGACATTCTTCTTTTTGGAGAAGAGGGCTCCTGAGGAAGGAGTACCGATGCTTCGACAGAAGCCTCTGATTCATCAGAGTCTTTGGAGGAATCAAAGTATCGCCTGTCTGGATGCTCCTGCAGAACCCGATACGCGTACCGAGTGGTATCGGCATCGGGAGTGATCGGTACCGATTCGGTACCGATGGACATCACAGAACAGGGTACCGCTGCAGTCAACACCGAAGCCGATGTTGATGCAATCGGTACCGGCACCGGAACCGATATCGGTGCCGGAACCGGTACTGACAACGGAGTTTGTTGCGGTACCGGAGGCGTCGCAGCTTGTATGAATGCCGTAATGGCACGCTGCATGGTCAGAATATTCTGATCCATCGACGCCACCAATGTCTGGATGTCGGTACCAGTGGAAACCACCGGTACCCCAGAACATGGCAACAGGTGATCGGTCGAGGCAGAGCCATCGATGTCAACCTGTGACCCCATAGATAGAGCTTTGGAAGCCGGAGCCTCCCGCCGGGGTAATTTTGCCGGTGCGGAATCCTCGAGAGCAAGCCCGGAGGCATCTCGATACTTGGAGGGAGATCTACCCTTCGAGGACCGGCTGGACTTATGTTTGGTTACCTGAGATCCATGGGAGGAAGAAGAAGCCCTGGAAGACGTCGATGCCACCGAAGCTGCATCAGAGGGAAACAGGGTACTGAGCTTGGCTGCTCGATTCTGTCGCCCTCTTTTAGACATCATGGAACAGGACTCACAATCCGTGATGGAGTGGTCAGGACCCAAACATTTTAGACACCTGTCATGGGTGTCGGTGACAGAAATAGTGCCGCTGCACTTCGTGCACTTTTTAAACCCGGAAGCGGGCTTTTCCATGAGGAAAATTTTCCCTAGGCCTAAGGCCCAAAAAGAAAAAATGCACAGAAGTGGGAAAAACGGTAGGTTTTTTTTTTTTTTTTTTTTTTTAGAATAAAGAAAGAAAGACCGGCGGTACCGGTCCGACGTCGAAGAAGGCAGACGCGTGACCAAAGAAATAAAATAAAATAAAGAACTTCTTCAGTGGTGACAGGAACATGACCTGCTGGCTCCGCGGAAAAGAAGAACTGGAGAGAGGCGGTTGGGAAAGGCGGGAAGGCAGCGCGCAGGCGCTGTGGGATGCTCCCAAAAGCTTTCCTTTAGGACGCTGGGGAGCGTTCCCGCGCAGGCTCCGTCGGTACCGACGATACCCATATGTGAAGACTCATTCCTGCTTGTTCCTGGAGATATCTTTTATCTTTGCTGCTGCTTCTTTTAGTTTTTTCTTAACTATTTTCCTCATTTTAACATCGTCTCCCTTTTGAAAGTTAAAAGTGAATACTGTGGATTTCCTTGCCATCCTTCTTCTTATTAAATCAAATGTGATCATGCTATGATCACTATTGCCAAGTGACTTCAATATCCTTATCACTTGCACCAGATGCTGTGTTCCACTAAGGACTAGATCTAGAATAACTTCCTCTCTTGTCAGTTCATGAACCAGCTGCTAAAAGAAGCATTCATTTATTTCATCTAGAAACACTTTATTTCCCTAGCATCTATGCAATGACATTGATCCAGTTGATACCGGGTAATTGAAATCACCCATTATAACTGTGTTGTAACTTTTGTTAGCTTCCCTGATTTCTCTTAGCATTTCATCATCTATTTGTTCATTCTGGTCAGGTGGTCAGTAGTACACACCCACTTCCATTGTCTTCCGCTTTTTACATGGGATTTCTATCCATAGAGATTCTACAGTGCATTTTGTTTTCTGCAAAATCTTTTTCCTGTGTGACTCAAAGCCTTTTCTAACATTGAGCGCAACCAATTTGACATATCCTATCATTGTAATATAGTTTGTACCTAGGTATCACAGTGTCCCATTGGTTGTCCTCCTTCTGCCAGGTCTCTGTGATGCCAATATATCTACATGTTCATTTAGTGCTATATATTCTACTTCGCCCATCTTGTTTTTTTTTAAATTTTAGATTTTTATTTGGTACAGCACAAGTTAATACATCATTTTTCTTCTCCTTTACAATCAATGGCATAACATGCATCTAGCTGTATCCATCAGCCCATCATTTACCTAATTTCCATTTTATCCTTACTTTACATTATATACTGTACTTCTCTCCATGTACCTGTACATTTTTATTTTATTCTAGTATTCCCTTCTTCCCCCCTCCTCCCCCTTCCCCCTGAATCCTGTGATGCTCCCTTCCTCTTTTTACTATTCCCTTCTTTGATCTTGAATAATTTCAACCCGTTAATTCGTTATCAACCCTTTGTAACCATTCATTGTACTTTTCCCATCTCCTTTGAAAGCTCTCAATCCTGTGCATTTTATATGTGGTAATCTCACTCATCCTATAAATATAGGCTAGTCTACTTAATATCCTCTCAGGGACTGGCAGCGCTCTCTCAGACCTCCATCCCTTCGCTATTTCCATCCGTACTCCAATTGCAAGCATCTTCAACATATACACAAGATCGCTTTTCGGATCTCCCCCCCCCCCCCAATCATTCAATAGCACTCCAGCTGGTGTGATAGCTCCCACCCAGCCCACCATCTCCCGTGTAAGGTCAGACATCCAATGCCACGTTTGCTGTAGGACTGGGCAGCTCCACCACATGTGCATATACTCCCGCCTCTCTCCACATCCCCTCCAACACATCAAGTCTGTATATCTCCCCATCTTACACAATCGGACCGGGGTTAAATACATTCGGAACAGCATCTTATAACAATGTTCTTGAATTGCTGCCGAGACCACAGGTATTTTTACCCCTTCATATATTTTTTCCCATCTCTGAGAATCCCTTTAACCCCCCAAGTCCATCTCCCAGGCCCGCATATGCGTTCCTTGGTCCATGGGTCCACTCAATGCTTTGTAGAGCCTAGAAATTACACCTCTTGATAAATCTCCCAACCTAAACATCTTCTCAAATCATGTATCTTTACTGCTCAGGCAATCTTTTATTTGTTTTCCCCCCAGAAAGTGTGCCAATTGGAAATAACCATACCAATCACTCTTCTCTATTTGGAACTCTCGCTGAAGCTCCTCAAACAGCCTTAAATGGCCCTCCTGAGATAATACCTGTCCCATACATGGTAACCCTTTCTCATGCCATTTTTTAAATATCCCAGAACTTTCTCCCACCAAAAACCCCTCACATTGTGTGATCCACTGTGCTCTAATACTTCCTCCCACGTGTGTTAGCACCTTATGTGTCCTGTCCCAGGCTCAAAGTGTACTTTTCATGTATGGGTTCTTATCTGAACCTCTTTCTCTCTCCACATCAAATCAGTAATGTAGTTTGGTCTTACCATCTCCTGTTCTATTCTGCTCCATGGAGGCCCATCCTTCTCCAACCTCCATCCCATTATTGCTCGCAACTGTGCAGCCTCATAATACATTGCAATCTCAAGGACCGCCAGACCTCCTTCCTTTTTCTCTCTATACATTATTTTCCTTTGCACCCTAGGAAGCCTGCATCTCCAAATAAAGGAGAAAATTCTTCTCTGCACCAGATTTAACATTGCATTGGAGATCTCTATAGGCAAGATCATAAACAGAAAAAGTAATCTGGGTAATATATTCATCTTCACTATGGCAATCCTTCCCATCCAAGAGAAAATGGGTTTATCCCATCTTACTAAATCTGTTAGCACTTTCTTTATAGTTGGCTCATAATTCAACTTGTATAGCTCAGACCCCTCTGCACTAATCTGGATCCCCAGGTATCTCACACTTTTATTAGCCCATTTAAACGGGAATGTGTTTCGAACCGTACCCTCTTCCTCCGAGTCCAACCTTAATTTTAGAACTTCTGTTTTCCCCATATTCATTTTGTATCCTGATACTGCACTATATTTCATAATCTCCTGTACTTGCACTGGTATGGACTCCTTTGGTTGTCCTAACGTATATATCACATCATCTGCAAACAGTGAGATTTTATGCTCCTCCTCACCTACCTTTCCATGTATTTCTTTATTCTGTCTGACACTTTCGGCCAGTGGTTCTATCACCATTGCAAACATCAATGGAGATATCGGGCACCCCTGCCTTGTACCTCTACCTAACTTAGATTGCTCTGAATATACTCCATTTATCCATATACGTGCCTTAGGTTCTCTATAAAGAACCTCTATCCATTTCTGGAAGTTCTCTCCTAGACCCATCTTCATAAATGCAAACATGAAAGCCCATTCTACTCTGTCAAAGGCTTTCTCCACATCTACTGCCATCAATATAGATACTGTCTGATCCCTACATACTTGCCATATTAAATTCAACAATTTACGTACATTATCACTCGCTTGGCTACCGGAATAAACCCTGCTTGATCCTCCTTTATGAACCATGGGATATATTTCTGCAACCTGGCCGCCAATATTTTAGCTAGTATCTTAGTATCCAGATTTATAAGAGAGATGGGTCTATATGACTCACACTTCCCATGGTCCTTACTGGGTTTGGGTATTACTACCACCCCACCTACCTCCATAGAGCTTGGTAGTTTTCCCCTTTTAGTACTTCATTAAAGACATCCCTCAGTATCGGACTAACATCCTCACAGACGTTTTTATAAAACCAGGCTGTAAATCCATCCAATCCAGGTGCCTTACCCTCCTTTAAACTCTTTATAGCCTCTATTACTTCCTCTCTAGCGATCTCTCTATTCATCCACTTCTGTTGCTCTAATTGCTTCAATGTGATCTCAGCCAGGTACTGTTCTATATCCACTTCTTTTCCTTTTTGTTCCGATTCACAAAGCTTACAATAGTATTCCCGAACTACTTTTTGTATTTGTTCAATACCACTAACCCACCTTCACTGCTCATCTTTTATTCTCAGGATCTGCTGTTGCATCCTTTTTTCCCTATGTTTTCGTGCAAGATACCTGCCTGGACTATTCCCCTTTACATAAAATTCATGTTTAAATTGGTTTAACTTAAAGGCCTCTTCCACTTTATTTAATCCTCCTAATTCTTTCCGTAATTTTCTAATCCGTTGCAGCCTCTTTCTTCCACCTCTCTGCTTATGCAATGTCTCTTCTGTTCTCAACTTTGTTAACAACCCACACTCTTTCTGTTCTTTTCCTCGCTTCCGTCTCGCTGCCAGCGCTATACATTACCCCCTTACCACCGCCTTCAGCCCATCCCATACACCGGCTGGCCTCACTCCACCCCCCCCCCCCCCAATTGTGATGCACATAATCCCTTATAGTGCTCTGAATACTTTTCTGCTCTTCCACCTCATCTATAAGGGACTCATTCAACCTCCAAAAATGCAGACCTCCTCCTTCTCTTTGTAACCTCAAGGAAGTTCCCACCGGTGCATGGTCTGACCAGCTTATGGGTCCTATATCCACTTGCTTAACCTGTTCTATTAGCCTTCCATCCACCCATATCATATCCAATCTACTGTAACTCTTATGTGGGTGTGAGTAGTGTGTATATTCTCTCTTATCCCCTGTATGTATCTCCAAACATCTACTATGCCCAATTTATATAGAAATTTCCCCAGCTTCTTGCTTACCCCCTAGTACCTTGCCTATTGCCCCCCATAGCATCTATTCTGGGGTTCAGAGTTGCATTGAAATCCCCTCCTAATATCACTGGGCTTTGCATATAAGGCTCTACCACCTCATAGAGCTTCCCATAAAACCTCCCTTGCTGTGTGTTTGGCGCATATATACTCCCTACTACTACGGGCCTCCCTACTATTTTCCCTTTCCAGAAAATAAACCTCCCTTCCGGGTCTCTCTCCACATGTTTTCTTCTACACTCAACCCTTTTGCAAATAAAATTCCCACTCCCCCCATCTTTGGCGAATCCCGGTTATGGGCTAGATAAACTTTGTCATATTCTTTACTCATCAACCATCTTTCTTGTACTTTTTTAAAGTGCATTTCTTATATTAGTACAACATCCGCTCTTGTTCTGCTGCCCTCCTTTAGTAGGGCCTGCCTTTTATACCAGGAATTGAGGCCTTTCACATTTATGGTTACAATCTTACATTCATCAAGCTGCTTTTGCTTATTACCCATAGCTTCAAATTGCTGTACCTCCTCTTCTTGCATACACAGGATCCAGGTTCCTCCTCTCTTCCCACCCCTCCCTCCCCCCTCTTAGTTCCCTTCCTCCCGACCTCCTCCCCTCCTCCTTACTGACATTTAGTAACTTCCACTCCCTCAGTGGCATCACTTTCCCCCTTCCACTCATGATACATAGCTCACATCATACTCTCTTCTTATCTTAAGTTGTTATGGAAGGACAGACTAGATAGGCCATGTGGTCTTTTTCTGTTGTCATATTTCTATGTTTCTTAATCTCCCCCCATTCTTATCCTTGCTCATTTAACCTTACCCTCCTCTCCCCTTCATGTCATACACTCAGTCCATCTTTGCGGCTTCTTTATCCTTGCTGTTGTCTTCTGTTCTTTTTTCATTTCTTTCACCTCTGCTTATTTACTCAGTCCCTTGTCCTTTCTCTTTTGCATTACACATTTATTTTTCCTCTCTTTACTCTCCACTTTCTGCCATCTTATTGTCTGTCCATTCACTGGTTTTCTCATTTCTCCCGCCTCTGGTAAACGTGTTACTCACGCTTCCTTCATCTCTGCCGCCAACTGAATTGCTGTTAACGCCCACCTTGTGATACCATGGCTGGTAAACGCAATTCCTGTTGGGTACAACCATTTGTATTTAATATTCTCTTCTCTCAGCCTCATTGTAAATACTCTCCATTCTTTTATGTGTTGTAGCATGGCCGCAGCCAAGTCTGCAAAAATTGCCACCTTGTTTCTTTTCCACTCAAGGGGACCTGCTCCCCTCACCTTTATTAATAATTTTTTCTTTAGTTTTAAAGTCCTGGAGGCATATAATATCTCTTAGGGCCTCTCCTCTCCTTGGGCCGAGCGTATGGTGCACTCTGTCTATTTTCACTTCCTGTGCCTTCCCTCTGTCCCCGGGGTCCTCCAGCACCACCATACATATATCTCATGCTGTCTGCTCACAGTCTCTGTATTCTTCACTTTCTGGCACCCCCTTTATTCTCAAATTTTGCCTTCTCGACCGGAATTCGAAATCTTCAAGCTTCAACTCAATCTGTTCTTTTGCAACTTCCAAGCTGTTCACTGCTTTGTTTATTGCACTCGCATTGCTTCGCACATCCTCTACTTGCCCTTCTGCCGCCTCCACTCTTTTCCTCAGCTCCAGCACAGAACTCCATTATGGCCACTTCCATGTCCGTTCTGAATCCCTCCATTTCTGACTGCAGCTCACTGAACCAGGACCGCAATTCTTCTTTGGAAATTTGTACCTCTGCACCTCTTCCAAGGTACCCCTCTGCTCTTCAGACTCGGCCTCCATATTTGCCTCACCTCCCATTTTTTTCTCCTTCTTTCTGCTCACCTCGTACCTCTGTGAACGTGTACTCTCTTATGTCTGTCGTTTTTTTCCTTGCTGTCGTCATTCCACCAACCTCTGCACCCTCTAACTAATACAGTCCTCTCTGCGGTATTTGGTTCATTTTATAGGGGAGATTAGTTACTTTTGTGGGGATGAATGGCGGAGCTCTTTTTCAGCCATCCATGCAGTTCGGTGACACCACCGGAAGTCCTCCCATCTTATTTTTTAGACTAATAGCATTTGCATACAGGCATTTTAGAAGTTGTATTTTATTCATATTAATCTGGACAAGATTCTCAAGAGCAGAGATGTCTCTCTCCATACAAAGATTCAATTCATTCAAGCCATGGTATTTTCAATAACATCATATCGATGTGAAAGCTGGACAGTGAAAAAGATAGACAGAAAGAAAATTGATTCCTTTGAATTATGGTGCTGGCAGCGAATACTGCATATACCATGGACTGCCCAAAGAACAAACCAGTCAGTACTAGAGGAGATCAAACCTAAGCTTTCTTTAGAAGCTCAGATGACAAGACTTTGACTTTCATACTTTGGACACATCATGTGAAGAGAGATCATTAGAGAAAGACATCATCCTTGGCAAGATAGAAGGTCAACACAAAAGAGGAAGGCCAGCAATGAGATGGATTGATGCAATAACAGCAGCTACGGGTACCAGTCTGTCAACAATGAGCCACCTGACTGAAGACCGAACACAATTTAGGACAACTATCCAGAGGGTCGCCATGAGTCGACACTGACTCAACGGCACTTAACAATAATCTGGTTATCAGTTGATAGGAGTAATTTTGGAAACTTTCAGTCTTGAAGGACTACTAAAAGGGACTACCACTGTTGGAAATAGATCTGCACTTGAAAATATTTATTTATCTTCTGGAATGCACTCTAAATCTTGAGGAAAAAGGGAATTCTTAGGGTTAAAGCTGATAAATCTATGTATTTTAGCATTCAGTGTTTTGCTGAGTCAGGTTTTAGTACCACCAAAGAGCTTTTCATTTAAATCAAATCAGAGTATAGCTTAGCATAGAAAGTAAAACAGAGTAAATAGTCACTGAAATAAATTTGTTTCTAGAGAACTTTCTTATTTAAATTAGCATACAAGAAGAATAAATAGTCTCTGAGAAGAAAGAAATAACCTAAAGACCTTTACAAAGGTGTTAAAGGCAAGTGACAGATCAAAGAGGCAATTTGAAAGGACTCCTATCAAACCAAGGGCTGTGTGAATCACACAGAAAATTATAAGACTTTACCTTAGAAACCCAGATCAGGGGACTGTGTAGGAAGCCAGCTTTTATTAAGTCTTCTTTCCCACCCACCCACTCTGACTGCCACCCACCCCAGGGATAATCTTAGCTTTATGGGCTCTTAAACCTGTTAAAGGGAGGGAGGTGCCCATATTCACTTTCAGGTGCAGCTAGTTATATTCCTCAGGAATACATTAATTAAGGACCTGAGATTAATTAATCTTGAGGTGAACAAAGTCCATTAAACGTATTTGGTATAGTTGTATTAGTATAAGAATCCCCAGCAAACCTAAATAAATAAACAACTTAAATGCCTAAACAGAACCTTAAAATTAAGATGCAGATAGCAGTCCAGCAGTGAGATGAGGGCTTTCCAGTCTTTTGCATTGAGTGTCTTTTGCATTGAGTGTTGATTTTCTAGTTGGTGAGGGGTCTTACGTGGGTTCTAGGTGCAAGGAGCTCTTTACTCTCAGGTAATGAGTCCAATCTCCTGGAGGCTGGAAAAACAAACTTGGAGGACATAAGGAAGACAGGGAGGTATATAGACGAGACCTACAGGGATGTAGTACTGAAATCCCACCTCCAGTCTCGCAGCCTCCCTGTTGCCAAAGTGGAGAGAGGTTACGTGACAGGAGAACATCACCTTGGTGTGCAGGAAATCATCCTGTAGCTAGGACCTGTCCTCAAAGTGATATAAAACCCTCTCACACCGAGGAGGTTTCTCCAGGGCAATGTGCCCATGAGGGAAAGATTAGTTCAGCCATTATAGTTAGTGATTCAATCATTAGGCATGTAGATAGCTGGGTGGGTGGTGGATGTGAGAATCACTTGGTAATATGCCTGCCTGGTGAGAAGGTAGTGGACCCCTCGCACCACCTAGACAAGGTTTTAGATAGCGTTGGGGAAGAGTTTGCTGTCTTGGTACATGTTGTTACCAGTGGCATAACAAGTGTGATAGGGAGATTCTGGAGGCCAAATTTAGGCTTTAAGTAGGAAATTGAAATCCAGAACTTCCAAGATAGCATTCTCAGAAATGCTTCCTGTTCCACATGCAGGACCCAAAAGGCAGGCAGAGCTCTGGAGTCTCAATGTGTGGATGAGACCAATGGTGCAAGGAAGAGGGTTTTGGCTATGTTAAGAACTGGGCAACATTCTGGGGAAAAGGAGGGGCTTTTCCGAAGAGATCTTCTTCTTTAATCCTTAGCTGGTGTTTGGGGAGCAGGTTGTCCTCTCAACCAATATGCTGCTGTAGATGTCGCTGGATTCCATGTATTGTTCAGAATATGCTTCCAACTTTGGCGATCATTGGCGATATTTCTGGCCTCATTAATGGTCAGTTGCTGGTTCCTTAGGTCTTCCTCGATGTGTTTGAGCCATGTTTTCTTCATTGCTGCTCATTTAACCCTCCAGTGGACAGGTTGCTCTTGCCAGAGGAGTTTGTATGACCGCCGACGGGTGCTCATTCTGCAAATGTGGCCAAATCATCGCAGTGTGCATTTTTGGATTTATTCTTCATCTGAAAGCTGATGGTCACATCTTGTCTGAATTGTCTCATTTCGATGGCAATCCCAAAGAGAGACACCCAAAATCTGTCTTAGGTATCACATTTGAAAGACCTCAAGCTTGTTCATGTCAGGTTTGAGCAGAATCCATGTTTCCAGTCCGTACAGGAGAATTGGCAGGATCAGTGTTCAGATGAGGTGAATTTTGGTCTTAGTGGAGATATTGGCCTTCTTCCAGAGGTACCATTTGAGTGAGGTGAACACTACTGTTGGCAGGCTAATCCTGCTGTGGACATTGGTGGTGGATGCCACCTTCTTCTCCACCAGCGATCCCAGGTATTTGAATTCTGGGACCTGCTCAATTTGGATTCCATTGAGGTGAACATTGGCCTATGATCTATCCTTGATCATAACTTTGGTCTTGTCCGCATTGATTCTTAGGCCATAAGATTGGGCAATGTAAGTGATGTGGTAAAGGATGTTGGTGGCCTCTGCATCCATGTTAGCAAATATGGCACTGTTGTCTGCGAACATCAAGTCGATCAGGAAGTTGTTCATGTCGTACTGGACCTGCATCTGTCCTTGAATGTTTTGCTCATAATGGTGTTGATCACGATATCAAAAAGCAGGGGTGAGGCGACATCTCCCTGGCGGGCTCCAGTTTGGATAGGAAATTCTTTGGATAGTTCATTTCGGATCCGCACATTGCTGGTTGAGCCCTTGTATGATGCTTTGAGAAGTTGGATGGTCTTCAGTGGCACAAGCCCATTCTCCAATGCCCTCCACAGGGCGGGCCAGTGAACTCAGTCAAATGCGGATTTGAAGTCAATGAAGACGATAATGGTTCACTTTCCACACCTGATCCTTTCCTCTGCCAGTTGTCGAATGGTGGAATATTTGATCGGTGCAGCCCCAATGTGGCCTAAATCCTACTTGCTCTTCTCAGCTGTTCTGTTCATGATGTTGCTGCAGCCTTGATTGTATGATTTTCATGAACACCTTGCCAACGATTGAAATGAGGTTGATGCTGCGATAGTTCTTGCATTCCTGGCTATCACTTTTCTTCAGGATTAGCATGATGATGGCTTTCTTCCATGCTGATGGAACTCGTTCCATGTGCCAAATGAGTGTTAGGAGGATGTGAAGCCATTGCAGCAGGATGTCTCCCCCAGTTTTGCTCATTTCAACAGTGACTTCATCCACTCCGGGCGCCTTTCCATTCAGGTGTTCACCAGGGGAGCTCATGAAGGTGAATTCCGCTTTCTTGATGTTGTCATTTGGTTGATTTCCTGAGGGTCTGATACAGAGTCCGGTACTCATGCCTAGATGCTGCTTCATCCAGGTTGGCTGTGACACCATTCCAGTAGTCTTCTCGTTCTACCTTCATCTTCTGTCTGACCTCTTTGTTCAGTCACCGGAACTGCTGAAAGCTAATGTGTTTGATTCATTTCTGTTTATCCACCAGATCCAGGCACTCATCTGAAATCCATGCCTGTGTCCAGTATCAGATGGGTGGACACAGAGGCGGCGCATTCCAAAATGGACTCCGATATCTGCTTTTCTTCTGCATCAACATCATCTGATGGTTCGAGTGCTACAAATTTGTTGGATAGGATGATTTGGAATTCTTGTTCAGTTTTGGCTGGTGGAGGTGCCTTGCGTTTTGCCCGTTGTAATTGCAGCTGTACCTTGGCATGGACAAGGTAGTGGTTGGATACACAATTGGGCCCCCTTATTGCACGGACATCTTTGAGCGATGATCGGAATTGGGAGTTGATCAGGATGGCCGGATCTTTGCCAGATGGGTTGCACCATGTAAGATGGTGTTTGCAAGGGTGCTGAAAGTGACTGTTTCCCACTACCAGGTTGTTCAAAGCAGTGAAGGACGGCAGACAGAGTCCATTGTCATTGATCACACCATGGCCAAAACGGCCCAGCGTTTCTTCCCATCCAGTCCTGTCCACACTGATGTGAGCATTGAAATCTCCCACCAGGATGATCAACTCCATCTGCGGGATCGAATCCAGTGTGTGTTGGAGCTGGTTGTAGAAGTCATCCTTGGCTATATCTGGGCTGGTCTTGGTTGGAGCATAGGCAGACAGAATATGGGTCTTGACTGTGCTGCTGATGGTAAGAACTGCCAGACGATCTGTTATTGGTTGAAAGACAATTACATTTCTGGCAGCCCATCTGTCCACCATAAAACCAATGCAAACTTCTTGTTTTTCGCCACCAGAGTAGAATAGCGTCATTGTTTCATCAGTCGTTGAGAGTTGGATGGTCAGTATTCCAGATCCAGTGAAACTTAGTTCAGATACTGTGGCGATTGAGATTTTGCACTTCAACAATTCCATTCCAAAGGGATGGGTTCACCTTAACGGGATGTAACCAGGCTGCTGGTATTAACCTTTAAAAAGGAAATAGAGCACCTTTTAAATTAGATAATAAAGGAAATCAGGCAGTCACCCAAGAGCTCGTGGTTCAGAAGGATGTATCTAGCAAAAGATTGAAGTTAGGGCATATTGACAGAGAGGTTCCAATAAAGACAAAAATAACCCAAATGCCTTTAGGTACAGAGCAGACAGAGCTTAAAGATTCCAAATTACCCTGCCTACTGATAACCAGATTAATATGAATGAAATACAACCTCTAAAATGCTTGTATGCAAATGCTAGAAGTCTAAAAAATAAGATGGGAGAGTTAGAATATAGCACTAAATGAAAGGTCAGAAACATAGAAACATGATGACAGAAAAAGACCACATGGCCTATCTAGTCTGTCCTTCCATAACAACAACTACAACAGTCCACTTTTTACCTTTAGAGATCCTCTGTGTTGGTCCCATGCTTTTTTGAATTCAGTTACTGTCCTCATCTCTACCACCTCCACTGGGAGACTATTCCATGGATCCACTACTCTTTCCGTAAAGAAATATTTCCGCATATCACTCCTGAATCTATCTCCCTTCACCCTCATCCCATGTCCCCTTGTAGCAGAACTTGCTTTCAATTGAAAGAGGCTCTCTCCCTGAATATTTATGCCACGGAGGTATTTAAACATCTCAATCATATCACCTCTATCCCGCCTTTCCTCTAAGGTGTACATATTAAGATTCTTAAGTCTGTCCTCATATGCTTTATAATGAAGCCCATTAATCATTTTAGTAGCAACCCTCTGCACCGACTCCATCCTGTTCACATCCTTTTGAAGGTACGGTCTCCAGAATTGCACACCATATTCCAAATGAGGTCGCACCAAAGACTTATACAGAGGCATTATCACCTCCTTTTTTCTGCTAGCCATTCCTCTCCGTATGCACCCAAGCATCCTTCTAGCTTTTGCCGTCGCCTTTTCTACCTGTTTAGCTACTTTAAGATCATCAGACACACAGGTTAGATATGATTGGTATCTCAGAGACCTGGTGGAAGGAGGACAACCAATGGGACACTGTGATATCCAGGTACAAATTATATCACAATGATAGACTAGATCAAATTGGTGAAGGGTTTCAGAGGGCATTGAGTCTCCCAGGATTAAAGTTTTACAAAATACATTATAGAATCTCTATGGATTGAAATTCTATCTAAAAAGGGGAAAGCAATGACAGTGGGGATGTACTACTGATCATCTGACCAGAATGAATGAATGGATGGATGATGAAATGTTCAAAGAAATCAGGGAAGCTAACAATTTATAACACAGTAATAATAATGGGTGATTTCAATTACCCCACTATTGACTGGGTCAGTGTCACGGCAGGACATAAGGAGATAAAGTTTCTAGATAAAATAAATGACTGCTTCTTGGAGCAGCTGGCTCATGAACTGACAAGAGGGGAAGCTATTTTGGATCTAGTCCTTAGTGGAACACAAGATCTGGTGCAAGAGATAAGGGTGTTGGGCCATTTGGCAAAAATAATCATAACATGATCGCATTTGATTTAATAAATGGAGGAAGGACAGCAAGGAAATCCACAGTGCTACCTTTTATCTTTCAAAAGAGAGACTATGATAAAATGAGGAAATTAGTTAAGAAAAAACTAAAAGAAGCAGCTGCAAAGGTTTTCGAAAGATTTACATCAAGCATGGGTGTTGTTTAAAAATACTATCTTGGAATCCCAGACCAGCTGTATTCCATGCTTTAAGAAAAGTAGAAGGAAGTCCAAAAAACTGCCAGCATGGTTTAAAGATGAGGTCAGAGAGTCTGTTGTAGCCAAAAAAGCATCTTTCAAGAAATGGAAAAAGGAGCCAAATGATGAAAACTGAAACAACTTAAGCACTGGCAGGTTAGATGCAAGGCATTTATAAGGTACGTAATGAGAGAATTTGAAAAAAATCTTTCTGTGGCAGCAAAACACATAATAAAGACTCTTTTTTTTTTCAAGTACATTCATAGCAAAAAACCTGTGAGAGAGTCAGTTGGACAATTAGATGATAGAGGGATAAAGGGGGCACTGAGAGGGGACAAGGAAGAGATTGAATGAATTCTTTGTTTCGGTCCTTACTGAAGAAAATGTAGGGAAGTTATCCATGACTGAAATAGTATTTAAAGGTGATGCATCAGAAGAATTGAAAAAAATATCAATAAACTAGGAAGATGTATTACAACTATTTGATAATCTAAAAGAGTAGCAAATCACCTGGACCGGATGGTATACATTTGAGGGTATTGAAAGAACGATTTGGTGTCACTTCGTCGTGTGTCACTTCATCCCATGAAGGATGGAGACGATGCACGCTGCTCTGGTGAAAGGTTAAAGTGTTGATGGAACTTGGAACTTTATATCCATAATCCGGATCTTGCAACCTGGTTTTGCAGGGCTCTGAGTTTTATTTTGAAACACTTTTATTTATTTTTTAAAATATGAGGAATGTAATTGAGGGTTCTGTATTTAGAATCGGCATCTTTTCACGGACATAGAGACAACAAATTACTAGGCATTCTCATTAATGTTAGAAAGAAATTAACCCTATTTCCTTAACATAAAAAATACAGTAGGGAGAATAACCACTTTACACGACTCATGAAGCAATTGAATTTGAAGGTGTTGGTGTTTTGACATTAATTACTACCTTAAGGTAATATGCAAAACATTTTAAAGATTTCATAAATCTAATGTAGAAAAACTTACATGAGATTCACTGATAACAAAACATCCTGTGAGCAGTGAGTGAGAATCAGCTGTGCCTACTTAGTTGGGAACTGTGTGTGAGAGAAAACTGCAGCCAATCTGAGCACTTTTCAAATCATTTAGAATCCCTTCAGCAAAGGCTCCAACGATCCTGTGAGCAGTGAGTGAGAATCAGCTGTGCCTACTTAGTTGGGAACTGTGTGTGAGAGAAAACTGCAGCCAATCTGAGCACTTTTCAAATCATTTAGAATCCCTTCAGCAAAGGCTCCAACGATCCTGTGAGCAGTGAGTGAGAATCAGCTGTGCCTACTTAGTTGGGAACTGTGTGTGAGAGAAAACTGCAGCCAGTCTGAGCACTTTTCAAATCATTTAGAATCCCTTCAGCAAAGGCTCCAACGATCCTGTGAGCAGTGAGTGAGAATCAGCTGTGCCTACTTAGTTGGGAACTGTGTGTGAGAGAAAACTGCAGCCAATCTGAGCACTTTTCAAATCATTTAGAATCCCTTCAGCAAAGGCTCCAACGATCCTGTGAGCAGTGAGTGAGAATCAGCTGTGCCTACTTAGTTGGGAACTGTGTGTGAGAGAAAACTGCAGCCAATCTGAGCACTTTTCAAATCATTTAGAATCCCTTCAGCAAAGGCTCCAACGATCCTGTGAGCAGTGAGTGAGTGAGAATCAGCTGTGCCTACTTAGTTGGGAACTGTGTGTGAGAGAAAACTGCAGCCAATCTGAGCACTTTTCAAATCATTTAGAATCCCTTCAGCAAAGGCTCCAACGATCCTGTGAGCAGTGAGTGAGAATCAGCTGTGCCTACTTAGTTGGGAACTGTGTGTGAGAGAAAACTGCAGCCAATCTGAGCACTTTTCAAATCATTTAGAATCCCTTCAGCAAAGGCTCCAACGATCCTGTGAGCAGTGAGTGAGAATCAGCTGTGCCTACTTAGTTGGGAACTGTGTGTGAGAGAAAACTGCAGCCAATCTGAGCACTTTTCAAATCATTTAGAATCCCTTCAGCAAAGGCTCCAACGATCCTGTGAGCAGTGAGTGAGAATCAGCTGTGCCTACTTAGTTGGGAACTGTGTGTGAGAGAAAACTGCAGCCAATCTGAGCACTTTTCAAATCATTTAGAATCCCTTCAGCAAAGGCTCCAACGATCCTGTGAGCAGTGAGTGAGAATCAGCTGTGCCTACTTAGTTGGGAACTGTGTGTGAGAGAAAACTGCAGCCAATCTGAGCACTTTTCAAATCATTTAGAATCCCTTCAGCAAAGGCTCCAACGATCCTGTGAGCAGTGAGTGAGAATCAGCTGTGCCTACTTAGTTGGGAACTGTGTGTGAGAGAAAACTGCAGCCAATCTGAGCACTTTTCAAATCATTTAGAATCCCTTCAGCAAAGGCTCCAACGATCCTGTGAGCAGTGAGTGAGAATCAGCTGTGCCTACTTAGTTGGGAACTGTGTGTGAGAGAAAACTGCAGCCAATCTGAGCACTTTTCAAATCATTTAGAATCCCTTCAGCAAAGGCTCCAACGATCCTGTGAGCAGTGAGTGAGAATCAGCTGTGCCTACTTAGTTGGGAACTGTGTGTGAGAGAAAACTGCAGCCAATCTGAGCACTTTTCAAATCATTTAGAATCCCTTCAGCAAAGGCTCCAACGATCCTGTGAGCAGTGAGTGAGAATCAGCTGTGCCTACTTAGTTGGGAACTGTGTGTGAGAGAAAACTGCAGCCAATCTGAGCACTTTTCAAATCATTTAAAATCCCTTCAGCAATGGCGCGCCCGTGCCTTGCGGGCCCGCGCCTGAGGGCCTCGCAAGAGGGCCCTTTGGCGTGGCCCTTAGGCGGTGGACCGTGCGGGACCCACTATCTGCTGCTATATGCTTATTCTATATGCTCATTCTGTTCAGCGATATGCTGTTTGTAGTTAATGTAAGGTAATGTAATGTAAGTTATGTACTGTGTTCCCTGTTTGTACTCCTAGTGTTTTGTTGTGATGTAATGATAATGCAATGTATGTTTCCCTCACCTTTGTTTAACTTTGTGCTGTATTAACCGCTTTGATTGAAGGAAAAGGCGGGATACAAAACATGTTAAATAAATAAATAATATGGGTAACAACTTTTAGTCTAAAACATAAATATATTTATACAATAAAGTGAAAACATATGTAACCATGGCAACTACATCCCAACCACCAAAAATCAGGAGACCCAATCACTCCAAAATCTAAATCAGGAGGAGACCTGATCACTCCAAAATCATAGCAGAGGGACGAAATGATGCGGGACGAAGTGACATGGAACGGAAAGAACTGAAATATGAGATTGCAGACCTATTAGTAATCTGTGAACTATCATTAAAATCATGTGTAATACCTGGAGACTGGCGATTGGCCAATGTAATGCCAATTTTTAAAAAGCATTCCAAAGGTGATCCAGGAAACTACAGACTGGTGAGCATGACATGACGGGTGAAATGGTAGAAACCATTATAAAGAATAAAATTACTGAACCTTTAGATAGTCATGGTTTAATGGGAGAAAGCCTACATGGCTTTAGCCCAGGAAGGTCTTGTCATACTAATCTGTTATATTTTTTTGAAGGTGTGAATCTACAGGTAGACAAAGGTGAGCCAGTCAATATAGTGTATCTGGATTTTCAGAAAGCCTTTGACAAGAACCCTTATGAGTGACTCTTGGTGAAATTAAAAAGTCATGGGATAGGAGGCAGTGTAACTGTTTAAAAGATAGAAAGCAGAGGGTAGGGTTAACTGGCCAATTTTCCCAATGGAGAATAGTGGAGTATCCAGGGATCTATGCTGGGTCCGCTGCTTTTTAGCATATTTGTAAATGATCTGAAAATCGGAATAACGAGTGAGGTAATCAGATTTGCAGATGACACAAAATTATTCAAAGTTGTTAAAACCCAATAGGACTGTGAATAATTGCAAGAGGATCTTGATAAATTGGAAGACTGTAAATTCAAATGGCAGATGAAATTTAATGTGGACAAGTGAAATGTTATGCATCTAGGAAAGAACAACCCAAACTATGGTTACATGGTGCAAGGTTCCACATTAGGAACCACCACACAGGAAAAAGATTTAGGCGTCATCGTGGATAAAACATTGAAACCCTCTGCACAGTGTGCGGCAGTGGCCAACAAGGCAAACAGAATGCTAGGACTCATAAGGAAAGGAATGGAGAATAAAACAAAAAGATATTATAAGATATCATTCCATGGTGCAACTGCATCTTGAAAATTGTGTGCATTCTGGCCACCGTATCTTAAAAAGGATATAAGGGAATTTAGAAAAGGTACAGAGAAGAACCACCAAAATGGTAAAGGGGATGGAAGGATACCTCTATGAGGAGAGGCTTAAAAGAATAGGCCTCTTCAACCCTGAAAAGAGTAAAGAATGTAGTGGAACAGGTAAACATAGATCGATTGTTTACCCCATCAAAAAATAGAAAGAATAGGGGACATGCAAAGAAGCTACAGTGTAACCTGTTTAAGACTAATAAGAGAAAATATTTTTTCACTCAACCTTTAATCAAACTCTGGAATTTGCTACCGGAGGATATAGTAAAAGCTGTTAGTGTAGCTGGGTTTAAAAAAGGTTTGAACAACTTCTTGGAGGAAAGATCCATAAACCATTATTAAAGAAGACGCATGCAATCCACTGCTTGCCCCAATCCAAGCATTGTGGAACCTGTGTCTTTTTGGGAAACTGCCAGGTACCTGTGGCCTGGATGGGCCACTGTTGGAAACAGGATACTGGGCTTGATGGATCTTGGTCTGACCCAGTATGGCATTTCTAATGTTCTTATGCCTGCCAGCTAGCACGGTGCTGTGCATTAGCATTGTGCTATGGGCAGAGGAACAGGTGCACACACCCCCAAATTTAGCACAGGCCTCCATGCTAATTTAGTGCACAATCACGTGCTGTTGGTACACACCTTAGTAAATATGCTTTTTTTATACTTTAATATAAACCTGTGACATGCATTAATGCCTGTGTTGGAGATAACTCAGTTCAATGAGTATACCGTTGACCCCTAAATTAAATTTCTCTTCATGCTCGAAGAAGAAAAGAGAACATCTTCCTTTGCAACTTTGCTGGAAACTCCCGTTTTACATTTCATTTTGCTTGATTTACTTTGATTTACTTTGTATACAGTACTGCCTGCACAAGTGTATTAAAGCTATTGATAATACATTGAACCAATCAGAAATAAAAAATACATTACAAACAACCTAAAAAATAAACCACTGATAAATAACCCAGTAGGAAAGTGAATGCTAGAAGCATTACTAATAGTCACATTTTACTGAGTGGGTAGGTGGGGACTGTGTACATGGTACTGTACACATATGTTTCTATATGTGTGCATGTGAGTGCAGCAGAGTGGCAGGCGTACAAGTGTGTGTATTTATGAATCAGTGGCCAGCGTCTGGGTTGGGATACAAATGGAGTTGATGCACTTAAATTGATTACTTGGAATTTCCTCTAGTATTTCCTCTAGTACCCCTTTCTGGCAGGATCAGTGCAAGGATTGGAAGTGCCCTAGGTGGGTCTTTCCATCCTGCTTCCCCCCTAGCTGCCGGACCAGCAAAGGCAGCAATTGTAAGGGAACCAAGACACGGTGCTTACCAAAGGCTCCAGCATTGCATCATAGTTCATACTTGTTATCATTGGCTGCTTCCACCCCCCCCCCCCCAATGCAGACTTCCGGTAAATGCTGCGTCGTAATTCCCTTGCGATTGCTGCTGCTGCTGGCCCCAGAGAAGGGCAGCAGCAGTAGCTATGGGTACCCCTAAAGGGTCAGTGCTCTTGGCGACCACCTAGTTCACCTAATAATAGAGCCAACCCTACCCTCCCCAACACTCAGGCCCCTCCCCCACCTCTCCTTCCTTTTACTTGTTCCCCCTTCTCCTTCTAATAATGCCCTCTCCTACTTAGATTCATTATCTTCTATCTCCTAGCTAGAGAGGAGTGGCCTAGTGGCTGGGGCAAGTTACCTTGGGCTGGAGGTCCAGGAGTTCAAATTCTGCTAGAGAACAACAACCTCGGGCTGGATGGACTGGGGTTTCTAGTCCCATAGGTGCTCCTTGTGGCCTTGGGCAAGCCACTTAACCCTCTGTTGCCTCAGGTACAAAACATAGATTGTGAGCCCTTTGGAAAGGGAAAAATATATATACAGTACCTGAATGTACACCACTTTAGTAGAAACGCAGTATATAAGTTTAGTTAAATAAATAAATCCTAGACAACCTCTCTTTCATCTTGCTTGTGCCAGCCAGCTCCTTCACCATTACCTGAGCTGCCCATCCTTTCTAGCACCACCAGACTCTGAATCCTCTGCTACAGACTTCCTCTGCTTCTGCCAGCTGGAACTGGGTCCCTGCTAACCACTGAGCTCTGCACTGCCACAAGCCTCCACTTATGCATGGGGCAGAGTGAGCCAAAGAGTAATTGACACCCAGGTGAACCTTCGGCCATGTGCCTTCCCAGCAGTTCAGCATCTCCCCTTCCCTGGCTTGCCCTCCCCACCATTTCCAGCATCTCTTATTTTTAACATCCTTGGGTATCCAACATCTTTCCCTTCCCTGCCCCACTTCCTGAGTAGTACAGCATCTCCCCTTCCCTTCCGTGACCTTCCCATAGATGTCTAGAATTTTTCCTTCCCTTCTCTGACCTCCGCTGGTGTCCAGCATTGCTCCTTCCTTTCTCTGATTCCCCCTTCGTGTGTCTAACATTTCTCCTTTCCTGTTCTTCCCCACTCCACCCCAGTCCAACATTTCCCCCCCCCCCCCATGGGATCCAGCATCATGCCTTCCACTCCTTCCATGGTGTCCATCATTGCACTCCCCCCTGTGGCATCCATCATCATGCCCCCCACTAGCCTACCACTCCTGCTACCACCTTAGCTCTCTCCTCCTCCCAAACCACACTGCATGTAAAATAATTTCACACAAACAAAAGACCCTGAAACAGTCCACCAGTGATCTCCTTAATAATTTTTGTCGGATAACATTGAGGGAGAGTAAGATTTTCAACTTAACCCCACCAGACAGATGATATCCATTTTATTCGTTAGTAAGTTCTTTTTTGTGACGATATTATATTATATTAAAAAACTTATCTTAACATGCGTTGAAGCACATAACTTATCCTTATCATTGCAACAGGTCCAAATGTAGTGAAGTATCAGGGAATTTGCATCAGAGGGAATGGATGTGGCAGACCTTGAGCATGCTGAAATTATTTTACAAAAATAATCAAGGATTTCATAAGAGCACTTGATACAGGGATATCATACATCCCGAAACATGCACGTCGTGCTTCACTACATTTGGACCTGTTGCAACGATAAGGATACGTTATGTGCTTCAACGCATGTTAAGATAAGTTTTTTAATATAATATAATATCGTCACAAAAAAAAGAACTTACTAACAAATAAAATGGATATCACCTGTCTGGTGGGGTTAAGTTGAAAATCTTACCCTCCCTTGATATTATTGGACAAAAATTATTAAGGAGATCAGTGGTGGACTGTTTCAGGGTCTTTTGTTTTTGTGTTTCAATTTGTCTCTGAATTTGGGATATTTTTATTTTTGTAAAATAATTTCAGAATGCTTCAGGTCTGCCACATCCATTCCCTCTGATGCAAACTTCCTGTCAGAGGTGGCAGGACAGGACACGTCTACAGTGCATGTGAGTGCTTTACGGCCCACCGCCACATTGAATTTATTATAGATGTAGCACTGCTCAGGAGGAGGAGGGAGGTACGGTGGCAGCAGCATGTATAATGGAAGTGGGTTGGGAGGCCGATGCTGGCTGCCCTGTTACGGGGGTGGTGGGGGGGAGGGGGGGGGGTAGGGCAGAAGAAATGCTGGACAGCTGAGGAGGAGGGGGATGAGAAGATACAGCTGTCATACTGTATCCGCCTCCTCTTCTACTAGTGGAGGCATGGTCCCAACCAGCCGCTGCCACTGAGTTTGGGGTTTCCCTGGCACAACTGGATCTCCTCTCCCACCAGGTTCTTCTTTATCAGTATGCACACATGCAAACAAACCCAGGTGTACAGAGAGACAGACACCCCCCACCACCTAAAAACTAGAATACATAGGTTTTGCTCTGTGGACCACCAATGAAGGTAAGCAAATTTAAGCAAAGGGGAAAGGATAAGGAATGGACAAGCATAGCACTAGAGTGTAGGGATGCAAAGTCTGGCAGCAGATGGGACGCTGTTTCATCCTCTCTTGCCTTCATTTCTCATCCGCTGTTTCTCTTCCTTTGATCCATTTATTTCTGTCCTCTTCCTTCTCCCTTGTTTCCTCTTTTCATTCTTTATTTCTATTGCTCTTTTGTCCATCTCCACACTTCTTATGAATATTTATCATGTCGGTTCTTCTTCCAGAGGATAGTCGGCTCACTGGTATCCACCCGCTGCTATGGCCACTGCTGTGGGCTGGGTCTCTTCCTAAAGGCATTTTCCATTCACATAGAGGATGCTGGCTTCCAAAGTACGAGACGTTATAATCTATGAGGTAGCAGTACATAGGAAACTAGTGGGAAGAGATACCAGACACTATGATGAAGAATGGAGGAAGGAGGAAGTGTGATGGAGTGAAGATAAAAAAAGCTAAATTTATAACATGTAATGTTTGAGATTAAAAAAAAAAAAAGAGACAGTAGGAAGATGACCACAAACTCCTAATTTCACTTATGCAGCACAACTAACTTTGTTATAAAAAAAAGAAAAAATATCTCCATGAAATGGTAGAAATGATTTCTGGGAGTCTAGAGGAAATGACTTTTAATCAAATGGAGGAAATAAATTGATCACAACTGAGGTTTTCTCCTTTGTCAAAATGGAAAAACGTGTCACAAGTGAAAATGCAGAGGTGAGATGTCATGCACTTTGACAATAGTAGCACAGCTGATCTCTGTTGGTCAGTAATGTATTCGGTTTCAGGTTAAAGTTTTATTGATTAGAATATTTCTGTCAGGAGTCCCTAGTCAGCCTAAAATACTCATGTCAACTTGCAAAAACTATGCTCGGCATTATGTTCAAAGACTGGCTGTGGCCTTTAAAGATGTTTTTGTATTCAGCATCACTACTCCCAGAAGCAGTGGCGCCAAATATACGTATTCAGTGGTGACCACCATTAGCGGTGTGGTAAGCAGCTATTCAGCCACTGTCTGGATAGGGGCTAAATATCGCCAACTATTCATAGAATTAGGTGGAATGCCCACAGTCCACTCTGTCATTATCTGGCTAGTGTCGCAGCTACCTGTATGAATTTTCAGTGGCTCTATCGAGATAGTGCCATTGAAAAATCACGGATAGTAAACTTATCCAGATAGCGCCTGCCGCTATCCAGAAAAGTGCTTTTAAGTATTGACCTGATTTTGTCTTCAGCACTGCAGACATAGCAGTGTTTCAACTTAAAATCAATCAATTAACTAGGTACAGTTGGGGGTATATCCACTTGAGATCTCTCTAAAAGTGGTGGCTGCCATTTCCTGCATAGTAGTATTAACCACTGTCACAGCTATTACTGTTCAGTCAGTTTCTGAACCTTTTGTTTTAAAAGTCTACCCCTCAGGCCCCCTGAGCTCTTTGCAAGCAACCAAGTTCAAAAGAGTATCCACAGGTAACCTCACTGGGCATTTGATAAGATTGGCTTGTGCTGTGCATGACTGACATTCATGAAATCATATAACACAAGAGTCCACCAATATACAGAACTCCATAAGTCATAGATTTACTATAGAAGAGGGTGGGGTACTAAGAACATAAAGATTAAGGTAAAGGACTGACCTGATGAAAAGAAAATAACACATCCATGACCGTCGGTACCAACGTCACCCATATGTGAAGACTACATTCCTGCTTGTTCCTGGAGATAAGCTTTCGAAAGTTAAATTAATCTAATAAAGAGACATTACTTTCAAGTTGTTGAACACGTATTTCCATAATGGTACCTTTTGGCCATTTCGCATGTGGCCTGATCTGCTGTATCCAGACTATGTCTCCACTGCATGGCAAGTTGCTGGCTTCTTTATTATATTGCAAAAATTGTTTGACTTGTCATTCTATCAGTTGTTGGGTTCTTGCAAACCCTGGTCCCTAGCAAAGACTTACATGGGGAGCAGCATTTTGATTCTTCATTCTGTTAAGCTTTGTGTTTAGCTACATATTAAAGGAATCATAAAGTCAGAGAACTATCAAGGTATTTTGGAGCAAAATATGCTCCCTAGTGTCAGAAAGCTAGGTCTGGGTCAAAGGTCATGGGTCCTCCAGCAGGATAATGACCCAAAACATACATCCAAAAGTACAAAAGAATGGTTAAAAAGGAAGAAATGGCCTGTTTTAAACTGGCCAGCAATTAGTCCTGATATCAATCCAATCAAGAATCTTTGGAAAGAGCTGAAATCTGCCATTGGTAAAAGGAATCCTGGAAACATTTATGAACTGGAACAAATTGCAGTTGAAGAGTGGGAGAAACTATCAGCAGACAAATTTATGAAACTTATAGATGTCTGCAAGAAACATTTAGAGGCTGTCATCACTGCCAAGGGTTGTGCAACCAAATATTAGTGAAGGGTGGCATTAATCCTGTCCAGGTCATATTTTGTTTTGGTTTTTCCTAAGAAATTACTATGTCTAAGTTGCACAGACATCTTTTTTTTTTGTATACCTTTGAACATACTATTACAATATTATGATGACATACAGTTGGAATATTTCCATTTATTTCTCAAGATATTGTACACAAAATACCTAAAATGCAAGGATGCCAATAATGTTGACCATAGCTATACCTTGGGTGGGCATCTACACCAAAGTACAAGGTATCTGTTCAGGTTGACCTGGCCAGCTGGATTATCAATTGCTGGGCACAAGAGGAGGAGTTAATGTGCGGTGGGGGCAGAAGGGCAGGCCATAGTTGGCATTAAGAGGGGCCTGCGGGCTGTGGGCCACCCTCTTGCCCCTCTGGTTCAGACAGAGAAGGACCATGCAGCATCGGTGTGTTTCTTAACTTGCCTGTTCTGTTTTTTCCTTTAGCTCCTGCCTGGCACACCTACCCTAGGAATCGCTCTACTTATCAGCTGTCCATTTAGGGGACATAGGGCACATAGAACCACATTCTGAGATGGTGAGTTCTTGCTTTGGGTTGTTATTTATGACTAGGGGGGAGGACAGTGCAGGAGAACACATGGCCGGCCCTGTGGCTGGACAGCAGCTGGGGGCCAAGCAGGAACATGCAATCCTTGCAAGCCTATGCTCGATTCTGCAGCTAGGCGAGGCATGGGAGGAGCGAGATCTGGAACAGGGAAGGCTGATAGGGCTGGCATCCGCTCCCACTTACAGTGCTGTTTGGAACTTAATTGAGGAGCAATATTTGGACAGGGGGAGCTTAGAGAAACCCACATAGCCATAGACTTGGATGGGTTGAGATGGAGAAAGTTATTAGAAACCCATGCGGCAATGTGAGTAAGGCAGTCATTAAGTGGAGAGAGAACAATAGCAATTGGGGAAGTGTGGTAAAGAAGAACAATATCATCAGCATAGAGATATGTGGACACCGGATATTGCTGAATAAGGAGAGGCAGAGGAGCAAGAAAAATGTTAAAGAGTATTGGGGAGAGCACAGATCCCTGAGGAACTCCACAAATTAGAGGAAATGAGGGGAGGATGCATCACTTAAATGAACAGAAAAGCTACGGGAAGTGAGGAAGGAGTGAAACCACTGCAGCACAGTACCCCGAATCCCCGAGTCATGAAGGCGAGAGAGCAATGTATGGTGATCTACCAAATCAAAGCAGAGGAGAGATCTAGTGATACAATCAAAGTAATATCCCCTCAATTGTGAGCAGCATGTAACTCATTCAGCAGGGCAAGAAGGACAGATTCCGTGCTGTGGCCTGCACAGAAACCAGACTGACCTGGATGGAGGACGTTAGTGGTCTCAATGTGGAATGCTAATTGAGAGAACACACGTTTTTCCAGCACTTTTGCAAGAAATGAGAGGTTTGAAACTGGACGCCAATGTGCCGGAACAGAAGGGTCGAGTGGGGATTGCTTAAGTAGTGGCCGAATAATAGCTGACTTCCAAGGGGTAGGAAAGATCCCAGTAGATAAGCTGGAATTAAAAATAGTTTGAACAAGAGGCAGTAAGGCAAGAGATAGTTCGGATATCCGGGTGGAGGGAATGGGATCCAGCTGACACATTGTCTTCCTGGAGCCCAAGAGGGTATTAAATAGCTCTATAGCTGAAATGGGTTGAAAAGAGGACCAGGTATGTTCCAGAACCTGATTTGAGGGGGAAGATGCTGAACAAGAGGTGTCAACAAGGGGAACAGATGACGAGGAGACAGGAGATGAGGACAAAGGAGGGGGAGGATTGGGAAAAGTGGAATGCAAATCAATAATCTTATCACGGAAAAAGACAGCAAGGAGTGTAGGATCCGGTGATGTAGTCAGATGGACAGGATGAGTGGTAGGTGCAGAAAGAGTGTGGAGGATAGAATAAAGCTGTCTAGAGGAATTAGAGGCTGTAGCAGTAAGGGATGTGTAATAAGAATGTTTTGCGGAATAGACAGAAGAGCGGTAGGAGGAGTATACCTCTTGAAAACAAGCACGAGCTTCTGAAGAGGGGTTCTTGAGCCATAGCTGCTCAACACAACGAAGCTGTGAGCACAGTAAAAATAAGCCAGGATGGTACCAAGGGGAACAAATACGTTTTGCTGAGATAAGAGAGGGGCGTAAGGGGGCCAAGTTAACTAAAGAGGCAGTAAGCACAGAATTTCAAGTGTAAACCTGAGCACAAGGTGACTGAGAGGCAAAGTCTGAAGGAAACAAGGTTTGTGCAGAAGGAAACGCAAGCAGTGTTGATGGAGTAATATGACGGCGCAAGCAACAGGATGGCTGGAGATTAGCAGAATCAGCAGCTGTGACTGAAAGGAAGTAGAAAAGAAGATACAATGATGATCTGACCAAGGATTCGCAAGGGCTGAAAAGGAAGATAAAATAAGACCAGAAGAAGATGGGGCAATGACCAAGTCTAACGTATGGCCTCACTATGGGTTGAACAGGGAACATGCTGTGTAAGAGACAAGTCATACAATAGATTGAGGAAAGCGCAATCTCTGGGCCTGATAGGTGAATCCAAATGGGCATTGAAGTCACCAAGAATAATAAGATTAGAGTAGGTTAAGGCAATTTCAGAAATAGTCTGCATTGCCATATCCCATAAGTCAATATCCCATAAGTCAAGAGAGGGAAGGGGGAAGGTAAAGCAGAAGAAAATAAAGAGGTGGGGATGATTGGAGTCGCAAGAAAAGAGATTCTGAATAGTGCACTGAAGCAGCTCTAACTTCAGTGATGGCAAACCGGGAATGATAGAGGAGCGCCACTCACCCCCCTGCCCCCCACATCTACCCAGCCTGGACAATGAGAAGGCAGAGTACTCCGAAGGTAGACATCTGCCTGGATGTCTCACCGCCACTTGAAATTGAATATGGCCAAGACTGAACTTCTTATCTTTCCCCCTAAATCCTCCCCTCCTCTTCCTCCTTTCTCAGTCTCTGTGGATAACTCTGTAATCCTTCCTGTTTCCTCGGCCTGCAAATCTCGGGGTTGTCTTTGACTCCTCTCTCTCTTTCTCCACACATATCCAGCTCGTAGCTAAGACCTGCCGTTTCTTTCTCTATAACATTAGCAAAATCCACCCTTTCCTTTCTGAACACACAACTAAAATGCTTATCCACTCCTTAATCACCTCCCGTCTTGACTACTGTAACCTACTCCTTGCTGGTCTCCCTTTGAATCATCTCTCTCCCCTTCAATCTGTTCAACACTCTGCTGCATGACTAATCTTCCACCAGCCTCGTCATGCCCATATTAATCCTCTTCTCAAGTCACTTCATTGGCTACCTATCCGTTTCTGCATCCAGTTCAAACTTCTTCTGCTGACCTATAAATGTATTCACTCTGCGGCTCCTCAGTACCTTTTTTCTCTTATCTCTCCTTATAACCACCCTTGGGAACTCCGCTCTTCTAAGCAAACTACTTCTATCTGTGCCCTTCTCTTCTACTGCTAACTCCAGACTTTGCTCCTTTCACCTTGCTGCAACTTACGCCTGGAACAAACTACCTGTGTCTGTACGCCAGGCACCCTCTCTAACCCTCTTCAAATCCAAGTTGAAAACTCACCTCTTCGCTGCTGTTTTTGGATCTTGACTCACCTGATCTCCTTTTCTTTCCCCTAGTTTTTATCCCTGCCTACACCTTCTGTGTTTTGTCTTGACTAGATTGTAAGCTCTGATGAGCAAGGACTGTCTTACATGTCTGTACAGCGCTGCATACGACTGGTAGTGCTATACAAATGCTCAATAGTAGTAGTAGAAGTTTAACAGTGGGCTATCACCAACTTTAAGGCAAGTTTCCGTGAGGAAACATATGTCTAAGGAATGTTTCTGCAAGAGATCATAAAGTAATAATGATTTAGTTCGGAGGGACCAGCAGTTCAGTAAAGCCATATCGAGGACCAGAGTGGACACAGGGGGAGGGCAATAAAGAGGGAAAGGCCTGTAGCGATTACAAGACACGAGATTAGAAAGATTGCGTGCAACAAGGCCTGGTAAGAATGTAGTAGAATAATAGGGCCGCCACCAGCAATGTACGGGGATAGCTGTCATGCCACCGAGAAAAGCAGCGAGGAACCGCAGCTTACCTGTGCCAACTAGGAGATTGAAATCAATATAGCTCAGGTCCCCAAGGAGCTTGGCCAAGGAGTACACTGACGCCTTGCTTAAAAGTACTGGCAGAATACTTGGAAGGCTGCGACCACTAGAATGTGATCGCGTCACTTAAGGAGGGCGGAGCAAGCTTAGCAATTAGTATAGGTAGAGATACCAACACCGGAGGGACCTAAATGTACACCGGTTGGTAGAATCCAAGAAACAAACAAACAAATAGGGATATTCAAGAACAAAAGAATTAACAAAAAAGGCCTGAAAAGGCTAAGAACAGAATAGAGTCCAAATATTGATGATTGGAGATCCCATGGATCCAGAGTCTTCAAATGTGCATAAAAATAAACATCTCTGCTAAAGTCTAATAAGAATGAACGAGTCTGAGGATCTTTAGCAGACTGTACCTTTCAGGTGGTAAATTATATTCCACAGGAGGAGGCTGTCACATTCTTGTGATGAAAGACAGCCTGTTATAACAATGATTCACCATAAACAAGGATGTGCTGCAGAAACAATAGGAAACCCCGGCAGCTGACAACAGGCAGTAAGATGTGGGACAAACAGCTCGGAAAAAGGACGGCGCTCACTTCTTGCTCATTCCTCCCACACCAAACAAGTGCAGCGACGAGGGTTAAAAGTAGATGCTGTGGGAGTTTTAAGGACCGTTATGCTAGTTAGTAAAGGAGTTGCAGCGTTTCAATCATATAATTTCAGTATTAGAGAGAGAGATAGAGAATTTGTTTAAAGACATTAATCTATGTTCCATTCACATTGGTAGTTGATAATGTGCCAGATCCTTTTTTTGTGGGACCCCGCCTAAGGGCCACGCGAAAGGGCATGGACACTTTAAATGTGGAAAATGCAGTGTGTGTGATAACGTAATGGTAACGAAGAATGTGTTTACACACCCTATCTCTTCACATAAAATATATCTCAATGACTTCTCTAATTGTGAGACACAAATGCCATTTATCTTATCTGCCCTTGCCGCCTATGTTACCTTGGTAAGACCAAAAGAAGCATTAAAAGAAGAATCACTGAACATAAAAGTTGCCTTCGGAGAAAGGTTATGGATAAACCCTTAGTACAACATTGGCTTGAAGCCCAACATTCAGTCTCTGACCTTCGTTTTCTTGTCTTGAAAATAGTTCGGCCCCATTGGCGGGGAGGTGATACAGATAAATTCCTCCTTCGCATGGAACAGCGGTTCATATACAAACTTCACACACTACATCCCTTGGGCCTTAACCAGGAAATAGATCTTTCCGTCTTTTTGTGATTAGCTCTCTTTCTTTGTTCCCCTCCCCCTTCCCCTTTTCCCCCTCCCCCCTCTCTCCCCTTCCCACTTCCCCCCTACTCTTCCCCTCTCTCCCTTCCCTCCCCCTTTCCCCCTTCCTCCTCCTCTCCCCTCCCCCTTTTTCCCTCCCCTTTCCCCCTTCCCCTCCCCTCCCCCTCATTCCCCCCTCTCTCTCTCCTCCTTCTCTTCTCCCCTTCCCCCTCCTCCCTTCCCCCCTCCTCTCTCTTCCCTCCCCCTCTTCCCCTTTCTCTTTTTTTCTTTCTTTCTTACCTTTTCCCCCCTCCCCCTCTCCCTTCCTCCCCCCACCCTTCCCGTTAAGATCCTTCATGGTGACAGAGGATCCTTTTCATTTCTACTGTAATTCACTTTTACAATGTTAGATCAGGACTTCCTAATCATCTTTATTTGATCATACTGCTTGAGGAGTTACTCAATTTGATATCACTGTTCTTTTGAGTTGTGACCTTTCACCTTTACAGCAGTAGGAAAATGCCTTTAAGTCCATTGGGTGTGAGCATACCAGTTCTTTTCAAGGCGGCAAACATACAGTGCTATGGGATACGGTGAGTTTTTCTTTCTTTTCAGATGTTTAGTGCAACACAACGAGAGCATTTATGCTTCTGAATGAGCGAGTAAAACTAATCCTTTGGTTAAGTTATGCTGTCTGTTGTATTTTAACACACACGAGCAGTTCACTTTAAAGTAAACATGTTTATTCTTTGGCAATTTTATTTTTGAGGTTTAGTTTTCAACCATGAGTCTCATCATTATTTTTAGCATTCTGATGCACTAGAATTTTAAAAGAAAACACATCTGTCAAATCTTTGGCAATTTTATTTTAGAGTCCCTGTCCTTAATCATGTTTTTTCAGCATTCTGACACGCTAATATTTCATTTCACATTCCTGGTTTATCAACAATAGATGAATACTACATATATTATACAATACAGGGCTGTCTCCTACATTATTTAGTTGATTTAATGAACATTATACAATATAGTCAGGTTTCTAGGGAACGGGTAAGAGGAATAACACTGTATGCTTTCATACACTCTGATGTGTCAACATTACACTACAACTTTCACCATGCATGTTCAGTTTTTGAAATATCTGCATTAATATCTGAAAGCATGTTCGTTTGTACAGGGTAGTGTACACTATTAGACTGACTAAACCTGAGAAAGAGTTAATTCTGTTCAGAACCTTGCTTAGAAATAAACTTCATATAAATGCTTACTAAGTAGGTGAAGAGGTACATGTCCTGTAAACAAGAAAGGGCAGGTTGTACTCTAGCCTTGCAGTCTCAGGGTTAGTAGATATCAAGCAGTCAGCAGTAAACAGTTATGTCTTGGAATCCATGTATGTCTCCTCATATTGACCTACACTGATTAGAAGTTGACCTATGATGTGATAAAGACGTAATAATTGACGTGTCATAATAAAGTGAAATTATGCTGTATCATCCAAAAGAGCCTTATAAATAAAGGGAACCATGGCTGATAGTTAGAGTAAACAAGGAGAACTTGTTTCTGTTTGTTTCTCTCCACTAAAGCTTTGGTGTATGTATATAGATGTGTGTATTTTATTGCTGTCTTTTAGATCATCTTCCCATTGTTTTGAATGTAGTTTTCTGTAGCTCCAAGAGCCCTGCAAGGTTGCTGGTGAGGAGGGGGCTAGTCAAAGCCCACAGTTTGTGCCGTGACTCGGATATAGATTTCAACATTCCTGGCAAGGGCGGAAGGTGTTTGTGAGTATTATATGGTGCCAGCAATGAGCAATCTGTTGGGTGAACAGGATTTGTCTCAATTGTGTGAATGGCATGACAAAGCTATGGTTTTAGCTGTTCAGAAAGGTAGCCCTTCTTATTGTATGCGTGAGAAGTATGGGGATATAGCTACTAATTATGTTGTGCACTGGTATGCAGTGACTAATGATAATGTGCTTTTACAGTTTCCTTTGGAGGGAACATTTTCTGTAGATAAGCTTTGTTATCTGAAATGTGCTTTGCTGGCTAAACACAGAGTATGTGATGCCCGTGAAGGGCTGGTGTTTGGTTGGTGGCAGCGAGTGGCACATAATATGAAGAATGAGTTGCTTGTCTTAGTGAATGCTGGTAAAACGGGTGAACCACAGGAGAAAGAGATTGGTAATGCCTGGGCAGGGAAGGTCCCAGTCATTTTTCAGTTCAGTTCAGTTTTTGAAATATCTGCATTAATATCATTTGGCTGTTTTCATATATCACCAAGGTGATCTGGTAATCCATGTGGAAGTGTTATTATATAATGTCGCAAACCTGGTTGCTACACTTTACAGTGTTTTTTTTAGTTCCATATACAACATATTTTCATATTTACAATTGGGCTTCCTAATACATGTTTGTTTCAATCTAACCTTTTAATAGTTATGCATCATGCAGCACATTATGGAGATTATAATGATTATTTTATTTATTCTTAGTGACAATTGTTCTTTTAAAGTGACAAGACGTTAGAAGGTATTGGTACATATTTTTTATAATTTTATTGTCTGTCTCCTCATCTCTCTTTTATTCTTGGTTTGGTTCACATATATTTGTGTTATCCATGGATTTATCAAAGTTTTACAATACAACATATCAATAATTATTAGTACAATATATACGTAGGTGTTATAATGGTTTTAAACAAAATAGTTTTTTTACAATTTTAGTATCATAGTACTTAGGTGTCATAAGCTATTTAATAATTAGTATTCACTATATATATTAATATATTTTTATATACATTCTTTTATGCCATATTACATTATTACTTTTTGAGTTAAATGTGCATGTGAGTGGTTTTTTATCTCTCTAGACATACTTTCATCATATGCTTTCTTTATATGTTTTTATTATATATTTATTAATTACCATTTATGGTTTTTAATATTTTAACTGTCTTTTTATGTTTTATGATTGCTATTATTCATCATTTTATTGTATTTTTCTTGAGGTTTGTTTTCCTCAACCCCCCCCCCCCCCCCGAAGAAGGTCTGATGGCCGAAACACATAGGGGTCAATAAAAGGGGTTTTATAAACCTGAAATTGATATCCACCAGTCCTTGTACCCACTTTTTTGTTCCTATTTGCAGTCTGCAGGTACTTTGTTGCTCTGCTTAGTACAGGGACTTGGGGCATTTAATGGTGTATCTTTACTACTATATATATATGATACATATATATAGTAATAAAGTATATATATATGACCCATGAAACCTTGCTTTCAAACTCGTGCTAGGTTTCCATTTCTCTTGACTCCTTCCCATCCATCTCTCAATAGGAATTTTCCTTTTAAAATGGGACTAAATAATTTAACTGAGCCCAGAACTGCCCTGTGGACTTACTTCCACAGAAAGCATTCAGATCCAGTCTTGTTTATGAATGTTCATCTTACTGCATTCTCGGATAGGTTAATTTAAAAAAAATTCTCTATCAATGGCTTGGTGTGATGCTACTCTCTGGTGGCCATAATGGCACATGTCAGCACTGTGGCTCAACACACTGAGGCAGTGTGCATATGACTGGAGGGTCACAGCTTTAAGACGTGGCTGCCGATTATGTATCTACAGGACAGTTCATATCATTGCAAGGGGCCTTCACAGTTTATCAAGTGGGCCTGCTGGAGGCATATATGTATCTACAGGACAGTTCACATCATTGCAAGGGGCCCTCACATTTTATCAAGTGGGCCTGCTGGGGGTATGTATGTACGATGCTAGTGGGCAACAGATTAATGGCAGGACTCCTGGGCCCAGATGGAGAATAGGTAACCCAGTTGGGACCAGATGAGGGATTTGGATTTTGCAACTGTTTTAGAGGGATAGCTGATGACAGACAGTGATCATTTGGTGACTTAAAGCTTGGACAAAGGCAAGATCTTGGGTTTAATTGTTGATTTAAAAAAAAAGGTTCTGTTTGTTTCAGAGGTTATAAATTAACTTAAGAAATGCCATGCTGGATCAGACCAGGGTCCATCAAGCCCAGAATCCTCTTTCCAACAATGGCCAATCCAGGTCACAAGTACCTGGCCGGTTCCCAAAGGCCACAGGTTCCACTTTGCTCGTCCAGGGATTAGCAGTGGATTTTCCAGGTCCTCTTTAATAATGATTTATGGACCTTCCAAAACCTTTTTTAAACCCAGATACGCTAACAGCTTTTACTACATCCTCTGATAACAAATTTCAGTGTTTGATTATGCATTGCGGGTAAAATATTTCTCTTATTAGTCTTAACTGGGTTACATTGTGGCTTCATTGCATGTCCTCTAGTCTTTCAACTTTTGGATGCCTTAAACAACCGATCTTCATTGTCCCATTCCACTCAATTCATTAATTTATAGACCTCTATCATATCTCCGATTAGCCTAGTGGTTAGAACACTGGCTTAGTAACCAAGCAACCAGGGTTCGAGTCCCACTAGCACTCCTTGTGGCCTTGGGCAAGTCACTTAACCCTCCATTGCCTCGGAAGAAAGGCCTGGCAATCTACTTCCGGTGACACTGCCAAGAAAACCCAGGAGCTTCTGGGTCGCCAGGAGTCAGGACTGACTCGAAGGCACACATTGCATTGCATCATATCTCCAATCAGCCTTCTCTTTAACTATGTTGAAGAGCCTTAACTGTTTAAGCCTTTCCCTATCCCCTTTACCATTTTGGTGGCTCTTCTTCGTACCTTTTCTAATTCTACTATATCCTTTCTAAGATGCGGCGACTGGCGACCATACGGGCAACATTTAGTACTGGCACTAGGGCGTCAATACTGCCCCCGGTATAATACCAGCACCTGCAAAAGGAACTCATGCAAGTCTTGGCATGCCTGTTCGGTCTGTGAAGCTAGCCACTCAGCTTCCACATGTAGGTCTGTCAGTAAGAGAAAGCCTTTTAAGCCACTGCCCCAATGACCTAGCGAAGGACATGGCTTCCTTGCATATCAGGCTTGAGAGCATGCATCCATAGCTGTGGTCCTACCCTCGCCAAGACTGGACATGCATCATTATTGGATAACTTTGCAGAAGGTTTCCCTATTATGTCCTCTGCCCCAACTTCCTTTTGCACCATACGCAACTCCCCTTCCTTCCTTCAGCACCTTCAGGTGGTGCGGAGAAAAAAAAGAGCACCAAGGAAAACGGCTTGGGAAGAGTGGTGGGGTCCCTACTGGGACCCCCCTTCCTGTTTCTGGTGTTGTCCCCGTTGGGAATAGTGCCAAAGAAGGAGCCAGGCAAATTTCATTTGATACACAACCTGTCCCTGTGCCAAGGGCGAGTCAATTGATGACCATATTAATCCTTCTTTGTATCCTGTGAGATATGCGTCTATCAACCAGGCCATAGCAATCATTTGGAATTTGGGCCACAGGCACAACTGGCTAAGGCGGAAAGAGTCAACTTTCTGACTACTCCCGATGCATTCAGAGTCTTCTTCATCTACTCTGTTTTCACCTTCGATGGTGAAGACTACTTTGACAAATGTGTGTCCATGGGCTGCTCAGTTCTTGTGCGTATTTTGAGCAGTTCAGTTCATTTCTGCTTTGGCCGGTCGAAGAAATAGCTAGGCCTGGCTCAATGGTTCATTACCTAGATGATTTCATGTTCATGGGGGCCGGGATCAAGGCGTGCAAAAGGATCTTTGATTCCTGTGAGCCCATCGCACAGCGGTTTGGAGTACCTTTGGTGGCAGAAAAGACTGTGGGACCCGCAGGAAAACATTCCTCAGAACTGAGCTAGATATACAAGCCCAAGTGTCTAGACTGCCCAAGGATAAGTTGGAGACATTAAAAACCACCATTGGGAAAATGAGAGGCTTGTGAAAAGCTAGATTAGAGCAGAAAGCTGAATTAGAGCAGTTTCAGTCTCTTCAGTTTAGTATGTTTCACCTGTAGGGTGATTCTGATGGGGTGGGTTTTCTGTCTGGCTCTTGTGACAAGAGGGGTCAAGTAGAGGCACCACCGCATCAGGTTTGATAAGAACATATGTGAAGACCTACGAGTCTGGGGAACATTTCCTGAAGGCCTTTAATGGCTTAGCCTTCTGGCAGGACTCCCCCTATTGAAACTGCAACCTGAAATTTTTCACAGATGCATTGGTGGGGCCGATTTTGAGATATACTTCAGGGGGGCCTGGTGCTCAGAGTCTTGGCTGTGTGAGTGGCACTCCTTCGGTGTTAACAAGGATCACACATCCTTAGAGTTATTCCCCATGATGGCAGCCCTGTCTATCTGGGCCCCTCAATTGGCTGACAGGGTGATTATATTCCCCACCGATAATTTGGCAGTGGTCCAAGCAGTACACGAGTTGTATGCCAGGACGCTAGGGGTGGTGGTGCTGCCCCGGGAAATCGTTATGCTCTGCATTCAGCATAATATCACCTTAAAGACAGAGCATATTATGGGATTCTACAATAACATTGCTGATGCCCTTTATCGTTGTTCCATGCCATCAGAATGTCCATTCCAGCAGCAGTTTGGGTGTTTGGCCTGCCAAAGTGCAGGAGCTATCGACTGTTTTCCTTGGCCAAATACACCAGTCAGAAATATTTTGGAAGCCTGGAAGCATTTCTGTGAGTTCTGTAGTCTTAACGGGATCAGGGACAGTGACTGATGCGCGATGGGCTCCACTTTCAGTGGTTCCTATCATGTAAGGCCAGTGGCATGATGAAATCTGCGGTACAGATGTGCCTGGTGGCAGTCACTTTCTTCACCTGGGCAATGGGGAAAAGAGCCCTTCAGCCAATTTCATCATTGCTAAAGGATGATGGGTGGGGTGGCTGACTGTTGCTGCGCTGTGGACCGCAGGCACCAGATCACCCACGAGGTGTTAAGGAAGCTGCTCGCTGTCACGGATGGCGGTCTGCTAGGACACCTTTGAGACCCGTCTTTTCAGATGTGCCTTCTCCTTAGTATTCTCTGGGACACTCAAGGTACATGAGCTTCTTTAGTCCTCATGTTCCTGGTTCCATAACACGATTGCCGATGCCCTTTCTTGTTTTAAGATGGCAGCATTCCTGGCCAGTGCTTCTGGGGCAGATGCAGTCAAGATATCCATTCGAGAGGCAGTCTGGGCGTTTGGCCCACTAAAGTATGAAGCCTCTTGATGGGTTTCCTGGCAAAGCGTACCTGGCCAATATACTTGAAGGCCCAGGATAACTTCTGGGACTTTTGTGCACAGGCCGGTGTCAAGGAAAGTGAATGCTTTAAGGCCAGCATCATTCTTCGCTGGCTATTCTGCTGCAGGGACAGGGGCAGGAGTAAATCCACGATAAGAACACACTTAATGGCCATCACCCCTTTTTGCCAAAGCAATGGGAAAAAGGAGCCCTTCAGCAGATTTCGTCATTGTAAGGATAACAAAGGGATGGTCAGCCGAGCGTTGCCGCATGCCTGACCACAGACCTGTAACTCTAAGATGGACCCCATGAAAAGGGGAGCCAAATTGTCATAGTCACCCCTGCCAGAAGACCGCCCATATCTGGTGTGGTATTTTGAGGATTACAGATGATTATGCCCAATGGGAGCCAAGCAGTGTTGGTCCATGTGGGCGGAGCTTCCGGTTCGCCAGGGTGTGGAAGCCAGTCATTGCAGAGGTGGACCTTGAGATTGACTTTTACAGCATTCATTCTTTCCACATTGGGGCAGCTGGGCTTGGCATGACAAGGGAACAAATCATGTCCGTGGGCAGGTGGCGTTTTAATCGTTAGAACCTGTGCGTTTGCCCAGAAGCTAGGGATTGACGAATGTTACTGTAACTAACCTGACCTTTCTTGTGTTCTTTCGATGATTTGCCCTCGGTGCAACTCCCCTGGAAGTGTGGATATGAGGCCATCCATACATCCACTGAGTGCAAAGGAGAACCTGGAGCAGACCACAGGACTTTAATTTGAGCCTGAATCCTGCAGAGGTGTCGATCGTTTGGATGGGGGTGTAGGAAATGATATGGGACCTGCTTGTTCTGTCCCTTCCATCCCTTATGCACAGGAGGGGGGCCAGGAGCCCCGGTCTTAGTGGTAAATCTGGAGGGGGAAGGATTGCCCAATATCCACAGTGTCAAATTAACCGGAAGATGTAGCTGGCCAACAGTTTCTCTGGGACTTGAGGGGTTTGGTCCCATACTGTACCACAGAGGATCTGAAAAGGCAAAAAGGTCACACTGGGCAGTGGAGAAAACAAGATGAAATGCGAACAGATGGTTGACTTGCTTCATGGAGGCAATCAAAGGGGGGAGTTGCATTGGGCATGACCTCATTGATTAAAGTCGCCCTGACCTGTGTCGCACAGCCAGCGTACACCTGTTGGATATCAACATGGACGTTTTCCTAGGCATGACCCAGGACACAGTAGAAATGCTGTTGGTCACAGCTGAGTACTGCATGGGACCCCCCCCCCCCAACAAGTGAGGATTCGCTGTCGGTGGGGTGTGGCCAGACATTAAGTGCCATCGGACCGCGCGCACAGCTGTACAATTGAGTATAGGGGCATGGAAATTGTCCTCCCCCTGACAGGGTCAACGGATTCGAAGCAGGATCAGTGGATATTGTGCTTCCTCACACTCTGATGGTGGGTGGAGAGAGGGATATACCTCATTGCCATATATTAAGTATGCAGCAAACCCGACCTTTGATGAGCCGGGTCAGAAACAGAGGAGGACACTGCTGCAACCGTGGATATAGTGCTTAACGGCACTATAGTGCTTAACGACACTAAGTACATGCTTAATGGCATGCTGCCCCACACAGCATATTACAGATGATGTGTATCAGTTATGGCAGCAATGGTTAAGAAGTGTTTTCAGGTCAAGGGGCGGGCTTTGATGGCACCTCACTTTGGTGAGTATGGGCTGTGCATCTTGAGGATAAGTGTCAGAGAGGTTTAGGGCAATTTAATGTTGTATATATGATTGAGAATTGTACACTGAATTTTGGATATATGTTTGTTTAAGGTTATGCAGTGGCCAACATTATCCAATACACTAAATTTTTGTGGAAAAACTGGCCATCTGTGCATTTTGTCAGTGGTGAGGGACGACTTAAGCAAGGGGACATGGGGCAGGGCAAAAGGGTGAAGAAGGGGGAGGGGCAGGGAACATGGCTTAGGCCTGGATGCCTCTTGCCCGGTTGTGATATCCTGCCATAAAGCTGCTAACAGGATGTTCCTATTTCCATTTGTCAGAAACACTCCCTGTCTGATGAATTTCTCTCTCCACTAGCAGTAGGGGCAACCTCCAATAGCACTTGGGCCTTGCATTTGGCCATCTGGCTAGAAAAATTCACTTAAAAGCTCGTAGTACATCATCCTGATTTGTATTGTTTAGAGACTGCTTTTTGAGATAGAATACACTAATCTGGTGTAAGAGTTTCCTATATTCTGTTTCTCTGATTGATCTCCACTGTTTACTGGGAACATAAAAGATGCCATACTGGGTCAGAACAAGGATGCATCAAGCCCAGTATCCTGTTTCCAGAAGTGGCCAATCCAGGTCACATGTACCTGTCAGGTTCCCAAAGGATAGACAGATTCCATGGTGCTTGTCCAAGGGGTAAGCAGTGGATTTCGCTATTCCACTTTAATAAAGGTGTATGGACTTTTCTTCCAGGAACTCATCCAAACCTCTTTTAAACCCAGCTACACTGAAAGATTTTACTACATTCTCCAGTAACGAATTCCAGAGTTTGATTACACGTTGAGTTAAAAAAATATTTAGAATGTATAGGAACTTCCTTGGGCAGTTAGTTATACTATGATCTCTAATTGAGGTTGGGGATCTGAATGTACCTCTATTCATTGTCCAAAAGTGAACTGATGGAAATGTTCACGTCCAAATAACGCAACAAGTAAGTCCTTTTTTATCTGAGGATACAGTATCTCCTTCCTATGCCAGCCATAGCTTGACTGGCAAATGCTAGTGGCTGCTGCTTCTAGATTCGTATTCTTCTCTTGTTTCAGATGACTAGAATATCATCTCTCACAGTCTTAATGTCCAACTCTCTTTCTAATGCCTAGCTCAGCTCAAATTGCATGGAAAAGCGTCTTGAGTTGGGTGATTCTCATTGGTATCCTGGTATACCTGCCAGATAGTATGCTGAAAATTATCAGGTGGCCGAATGGATCATCTATTCTAGTTCTACATGCCAGAATCCATTTTTAGCGTCATAAACTATGAACGCTTTTGTCTTAGATAGAGCTGGTAACGTATGGATGAAGGCGCTGGATCAGAAGTAGCCCTGGAGATGGTTTGGGTTCTGTGGGAGAGAGGGAAGCAGAATATTAGTGAAGCGGGAGCAGCTATGGACAGTGGGACCTCAATATGCGCAGCTGAAAGTAATAGGGAAAGCACAAACTGGGAAAGAACTGAAAGAGGTGTTGGTAGGGCTGTTCCTGCTCACATGGGCAGAGATGGACCAGCGTGCTGCAGTACTGTTGGAGCTGTGTTATTACGTATACTCCTCTCTTCTGCCAGGAGCAAAGATTCAGTGATGCTCCAACATTGTGTGTTTTCTCCATTGTAAAGAAGACCCAGAAGGTCTACATTGAGACATCACTGGGGAACGTAGAGAGTTGTTATATTTATTACAGCAAGCTCTTGTTATGCCATACTATAAGGCATCCGCCATTCAAAAAGGATATCTTCAGCCGAGATCAAGTGCCATTAATCACAGACTATGTCCTAAATACCCACTTCACAGTAGAGATAAAGAGAGTTGTGACTGAATATTTTCCCTCACATGGATTATTGGAACTGCCAAGTGGGAGGTTTCTTAAATGTGCTTTGGTGCCATGTGTGCTTTTTCAATAGCTAGTTTTTTCCAATGGAATAGTTTTCTTCTAGAGTTGCGGATTGAATCTGATTATCTGATTTTCCAGAGAAAACATAAAACTTTTTTTGTTTGTGTCAGTCTTTGGTTAATATATAAATGCTTGGTCTTAGATCAATTGGATTATCTTATGCTTTTGACCATCTCTTTATAGGAAGCAGATATCTGTAATTTTATGTATCTTAATGCAGTAGCTTTGTTTATGATAGGAAGTGGATATTCTATGATTTTATGCATGATAATTAATAATGTCTGTATTTGTCTTTATGAACGATGACACACTTATGTTTATTTTTTCATATTTTTGTCATTATAATTATTGCTTGTATTTTTGGGGGAAACAGTTTAGAATGTAAGATAGGCGGTATGCGAATGTTTTGAAATAAATTTCTTCGATAATGCAGAGGTTGTGACTTCTTTTGAGGGCTCTCTTGAGAGGTTTTTGAACTTTGCTGATTCTGGGTTATGGATGGCTTCCTCACCACTACTAGGCTATTAATCCACCTATTACTCACTTCCACTGATGTGGTGATGCTGTCTTATTGCAGTTTGGTCTGTACTCACTGTAGTACAGGGGTTCTCCACCCAGTCCTTGGGACACACCTAGCCAGTCGGGTTTTCAGGATAACCATAATGAATATGCATGAGAGCGATTTGCATGATTATCCTGAAAACCCGACTGGCTAGGTGTGTCCAGAGAACCCCTGCTTTAGTGGTTTCACCAGAACTAAAAGACTTCTGCTTTTGGGAATGTAGTTTCAAGATCAGTCTTCCTTTGAAGCCTCTGGGGCCCTGGAATACCCAGGTACACATAGATTGTGAGCCCTTCGGGGACAAGGGAATAAAAAGTACCTGTTAGTATACATGTAAACCGCACTGATTCTAAAGAGCGCGGTATAAAAAAGAAATAAATAAAATAAATAAATAAGCAGAAATTAGACCTTACCTGCTAATTGTCTTTCCTGGAGATCTCTCCGGGCCAGTCCAGGAACAAGAGGGTTGTCAATCCTCTCTAGCAACTGAGGACTGGAAAACTGAAGTTTTGCATAGCTGGTATCTGGCTCCCCCTGCTGGCCAACCTTCAGTCTATTCATAACAAAGCAGTCAAAGAACAGAAGCACAACAGTAAAGAAAATCATATGGTGAACCTAAATACTTACAAGCAGGGAATAACAAATATGTATATAAGTAACATATTCTTTTTTTTTTTTTTTTTTTTAAACGCAAACTCCCGAAACTAGGAAAAAAACCACCTCGAGCCAACAAACGACACCAAGAAAAATTAGCTCGAAAAACCCCCAGAAACCAACCTGAGGGAAAAACCCCCCACTACCGAGGACAATTTAAACAACTCATCAACGGCACTACGAATGCTCAAATAATATGGGTGGGTCCTGGACTGGCCCGGAGAGATCTCCAGGAAAGACAATTAGCAGGTAAGGTCTAATTTCTGCTTCCTGATCGACTCTCCGGGCCAGTCCAGGAACAAGAGGGAAGTACCAAAGCAGTTACTAACCACAGGAGGGACCCGCTAGACCCGCTATGACCGCCGAAGCCCCGACGTTAGCGTCTGACCTGGCTGCAACATCCAATCTGTAATGCTTTGCGAATGGATGGAGAGACGACCACATAGCTGCACGACAAATATCAATAGGCGGAACCAAAGCATATTCTGCTCAAGAAGTCACTTGGCTCCGAGTCGAATGCACTCGAAGCCCCACTGGAGGCGGCTTACCAACTGCCTTATATGCCGCCAATATCGCCTGTTTCACCCACCTAGCAATAGATGCCTTGGAAGCTGCTTCCCCTTTCCGAGGTCCCCCAAATAGTACAAATAATCTTTCCGTTTTACGGAAAGGTTTAGTCCTTCTAAGATATTGCATGAGCAATCTACCCAAATCCAAATTTACAAGAACAGCATCAATAGGGAGATCTTCCACATTCCTAAAGGTCGGAAGCGAAATAGACTGATTGACATGAAAAGTCGAAATTACCTTTGGAAGAAACGAAGGAACCGTCCGCAAAAGTACTCGTTCTTCCGAAAATTGCAGATATGGAGCCCTACAAGAAAGCGCTTGGAGATCTGAAATGCGCCTAGCAGAACATAAGGCCACCAGGAAGGCAATCTTCCAAGAAAGCTCCCTTAGTGAAATTTCCTTAGCCGGATGAAAAGGAGGTCGCGCTAAAGCCTCAAGAACAAGGTTCAAATCCCAAGGTGGAATCACCGTCCGAAGAGGCGGACGAATATTTCGTATCGCCCTAAAGAAGCGAAGAACATCGGGATGTGTCGATAGTCTAATCCCCTTTACCGTGCCTCTAAAACACGAAAGGGCTGCTAAATGAACACGAAGGGTACTAAGCGCCAAACCTTTCTCCAGCCCATCCTGCAAGAAAGCCAAGATGTGAGGTACAGAGGCGGAAAGTGGACGAAGGCTCTGGCTGGCACACCAGGCTTCAAAAACTCGCCAAACTCTAACATATGCAAGAGACGTAGAACGTCTTCTGGCCTGCAACATTGTGGCCACAACGGAGGCCGAATACCCTCGACGTATTAACCGACGCCTTTCAAGAGCCAAGCCGTAAGAGAGAAGCGATCCACCTCCGGCATGAGCAGAGGCCCTTGAACGAGCAGGTTCGCCCGGGAGGGCAGCCTCCAGGGACTGGCTATGAGAAGTCGTACTAGATCTGCATACCACGCTCTCCTGGGCCAATCGGGCGCAATGAGAATTACTCGACCTCTGTGATGAGCAATTCTGCGAATTACCCTGCCTATCATTGGCCAAGGCGGAAACACGTAAAGAAGACTCTTGCATGGCCACGGTTGCACTAGGCCGTCGAGACCCTCCGACATGCGTTCCCTGCATCTGCTGAAAAACCGAAACGCTTTGGCATTGTCGAAGGTGGCCATGAGGTCCATCACCAGCTGACCCCACCTGAGGGTCAGCTCGTGAAATACCGCAGGATTCAATTCCCATTCCCCAGGATCTACCACGGTGCGGCTGAGAAAGTCCGCCGTGATATTGTCTCGACCTGCTACATGAGCTGCCGACAGCGCTACCAGATGCTGTTCCGCCCAGAACATCAACTGCTGACTCTCCTCCAGCAACACAGCACTCCTTGTGCCGCCTTGCCTGTTGATATAGGAAACCGTGACCGCATTGTCTGAAAACACGCGAACCGCTTTCTGCCTGAGAAGAGGAAGAAACTCTCGAAGAGCCAACGAAACCGCTTTGAGCTCCAAGAGGTTGATGGAACAATCCTTCAACTCTACCGGCCAAACCCCTTGAGCAAAAATCTCCTGACAATGAGCACCCCAGCCGATGAGGCTGGCATCTGTAGTAACTAGCACCCAGTCCGGTTGACATAAGGGCATTCCCGCCCGTAAATGAGTGGGATCCAACCACCACTGAAGACTTAAGATTACCTTGGGCAAATTGGGCAACTTGTGGTCTAGAGGATGCTGCTGAGGGGACCACCTGGAAAGCAAAGCCTGTTGCAATGGCCGCATGTGAGCCCTTGCCCATGGAACCAGGTCCAGCGTTGCCGCCATTGACCCCAGGAGCTGAAGATAACGCCACGCAGTTGGAGCTTTGAGACGCAAGAAGTTTCGCACTTGCGACAAAATCTTCTGCACCCTGTTCTCTGGCAGAAAGACCGCCCCTAAAGCGGTATCGAAAATTGCTCCCAAGTACAGAAGGCGCGTGACCGGGTGCAACTGACTTTTGGCTTGGTTGATTACCCAACCGAGCTGCTCCAGAAGACTCACCACTCTCGCCGTAGCCGTTAGAGAGTCTGACACTGATGATGCTCGAATCAGCCAATCGTCGAGATAGGGATGAACGAGAACACCCTCTCTGTGTAAGGCTGCAGCTACCACCACCATCACCTTTGTGAATGTGCGCGGCGCTGTGGCCAGTCCAAAAGGCAGAGCCCGAAACTGGAAATGTCCCATATGCACCGCAAATCGAAGAAATTTGTGGTGCTCTGGTCTTATAGGGATATGTAAATAAGCCTCCGTGAGATCTATGGAGGTTAAGACCTCGTTCGGTTGCACTGACTGAATAACCGAGCGAAGTGACTCCATGCGGAAATGTGGAACTCTCAAACAGCGATTCACACCCTTTAGATCTAGAATAGGACAAAAAGAGTCCTCCTTTTTGGGGACTACAAAATAAATGGAGTATCGACCTAAGCCTAACTGGCTTGGCGGAACCGGAACAACTGCCCGCAGACGTATTAACCGGCGAAGGGTATCCTCCACCGCTGCTTGTTTTATCTGCGAACCACAAGGAGACACCACGAAAGCTTCTGCTAGAGGAGTAGCGAATTCGAGAGAATACCCGTCGCGAATTATCTCCAGAACCCACTTGTCGGAAGTAATGGTGGTCCAGACGGAAAGAAAAGCTTGAAGCCGACCCCCTACCGGGATTTCCGCCTGAACCAACCGCACTTCATTGAGGTTTTTTTGTTGAATTTTGTTGGGCTCCGAAATAACCTCTTCCGAAGCCTCGCGCCCCACGAAAGGACTGACTTCTGGACATAAAGCGACCTCGTTGATACGGGGCAAAACGGGCACCACGAAACCGGCGAAAATCCCGGGAAGCACCCCTCTGCAAATTGCTTGGCTTTTGAGATTTTGGGCGGTCCTCTGGAAGTCGCCCGCCCTTAGAATCACCCAGATCCTTGACAATCTTATCCAAGGCCGCACCAAAAAGCAGCGAACCCTTATATGGAAGTTTACTGAGCCTTGCCTTAGAAGAAGTGTCCGCCGCCCAATTTCTTAACCAAAGAAATCTGCGAGCTGCAACAACGGTTGCTATGGACTTCGCTGAAATCCGCACCAAATCATAGAAGGCATCTGCGAGATAAGAAGCCGCTGACTCAAGCCTCGCACCCTCAAGTTTCGCACCCTCACCCTGTCCGGAAGGGGAGATAGAGTCACTCTGGATCCAACGAATAGAAGCTCTGGAAACCAAAGCCCCACAGATGGCCGCCTGCAAAGATAGAGCTGAAGAATCAAAAGCCTGTTTTAACAAGGCTTCTAACTTTCTATCCTGCAAATCTTTGAGAGTCGCTCCGCCCTCAATGGGAATAGTCGTTTTTCTGGTAACCGCAGAGACTAGAGCATCTACCTTAGGCATCTTTAGCAACTCCTGGTCCTCTTGCGGCAAAGGATATAACCGGCCAATAGCCCGAGCTCCCCGCAAAGAAGCCTGTGGACATTCCCACTCAGATTCCACCATCTGTCTCATAACTTGGTGCACAGGAAAGCATTTTTGCTCCATTTTAAAACCTTGAAGAAGAGGATCCTCAAGAGGTACTTCCTGAGAAACTGGCACCGGAATATTCAAAACAGATAAAGTCTGAACAATGAGAGGACCCAATTCCTCTTTTCTAAAAACTCTAAACAAATTGGGATCCTCACTGGAAGCTAAATCAGCTTCATCTAACTCGGCTGCCCAGTCCACACCGGGATCAGAGAGGAGCTCACCCTCCTCCAGTCCCTGGAGCTCTGAATCTTGCTGAGCAACCTTATCACCACTAATCTGTGGACCGAGAACCAAGGTAGAGGGACCTTCACCTGAATCCAAAACAGGAGACATATTTTCAAAAGTTTGTGTAGTTTCAGTGACAGAACCCTTGTCCTGGGTATGCTGCCACTTTAAACAATAGGCCTGATGAAGAGCTAAAATAAAGTCAGCTGAAAAAACTGATTCCAAGCTTTTTTGAGTTTCAACTAATGAAGGAGAAGGATTTTCTACCACTTTCTCCTGTCTTTTAGACTTTGCTCTTCTCTTAATCGGCTTTTCTTGAACCGAAGGAACCGGAGCAGAGAAACTGTAATGGCGGCCGTTCCCGCCGATTCTAAACTGCCCCCTGAAACGGTTTCCATTGTGCTCAACGGAAGAAAAATAAAATACTGTCACAAACTTAAGCAGAAATAATTTTAAAAAGAACAAACACAGCAAAAAATAACTAGATGCTTATGACCGCCGAAATCAACGCGAAACAACCAGAAAACGCCGACATTACAGAAACCCCGCTGAACATCGCCGTTTATCCGACAGAATTAAAAATGCCCCACATACCTTGTAAAAATTATCTTTCAGCTTAGTAACTCTCATTCACTGCCAGTGGTCGAGAAACTAAAGCTGGAGGTCAGCAGGATGGTTTCTAGGGCTCTCAGCACCTCACTGCTGCCTGAGTCCTTAAACGAAGCTGCTAATTAAGGCAGGCTCTGTCTAAGGAGCTCCGTTTCTGAATGCAATACCAATAAATTAAAATATGGAAACGAACCCCGCTAGGGCTCACTCCATTACCACTGCTTGTAAGTTTAAAAGAAAGAAATAAAATAAAGAAATAAAATAAAGAAGACAATCTCTATATAATGACTTTCACAGGAGCCAGCCAGGAAAGCGTCCGTTCCAGTTGCTGAGGACTGAATGACTGAAGGTTGGCCAGCAGGGGGAGCCAGATACCAGCTATGCAAAACTTCAGTTTTCCAGTCCTCAGTTGCTAGAGAGGATTGACAACCCTCTTGTTCCTGGACTGGCCCAGAGAGTCTATCAGGAAATCTCTATAATCTGATAAAATAGGAGGCAAATATTCCTGTTCATTTGTAATAAGGAACATGTTGTGATGTTGCACTCTGATTCATTTCGTTCCCCGAGCAGCTCTGCCTCTTTCTTCAATTCTCCTTTCTCCACTGATGCCTCTGAATTGAATTGACTGCCTTTGCTGATGGCTTTCGCTGCTCCTGCTGTTCTCCACCTGCATCTATCAAATAGTTTTATTGTAAAACTGTATTTACCACCTTGCCAGCCCCAAGTTGTCCAAAGCAGTTTACAATGTTAGAACAAATAAAATACAAATAGATATACCACAAATATCTATTCCAGCGATCCTTTCTCAAATTCGACTACCTAACCCGACCTTACTACCCTGCTCCGCAAAGCCTTCCTCTTCCTCAAACTCAACAACCCCCATTCTCTTCCTCATCCCTATTGATACTGGGAAAAGCTAGGTTTTCATTTTTTATGGAACACAAAGAAGTCCAATTCCAACCACAAATTCCCCAAGAGTGCGTTCTAAAAGGTTGGAACAACTGCCAAGAAGGCTTCATTTAGACAGATTCTTTGCCCTTGCAATTTGGTGGCATTTATCTAGGGCAGTGGTTCCCAGTCCTCGGGTACCCCAGGCCAGTCAGATTTTCACAATATCCACAATGAATATGCTTGAGATAGATCTGCATGCACTGCTTCCATTGTATGCAGATCTATCTCATGCATATTCATTGTGGATATCTTGAAAACCTGACTGGCCTGGGGGTACCTAAGGACTGGGTTGGGGAACCACTGATCTAGAGTGAGAGATACTTTTCTCAGATGTCGCTCCTACAAGGCAGAGTCCATTATGCCTCATATAAAAGTTTCCCTAATCCATGTTAGTATTATATTTCCAAAATTGAATCTGGATGCCAGGGTTTTATACAGTAATATAGTCACCTATGCGCTTGACAATGTAACTCCCCTATTAGTGAACAGTATTGGTTGCCCATTCTCAGCAGAATTAAATTTATATTTAATATACTCCACTCTGGCTACTCACATTACCTCTTTCCATTACTTATCCTCACATCATCCCCAAAGGCAGCATAGATCATCACAAGCCCAACTCCTTGAAATGCCCTCTGCCCTCAAATATAAGCTTGAATGGCTCAGAAATGTGGCCACTCCTTACCTGCACTCTGGAATTCCTTCCCTCTGGACATCTGAATGCAGACCTCATATAAAAGTTCAAGAACAGTATTAAAACTTAGTCCAGTTTTCATATGCTGCTATATTGCACTAACTATCTTTGGTTTAATAATATTGTTCTATGTCCCTCGTATCTCATTTCCATTTATTACATCAAGGGGGTTATTCTGTGCCATGAATAGTAGGGATGAATGGCCCAGTGGGACGTTCATCCCTGCTATTCGTGCCTTCAGCCGGCCGTGACTAACTTCACCACTGGTTGTGCGTGGACGTTAGACGGAGCGGGGAAGGGGCATTTCGGGGGCGAAGTCTGGATGGTCGCCGGCCCTGGACATCCAGGTCCAATTCTAATGTTGGCCCTGTATGTCTAGAGCTGGCGACATGTGCGGAGAAGTTATTCTACCTCCAAGGTGGAATAACTTTCATGAACGTGTCAGTTTTTAAATGCTAGGGTGTGGATGGGGATAGGGGGGCCGGAGGACATTTCTCGCAGCCTGACCCTAGTCGTAGGAGGCCAGATTGGGGGTCAGGCTGTGGGGAATTAGCTTTAAATTCCAGCGGCCGGCATTGCGGCTCTTCAATGGAGGCGCGGTGCCATGGCAACATGTCACCATGGTGCCATGGCTCCAATGAAGAGCCTTGACTGAATTAACCGGGATCAGTCCTGCACATGCAGGATGGATTGAATCGCAGTCCCGGCCTGCACTTGCAGGACTATTCGCGATTCTGATCCTGTGGAGCTAGACATGCCCCACAGGATCAGAATCGCAATCCCCTCTATATGTCTGCATCAGACTGGGATGGAATCGGACCCCAAGTGTCTAGTTGTGATATAGAATTATTAAGTTAATGTAATTAAAGCTTACTTTTATGCCTCTGCTTTAAGTGGTATTGTAAACCATAATAAAAACAAGTATCTTTTGTGGATTTGCAGAATATCAGCTGTAGAAATAAATAAATGGTGTATGAGAGCCCTTATGCCTTCAGATCTATACCAAAATATTAACTTCCTCTCCACCTCACAAAAGATCACTAAAATAATATAAAACTAACCACTTCAGTTTTCACTCGATACTAATTCAGAGAGCATTTCTCACATTCTTGACTAGTTTCATAGTTAAAAAACAGACCAGATTACAGAAATTTGTTGTGAATTTCATGGATAGTGCTGGGAAAATATTTTAAAAGCTTAAGACTGGATGAGTTCCTTGACTATGGGGGATGTTGCATTTGATATATGATGAGAAGGAGAAAGCCCAGCTTGCGGCATTTCCACTATAGAAATGATTCCAGAGCCCCCCAACCCCCTGATCCTGTCATTTCAGAAGCATCTGCAGGGGGAAGTATTGCCATTCACACATGTAGATTGCATATGGCTATTTCAGAAAGTTGCTATTTACACATGCAGATGCTCCAAGACACAGAGGTTTCAAGGGGGCATGGTTTGGGAAGGGCTGAGAAACTGTCTGTGTAGTTCCCATTTTAATGGAAATACACACACATTTTGTAAAATTCACACATCAGCTTTTGCACCTGTCCTTAGGCATATGCAAGTGCCAGCTACCTGCTCGTTTGGACCCGTCATCTCCACTGTGCTAACCTCAAAAATTCATCAAAAAGAGTTTTCACTGGGCTCCTCTTACACATGCAGCTCTGCGAAATTCAGCAGATATATGTGTAAGTGCCAGCAAATGTGAGATCTGCACCTACACATAAAGCCTGATTCCGGGAGGGGGATGTCTGGGCCGAACGGACATTCCCAATGAAGACGGGATCTTAGGACCCGATTCTGGTCTGCGGGAACAAAATGTTCCCGCAGTTGCCAGAATCAGGCCCATGGATGGCCCAGCATGCCCTTTCCACCACTGAGGATGTCCTCCCCGCAGGCACCCCAACATCCACGGCTCCGGCTCCCAATATCCTCGCCACCTGACCCATGGCTGACCCCCACGCACCCGGCCCTGGCCTCAGGGGGGGGGGGGGCTCCCGGGCCCGATTGTCCACAAAGTGGTGCTTATACCGCCTTTGACGTGGTATAAGCAGCACATCCACACGGGCCTGGCAGGACGTACAGGGGGTATGTTCTGAATTGGCCCTATACGTGCTGCTGGGCTGGCCCACCCACCGGTTCTCCCCATCCTGATGCACAGGACGTACAGGGACAGCCAGAGGGGGAATAGGCACCGGATGCCTTGCAGGGCTGCACATCCTGCCGTGATGTGCAGCCCTGCAAGCCACATTCGAGAATGACCTCCATATTGTTCCCAGCGATTACACGGGAAAAGCTGGATCTGATGGCACTCTCTTTCTGAACACTGCATTTTTCTGGAATGCTGCTCCTGCTAGACGTGTCAGCAAATGCACATGTATTTGCTAGACTCTTTATGCATATTTTACAAAACGCTCCATATTCTGCAGAGCCTTTTGCAAAATACCAGGGGAACTGTGAATCTGGGCATTTCAAATCCTACCTTGCCATTCTATGTTAAATAGGGCTTAAAAATGTCATCCTATTTTCTTTCACCTTGCTGTTCTTGTTTTAGTTACAGAGTCTGGTGTGGCCAAACTATAAGAATTGTGCGTATAGAAAAAGTACTCCTGCTAGAGACAAGAGCTGATGATGAACAAGACCCATTTGAAGTATTATTAAACAATACATCACATTTATGGCAGGAGTGTTGATGTTTTTATGACCACACCATTCCAGGTAATGGGTCACTTTATTCACAAGAGCATTTCAATTTGGACAGAGGACATTTTTAGACCAGCTATATAATTTATGAAAGTTACTTATGAACCAGAGAGAATTTGCGCTGTTTAAAATGGAAGGGCTTTCCTTGAGATGATCAGTGCTGAATGAATAAATTCAAAAACTCAACACTCAGATCTAACACTTCGACTGCTAAAATATCAAGATAAATTAAACATTAATGAAAAGGGATCTACAGAACTATTCATCCCTCTAGTGATGTAACACCAACAAGGACTGCAGTGTAGATAGATTATGTATATAGTTAACCCAGTTATCCAAGTTTGTACTCCTGTTCAATGTAAAACCTGACAGTTTGTCGTTATTGTTATGATGTAAACCGCGCTGATTCTAAATAGCGCGGTATATAAGAAACTGTAATAAATAAATAAGGAGATAAACATTTCATTCATTGGTCCCAATTTTATATCCTAAAGAGTCCCACATCTGTGCAAATTCTTAACGCACAAAACACCATGCATAGAACTCCAAGTGAAAATGAAGGTGCTTAGCTTTGCTTTTATGAATTTGACTAATTTCCTATACAGCTTTTCTCCAGGTCATAGTGGTTTGCAAGAAATGGTAACAGTTTTACATAAAATAATGAACTGAAAATATGGAGTGGAGGAGTGGCCTAGTGGATGGGGCAAGGTACTTCAGGCCGGAAGGTCGGGGGTTCAAATCCCACTAGAGGACAGCAACCTTGGGCTGGAAGGATTGGGGTTTCTAGTCCCACAGATGCTCCTTGTGGTCTTGGGCAAGCCACTTAACCCTCCATAGCCCATGTTCCCTGTAAAATAGTTATCTCCAAGTTATAATGCCCTGTTCAATGTAATTTCAGTTTGTTCAATGTAAACCGCACTGATGCAGAATAGCGCAGTATATAAGAGAATGTAAATAAATAATAAAAATAAATAAAAAAATGCTGACATAGGATGTACAACTTATTCATGTTCTTCAATGGGGAAAAAGGGAGAAGAAAACATTGCTAGATTACGAACTTCTTAACAATGGAGGATTGAGCATAGCTAACTGCTTGGTGGGGTGTGAGATTGGCAATTACCACACCGGTGATCCCAATCGGTAATTGCCAATTGGTGTTTGTCAGAATCACTGCTGCTGCAGGTGGCGTACACAGCTGAACTCATCTTGCTCTCAAATCAGCAACAGCATTGACCCTGCCCCCAGGATGACTGCGGCTATTTCCAGCCACATGCTCCGCTGATCCCACTTCCAAGTCTGAAGCTATTTCCAACTGTGCTCCTGCTGCAGACCTACTTTGGACCTAGTTGCTGCTGCTTTTATTATTTCCCCCATGTATTCTACTGCTTCCAGCTGACGAGAATTACCCTCATGCAGAAATCTGGAGGGATTTTTTCTCTTTCTTGCACTGTAAGGTCCCCTGTGATGATCTCACAAACCCTAGGATTGGAACCATTGCTATAGAAGAAAGTAGGAGAAAGGAAATATGATGGACACATTCAGATATCCAGCATGCTTCAATGAAGATACCACTCTCTCACAAAAAAGGAAAAGCTCAAAGATAAGATGTTGTCAATGAAGCAGAAAGACACCTAGAAAAGACTTCCAGGAGAGGGTGTGGGAGCCAAAACAATGGTAAAATTCAAGTCTGCATGGGATAGACTGGAAGGGACTTTAGTGGCAGAGGGAGGAAGAAGACCAGACGAAGTCAGATTTGTGACAACGGGTACATATGGACAGATCGGGTAGACCATTTGTTCTTTATTAGTCTGATGCCCAAACCTGTGGAGGAGTAGCCTAGTGGTTAGAGCACTGGCTTGGTAACCAAGCAACCAGGGTTCAATTCCTGCTAGCACTCCTTGTGGCCTTGGGCAAGTCACTTAATCCTCCATTGCCTCGGAAGAAAGGCCTGGCAATCTACTTCCGGTGACACTGCCAAGAAAACCCAGGAGCTTCTGGGTCACCAGGAGTCAGGACTGACTTGAAGGCACACATTGCATTTTGCCCAAACCTGTGGCATCTGAAATAACTTAAATAAGTCAAATGATTTTGCTTAAATGTCAGTTATTTCCCCTTTCTTTTCACTTGTTATTTGTTCCTGGTCCATTTCTAAAAAAAACAAAAAAACAAAAAAAAACCCCTCTTCCTGATTAAGCCCTTTTGTCATTCTAGAGCAGGGGTTCTCGACCCAACCCTCGGGACACACCTAACCAGTCAGGTTTTCAGGATAACCGCAGTGAATATGCATGAGAGAGATTTGCATGCACTGCCTCTACTGTATGCAAATCACTCTTATGCATATTAATTGTGGTTATCCTGAAAACCTGATTGGGTAGGTGTGCCCTGAGGACTGGGTTGAGAGCCCCTGCTCTACAGTTAAGGACAGCAGGGTCTTGCTCTACTGATCTCTACCATGGGCAATTCTGAATAGAAATACAGAATGATCCTCTTAAAAATATCCCTCTAAAAATGAGATCGTTAGAAAGAGAGGGCATCAGCAGTGCAGCGGCCTCGCTGGCTTAAGAGGTGAGCCCCTCCAAGAGTAGTCTTCACATGCCAGCCAGCCCCCCATACCCACCCAGCCACCCTCTCTCCCCCTCCTCCCTGTGCCCTGGCACAGTCTGCACTCATTGTACAGTAGTGGGAGGGGTTTCCTTCATTCCCGCAGCTGTGCTAAGTTGCAGTCACCAGGACCGCGGAACCTCTAAAGTGAAACCAGGGCACTTCCTGTCTTGCATGAGAGACAGGAAATGCCCCCTTTTACTTTTAGAGACTGCGGTCCCGGTCAATGAAAATCAGAGAAGGAAGTAGCTGGGTGGGTGTGGGGAAGGATGTAGGAGGGTAGGTACTGGGGATATGGAGGTGGGGATATGGAGGTGGGGGACAGCAGGGACTGGGACTTAGATTAAAACTTTACAATTCAGTGGGAGAAAAGAAGACAAACGCTTAAGAATGGCTGGGTACTGGGAGAATAAGTTGTGACTGAGGTGGCGGATTCAGGGCCAGTGCCACACACTATGCATGCAGCTCCAGCAAGATTGTGGCACTATCCCCAGCTTCATCTTTCTTTCTCTGAGTCAGCAACAGCAGCTAGTGCTGCCTGTAGCATTCACTTCCAGTGTGCAGAGCCATTGAACTGTGCACCGGAGGTAAATGCTACAGGCAGTACTAGCTGCTGCATGGTGACTGAGAGACAAAGATGAAGATGGGGATCGTGCCATGTGATCTTTCTATCACTGACTTGGAGAAATAAAGAAGATGCCAAGGAAGGCACCACACAATATTTTTGCATGGGGGAAAGGGGTGACAAAAAATAGAGGGGATATTCTGGATGGGGGGGGGGATAGGGAAAAAGAGAAGGAGATTTGGGGTTATGAGAGAAGATAGATATATTGGACTAGGGATATTGGGGTGAGGGGGAGACAGGGGGAAAGAGAGAGAAGATACTGGGCTGGGAGATAGGAGAGATGCCGGAGTACTGGAGGGGGAGAGGATGGAGAAGGGAAAGGGGATAAAAAGCTGATGGTCTATGGGTTGAGGGAAGGGGAAAAAAGGGCTGGGAGGTGAAAGAGAAATAGGAAGATGCTGGACTTTGGGAATAAAGGGTAAGGGGATTGGGAGCTGCTGAATTGGGGTGGTGAGGGGGAGAGATGATGGGCATTGTGGAACTATATGAAAGAGACAATGAGAAGTTGGAGGGAGATAAGGGAGGAGGGTGGTGATTACAGGGCATGGATATGTGCTAATGGGGAGTGATTGAAAGACAGAAGGGAATAAGAGGCTAGTGCAGGAGTGAGACAGGAAATGGAATAACTGGGAAGAAGGGCTGGGCTGGAGGTTAGAGAAGTAAATGGAAAGTTGATGATTGAGTATGGAGGGGTGAAATATGACTGGATGAAAAAGGAGTAAAGTAAGATTAATATGTTAGTGGCAGATGTATAGAGAGAATGGAAAAAATAGGAGAAGAAAGAAAAAAGGCCAAATGGACAGCAGAAGCTGAAGACAGAAAGACAGCAGAAGAAAGTGACTGGAGCAACTGCGACTGAAAAATAAAATGTCCAAACAACAAAAGGTAGAAAAAAGCTATTTTATTTTGAATTTATTAACTGGAATACATCTATTCTGGGAAATGCACAACGCTGATGTTTTATGGTTTGCTCAGTACACGAGGAAATTAATTTATAGTTTCATTCATAGAAACATAGAAACATAAAAATATGACGACAGAAAAAGACCACATGGCCTATCTAGTCTGTCCTTCCATAACAACTACAACAGTCCCCTTTTTACCTTTAGAGATCCTCTGTGTTTGTCCCATGCTTTTTTGAATCCAGTTACTGTCCTCATCTCTACCAGCTCCACTGGGAGACTATTCCACGGATCCACTACTCTTTCCGTAAAGAAATATTTCCGCATATCACTCCTGAATCTATCTCCCTTCACCCTCATCCCATGTCCCCTCGTAGCAGAACTTGCTTTCAATTGAAAGAGGCTCTCTCCCTGAACATTTATGCCACAGAAGTATTTAAACATCTCAATCATATCACCTCTATCCCGCCTTTCCTCTAAGGTGTACATATTAAGATCCTTCAGTCTGTCCTCATATGCTTTATAATAAATGGACAGCAGAAGCTGAAACAAACACCAGTCCAAAAACGTGGCAGAAAGGGTAAATCTAAGCCTTTATTATCCAGGGAGTGAGTGGTGCCAAAACTCACTTCACAAACTTAAACCATTTTTGTCAGCTGAGAATTTGTGTATTGTGGTTCAAACTTTGGTTTTGTTGCCACTTGATTAAATTCAATAGTTTATTTCTTGGGCTCCCTTCGTATGTCATTCGACCTTTGCAGTCAATACAGAATGTGGTGGCATGTCTTCTTACTGATAGTAGACTGTTTGAACATAAAATTTTACTGACTTATGTAAGTTACATTGGTTGCCAATTAAATTTCAAATTTTATATAAAGTCATCATGTTGGTAAGAAAATTTCTTAATCATCAAACTCAACAGTTTGTTGGCTTCTTTTGGGTTTATTGTCCTTGTGTCTTACGCTCGTAGAAGACATTGCTGTTAGAGATGTTCCATTATTTCGGCAGATTCGGTTTTAAGTGTTTTGTAACAGGAATTTTTCTATGATTGTTCCACACATTTGGAATGCTATGCCTACAGAATTGCATTGCATCTCAAACATTTTGGAATTTTGAAAAAATTGAAGGAGCATTTATTTCGACAAGCCTTTCCGGCTGTCTGCATGAATTAGTCTTTATGTGGATAGTGTCAGACTCTTTTGTGCAGTAAGCTAGCAGGTTTATGTGTTTTTCAGGCATGATTTTGTTATGCTATATTACCATTTTTGTTGTAATTTTTATGTGTATGTTTTTATGATGTACACCTAGGTTTTAGCACAGAATATAAATTTTTAAAAAATAAATTCCCTAACAGATGCCAGCGTACAGATGGGCTAAAGTTGCTGTCGCATCAAGAGTCCTCCTATAGACAGTAATGAGATGGGAATGTGTAGACAAAAGACCACAATGCAGCCTGCTGATCTCTTCCATGAAGACCGAGTGCAAATTGGCCAATGACACAGCCATGGTTCTGACATTGTGAGCTGTGACATGACCATCAAGGCTCAGGTCAGCCTGGGCATAAGCGAAAGAGATGCAGTCTGCCAGCCAAATTGAAAGAGTGTGTTTGGGAACAGCAGGCCCTAGCTTACTGGGGTCAAAAGAGATGAACAACTGGATGGACTTTCAGCGGGACTTCATTGGCTCTAGATAGAAGGCCATGACTTGTTTGCAGTCCAACATGTGCAGTGCCACTTCCCCTTTGTGGGCGTGAGGCCTCGAGAAGAAAGTTGACACCACCTTTGGAAGAAAGAGAGGATGAGTGTGAAGAACCACTTATTATTTTATTTTATTTATTTATTTTATTTATTTTTACAGTTTTTATATACCGCGCTCTTTGGTATCAGCGCGGTTTACAGATAACAAATTTTCGCATTAGAACAATCCTTTGCTTACATTATAACAGGGTCAGAACTTGGAGATAACAGGGGAACTATATACAAACTATATACAGAAAGATATATCATATTCATATTCATATTATGATGAAACCTGGTATACGGCAGATGAGCCACTAGGGCCTGGAGCTCACTTACCTGGCGTGCTGAGGTAATTGCCCTCAGGAACAAAGCTCCAGGTCAAATACCTTTATAGGGCAGGAATCGAGCGGCTCAAAGGGAGTTAACATGAGCTGCCCCAGAACCACATTGAGGTTCCAAGCCACCACTGGGGGCTTGAAGGAAGGGCTTTGAGAGAAGCAAACCCCTCATGAAGCAAACCACTAAAGGCTGTCGAGATGGACCTTCCCTCCATTCCGTGATGGTATGCCCCAGTCATACTGAAGTGAACCCTCACAGAATTGGACTTGAGACCCGACTCAGAGAGGTGTAGCAGGTACTCGAGAAGTCTGTCAGTAGGGCAATTAATAGGATCTAGTGCCTGTTCTACGAATCAGAGAGCAAATCTCTTCCATTTGAATGTATAAGACCTTATCACTGAAACCTTCTAGAGACCAACAGTACATCTGTTACTCTGTCAGGCAGGCTAAGCTCTGACAGGACTAGCCTCTCAACTTCCACACAGTTAGGACCAAGAACCAGACGTTGGGATGCAGCATTCTCCTGTCCTCATGTGATATAAGGTCTGGGACAGAGCCCATCCTCAGAGGTTCCCACTTGGAGAGTTGAAACAGAAGGGGAAACCATGGCTATCTGGGCCATTACAGCATGATGAGTATCATCGTATCTCTGTCTATCTGGAGTTTCAGCAGGGTCTTCACTATGAGAGGTATGGGGGTATAGAAGGTCCTTCCTCCAGTGCAGAAGGAAAGCATCCATTGCCAGCCTGCTGCGTAAGGTGACTCTGGAGCAGCACTGATCCATTTGGGCATTTTGCTGGATGGTGAACAGGTCTACCAAGGTGGTGGGCTGCAACATCCCGGTCCAGGGTCCACTTGTGCAGCTAGAGGATGTGAATCAGCTGGTCCGCCAGGGTATACAGTTCCCCTGGCAGATATGTGGCCATCTGCTCCATCCCGTAAGTGTTGGTAAACTGCCATAACCAGACTTCTTCCCAGCACAGTAGATACGAACCTATGCCTCCTTGTTTATGTAGTACATTGTGGCCTGACTGTCCATCTGAATCTAGTTGGCTAGCCGATTTTGGAAAGCCCTGAGGGCATTTGCTATGGCTCTCAATTTCAAGAAATTGGTCTAGTGCAAGCTCTCCTGTTTGGACCAGAAGTCTTGAATGTGAAGGCCATCCAGAGGTGCTCCCCAACCTAGTCTGGATGCATCTGTTGTCAATGTTTTCTGGGGTAGCGCCTTCTGAAAGGAAAGACCTCTGAGCAGGCTCTGTGATCTAGCCATTAGTGCAGGGACTGGATGAGAGGGATGGTAACAGCCACCTAATCCCAAAGGCAGCCGGTGGCCTGGTTCCATCCAGTCCTCAATGTCAATTGAGTTTGTCTCATCCATTTCCTTGTGTCTTTAGACGTACAGTCTCTTTACACAAATATTGACCAGAAGGAGGTGTTGCGCTGTGTACAGGATTACCCCTTGGATCTCCCTGATCAGATACCTCGGTCGTTCTTGTTGGATTTACTGGGGCTGGTTCTAGACCAGAATTTCTTCCTATTTCAGGGGACTTATTATCGACAAATACACGGTATTGCCATGGGGGCCACTGTGGCTCCGTCTCTGGCCACCATATACATGGCAGTTTTTGAACAGCTATACGTGTATTCGGATCCGGATTTTGTATACGTGCCCTTTTGGAGGCGTTTTCTTGATGACATTTTTTTTCTTTGGAGTGGTACCCGGATGGAACTTGAACAGTTCTTGGTTCGTCTGAATTCTCACATGCCTCGAATACAATTCACAGCACAGATTTCATCTACAGCTTTACAATTTTTAGATGTTCAAGTCATTTTTACATCAACGGGTTTCCAGACCACGTTGTTTCGGAAACCGGTGCAACAAAACACTCTTTTAAGTTATCTTTTATGTGTATCTGGACTTTCAGAAAGCCTTTGACAAGGTCCCTCATGAGAGACTTTTGGCAAAACTAAAGAGTCATGGGATAGGAGGCAGTGTACTATTGTGGATCAGGAACTGGTTAAAAGATAGAAAGCAGAGGGTAGGGCTAAATGGCCAATTTTCCCAATGGAGAAAGGTGAATAGTGGTGTACCCCAGGGATCTGTGCTGGGTCCGCTGCTTTTTGACATATTCATAAATGACCTGGAAAGTGGAATAACGAGTGAGGTTATCAAATTTGCAGATGACACAAAACTATTTAAAGTTGTTAAAACCCAAGAGGATTGTGGAAAATTGCAAGAGGATCTTGATAAATTGGAAGACTGGGCATCAAAATGGCAGATGAAATTTAATGTGGACAAGTGCAAGGTTATGCACCTAGGGAAGAACAACCCAAACTATGGTTACACGATGCAAGGTTCCACATTAGGAACCACCACCCAGGAAAAAGATTTAGGCGTCATTGTGGATACCATGTTAAAACCCTCGGCCCAGTGTGCAGCGGCAGCCAAGAGAGCAAATAGAATGCTAGGTATGATAAGGAAAGGAATGGAAAATAAAACAAAGGATATTATAATGCCTCTATATCGTTCCATGGTGAGACCGCACCTTGAATATTGTGTGCAATTCTGGTCGCCGTATCTTAAAAAGGATATAGAGTTATTAGAAAAGGTTCAGAGAAGAGCCACCAAAATGGTAAAGGGGATGGAAGGATACTCCTATGAAGAAAGGCTAAAAAGGTTAGGGCTCTTTAACCTGGAAAAGAGACGGCTGAGGGGAGATATGATAGAAGTCTATAAATTAATGAGCGGAGTGGAACGGGTAAACGTAGATCGATTGTTTACCTTATCAGAATCTAGAAAGACTAGGGGACATGCAATGAAGCTACAGGGTAAACTATTTAAGACTAGTAAGAGAAAATATTTTTTCACTCAATGTGTAATCAAACTCTGGAATTTGTTACCGGAGGATGTAGTAAAGGCTGTTAGTGTAGCTGGGTTTAAAAAAGGTTTGGACAAGTTCCTGGAGGAAAGGTCCATAAGCCATTATTAAGAAGGGACCCAGGATATCAATGCTTGAACCAATACAAGCATTGTGGAACCTGTGTCCCTTGGGGAAACTGCTAGGTACATATGACCTAGATTGGCCACTGTTGGAAACAGAATACTGGGCTTGATGGACCTTGGTCTGACCCAGTATGGCATATCTTATGTTCTTATGTTCTTATGTTCTTATGTAGAGTTTCCATCCTAAGGCTCTAAAGCAGGGCCTCCCGTTTGGGCAATTTCTAAGGCTGCGTCGCAATTGTTCGACTTTATCTGAATTTAAGAAACACGCCCGAGAACTTGAATCACGATTGCTTCAGCGGGGTTATCCCCTCCCAGTGGTATCAAGGGCCTACAAGAGGGCGCGTTATGTGCATCAAGAATGGTTATCTTTTTCTCCAACCTCAACACCTGATGCTTCTGTGATTACAGGGGTTCTACCATACACGCGCCAAATCACTGCTGTTACAAAATTATTACACCAATTTTGGCCCTTAGTTGGGGCTCATGCTTGCTTTCGTGATTGCACATTGAGGATTGCCTATTCCCGATCAGCTAATCTTCGGGATCGAGTGATGTCCACAGTTTCAGAAATTGATTGCCCTCCGCGGTTTCATGAGGACAGTGGTCACACTGCGTGTGGTAGCTGCACATATTGCTCTTTAACCATAGAGGGTCTTGAATGGACGGACTGTCACACATCCCGGACCTACACATCTAGATGGCGTACGGATTGCTCCACGGATTATGTCGTCTATTTGGTGATTTGTCCTTGCTCCCTGTATTATGTAGGTCGGACTACAAGGGCTGTGAAACTTCGACTAGCTGAACACGCTTCACGTCTACGTACAAAGACTCTTTCTGCCCCGACGGTTGAGCACAATTTGGAGCGGGGTCATGATTTTACTTCGTTGCGCTGGCGAGTGTTGGATTACATCCCTCCTGATCCCCGTGGTGGGGATCGTGTACAACAACTTCAACTACGAGAACAACGATGGATTTACATTCTTAATTCAGTGGCCCCCTATGGGCTTAATTCCCAATTGGATTGGTACACGATTGTGTGACTTTTTTGCTTTTTATTTTGATTTGAGGAGCCGTTTTGGGCATTCCCTGAGCTGTGGGATTTCCCTCTGTACGGACTCGGAGGATGGCTGCCTATGATTGGCTTTCACATATGTTTCTCATTATGACGTCAGACGCCGCCGAAGATTAAAAGGAAAGGGTTTTCTGGGCTGTGTAAGCTGAAGATTCGCCATTTGCCGATGAACGGGAGCTGAAGCAGGGTTTGCATTCTATGAAACCCGAAACGTGGGCCATGTTGTCTACCTACTTGCTAATGGCATGCTGGCGGTGCTCTGTGTAATAAGCTAAGTCAATGGACTCTCTCTTTCATTCCTACATATTTTAAGAAATTGGTTAAAAATTGATAAAAATAAAGTGAGCGGTCACAGTGGTGTCTGTGGAATGTTTCCCGGATGCTGGGCTGACAAGCTCCGACAAAAATAGTTGTTCAGCCGTAAGGGGATTTCCCTGTCTATATTGGATTTCTTTGATGGTTCATCAAAAGATGAGTCATGGGTGTGATGTGTACCGTAGAGGCCATGTAGCTGAGCACAGTCAGCATCTTGCGGACCATTGTCTGACGACTCTACTGAGTATCTTGGACCAAGGCTGTCAATCTCTGGAGTCAGTCTAGTGGAAAAAAAGCCTTCACTTTTGTGTCGAGGACAGCCCCTATGAACTCCAGTTGTTGAGTGGGCTGAAGGTGGGATGTTGGGTAATTGACTACAAACCCCAACTGCTCTAGCATCTGAATGGTTAACCTTGTAGATTGTCTTGAGTGGTGTATTTTATGAGCCAGTCATCCAGATAAGGGAAGACAAAGACCTCTAGTGTTCTGAGATAGGCCACCACCACCGCGAGACACTTTGTGAAGACTCGGGGCACCAAGGCCAGTCCAAAAGGTAGTATTCTGTACTGAAAGTGCTGTTCTCCCAGGATGAATCTGAGATAGCTCCTATGAGAGGGATGTATCAGTATGCTCCTTCGGGTCCAGGGAACATAGTCAATAGTCTTTTTAAAGATAAGGGAGCAGGGGCACCCAGAGATACCATCTTGAGCTTTTCTTGCACCAGAAATTTGTTGAGATTTCAGAGGTCCAGGATAGGCCAGATCTCCCCCCCCCCCCCCATCTTTTTGTGGACCAATAAGTATCTCGAATAAAATCCTCACCTAATCTGGTCCTGCGGCACAGGCCCAATGGAGAGATCGGCCAGAAGGGCGGAGATTTCTCTCCAAAGTAGGTCTAGATGCATAGGGTTGAGAGGATACACCCTGAGGGGAGGAAGGGGAATGTGGCGGCAGCTCTGTGAAATGCAACATTTAGCTGTTTTGGACTATCTGTAGCACCCATTAGTCTGAACTTATAAGGGTCCACCTGTGGGCAAAAAGAGTGAGTCTTCCCCTTCCCCACGGGAGGTTTCCCCTCTGCGGTCAATGGCAGATTGACTATGCTCCAGAGGAACCAGTCAAAACCCCGCTACCGGCTTTGGTTGCAGGGCAGGCTGGGCCATTTCAGGCTTCTCTCGACACTGTGGGTGAGGAGTCTGCATTGTCTGTTGGACGGTTTAAGGACCAGGGAAGTACCTGCACCTATGCTGGTAGCAGGTTTTCTTCTGGCCTCCACTTTGATACCTCCTGTGATAGGCAGTCAGTTCAGATGTGCATTTTGAGAATGGTGATGGTGACATGCTGCTTCTCTATGATGCCTGCCTTCCCCTCTACTTTGCTATCCAAAGAGGCTCTCTCCACGGCATGGCATGTTTGCAAGCTTGTTTTGCACCGACTATTCCAGGTTGAAAGACTGAAGACAGGTGAGCCTGCAGGCTCCATTGCCTACTAGCACCATTCTGGACACCATCTCAAAGATGTCGTAGGTCACCCTGACCAGGAACTTTGAGTAGTCCTTGCTGTGACTCACCAGGACACAATAGTGCTCCAGTTTCTCTGGGGGAACTAACGAGCACAAGTGGCAAGATCATGCATGATGCTCTTCAAGAACATGCTCATGTAGAGCTGGTAAGAATGTGCTCAAGCTACAAGCATGGAGCTTTGGAAGCACCTCCTTCGAAGGAGTCCAACATCTGAGCCTCCCTACCAGGGGGCATCGAGGAATGAGTCTTGGTACTCTTAATCCTTTTCAGGAGTAGGGTGGAAGCTGAGGTTTATCAAACCCAGGAGTCTGGCATCTTACTGATTGGTGGCACAGTGAGGAGGTTCTCCCACATCCTCATTTGTTGCCACTGTAGGATGCTGTGTACTGGCACCGTCAGTGTTTCTTTAGGAGCTGGTGCTTGGGACTCAGACACTAGAGGCACCAATTGTGCTCGTCTGTTACAGAGATGGTCCTGGCACATTTGGTGCACTTCTTGAACCCACTGGTTGGTTTCTGGGATATGTCCGGAAAGATGGCCGTGGTGAAATCAAATGGCTCAATGGTGACCGTGGGGCTGATCAGGCCTCAAGGAAAAACAATGAGAAAAAAGTTACTGAAAAAGTGCTGGAACCGATGGAGGAATGGCGATCGAAGGAACAAATGCGGCCAACAGCAGGCAGAAATGGTCGATACTTGCACAGGAAGACCCTGAAGAGGAAAAAACAACATTAACCGGCAGAGGACCAAATCAACATCTGTGGGGCTCTGCGGAAAAATGAAGACTGTATAAGATGGCCCTGCCACAGCAGGTGGGAAAAGCATGCAGGCATGGTGCAGCCTCCAAAAGAAGCTGGGGAGCATTTCCACGTGGGGCTCTGTCAGTGATGTCACCCATACGTGAGGACTTCCTGCTTGTCCATAGAGAATTACTGATTTATCATGGTTCCACTAGAGGGCACAGCTGGACTTGTGATACGAATAAACATGACAAGAGATAACCCAGTGTGGAAATAAACATAACTTCCTTCCCTCTCTGTCCCATGACATGAAATGATTTACTCCCCCATACCCTCCACTCTCCCACACACATCACCCATGATACTTGCCTTAAAAAATATTATTTCCAAATCCTACATCAAGCTATCAAGCATACTTTTTCTTATAGCTTTGACTTGCATAATTTTATTCTATTATTTTGCTTCTAATCTACAAGCTTCACATTTCGTCAATCTCAAGAACACCAGGGTATCACTATGGGTATTGCTAATTTGATAAACATTTTCTATTATCTCAGGGGTTCTTCAATTCCGTCCTGACCCACAATCCAGCAGTAACTTTTGAAACTCCTACACAAGTCATGGTTAAAGACACCTTTATAAAAATGCCCAATATGCACATTTTTATATTAAACAGCAGAGTTGTAGTAACTCATAATGGACTTGGGTAAAACTAGATTTTTTGCAGGCAGCAATTCCTTTAATTGGGCTGACATCTGAGCTAACTCCAGGACTGATGCAAGGTAGTAAGCTCTAAGCAAACCTTTGGCCTGATGCTGTCCTCTCCCATCCCCCAAGATTTTAATAATTAAACTCATCATCAGAACACCACCCTTCCAAGAACAAGTCTGTAAAGATGTATAACTAGACATCAGACTTTTAAATATTAAACTTTGTATGTATGTGTGTGTGCTCGCTCTTCCTGCAGGTAAAAGAATGCACGGGATGGCTTTGAGTTTTTATCACAGTCAGTTTCCATTGTTTCACTTTGACTGCAGCTGCTCTTTGCTGCCCTCTAAAGGCTGCTACACTAGATGACTACCTAGTCTTGCTAATGGCTGGCTCAGCCGTCCTCGACATGAAAATGTTCCTGAGACAGGGATGCACCTTAGTTTTAGAGGCCTCACTGGACCCTTCTTTTAATGCTGCTGCTATGTTATTTTTTTAAGTAGTTATTTACTGCATGTATTAACCATGCCTGAATCATCCTGAGTGTGGCTGATTACAGAAGCTAAGCAGGATTGGGCCTGGATAGTACTTGGATGGGAGACCACTTTGGAATACCAGGTGCTGTAGACTTGCTGTGTAGAAGAAAGGTCTGGCAATCTACATTGGGTCACACCTTATCAAGAAAATCCAGGGGCTGGGTCACGATGAGTCAGCATTGACCTGATGGCATGCAAACAACAAAAATTAACTATGCCCGCAAAAGTGCTCAAAATAATTTACACATGTGAAATCATGAATGCTACCACAGACATATTTGTAAACACATCTTGTGGTAAGCACTTCAAATATAATACATACACACATTTTCAAATTATATAGACTTCCAACCAGGGCCGGATTTACCTTGAGTGAGGCCCTACGCCAACAAAAATTGTGGGCCCCCAGCAGGGGCGGCCCAAGGGGGGTGCGGGGCCTCATTTGCATAAGGGGCCTCATTTGCATAAATATTTGCATAATGTTACCATATACTAACTTTTAGTAAACGTGCCTCTTAATGAGTGTATGGATAAAGAAAGACTAAAAGATTTCTACATTACTATAATCCAGTGCCAACTGCCAGACACATTAGGAACTACTACAAACACTGCCCATTTAGAACCCATAGTAAACCCGCCGTATCCTAACAGCACTACCAGGACTCACAAAGCACCATACTCTACCTATCAAAAGGCAACACTGCAAATATTAAACCAGTACATTTCAGAGAACAACAATACATGACCTACTGGGGAAAGAGAACAAGTGGCAATGTCAAATAGGAATTATATAAACAGAACACCTCAGCTCAGTTACACATGCAGAACATAGACCATCACCAAACAAGTAATCACAATTTAGAAACAGGAAGACAATAATTAAACTGGGAATCCCAAAAGCCAAACTTGGAATGTACAACACTGTAGAAATAAAACTATACATTAATTTGCTCTTGTACTAAACAAAGCGCAGACGTTAATGATGCACATTTACCAGAGCTGACATATTCCAATTAATAAATTCAAAATAAAGAGATATTTTTCTACCTTTTGTGCATTTTTTTCAGCTGCAATTGCTCCAGCCACTTTCTTCTGGTTTCTTCGTGTCTTCTGCTAACTCTCCATCGTCTGCTGTCCATTTGTCCTTTCTTCTCTCTTCTAGATTTTTTTCCATTCTCTCTCTACATCTGCTTTAACATACTAATCTTTCTCCTTTTGCTCTTTCCTCATTCCTATTTCATCCACTCAAATTTTACCCCTCCATCCTCAATCCCCACTTACTCTCCCAATACCCGGCCAATTATAGATTTGTTATCCCTCCCACACAAAATATTTTTCCCTTCTCCATTTTACTCTTCCAGCCCCATCCCATTCTAATCCTCCCCCAACATCAGCTCCCTTCTAGTTCCAGCCTCACCCAGCATCCATTCCCTTCTAGTCCCTGCATCAGCCCATTTCCAGTCCTAGCCATCCATCAGCCCATTTCCAGTCCTAGCAACCCCCCAACCCAATACCAGTCCTAGCCCCCCATCAACCCACTTACAGTCCTTAACCCATCACCCCATTTTCAGTTTAAGCCCCCCCTATAACCCATTACCAGTCCTAACCCCCCATCAGCCCACTTCCAGTCCTAACCCCATCAACCCATTTCCAGTCAGCCCCCCATAGCCCATTGCCAGTCCTACCCCCCCATCAGCCCACAGCCCATTACCAGTCCTAACCCCATCATCCCACCTCCAGTTTTAACCCCCCAGCCCATTTCCAGTCCTAGCCCCCCCATAGCCCATTACCAGACAGCCCCCACCAGCCCACAGCCCATTACCAGTCTTAACCCCCCCCAAAGCCCATTACCAGTTCTAAACCCCCCCCAACAGCCCATTACCAGTCCTAACCGCATCAGCCCACCTCCAGTCTTAACCCCCCAGCCCATTTCCAGTCCTAGCCCCCCAATAGACCATTACCTGACAGACCCCCTAAGCCCACAGCCCATTACCAGTCTTAACCCCCCCCCAAAGCCCATTGCCAGTTCTAAGCCCCCCCAACAGCCCACAGTCCATTACCAGTCCTAACCCCATCAGCCCACCTCTAGCCTTAACCCCCCCAGTCCATTTCCAGCCCCAGCCCCCCCAATAGCCCATTACCAGTCCTACCCCCCCATAGCCCATTATCAGCCCTACCCCCCAGCCCATTTCCAGCCCCAGCCCCCCCCAATAGCCCATTACCAGTCCTAACCCCCCCATAGCCCATTTCCAGGGCTACCCCCCCAGCCCATTTCCAGCCCCAGCCCCCCCAATCGCCCATTACCAGTCCTACCCCCCCCATAGCCCATTACCAGTCCTACCCCCCCCCCCCCCCGTCGGCCTAAAGTAAAATTTAATTTTAAAAAAAAACCTGGTGGCTGCCGCCGCGGGGCCCCCTCTGCTGCCGCGGCAGCACCGATTGACCCGCGGGGGCCCCGTCTACAAGCTGAAGCCGTCGGGTCGGGTCGGGTCGTTCCTCCCTCCCTCCGTCCGTGCAGGCTGCAGGCTGTGAGAGACGCGAAAGGAGAGTGTCTCCTCGCGTCTCTGTTAAGCCCGCAGGGGTGATGGGAAATTTCCCATCAGCCCCTGCGGGCTTTACAGAGACGCGAGGAGACGCTCTCTCTTCGCGTCTCTCACAGCCTGCAGCCTGCACGGACGGAGGGAGGGAGGGAGGAACGACCCGACCCGACCCGACGGCTTCAGCTTGTAGACGGGGCCCCCGCGGGTCAATTGGTGCTGCCGCGGCAGCAGAGGGGGCCCCGCGGCGGCAGCCACCAGGGGTTTTTTTAAAATTGTATTTAAAAAAAATTTACTTTTTCTTTTTTTGTGGGCCCCTGCCGGCTGTGGGCCCTACGCCATGGCGTACATGGCGTATAGGTAAATCTGGCCCTGCTTCCAACTAAGGAGCAATACTGAATTCTCACTTTACAGTGCACTGTACATGGGCCAATAGAAAGGTCTGAAACCCTAGAGGCTAAGAACCAAAACCTCTCAAATACTTTATAGAAAAATGAATAAATGAGGCAGCACAGGTGGGAGATAAGTTTTTTCCATGTGTGAAGCAAATTTTGCATGCAGAAAAAGCATAGCTACTCACCTGTAATAGGTGTTCTCCGGGGACAGTAGGAATCAGTCCTCACATATGGGAGATGTCAGCACCGATGGAGCCCGCACAGTAACCTCTCCCCAGCTTTCAAAGAAAGCCTTTGGGAGATGTACCATGCATGCGTGGTCCCCTTCCCACCCAAGGGTGCCATCTTGCCTCAGTATAATATCATAGCACAAGATGGCAAAAAGAAAAGCAATTCCATGGGGAGGAGGGAGGGTTGTGAGGACTGATTCCTGCTGTCCCCAGAGAACACCTGTTACAGGTGAGTAACTACACTTTCTCCAGGAACAAGCAGGAGATCAGTCAACACATATGGGACTCTCTAGCTACAGGCTACCGAAAAACCTGTAAAAAGCTCACAGGTGACCAGAAAAAAGGGGGGACCGGGAGCAACAGCAGTGAGTCGAGAGATAACAGACTCCTGAGTGGCCCAAGTATCCAGCGAGGAGCCAATGCTCCGGTAGACTGAACACACCAAGGGGCCAGAGGGCAAGAGTTGCCTATACCCCAAACAAATGATAGAGTACTGTCTGGCCGAAGGCGCTGTCCCGACGGGACTCTCTCTCCAGGCATTAGTGAGCTGCGAAAGTGTAGACTGAGGACCAGGTGGCGGCCCGACAGATTTTCTACAAGGGAACGGAGCGCAAGTTCACTACAGAGGCTGCCATGACCCAGACGCTGTGCGCTGTGACATGGTGCTCCAATGAGAAACCAGCCTGCTCATATGAGAAGATGATGCAGTCAGTGACCCAATTTGACAGGGTACACTTAGAGACCACAGCTCCCAACCGACTCAGGCCATAGGAAACAAAGAGCTTACAGTCCAATGTGTGGAGAACTGCCTCCACTCTGCTGGCATGAGACCATGGGAAGAAGGTGGGGATCTCCACTTGCTGGTTGAGGTGGAACGTAGATACCACTATGGGTAGAAACTTTGGGTGCATGCGGAGCACAACTCTGTTCTTGTAGAACCTAGTGTATGGTGGTTCTGCCACCAACGCCTGACCCTGCGGGCAGAGGTGAGCACCACGAGGAACACTACCTTCCAGGAGAGATACTTGAGGTGAAAGGAGCCAAGATACTCAAGGGGGGGGGGGGCATGGTGAGCTTGGAGAGCACGACATGAAGTCCCACTCGGCTGCTGGCAAGCAGACAGGTGGATTCGACAGGAGGAGCCCCTCAGGAAGCGAGACACAAGGGGTTGAGCCGAGAAGGGTTTGCCCTCAATGAGATGGTGGTGTGCTGCAAGAGCACTGAGATGCACTCTTATGGAGTTAGACTTCAGCCCTGCCCAGGACAGGTGAATTTGGTACTGTAGAACTAGCTGGATGGAGCAGGAGAAGGGGTTGACCTGATACTCCGCACACCAGAACGAGAACCTCTGCCACTTGAAGGCATATGCCCGATGGATGGAGGTTTTGCAGGAAGAAAGGAGGACCTCTTCTACTTCAATAGAGATTGAAAGGGACCAGGGTTACCCTTTCAGCAGCCAGGATGTGAGTGTCAGGGATCCCAGGTTGGGGTGCAGGAGAGAGCCCTCCTCATGCATCAGTAGGTCTGGATTGCACCTCAGGGGAATCAGGGGTGATGTGGCAAGGCAGAGGAGCAGGAGAAACCATGACTGCCTGGCTGATCATGGGGCCACCAGGATCACTGTGGCCCTGTCACGCTAGACCTTGAACAGGGTCTTGGCAATCATTGGTGTGGGCGGAAAGGAGGCCCTGTGCCCAAGAGATCAGAAATACATCCACCACCAGCCAGGAAAAGTGCAGCTGCCGGGAACAGAAGTGGGACAGTTGTGCATTGGTCAGACTGGCAAAGAGGTCCATCCTCAGGAGCCCCCAGTGCTGGATCAGCTGGCTGGTCTTCCTGGGGTCCAGCCTCCACTTGTGTGGCTGGAGGACCCTACTGAGCCGGTCCACCAGGGTGTTGTCCTGCCCCGGGAGATGAACTGCCCGCAGGAGAATTCATTTGCTGCTAGCATACGAGCAGAGGCTCACCACTTCCTGGACAGCAGGGCCAGACATGTGCCCCCCTGCTTGTTAATGTAGAACGGTTGTCGCTCTGAACCAGCACTGCCTGGTGGTGCAGGTGGTGGTGAAAACCCTGAGGCTATGGCTCGGAGCTCCAGGAGATTGATTTGCTGGAGACTCTCCATCTGAGTGCAGAGGTTGTTGCAATCTGCTCCCCACAGCAGCTTGGAGGCATCCATAGTGAGGATCCTTTGGGGTGCGGGGTGCTAGAAGTGCATCCCGGCCAGCAGCCACTGGAGGTTTTGTCACCAGTTGAGAGAGAGAGAGCCAGGGGATGAGTGATGAGCACCCTGTCCTGCAGGTGTCCTGTGACCTGGGACCACAGCGAGTGGAGGGCCCACTGGGCCATCTGCATCTGCAGGCAAGTGTCTGGAATGACATGCACCGTGGATGCCATTTGCCCCAGCAGGTGGAGCATGAGGCGGGCCAACACTGAGCAACAGCGCTGTGTGCTTGCAGAAAGCGCAACCTTTAAGTCCAAGGAGCATAGCCAGTCTTCCTGCTGGAGGTATGGCAGCAATTTTCTAAGAGAGAGCATTTTGAACCTCTCCCTCACCAGGAATCTGTTGTGGTCCCGCAGGTCAAGGATTGGGCAGAACCCTCCTGTCCTTTTTGTTACCAGAATTAGCGGGAGTAGAGCCCTGTGCCCCTGAGGTGGGCTAGGACGGGTTCCACTGCCTGGTTCTCTAGAAGACCTGTGAGTTCCTGGCAGAGCAGGTGCCAGCAGAGGGAACTCTCTTGGAAAGAATGATGGTGGTGTCTGATGGAGGTGGAAGAGGTAAACCCACTCTCACCACCCGAAGGACCCTCATGTCCGTGGTAATGAGGGCCCGCCTGTGGGCAAAGAGTACTGCGGCGACCCTGCCCGGCTCAAGGGGTTAAGGACATGAGCAGCCGCTGTACTTCGTGAGGGAAGGAGGAAACCTTTGCCCCCAGGAATGCTGGGAGTTGTAGTTCCAGTTCTTCTCACTCCGAATTAAAGAAACTGTAGTTGTGGTTTCTTTATAATAAGTATTTTATTAAAGCAAAAGGTAAATGTTCCATCACATGGCATATAATAATGCAAACAAGGGTGCTTCAAAAGGCAAACAGAAACTTCAGGTTAAATGCAACTCAAAATACAAATGCTGCTTTTTCACTTTCCAGCAAATTGCTCTCTTTTGCCTCCAGAGGTCAGTTGGCTTCACTGCACCTCTTACAGCCACAGTTACTTTCACTATGCTGAGAATCAGGTGGAGGTAATTAGAACTTCCATTTTCACGGCAATACAACAGCTTTACAGAACTCAGCTCACACACGATAAAGGCAGTTCCCTTCAGCTTGGCTTTCCTATACAACAGAATGTACAGTCCATTTGTTCACACTCAGGTATGCTTGTATTTCCCTGGGTTACTCCTTCAAGCTGTGCTGAATTATTTGCCTCTTGTGATACTAGCTGTTTTCTAGCCTGTAAGTCTAAAAACTGTTGGAAGCTCTGAAGTAGCAATTCAGCCTGTTCCTTATGAGAGAGGGCACTACTATCTGCTATAGCTTTTCCCTTCTGCTCAAGGCTGTTTGTCTTCTCTTCCTTTAAGATAAAGGTATTAGGATAATTGCTAGTTTCTTTGGCAATTGACTCATAGGAGGAAGATTTATCTCTATATTCAGCTTGGCAGCCAGGTGGCCAATTACTCACTGTTTGTGCAGCACTTCTGCCTGCAGATGGCTCCCAGGCTCTCCAGCTGATCTGTTTGTTGCTCTCCGGCACAAACGACGTTTCAGGGAATGATTGCTCTTTCACCTGTGCTTGTCCTGAAGTCTTTCTCCCCCAAGGCGATGCCTTCCAAGGGCTATCCACTTCAAGGTTAAATCCTCTCTGCGTGGGACTTCTGCTTATTTCCCTGGAATAGGATTGTGCAGGTTTTCTTCTTATGCCAGGTTCCAAAGTATCATTAATCACTCCACTGGCTTTCCAACCATCCCCTTGTTTCTTCTTCCAATATTCCTTCCTTCCTTTACCTCCTGTATTCCTTGTACTTCTTGTACTCCTTGTACCACCTCCACTCGTGCTTCCTCTACTCGGGTCTCTCGTCCTTCCCTTACTCGGGTCTCTTATCCGTCTTCTCTCTTCAGAGCCATGCTCTGGTTTAAATGTACATTCTCTTTTGGACACGCCCCTTCCTAGGGCTGGGTGTGCCCAATCAGAACTGCAGGGCTCCTCCCCTGGGCTGGTCTCCCTACTCAGCTCTGAGGAATAGAGTCTCTCTTTTTTCCTTGCCCTGTCATTTTGGTATAAATCCTGCTGACCCTCAGGATTTTCTACTATCTCCATAGGCTCAGGAGGGCGCTGTTCACCACAGTACCAGATGCCCCCCTGTATGCTGCTGGGCTGTGCTTCCTGGGGGAAGAGAGGCTATGCTCAAGGAGTCAAAAGTCCATTCCAGGTTGTACCGGGGATGCGGGCTGGGGTTTGGGGGTCTTAGGCTTACGTGGGCCATGCCCTTGTCCCTGGGGCTGCTGGCCCTGTTGGGGAGCTGATATTGAGAGTAGTTTCCATGAGCCTTCCTCTTCTTCGGGTATGAGGGCTTTCTACCCGAGGCCTTCCTCCGGGAAGGATCAGCAGTCTTGGAAAGCATAGTCCTAGCCAGGAACTCAGACTTCAGTTCAGTGGACTTGTCTATCATGGGTTTGCTGAAGAAGTTCTCTCCACAGCAAGAGACATTGATCAGTTTGTCCTGGACTCAATGCACCAGGTCACCAATGCAAACGGATTTCCCTTTCCCTCTTTCTACTTTAACCCACAGTGCCTCCTTGCTTCCTTTTAAGCCCTGTAGTTCTGTAGCTTTAATATTACTTTTTACATATAGTGCCATTCCTCCTCCTCTTCTTCCTATCCTGTCCTTCCTGAATAAAGTATAGCCTGGTATAATTACATCTCAGTCATGAGGGCAACTAAATCCAAGTCAGCCTCTTCCATTAAACCCTCAACATCTGGGATCTTCTTTCCCATGCTACGGGCATTTATACACACCGCTTTTCAGATGTTGCCCCTTTTACCCATTTCTACAGAGGTATTTATTTAACTGGGTTTTTTTTTATACTGCTTTACCCTTTAGACAAAGCAGTTTACAGTGCAACAAATAACGGTTTACATGATAACTATTGAGACGGCTATGCACCGCTATGGTGCATAGCCATCACCATCGACCTCTAAGCCCAGATATGCAATGACAGGGTCATATGCAGCCCCAGCATTGAATATCCAGAGTCACTGCACATTCTCCAATGCTATATAAGCTAACCGGGTAGTGGCGATATTACATCCCTACCTGGCTACCTCCCATGGGTAAAACTAGGCCAGCTTTTGCTTTGCCTAGTTTTACCCACAGGTCGCTAACTGGGTAGCGGTGCAATATCGCTGCTACCTGGTTAGCTACTGTCTCCGCCCCAACACGTCCTGGAATGCCCACGACACGTCCCTATGCTAAGCAGTTAGCATCGGGGCGTATAGCGGCATTAGTTGGGGATATTCAGCGGCACTAACCATATCGTCGTCTTTACAATATCGGGCTCTATAAACATAAGAATGTTATCTACATAATATATTTAGCATGATTACATTTACAGGTAGATATAGTACATAAGGACTTATAATGATGATGACTTGGTAGTGGTAGCATAAACTTAACATAGGGTTGTTGGTGGGTAGCGGGGACTGTTGAGTGGGAAGGTGGAAAGTTGAGTTGTGATCATATTGTGCTATGTAATGGTTCTGAAATGTTCAGTGAATAGGTGAGTTTTAAGCTTTTGTCTGAAGTCTTTGATGTCCTTATTGGCTCTGATTTCTTCTGGGAGGGAGTTCCCTAGAGCAGGCGCAGCAAGGAAGAAGGCCCTCTTGCAGGTGGTTTCATTAGCTTTTGTATGGATTTTAGGTGTGACAATCATGTTCTTGCTGTTGGTTTATCTGGTTTGGGTTTCCAGGTCTGTTGTGAACAATGTTTGTAGGGTATCCGCTGAGGTGTGTTGTAGAGTTTTTTAAGAATGGCGAGTATTGACTTGAACTTGGCGCGTGAACGTATTGGGAGCCAGTGTAGTTGTTTCAGGAGAGGTGCTATATGATTGCAACTTGCTGATCTTGTGATGATGCGTGCGGCTGTATTTTGGGCCAGTTGCAGTGAGTGGATGGTATGCTTTGGGAGGCCTTGATATATTAGATTGACTACTGCAAGGACTGGTGTAATGGTGTCTTGGAAGATGGTCCAGAAGTCATTTTGGTTGAGTAGTAATTTGAGCTTTTGTATTATTTTCATCTTGTGATATGCATTCTTCATGGTTTTATTTGCAACTGTAGGTTGAGATTTTGATCGAATGTAACTCCCAGATATTTAACTTTGCCATGTGATAGTTTTATAGTGCAAGGGGGGATAAATGATGTGTTTCAGGTAATGTGGAGTGCCTCTGTATTTTATAGTTTGTCTTTATGCTGTTTGCATTGAGCCATGTAGTCATTACTTCCACGCATTTAGTTATGGATGAGTAATCGGGTTGTGTGTGTTCAATGGGATGAATATCATGAGGTTGTGTTTTGTTATAATGCTGCAGATGGGCTGACTGTATAGGTTGAACAGCAAAGAGGAGAGGGATGAGCCTTGTGGGATGCCCTGATGTATTGTGAAAGGCATGGATTTGTTTTGTCCGTACTTGTCTTGCATTTGTCAGTTGTGCAAATATGATTGAAACCATTTGATAGGAGAGTTTTGGAGGCCTATTTCTTTTAGTCATTGCAGTGGTATATGGTGGGGGACAGTGTCAAGGCTGCAGACACATCTAGGAAGATAAGGATGAAGCCATTTTTGATGTCATCTATGCCTCTTATAATACTGTTGAGTAGGGATGTTAGTAGGGTTTCTACACTGTGATTGGGTTTGAAACCATTTTGATGCTGGTCCAATGGTGCATATAGATTCACATGGTCTTGAGGCTGTTGGTGAGCTGCTTTCTTTATGATTGTGGCTATGAATGGTAGGCTGGAGATTGGTCGATATGCAGCAGGGTCATTTGGGTTGATTGAGGCGTTCTTGAGGATTGGTCTTATGGAGGCTTGTTTCAGATCTGTTTGGCATGTACCCTTATCTGAGAGATATCTGTGTAGTCTTATGTATGTATGGGCTCAATTCCTTTTAAGTTCTTTTTATCCATAACACAGGAGATGGATCTGTTGGGGTTGTGATGGTGTTCAGGTTGGAGATGATGTGTTCTATTTGTTCCATGGTTGGTATATGGAAATTGCCCCATGTTCTGTTTTAAGTCGTGTTGTGTATGTTGGTACCTGAACTTGGTTATCGGGGTGCTTGTTATAGTGTTTTGTCAGGTATTGCCATTTGTTGTGGATTTATTTTTTCTTCTTTCCTTTGTGTGGGCTGTTTGGTGAATATTTGTGCTATATGAAAGAGCTCCCTAGGTTTATTAACGGATTTCATGATAAGGTTTGTGTGATGTTCGTTTTTTACATTTTGTTGATAAGGTCATTGTATTCCTTTTGTTTTGTTCTATGTAGTTGGATGGTGTTCTCGGTTTTCTGGTGTCTCTATTTTCTTTCAATCTTCCTTAGAGCTTTCTTCGTTTCTTTTATTTCATTTGAATACCACAGTGAGGATTGGTTTCTGTATGTTGTCTTGCTTTTGAGTGATGCCGCTGCAGCATTTGAGGTGGTGTCATTCCAGTTATTGATTACATTGGTCAACCAATTTTTACAAAAGTCATGTTACTGAAATAAAAATAGTCATTTCTTATCAATTTTTATATGCTGAACACGAATATGACAGTGAAATTGCAAAGTTGGCTCTAGCTTTTTTGTAATCTACAAGAATTAATGTTTACATCACGAAATGCATGTCAATAGTAAATATAATAGGCCTTCGGTTAATACCTGTAAAAAACCAAGTCATAGACGACTACTTAGATTTTTTCGCCTGTCTCTTGTACAGCTGTTCGGGAGCTTCTCTGGGGAGTGTCCAGCAGTAGTCAGCCAGCATTGTAGTGGACCATTTTCCCTGGTATCTTTGCTCCATGGTTGCGATATCCTGGTGAAAACATTCACCCTGTTCATCACTAACCATACCACAGTTGTCAGGAAAGAAATTGAGATGGGAATCAAGGAAATGGATCTTTAGAGACATATTGCAGCCAAGTTTCTGATACTGCATCAGCATGTCTTCTACTAGTTCCTTGTAGTTTTCTGCCCTAACAGTCCCAAAAAAATTTGTTGACACTAGGCGAAAAGCATTCCATGCTTGTTTCGCATCACCCTGCAGCAAGTTGTTGAACCGGTCATCTCAAATCTGAGGACCCACAAAAACTCCCTCTTTAATCTTTGCTTCGCTGAGTCAAGGGAATTTTTCATGCAGGTATCGGAAAGCTGGCGAAGTGCAGTCCATGGCTTTCACAAAGTTTTTTTCATCAAACCTAGTTTGGTGTGAAGGGGTGGTAGCAGGATTTTGTGAGCCTCAACCAGAGCTGGGTGCTGGATATTCTTCTCTCCAACTGTTACATTTTGTCTGCGATTCCATTCCTTCTGCAAGTAGTGCCAATCCCTTGCTTGGCTATCCCACTCACATAAGAAGCACATGTATTTTATATATTCCTGCTGCAGTCCCATTAAAAGGGCAACTACCTTCAAGTCACCACAGAGGTGCCAGCTGTACTTGTTATAGTTAATGGAAGTCAGTAGATGCTTTAAGTTATCGTATGTCTCTTTCAAGTGGACGGCATGCGCTACTGGAATAGATGGAAGACGGTTTCCATTGTTCAAAAGCACAGCCTTCAGATTCAGTTTCAGAGTCTATAAATAGTCTCCAGTCTTGTGGGTCATGAGTGATTTTTAAGGCATTCATGAGGTTTTCGATATCGGAACAGAATACCAGGTTACTTTCCTTTCTGAAGAAAGGCTCCAACTGCTGGTGGCGCTTTCGATATGAAGTAATGTTGACATCTTCTTCTAGCAATTGATCCTAGCAATTCTGCCTTGTTCTTGGATAAGTCCAAATTACGAACCAGGTCATTTAGTTCTTCCTGTGTTATTGTGTGGAGTTGATATGCATCCCAGTGAAAATCTGGGTCACTGCATGCTGATGGACCAGGAGAAGAACAGGTTGGCTCACCCTTGTCATCCTCAGATGAATCAAGAGAATATTCTAATGGAGGTTCTGGAATAGGAAGTCCCTCACCATGTGGAACTGGTCTCATTGCAGACGGAATGTTTGGGTAGACTATGCTCGACTTCTTTTGCTTCGTTATTCCGCTGGAAAGAGGAGGAACCAAGCAGAAGTAACAGTCATTTATGTGGTTGCTTGGCTCTCTCCACACCATGGGGACTGCAAACGGCATTGATGGTCTTTTGCAATTCAACCACTGTGAAAGCTGTGTTATACACATAGTGCAGCATATATGCAGGGCCCAAGGCTTGTCTTGGTCACCAATCTTGCATCCGAAGTAAAGTTGATATGCCTTCTTCAGTTAAGAAATGATTCTTTTCTTCTGGTTGGCAAATGTCACTTCCCCACAAATGTAGCAGAAATTGTCAACGGTATTAACGCACTTTCGCGGCATTACTGTTCTGTATTGTACCTAAATGGCTAAAATTATATGATTAATAAAAGTTACATGTAACAGTAGCTTAAACTGTCTTGCACACAGTCTGAAATATTTTAAATGCTCAACCTTTCCGACTGCGTATAGTACACTGCTGACGTCAGATGGCTTCAGCAGCTGTCTGGCAGTAGTATTGCATTGCATCAGAAAATGATGCAATCAACTCTGGATGATGTGTGCATGCTGGTATTATGCAATGTGATGCAATATTACATCATTCAAGGCTTATTTGGGATGTTGTTGATGTCCTACTGGATAAATTTACACGGTGAAATGTCAAAAATGAACTTCATGCAATATCTTCAAAACGAGAGCCAATAACATTTTTTTTAATGTTATATTTGTGTTCAGCTTACCAAGATACTACAGATTAGAGCCTTTTAAAGTCAGTAACGATTTCAATGTTGACCAGTGTTATATTATTGAGATCCATTGTATTTTGGTCTAGTCTTGCTGGACTTCTTGTAAGAAGAGTTGTTGGTTGAACCGTTTGAATGTTCTGTATTTAATGTTTCACTTATCTGGGGGCTTTCTCTGCCCATCCCCAGTAAATCTAGTTTAAAGCCCCCTTCAGAAGATTAGCCAGTCTGCTGCAAAAGACACTTCAACCCTTCTTGGACAGATGGACGCCATCCCTGCTCTGCAGCCCTTGGAAAATCATCCTATGTTCCAGGAAACCAAAACACTCTCTGACACCATCCATTCAGCGATGCATTCATCTCCAGGATGAGAGCTTCTCTGCCTTGACCTTTACCCTCAACAGGGAGGATTGCAGAGAACACCACCTGTGCATCTGTCTGCTTCACCCTCTGTCCCAGAGCCATGAAGTCACTTTTGATATGCTCAGAGGAATACCTAGCTGTATCATTTGTGCTCACATGGATAAGCAACATTGGATAATAGCCAGTAGGCTTGATGAGTCTTGGCAAACTCTCCGAGTGCACCTGCCTTAAATCGTCTTTGGGGCATAGTTTGGGTGGAGCTCTGCTTATTTTATAACATACACATGCATGTGCAGAGACAACATGCACATATTTACCTCTACTTTGGAGCAGCTATAACTTTGTGTGAGAGAATTTGTGTGCTACTGAAGGTCACTGTAGGGGGTCTATTTTAATATTTATTTATTTGAACAGTTTTTCTATACCGCCCCCTACAATGATTAGGGGCAATTTATATTAAACAGTTAACAAGTTACAAGGAACAATGTTATTAACTATGTTACACTAAACTATTTACATACTATCTATCCATATATTCAGCTTATAATGGAAGTTGGTAGACATTAAACTATGTACATTAAAGCATTAGTAACTTGGACTATTTACAGGTAAGTAACCAGATTGGGGGGGGGGGGGGAGGGAGCTAGAGTAGAAAGGTCAACTGGGTGTGGCTGGGGGTTTGTGTTGCTGGGGGAGATGTTGCTGAGGTGCTCAATAAATAGAAGGGTTTTCAGCTCCTTTCTAAATGTCTGGACATCTTTGATTGCTCTGGTCCCTAAGTGTCAGGCTAACAGTCTGACCTGCACCATGTGAACCCAATGAGCATTTCATCCTGGACCTTCTGAAACCATAGTATTATCGCGATTTGCATGGTGCATACCAGATGTATGCAATGCCATATAGAGACATGTGAAGGGTAATTTCATGAGAAGCTGCACAGGATACGCACAGACCCTATTTATAAAGCAAAGTTCGTGTACGTTTTACTTTATAAAATACCGGTACGCGATACACGGGAACCTAGGCATGGTTAGTTGTGCCTGCTCTAGAATAGGTGCAGTGTGCCGCACCTAGATCATCACGCTGACACATGTAAATCATGCTGTTCTATAACTTACATGCATCAAGCAAGACCACAGCTGTGCTCCATCCATGCGCCATGTCTATGCCCGCCCCTTCGGATGAGCATGCATGTGTACGTGACGATTCATGCACCCTTATAAAATCTGCCCCTGCTCTTAGGAACTTACAGCCATCAAGACAGATAGGACACACAATGAAAAACCAAGTAACATAGCAACATAGTAGTAACATAGTAAATGACGGCAGATAAAGACCAGTATGGTCTATCTAGTCTGCCCAGTATGATGGCAAGAGTAGGTGCACCTGCCGCTCCATGCAGGCCACCCCTCCCCATGTCTCTGTTTAGGGGTGAACCCACCACTCCATGTAGGGCACCCTATTTGTTGAGAAATTAGATGGTTTAATTTTTATTTTATCCTGTTGCTGTAAAGGGATCCACCTTAATTGCCAAGCATTAGACCATTCTTCCAGCTTTTGTAGATCTTTCCTCATGTTAACCACTCCCTCGGAGTCCACTCTGTTGCAAATTTTTGTCTCATCTGCAAAAAGACAGACTTTTCCATTCAGTCCTTCAGCAATATCACTCACAAATACATTGAACAGTGCTGGGCCCAGGACCGAACCCTGGGGCACCCCGCTAATCACCTTCCTTTCATCCGAGTGAGCTCCATTTACCATCACCTTCTGTTGTCTGTGAGTCAACCAATTTCTGATCCAATTTACCATCTGTCCCCAAGCTACTGAGTTTATTGATAAGCCTCCTATGAGGAACAGCATCAAAGGCTTTGCTGAAATCCAGGTAGAATGACATCCATCGCATGCCCCTGATCTAGTTCCCTGGTCAATCAGATTTGTTTGGCAAGATCATCCTTCGGTAAAACCATGTTGCCTCGAGTTTGCAACCTGTTGGTTTTGAGAGAGTTCACTATTCGCTCTTTCAGGAGCACCTCCATTACTTTTCCCGCCACTGAGGTAAGGCTCACAGGCCTCTAGTATGACACTTCTTCCCTTTCACCACTTTTGTGTAGAGGTACAACATCAGCCATTTTCCAGTCCTCAGGAACCTCTCCTGTTTCCAAGGATCTGTTGAAAACATCCTTTAACGGCCCTGCAAGGACCTCTCTGAGCTCTTTCAGTATCCTGGGATGTATCCCATCCGGTCCCATGGCCTTGTCCACTTTCAGTTTTGCAAGTTGTTCTAACACATCATCTTTTGTGAATGGTGTGGTATCTACTTCATTCACATTTTTATATTTGGGAATCACAGGAGGTCCTTCTCCAGGACTTTCTTCAGTAAAAACAGAGAAGTATTCGTTTAGCAATTTTGCTTTTTCAATGTCACTTTCCACGAGTCCGTTCACAGCACTTCTGAGTCCTGCAATTCCACCTCTGATCTTCTTCCTTTCCCGAATATACCTGAAGAAAGTTTTGTTGCCACACTTAACATCTTTAGCCATCTTTTCCTCTGCCTTTGATTTTGCTATCCTTATTTCTTTTTTTGTCTCTTTGAGTTTGATCCTGTATTCCTCTGTTTGTGAGCTTTTGAATTTTGCAAAAGCTATGTTTTTTGCCTTTATTTGAGCAGCCACTTCTTTGGATAACCAAACAGGTTTTCTTCTCCTCTTGTTTTTGTTTACTTTTCTTACATATTTATCTGTTGCCCCTTTTATTGCCACCTTTAGTTTAGCCCATTGCAATTCCACTTCCCTTATCTCCTTCCACCCTGTCAGCTCCTCCTTTAGGTACTCGGCCATTTTATTGAAGTCGGTGTTTTTGAAGTTTAGGACTTTGAGCTTGCTATGATTGGCCTGTACCATGGCTTTTATCCAAGTAGGAAGCTCTGAGTTAAGACAAGAAGGCCATGACTCAAGATGATTGGGATTAAATTTCAGTAAGGGCAACGTTTTAAGAGCATATCATCAGATATTACATTTGAGGTCTCAAACGTTATTGGGTATGTGGCACATGTGAAAACATCCAACAAAAAGCAAAGGAAATCATTCTATCCAAACTGCCCAGACACAAAGCAATCCATAGCCAATAGGGCATAAAATATCCCTGTGCCACCTGGTCCCATCTGGGCATGTGCATGAGCTTTGGGAACATCCACATCTTTCACAAGCCCATGTTAATAGACATAGGCTTACTGTAATGACATTAATTATAACAGATGACTTTCATGACCTGGTTTCTTTATTTTTTATTTAAATTTTCAACCATATGCAAATAATTTCAAATAAACAAATACAGAAATGGAATAAAGAAGGAAATTAATATATACCTGGAAATGAATACGTAATAAACATTTCACAGGATTCCAATCAGAAGGCAAGAAACGACATTATGAGAGGATGTCAAGGCAATCGGTAAACTAAAAAGATGTGACCCTTTGCCGCCCCCCGTCCATTACTCTTAACATGATCAGTTACAATTCATGACGTAAACTTCCTCCGCTAACACACCCCTTCCCCCTCTTATTAGTTATCAAAGACATCTTTTTCCAATCTCTAAACAATTTTAACTGGTGTGGCTCAGAAAATAGAGATTTCACATTATTATACATAGAAAGATATTTGCAAGGAAATGTAATGAAGATCTGGAGGCCAAGAGCAGGTGCCTTCTGACATAAAGCGAGACATTTTCTTCTCTTGCCTCGAGTAGCTGTATACAAATCCATTCCAGAAACAAAGATGTAAAATCATCACTTTGCCTGCTCGAAGACAAATCAGTCCTGGTTTTTCTTATTTTTTCAACTTTCTAGCTATTATAACAACAAAATTTAAGTTACAAACCAATATTATGACTCCAGACTTTCAATAGATAAAATACAATATACAGTACATGATATTAGATACAAAATATATTACAAAGAAATTCTTAAAATTTCCGAAGGGGCGGGCATAGGGTGGAGGCAAGAAAAAAATGATCAGAGAAACCTTGGAAGATATCATTATGAAAAGAAGTGAGCAGAAATAAAGGGGCCGATATTCAGCCCACGGAAGTCCAGAGTTGCTCATACGTGTGACCATCCCAAGCAAAAAAGACACCAGATATTCAGCACTGGAGCCTATCCTGTGTCTGGCACTAAATATCCGCCGACCACTGTAGCTATCTGGTTACTGTCGATATGCAGCGACTAAACCAGACACACAGCATGACCTGTCCTAGCTTTATGCAGTTTTGCCTATCTGCTTAGTGGATGAATAAGGTCACTAACCTGCTAGTCACTAGGACTGCTCCAGATCCACACACGAGCTGCCCTGAAACTAACCAAAGACTTGCAAGGCAGTCTATGGGAATATTCAGTAACACTAACTGGTTAGTGCTGAATAGCAACCCCAAAACGTAAACACCACTAAACAAAGAACTGCAGGGCATGGTTACTGAAGTGTGCTAACAATCCATGTGTGTTTTACCATGCACTAAAAACAGAAAGCATGATAAATATCCCTCACCAACAGCTTAGCATGTGACAGGGCAGAATCAGGAGGATTTGGGGTGGAGAGTGGGTTTGGTAGCCATGACAGCTTGAGGTAGTGTTAGCTGTAGCTGCGCTACCAGCAGCCCAAAATCCCTGTAAACAAAATGTCCTGCAGGAGCAATGGCTTTACCACATCCGATTCTCCCACTTGTACTCAAGCAACCCTCCAAGCCTAATCCCCCATGCCAACTTCAGAACCCTATACCCATCTATAACTTCATTATAAGAGCCCTGCACACCCCTTTCAGCAAAGGTTGGCTCAGGGCACCAAAGCCCCTTGAGCCAGCCCTGTTCCCAAGGACCCTCTCCTCCAGGATCCAGTGCTTGCAGTTAGTGACGCCTGGAACCCTTGACCCCAAGGAGCAGGCAGCCCCCTTAAGTACCCAACTCTCGCCCTCCCCCAGACTTGCCCCCCCCAAGGGGCTCCGCAATGATGTGGGTGAAGCCAGCAGGACTGGATTACCACTAAGGTTTACTGCCGCCATTTTGAAAGTCACTGGAGTCAGGGCCAATACAGAGAGGGACTTCTCCTGCTGACTTCACCCACATCAGCCCAGGTAAGACCTGGGAGGGTGGAGTTTGGTGGGGCTGCCTGCTCCTTGTGGTTGGTGGCTCTTTGAGGGTTACTAATTGCAAGCGCCTGTTCCTGGAGGAGGCTTTTGGGAGACTGCTAATGTCCTAAGGGGCACATGTTCCAGGGCCAGTCTTCCTACATAGGCCTTGAAAGGGAGAAGGGTCAGCGTGGTTCTGAAAAGGGGATTGAGGATCGGATGCAGGGTTCTGATAGTGAGGCTGTGGATGGGGTGTGGGTCCTGATGTTGGAGTGGGGGATTGGGTCTTGGGGGGTTGGTTGAGTGCAAGGGAGGATAAGATGTGGGGGCGTTGGGATCATTATGGCTGCAGGCGTGGCTTTTTAAAAACATTTTTGTCTCTGGGGCCTTGCCTGGTAGCATAGGTGCTCCGTCACTACCTGCTGCGGCAGAGAATGAAGGCCTGTGTGGTAAGCATCTGCCCTGCATGGTAAATGTATGGCAGATGCTGGGCACATCTCCTGCATTTATCGCACAAGTTAAGGTATGGTAAGTGCAAAACCTTACAGCATAATAAACATGGCCCAGTAGCTACTAGTCAAGGTTCATCTATGGCAGCGGTTCTCAACCTGTGGGTCGCAACCCCCACAGGGGTCGCCACAGGATTTAGCGGGGGTCACTTAGTCTCCACCAAGTTTTAAAAAAAAAATTAAGACGCGCACAAGTTGCTGCCGCTGCCGAGTCCGCTTCTCGGCAGCGGCAAACTCACCGCCTCCTTCTGCAGCCGTGGCTCCCTGCCTCTTAGGGAACCGCGGCTGTGCCTGTAAAATCGTTGTGGAGCCCTTCCTGTCTTGACGGGCTCCGTGCAGCATTGTCCCGCCTCCAAAGGAAGTTGTTTACCACTTCCTTTGGAGGCGGGACAATGCTGCACGGAGCCCGTCGAGACAGGAAGGGCTCCGCAACGATTTTACAGGCACAGCCGCGGTTCCCTAAGAGGCAGGGAGCCACAGCTGCATTAGAAGGGAGGCAGACATGGGGAGAGGGGATGAGGGGACAGGGAACCTGCAACACAGCTGACATCGACAGGGGGGGGGTGCTGTCATGGACGGAGGGGGGTTGACATGGAGGGAGGAGGGAGCTGAGATGGATGGATGGATGGATGGAGGGAGGGGGGCTGACATGGAAAGAGGGGGGCTGAAATGGAAGGATGGGGGCTGATATGGATGGAGGGATGGATGGATGGATGGACGGAGGGGGACTGACATGGACGGAAGGGGGCTGACATGGAGGGAGGGAGCTGATATGGATGGATGGAGGGAGGGGGCTGACATGGACAGATGGAAGGATGGGGCTGACATGGAGGGAGGGAGGGGGCTGATATGGATGGATGGAGGGAGGGGGGCTGACATGGACAAAGGGGAGAGACAGGGGGACATACTGGACAGACGGGATAAATGCTGGACAGAGGCAAGAGACAGTGCGGGTTAGGATTATAATGGGCTGATGGGGTAGCTAGCACTGGTAATGGGAAGTTATGGGGGGGATAGGACTGGAAATGATTTGAGTAGGGAAGGCTAGGACTGGGAAGGGACTTATCTAGGGGGGGTGTAGGACTGGTAATGGACTGATGGGGGTCTAGCATTGGAAATGAGCTGATCGGTGAGGTTAGGACTGGAAATGGGCTGATTAGGGGAGCCTAGCACTAGTAATGAGGTTGAGGGGGGGGGGGGGACTAGCACTGGAAATGAGCTGATTAGGGAAGGCTAGGACTGGTAATGGGCTGATGGGGTGGGGTAGGACTGGTAATGGACTGAGGGGAGGCTAGCATCGGAAATGAGCTGATTGAGGGGGGCTATAACTGGAAATGAGCTGATTAGTGGAGGCTAGGACTGGTAATGAGCTGATGGGGGTAGGACTGGTATTGGGCTGATTAGGGGAGGCTAGCACTGGTAATGGGGTTGAGGGGGGATTAGCACTAGAAGTGAGCTGATTGGGGGGCTTTGACTGGGAATGGGCTGATTGTGGGGAGGGGAGGATAGAGCTGCTGGCCCTGGAAGAAAACTGGGGGCTAAGGCTACAAGTGGGCTGATACAAGGGGATGGGAGAATGGAACTGGAAGGGAGTGGATCTGAGAGGGGCTGCCATGGTATTTGTACTAGAAGGGACTGGTCAGTGGGGAAGGAGGGGGACTGGAAGGGAATGGACACCAGTGGCAGTCATGGGAATGCAAGTTGACATTGGAAGGTACTGGGAGTGAGGACTGGAAAGGGGCTGAAACTGGGGAGGGTTACTGGGACTGGAAATAGGCTGATGGAAAGAAGTGAAGAAAACGAAAGAAGAGATAAGAAATGGCAGATGGACCATAGACCACAGAAAGAGAGCTAAGAGAAAACAGGAAAGCAGAAGCCTCAGATCGGGACCAGCATGATCAGAGAATAAATTTGTCAGACAACAAAGGTAGAAAAAATAATTTTGTTTCATATTAGTGATTTGACTACAAAATCATCATAATTTTGAAATCAAATATTGTTACTTGTTGTTGTGATTAATTATTGTGGTTTAAATAAATATTTTATAAATAAAAACATATTGCAAAGGCCTATAATATATTAATAATTCAACAAATGATTACAGCGACAAAGCGTTAACGGTAAAGGAAGAGAGACACATTTGATTTTATCATTGGGGGTCACCACAAGTTGATCAACGGTAAAAGGGGTCACGGTACAAAAAAGGTTGAGAACCACTGATCTATGGAGACGAAACTAACCAAACTCAAAGAAAGTAGCAGGAGGCTGCAAGGCATTCTCAACTAAATTCATAAACTGAGCTGAATCCCAAGACATAATCAGAATTTTTACATGCAATTTTATGTCTAACAGTATTTCTAAGAGTAAAAAACATGCTTCTTTTTTCACTCGACTCATGTGAGGCATGTGTGGAAACAGTCTGTTCTTACGGCCTCTATGTATTTTTCATCTAAAGGTAAAAACATTTTTTCTTTTCACTCGACTCATGTGAAAAATGTAAGGAAAACGTTTTAGAAAATAATTGCATTAGCCATTTCCTTGTCAGAGCTCAAAGCAAGTCGCTGATGACTGTTCTAATTCTTTGGTTAGCAACAGCATATGTACTGGAGGAGATGCAATTGATAGAAGGTAGCAGATCTGACCTATATAGGAGATAAGAATCTGAAGACACATTACTACGTAATTCTTCTTAAAGAAATATGGACTGCAAGTCTATAAATACCATGGGGGTGAAACCAGGACTGACTCAGCTGGTCCCTGTGAATGTGGAGCTGTAGGATCATTGTACTTTAGCTTCATCTCTGCAGCACTAAGTCGCTGCTGGTTCTCAAAGATTGCCTTTAATCACTATGGTTTGATGTCGCAAAGTGTGTTGCCATGAGCGCAGGCAATAGCGCAATGTTTGCACACAATTTTCTGCACTAATGTGGGAGCAGAATGTAGGAAGCGATTTAACATACACTAATCAATGCGTAAATGGCTGTGATAATGGACAGCCCTCAACACAACAGTGAGGATCATGCAAAAAGGGAATAAATATGATCACATTACCCCAATATTACGAGACCTCCACTTTCTCCCTCTCGAGGCACGGATCAAATATAAAACGCTGGTTCTGATTCACAAAGCATTCCACCAATAACAAGCCACACATATGAGCGCCCTGCTAACACGGCTGAGCTCCAAAAGACCAACACGGCAGCCCACATCCGACCTACTAGAAGTACCACAAGAAGGAACAAAATTTAACCAACAATCCTGCAACCAAGCTTTTAACTTATATGCCCCATCATTGTGGAACACCCTTCCGACCAATATCCATGGTAACAAGGATCTCACCTCCTTCCGGAAACAACTAAAAACTCACCTATTCACCAACCACCTAGGACACGAATGAACAAGCACCAACTGACCCCAGGTTCATCCTCCGTCCGGGTCAATCAGTCCCTCAACAAACCCAGCATTTTGTAAATATTATGGCTGTACTGTTTCAACCCCTCCTTATTGATACTCCCTTTTGAAGCTCCCCAGTGATGGTGCCCCCCCTCTTTTTTTACCTATGTTAGAATGTCTCTCATTGTATTTCCCCCTTGATTTTGTAAACCGCTTTTTTTTTTTAATTTATGCAATTTTACTACAATTAATCAAGCAACGCCTGTACAGAAAACAACTACTTGTGCAGCAATAATAAACAAAAAGGAAAAAAAAATTCACTGAATCTCAACACACAAGTGTATAGTTAGCCCACAGTTACGGGAAAGTAGCATTAAAAAGAACATACAAGAATAGGTGGATCCTCGATATTGATCTATACATAAATCAAGATTACCAAAACAGATAAGGCAGAGGACAGAGCAATAATAACTATTAAGATGAGACCTTACTCACTGAGGGGAAGATGTCAATAAATGAGGGCTGACAAACGAAGATAACTCCTCCGGCTGAAAAAAGACACTTATTTGCCCTAAAGAAAATTATACATTTACAGGGAAAACGCAATAGGAATGTAGCACCAATCTGAATAACACCAGGTCTTAATATCAAAAAAGCTCTACGCCTTCTCTAGGTCTCTCTAGAGACATAAGGGAACATCACAACATTTTCCCCCATAAATAGTACAGAACGCTTCTTAAAATAATATCCAATCCCTATCAGAGGGAATTGAGAAGGGGCCATATGCATAGCCCCCACTACCGAGGGCTGGTCTCTGGACTTCTCCTCAAGCAAGGCCCACTCACGAGACGCCTCACCACCAACTTCGGCCAGAGATGCATCTCCTCTCGCGAGAGGAGTCGCCGGGCAGGTCACACGTGGAGGTGGCAAATGCTCATCAGGGGAGATAGACACCTCCAGGGCAGATAACGCCAGAGCCACCACAATTGGCGAAATAGCACCTGCTCGAATCTCCCCTTTTTGCTGCTCTATCAGCTGGACAAATCAATCCATAGGACCAGCGGAAACAGCAGGTACAGGCTCCGCGGGAGGAACCTTCTGCTTGCCTTTACGTTTACCATCAAATCTCAAGTCATTGAAAAAGCAACTGCCAGTAGCTATCACTGGCACTGAGTTCAAAATGCAAAAACACAAAATTTTTGTCGGGAACAATCAGCTGGAGAGGGAGGAATGATACCTTCCCCTCATTACCAAAAGTACCCTTTTACTCAAGCGGGCCACAGCGTGCCTATTTCCCTTTTTTTAATATATATATATATATTTTAACATATTTTTAGGCTTATCAAACACTTATCTTAAAAAAGACCAAACTGGTCTACCACAGGCGAAGGTTGTCTCCCACAATCAGCCACTGCCACGACATGACATGCATGTTTCGAGCCCCTCCGGGTCCTGTATCAAGTGGTATTTCGCCCAACTCTTTCACCTAGAAAACGCCATGGGCCAACCGTCCTTTTTGTAGCTAAGATGATTGCTGATTGGCTAAACGCCCGATGTCATCACCAGAGGCATGGCCTGTAGGTAAGCCCCTCCCTACATCACTTTCCCTACTAACACTGATCATTGAGCTACCGCTAGTAACTCCAACTGGTATTGCCCTTCATAAGAGGCTCCACCAATCCTGTTCCATGTTCAAACCCAGTGGGATCACTGATCGTAGTTTAAAAATCCAACGTTGCTCTCTCCACTGCAGGCATTGTTCACGATCCCCTCCCCGGGGGTTTGCCGGAACCCAATCGATCACTCTCCACTGTAGATCAGCAAAACTATGATTCAAACATACACAATGTTCCACAATAGGGGCCGTCAAGATCTTCAACCGAATGCGGCAGGCATGTTCCCCCAGTCTAATCCTTACTGGACGAATAGTACGTCCCACATAAAATAAATCACAAGGGCACTTTAAAATGTACACCACAAAAGGAGTTTGGCAAGAAGAGAAGCCAAAAAAAGAATAAGATCTCCCTGTAGTGGAATGATGCCATTGAACTCCCTCCAAAGTATTGAAACAATATTTGCAATTAGCACAAGCCCAGTGTCCCTGTATCACAATCGGACATCCTCGTCCTAGATCACCTGGAGACCTGGGAACAGCCTGAACCAAGCGATCCCATAAATTTGAACCCCTAGTATATGCAAACCGCACTAATTTCCAAAAACAATCCTGTGACTGCAAAACCTTCCAATGCCTCCTAAGCAGGCAGGAGACCTCCACTGAATGGCTCATGAAAGGTAGAACCCCAGTTATCACATCATCAGGGTCCGTGCCAGGCGTCAATGACTCCAAGAGTTGCAAAAGCCACTCACGATGCGAAAAACGAGCCAGAATGTAAGCTCTCTTGATGACCTTACTAGGATATCCCCGATCCAGAAGACGGCCCCTTAAAGCCTGTGCTTGCATTTTAAAGTCCACTAAGGAAGAACAAATCCTGCAAAGGCGAAGGACACTGACCCAGAGGCAGATTATTTCGTAGTGGAAAAGGATGATAGCTATGATAGCAGAGCAAACTATTTCGCTGGCTCTGCTTCCTAAATAAAGTTGTATAAAATGCCCCATCTTGAATCTTTACTAATACATCCAAAAATTCTATACTACTTTGATCCATATATGCCGTAAATTTGATGTTTTCTTTAAGAGAATTTAACCAAATGACAAAATCCAACAATTCTTCTCTTGTAGAAGTCCAAACAAAAAAGATATTGTCCAAAAACCTCAACCACAACCGGGTATGCTGAAAAGCTGTAGACGGGTAAATAAGCTGTTCCTCCATCGCCGCCAGATATAAAGTGGCAATGGAGGGGGCTACTGTGGCTCCCATAGCAATTCCTTGACATTGTAAATAAAAAAGATCCTGATATTGAAAATAGTTCTTTGTAAGAATGAGCCTCGCAAGCTCTAACAAAAAGGACTTTGGTATTCTCCCAGGACAAGCAGGATGAGTCAGCCACAAGTGGTGATGTCATCCGACGGCACCATAGACGGAAGTACTCTCAGTAGCCCAGAAGGCTTTAGCCTTCTGGGCATGGCCCATAGCCCCACCTCTAGGTCCACCCCTAGCTAGCCAGTCTTTGTCTTCTGCCTTGCCAGCAAGACGTCTTTTCTACTCTCACCAACTTCTACCAAGAAATTCCTAACATTATGAAGAAACACCACGCAAAACCCAGTTTTAAAAAGTGCCCGAAGTGTTCCAGAAAGATTTATTTATTTTATTTATTTATTTATTTAATTGGATTTTTATACCGCCTTATCATACAATCAAAGCGGTTTAACAAAAGAGAAAATTAGTAATAGTGAAAAAATCTGTGATAATATATACATAGTTTGTAAATATATGATTAAATGTCTTGGGAAAAGGTGCACTATATATATTGTGAGCTATACTATAAAGTGAGCTATTGTACAATGTATATATAAATAATTGCTTTCTTAAAAATTAATTAGTTGATTGCATGACCGTAGTGCTCCGTAAACAAAACTGTTTTCAGTTGTTTTCTAAAGTCTTTGATGTCCTGAGCTGCTCTCAGATCATTAGGTAGGGAGTTCCAGATGGAAGTCGCAGCAAACGAGAAAGCTCTCTCAGAGGTCTCCTTGCGTGTTTTTCTGATGTCATTTGAGGAGCTGATTCTATTTTCAGATACACTTCTCCTAGGTCTGTTGCTAATATCTGACCGGATAAGATACGTCAGACTTTTTGCAGAACATTGTTGCTTTATCTTGAAAATATAAATTACTGTTTTGTATTTAATACGAGATGATATTGGTAACCAATGAAGCTCCTTTAAGATAGGAGTTATGCTCTTTACTTGATAGACCAAAAATTATACGAGCAGCGGTGTTTTGTGCTAACTGTAAAGGCTTCAGTGACTGCTTAGCTAGACCCAGATATATTGGATTGCAGAAGTCAAGTAATGGTGTAATTAGAGCATGACAAACATTGCGGAAGTGAACAGTTTCCAGAAGCGGCCTTAGTCTTCTGATGATTTTCATTCTATAATAAGCGCTTCTAATCGTCTTGTTTATGTGTGATCTGAGATTTAATTCCTTGTCTAGAGTAACTCCAAGATATTTCACTTCTGATTTAATAGGAATAATTGAATTATCTATCTTGATGACAGGTGGATGTGCAAAATTTTGGTTACGAGATACAAATAATGCCTCTGTCTTGCTAAAATTAATTTCCATATTGTTGGTTTTACACCAGGTGGACATTTGTGATAGACAATCTGTGATGCTGGAAAAATCAGGTTTCTCGATGGAGATAGTTGTGAAAATCATAATATCGTCAGCATAAATTGTATACTTTATGCCACTTTTTAATGGAATATTGCAAATTGGCTGCAAATAAATGTTGAAGAGAAGCGAAAGAAGAAAGAGCGGAACCTTGTGGCACACCTTGTAATACTCTTATGGGCAGAGAAGTTTTTTGTCCAATCTTTACTTGTAAAAATCTCTCTGTCAGATATGATTGAAACCATTTTAATGTGACCCCATGTAGACCAATCTCCTCTAATCTATGTAATAACCTATTGTGATCTACAGAATCGAATGCAGCCGAAATGTCTATAAAAATCATTATAATACCCTTTTTAATGTCATCAATGGTACGGAGAACGTAATCAAAAAGATAAATCATTAAGGTTTCAACTCCATGGTTTGGGCGAAAACCATGTTGGTTATCGTCTAAAGGCGCATGAATATCAATGTGTTCTTGGAGTTGAAGTTGCACTGTCTTTTCAATGATTTTCGCTAAAAAGGGTATGCTGGAAATAGGCCGGTAGGCAGCTGGGTTATTCTTGTCTAACGTTGTCTTTTTCGGGATTGATGAAAGATGAACAACTCAGATGCTCACCAGCTATGCCTCCCATGTCTGGGTAAGGAACACCCTGTGGAGCACTGCTCCCCTCTGTGCCCGCATGTCTTCACGGGCCTTAAAGTCACTCAGGCATGCCTTGACTGAATACCTGGCCCCCTCCGGATCTCCCTCTCTTCCTGCTGCCATGCCTTCTACCATGCCTTCTTCCTCCGCGGCGACGAGGATCTCCTCTCCAAGCTCCCCAGCACCTGATTCCGCTGCGGCTATCGCCCCGGCCAGAGACATGCCGAAAACGGCCTCCATCTCCCGCCGCGACAAAGGAACTGTTCCTCCCATGTGCTCTCTGCTCCACGTGACCTCCACAGACACCATCGCTGCAGAGACTTCCTCCTTGCTGCACGTCCAGCTTCCGGTTCCTGCTCTTCCGGCCTCCAATAAGCTGACTGCAACTTCCTTCTCCAACCAGCGCAGAAAGTCCAGCCCCCGACGCCGGGACTCAGAGAAATAGCGCAGAGGCTCTAAGAAATGCCATCGGAGCCGGAGCCAGAGCCGGAGCCGGAGCCAGAGCGGACACCGCCGTGATGGTCACAGACGAAAACGGCGCAGCTCTTCAACACCGAGATCACCGCACCGTTGGAGCAGCAGCCAGGAAAGGGGACACAGACACCGGCGCTGAAGCAGATCGCGCCATGGAAATACTCCTTCCAGCCACAAGAGATCTAGGCAGTCCTACTCCAACAGCCCCAGCGAACACAGCATGTTCTTATCTTCTTCCCCCTCCTCCTCCCTTGGATCTAACCTCATTCACCAGGAGGACAATGAAGAACTGATTCCTCTGCAACCGCAGACACCTCCTCTGGCTGCATCCCCCCCCCCCCCCGGCTACGCCCACCCTGGCTAACCCTCCAGAAACACTGCAAATCCTCTCAGGCATGTTGCAACAGTGGGCTTCCACCCTCTCCGCCCTATCCTCGAACCAACCGCTGCAGCCCCTGCCTTCTACTACAACCCAACCGCTGCAGCCTCTTACTACAACCTCTGAGTCTGTCCCCCCCCCCCCCTGCAGTCTCCTATTTCCACACAACCAGAAGAGAACGGAGCTGAAGTGCTTTCGAAGGCTCAGTTTTCGTCCCACAGGGACTCCCTTTCCACCCCTGTCTCCGACAACCCTCCCAGAGGACTTAACCTACCCTAAATTTGTGCGCAAGTTCATCTCGGCACTCTCCATCGCCGCAGTCGACACCCCGGACCAGCGCGATGAAGTGCAAAGTGCACTCAAGTTCGTGGACACTCCTAAGACCATCACCGCTCTGCCTGTCCACCAGCTCCTTCAGGACATCCTCTCCAGGATTTGGCAGACCCCAGCTTCAAACCTGACCTGCACACGCAGATTGGACTCAAAGTATGTAATTCAGACCCTGCCAGGGTTTGATAAGCAGCAACTCTCCCATAAATACATTGTTGTCGAATCAGCCCTCAAACGCTCCAAGTCCTCTCACAATACCACCAATTTTCCTCCGGGAAAAGACAACAAGCTCCTCGATGATATTGGAAAGCGAGTTTACCAGGGCGCAATGCTGAATGCCAGGGTAGCGGCACACCAGTTTCAGCATGCCATCTACCAGGACCTAATTATAACTAACATCAAAACTGCCATCGCCCAACTCGCGGAAACCCTGCCAGCCATTACTACAGCTCTGACAGAGCTTGAGGACTGCACTAAACACCAGGGCCGAGCCGCCTACGATGCCTTTGAGACAGCCACGAGGACCGCTGGAACGGCCATCTCTGCACAACGGCTCGCCTGGTTACGGGCTTCAGGCTTGCGAGATGACTTGCATGACAAGATCGCTGATGCACCCTGCACAGGGGACTCACACTTTGGAGACAAGGTCAAGGACACAGTCAACGACATGCGTGAGCAGTGCACCACTCTCCAGACGCTCGTGGAAGAAGGGATAGAGCGCCCTCAATCCTACCGTAAAGGTACCTCACATAAATCTTCAGCCCCCAAGCGCTACAATTCGTACCGCAAGTGGCAGCAGCCCCGGTACAAACAACAATCTTACCAGACCTCCTACAGGCAGAAGCCACGCCAGCGTGAGCGCACTCAGAAGAAGAACCCGTCTGCACCGGCGAAAAAAAACCCCAGTTTTTGACTCGCCGCCCTGCCCGCACCTACCCACGGGGGGACGTTTATTGGCATTCCTGCGTTCAGTATCTCCCTATGTCTACGCAGATGACATCATATTACTCTATCACACTTCCCCACTTTCTCTGGATCTTTCCCCTTTCAATATCTGTCTCTCACATGTGGCTTCCTGGCTTTCCCAGCATTTCTTACGTCTGAACCCATCCAAATCCACGGCTATGTGGGTATCCCTCACTGGTTCTTGCCCCTCCTCTGCCCCTTTGATCGATTCTGTACCCATTCCTCTTGTATCCTCCTTTCGGTATCTTGGAGTAGTTCTTGATTCTTCTCTTTCTTTTCACGACCATATCTCTTCCCTCACTAGGCGTTGTTTTGCTACCCTTCATCAAATTCGAGCTGTCCGCACATTTCTTCCCTTAGAATCATTAGTTACTCTTGTCATTGCCCTGATCACCAGCCGACTCGACTATTGTAATGTTTTCATAGCCAACCTCCCCAAGTATCAACTCCGACGCCTCCAACTAATTCAAAATACCGCTGCCCGTATCATCACTTTTGCCCGCCGTTTTGATCATATCACTCCTATCCTCTTTCGTCTACACTGGCTGCCCCTATCTGTCCGATTCCATTACAAAATTCTCATTCTCACACACCGTGCCATCCACACCCATAACCCTTTGTATCTGGCTGATTTGGTTTCCTTGCACACACCCTATCGCCAGCTCCGTGCTCTTCACGCTAATCGTCTGTCTCTGCCTCCCCCCTCCCATGCACATCTTGAAAAGACCCGTCACTCTGCTTTCTTTTTCCTTGGTCCCTGGTTGTGGAATACTTTACCTTCGTCTTGAAAACTCCTATTCTCAATTTAAAGCCTCCCTTAAAACTTACCTCTTCCAAAAAGCATTTGACCTTCCCTTGGACCCCCCCCCCCCCCTGACGCAGTAGTTTCATTGTTTTTATTGTTGTCTTGTCTTAGCTAGATTTTGGTCCTGTTTTCCCCCTGTCTGTCGTTGTTTTAATTGAGTCAGTCTGTGTTTTGGTTGCGATTATTGTTTGTTGTTTTTGCTTTGCACTGTCCTTTCTTTTGCTTTCCTGTTATATTTTGGCGTTCCTTTTTCTATAGTTTGCAGTGTTGACCTTTTATTTTTCTGTACACCGCTTTTATGTTTCGGCCTAAGCGGTCTATCAAATTTTAAATAAAGATAAAGATAAAGATTCCTGCGTTCCTGGGAAGATATCACGACGGACCAGTGGGTGCTCTCCATCATCAGGCAGGGCTATTGCATCAGGTGTTCCTCAGCTCCGCTTCAACGTTCTTCACCCGTGAACAACATTCCACCACATCATCTTGTTCCCATGACCACAGAGATAACATCCCTCTTAGCTTCCAAAGCCATCAAACTTGTTCCTCCCGACGAGATCAATACAGGGTTTTACTCCAGGTATTTCATCGTTCCCAAGAAGACGGGGGGGTGTCCGACCCATCCTCGATCTACGGAACCTCAACAAGTTCATAATCAAAGAAGTTCAGGATGCATTCCCTGAACTCCATCCTACCCCTTATCCAGCCCAAGGAGTGGTTAGCCTCGCTGGATCTCCAGGATGCCTACACTTACGTACCCATTCACCCCCGCCACAGGAAGTTCCTGCGCTTCCAAATTCTGGGGAAACACTACCAATACAGAGTCCTCCCCTTCGGACTCTCACCCGCACCAAGTGTCTTCACCAAATGTGTAGCAGTAGCAGCGGCTCACCTTTGCAAGCTCAGAATGTGTTTTCCCCTATCTGGATGATTGGCTATTCTCCGCGACCTCCCCCAAGGAACTTCGAGTAGCAGTCAAGAAAGCCACTGCCCTCCTCTTGTCCTTGGGGTTTCAGATCAATCACCCGAAATCCCGCCTCATTCCGGTACAGAGACTGGAGTTCATAGGAGCTTACATAGACACAATCAGAGCCAAGGCCTTCCCTTCCATGCGGCAGAATGCAGACCATCATCACTCTTGCCCGCAAAATACTCAACTTCTCATATTCTATGGCGAGAACTCTCCTACGCCTCCTGGGTCACATGGCAGCAACCACTCACATTCTCCCCTTCGCGAGACTATGCATGCCAGTCCTGCAGTGGCACCTTCGTTCACACTGGTGCCAGCACTCACAGTCCCTGTCCACTCTGATCTCCATCGACACGACAGTGACCAGGGCAGTCCGATGGTGGACCCAATCGACGAACCTCGCGCAGGGCAGATGCCTCCAACCACCTGCTCACCAGATCACCGTAACCACGGATGCATCGGTGCTGGGCTGGGGAGCCCACTGTCTCGGGACTCACACTCAAGGTCTTTGATCGGTCTCAGAAAAAGCCCTGCACATCAACGTCCTTGAGCTCAGAGCTGTCCGCTACGCGCTTCAGGCCTTCCAAGAACTAATAACGGGCAAAACCGTGAGGATACAGACCGACAACCAGGTGGCCATGTTCTACGTAAACAAACAAGGGGGGACAGGGTCACGCACCCTGTGTAGGGAGGCTCTCTGCTCTTGGCACCTGGCCCTCTCTTATCAATGCAGTCTTCAAGCCTGTTACCTGCCAGGAGAAGAGAACACGATAGCGGATTGCCTCAGCAGGCAACTGAACCCTCACGAGTGGACACTCCACGAAGAAGTGTCATCGTCTCTTTTCGCGAAATGGGGCCACCCACTAATAGACCTCTTCGCAACACAGGACAACACCAAGTGCCACCTGTTTTGCTCAAAAAGACCCGCGCGCAACAGAATAGCAGCGGACGCCTTCGACGTGACCTGGGGACAGTGGCCCCTGATCTACGCCTTTCTCCCCACTCCGCTCATTGTGCGGACCATACAGTGCCTGATCAGGGACAAGGCATTCGCCATTCTTGTAGTTCCACACTGGCCCAGGCAGGTCTGGTTTCCATACCTGCTCCGCCTTGGGCAAGTCACTTAACCCTCCATTGCCTTGGACAAAAGGCCTGACAATCTCCGCCTGGCCCTGGAACCCTACCTCTGAGACCGGACTTACTCTCACAGGACAACGGCACCATACTCCACCCCAACTTGAAGATGCTATCGCTAACGGCGTGGAGACTGAAAGGATAACCCTTGCATCTCTCAACCTTTCAGAAGAAGTCCAACAAGTCATTCTTGCGGCTCGCCACCCGTCTACCAGGAAATCTTACAGCCTCAAATGGCGACGCTTCAGCAGTTGGTGCAGCTCTCTTCATCTAGACCCATTCTCCTGCCCGGTGCCTCAACTCCTCCAATACCTCGCCTCTCTATCGGCACTTGGACTCAAGACCCAGTCCATCCGGGTACACCTGTCTGCCATAGCATCCTTCCACCACTGTATCGGGGACGCATCAATAGCAACGCTACCCCTTGTGGTCCGCTTCATGAAGGGCCTGTCTAACCTTCACCCCCCCCCCCCTTCCGAGAATCAGTCCCGGCTTGGGACCTGAACATCATTCTCAGTCAACTCACAGAGGAACCATTTGAACCTTTACAGTCAGCGGAACTTAAATTCGTCTCCTGGAAAACATTCTTCCTTTTAGCCATCACATCTGCCAGGCGTATCAGCGAGCTGCACGCCCTAATGTCTTACCCGCCTTATACCATCCTCCACCACGACTGCGCCTGCCTACGAACGCACCCCAAGTTTGTTCCCAAAGTGGCGACGGCGTTTCACGTTAATCAGACCATTGAGTTACCCTGTTTTGAACCCGGGCCTCATTCCAACTCGGAGCAGAAAAAGCTACACACCCTGGACTTCGTTAGGGCCTTGCGGTGCTACCTACATCAGACTTCCTCCCTGCGGAAAGGATCGCAGCTTTTTGTCTCTTACGATCCCAACAAACCGGGGCGCCCTGTGTCCAAGTGAACTCTATCCATCTGGATTTCCTCGTGTATCTCCCTGTGCTTATCACGAGCGGGGTCCCCGCCAACCTCCGGGGTCAGAGCGCATCACCTGCGGGCATTGGCCGCCACCATAGCCAATCTGCGCTCCATTCTGGTGCCCGACATCTGCAGGGCTGCCACATGGGCCTCCGTCCAGACCTTTCAGAAACACTACTTTTTGGACCAAGCCGCTCACAGGGACTCTGGCTTTGGCCTGGCAGTGCTATCCGCAGCCTCCGCAGCCACAGGCTCGACTCCGGCACCAGTCCACAGTTCAGTGACTGGTGCTCACGGTGCAGAGACAATCCCCTGTGTTTTGTGATACTGTGTTGTATTATATGACATTATGCTTATTTTCCAGGCCTAAATGAGCCCCTTCTGGCCTGTATTGCACAACTTCTCTATGATGTTCTCGCACCCTGTTGTTGAATTGTTTACACGCTAAGTTGCACTTGTTCACTGTTTACACGCTGTTTTGCACAACCTTGTTTGAACGTCGCACTGTGCTCGCCCCGTATACGGGGCGCGCTCTTCACCGCATTAAATTGCCTTCTTGCACCTTATGAACCTGCCTCCTTCATTATTACCTTGACCCCCCCCTTCCGCTGCAATGTAGCTTGGGAGGGACCACTTGTGGCTGACTCATCCTGCTTGTCCTGGGAGAAAGTGGAGTTACTTATCTGTAACGTGGGTTCTCCAGGGACAGCAGGATAAGTCAGCCACACTTTCCCACCCTCCTCCCCGGCGGGGGGGGGGGGGTCTACCGCTCCGTGGGAAACTGCCTCCTAGCTCCTGGCATCGCCTCAGCTGGGGAAGATCTGGCTAGCTAGGGGCGGACCTAGAGGTGGGGCTACGGGCTATGCCCAGAAGGTACTGAGAGTACTTCAGTCTATGGTGCCGTCAGATGACGTCACCACTTGTGGCTGACTTATCCTGCTGTCCCTGGAGAACCCACGTTACAGGTAAGTAACTCCGCTTTCTGGCCAGAGCCGTCACAAATACCTTTTATAACAACAGAAGAGCCTCTTCTTGACAAGTTGTGGATGCCTTTACGTTTAGGCATATTCAGCCCAGACGCTCACACCGCCATCTTAGAATTAAGCCACTCCCTGTAAACCGCTTTGACCCAGTGAAAGGCGGTATATAAATACAGCTAACTAACTAAATGAATATTTAAATGGATGACAATGAAGCAATTTTCCTTGCAGAGAAGTGCACAGAAGACCAAAAGGCTGAGCTTGATGCTGGGATTTTAATGCAGGGTCTGAGGTGACATTAAGGGTTAGCTTGTAGGTCTGTGGTCAGTGCTAGTGGGGAATTTATGCCTATTTCTTGAGCGTACAGCATCCACAACTTTTTTTCTGGCTTTGCTTAAAGGAATGATGGAAAAAAAGGCAGGGGAGTTGCGTTGGACCAATATTATGTGCATGTGCATGTGCTGGAATATTGGCCGGAGCATAAACATCAATATTTTGTGCAGAATTTCTGTGCAAAATAATATTGCTCTTTATAACTACAGATATTATTCTGAGCAGAACTTCTGCACTGAATAATATTGCTGTATGTGCTAGAGGTTAGAGTACTAGCTTGGTAACCAAAAGACCAGGATTTGATTCCCATTGCACTTCTTGTGGCCTTGGGCAAGTCACTTAACCCTCCATTGCCTTGGACAAAAGGCCTGACAATCTACTTTCGTTCACACTGCCAAGAAAACCCAGGACTCAGCATTAACTCAAAGGCACACATTGCATTGCATGTTCCTCATAGCATTCCAGTGCATGCACACAAGAGAGAAACTGGTTCATTTCTATGCAACGTATAAGAGCTGCCAAAGCAGACCCCTATGCGCAAGTGCTTGGCTTGCTCTCCTTGTTTAGTGTGACTTTTTTCTCACACCTTATTTGCATGCTGTTAGCTTGCAGTCTCAGAGAGCAACACTTCTGTGATAAAGCTGCATCAGAAAACCTTGTGCTAGAGCTTTAGTGCAGGGCTCCAAGGCAACGTTTCTGCATTGAGGCCTATGTTTTTTGAATAACATGATTGATAACTTTTCTATTAGAGATACTTCTTTAAAAAGAAGTATTAAGATTGTGTTTAAAGTTCAATAACCACAATTTTAATCATTGTGTTATTTTTCAAAAAATAAATTAGTGGGAAATCTGTGCTTGGTGATGTCTCATGATGTCCCTTGTCTGAGGGCAGATGGTTGACAAGCATGCCTTCAAGTCCTCCTCCAGTGTTTGAGGCTGTGACCTGTTCTTGCTCTGCATTGTGTTCATCGCAGAGAAACCAGCCTCACACAGATAAGGTGTTGAGAAAGGAAAAAATTCTTTAATTGCCATTGTTGTGATGATGGGGTATTCCTCTCGAAGAGACAACCAGAATGAAATACTCATCGACAGAAGTGGCTTCAGTTTCAGTCCTCTATTATTTCTGATTTCCGTCAGCTCATCTTCTTCTGCAAAAGTTAATTCTGCTGATTCGTATGCACTTAACACAAACAGATCTCTCACCCAGTCCAAGGAAGATACATCGTGGCGGGACATACACGGAATAACACACCAGATCCAAACAACAGCTGCCTGAAGAATGATACTGGTTCCAGCCTCCCTCAAACTCCCCCAGTGGCCCTACTAATAAATGACTGTCCCCCAAACTCATGCAGCACAGTGGTTGAAAATTGTTGTGTTTGTAAAAGGGACCATAAATGTTGCTGTGTATCCAAAAGGGGAATGGCTCATCTGGTGATCTAGAGCTCACAGAAGCAGCATTTGATTAATAGCAGGAGAGAGGGAACCAAAACCACATATACACACACATGCGGTGGGGCAAAACCAGAACTAACTCAGCCCATCCTTTATAACATGGAGCTATTTGATCACCTTATATGTGTCATTGCTGAGAACTACCCCCTACATTTCTAGCAAAAGCCACTGAATGAGACAGCAGACATGAGTATGTTTCAAAGCTGAAAGAAATAGTGTTTGCTATGTTAGTCCATTTGATTATCTCAGAATAAAGGTCAACAAACAAGCTATAGGTGGGGTATTTTTATTCTTTCCAACCCAGCAGAATGTTGTAAAGAAATTATACATAAGAGGTTAAAAAAGGTCTGTCCATCTGTATGTCTGGCAGCCAAATAGCTCTCCAAAAACTTAACAGGGCTAAATTTGGCCTAGTGTATCTAAATGTAACTTACTGTGAGCTACTTCTAAAAAAACGATATGACTAAATCCAAAAAATACATCAAGTAAAAACATTGGGCAAGATCGGACAGGGTGTTCCAGAGAAATAAAGTCCTTTAAACATCGGCCCAAGGTATTTCTGTGGGAGAGGCAGTCCCAGCTGCTGTAGCATAGAAACATTGATATAGTGAAACACAGCAGTTAGGGAACAACTTCTTTAAAGGGCCCATCCCTTGTACTCTCCTGGTCACAGAAATACATATAGCTGACAGATTCAGACATGCAGACACATACACACAGGGGATGGAAACAATTCCATGAGGCATGCACCTCTCTTTTTCCCTGCCCATCCGCCAGCAACCACATTCCCATCCTTGCTGGACTGGCACGTAGTGATTCATGCGTGTATTTCATGCTCTTTGTTGTAGTTTCTACTGTGCAACCTAATGAATGAACTGTATGGCTTTCTTCATGGTTCCTATGCATAGTGACATCTACTGACTTTGAATGTAAAATACACCACCCATAGACAACTGAATGTACTACAGAGGTTCCCAACAGGTTTTTTTTTAGTGCCGTTAAGTCACTGCTGACCTAGCTGCCTCTGGGTTTTCTTGGCAATGTATCACCAGAAGAAGATTGCCAGCCTTTTCTTCCGAGGCAATGGAGGGTAAAGTGTTTGCCCAAGGTCACAAGGAGTGCCAGTGGGAATTGAACCCTAACTCTAATCATCCTCTGGGTACTAGGCAGTTGTTCTAACCACTCCTCCACTCTTAATTGTGTAGGATCCCCCCCCCCAATTAACCTGCAAAACATTCAGGGACCCCCAGTTCATCCCCACAAATCTTCCCAGACCTCCTTCCCCCCAAGGACCAAGCTTGTCCCCACTAGTCCTCTTTATCTCCCTTCCCTGTCTCCACCCCAACCCCTCCCCCACATCCCCCCACCCACCAGTATCAGGCTTTTTCTCTTGCCACCAGCCTCTCTCTCTTTTCTCTACCATGGGTACTGCAGCCCTCCTGTAATGGTCTCATGGACACCCATAGGTCCACAGAGCACTCCTGCCTCCTCCACTCTCCGGCCGGCCGCGGCTCTCCCAGGCGGGATCGAGCACGCCGGCGCAGAAGAGGACGCCCTGCAGTCTCCCCTGCCCAATCGGGGCAGCCCGGACAAAACTTAAAAAGAAGCGCCATCGGGCGCAAGCTCCTTTTGCTGCTTCCTCCACTCTCCGACCGGCCGCAGCTCTCCCAGGAGGGATCGAGCACCCCGGCGTAGAAGAGGACGCCCTGCAGTCTCCCCTGCCCAATCGGGGCAGCCCGGACAAAACTTAAAAAGAAGCTCCTTTTGCTGCCTCCTCCACTCTCCGGCCGGCCGCGGCTCTCCCAGGAGGGATCGAGCACGCCGGCGCAGAAGAGGATGCCCTGCAGTCTCCCCTGCCCAATCGGGGCAGCCCGGACAAAACTTAAAAAGAAGCACCATCGGGCGCGCCTGCGCCTGGCGGGCCCACGCCTGAGGGCCTCGACAGAAGGCCCTTTGGCGTGGCCCTTAGGCGATGACCCCCAAAGAAGCAACAGCACTCAGCTCACCCAGAAAGTGCCGAAGCCAACCATTACCACATCAAAATGCCACAAGGCCAGCGGTCCACGCGCACGGCCTCTAAGACAGGAAAACTGAACTCCTTAAGAAGCAGAAATTCAACAGTTTACCGACTGCTAATCCTGCTACAGCTTACAGCTCTCCCCCATGCTATCTTACTGCAAGTATTTATATATACCACTGGCTGTTACAATTATTGTTACCAATACTCCGATACGGTTATATTGTAATTCGCTACCTCTGTTACCATGCCCTACTAGTATTTTGCCAGTAAGTTGCCTCTATTAGCCTTTCATCACTTCGTCTACAATGTTGCTACTAGCTCTTGCCAGTATTATTGCTGCTAGCTCTTGCTAATATTTTTGCTACTATTACTCTTGTCAATATTACTGCTATTACACAGGTAAAAACTGCCTCCAGTTTTGCAACTGATTCCTATAGATTTTGGGGTGCTGAATCCAGGAAAAATAGTCAAAATGTTCCATCACGTCACGTTTTCTTGCAAAATTAGATTTCTTACCCATATAAGGAATGTTCACATAATTTCTTTTTAGCCGACTGCAGTTTATTTTCTTGGCCCAAAATAGAGGTTGTAATGGTTAACTAGCCACAATCATGATATTTTAGAGTGTTTTGTATTCATTTTATACATTAACAGGACAATTGGGAGGCGGGGGGCTAAATCCAGTACTCGCGCTGGCGCATGTTCTTTCCTGTTCGCCTCGCCTCGTTCGCTCGCTCAAACACGGTGGTTGCAACATGAACGTTCCTGTCAAGTTCATTATTACTTTTTGTTTGCTCAGTCGTAATCCAGCTTTATTCCGAAGTGGTTCACTACAGTTGTAGTTTGCAGTGCTGTGTATTTGTGATGGCTCACAGAGCCAGAGGTTGCGTCAACTCTCTGGACAGTTTTTGCTTTATTTGTGGGGAATATACCGTGAAAAAGCGGCAGAGGAACATTTCTGCATTTATTAAAAAGTATATTTCGCCTATTTCGGTTTGAAGTTAGGCGATCAAGACAAACCGTGGGCTCCTCACAAAGTGTGCAAGACATATGAGGAAGATCTACGCTTATGGATGAAAGGTAAAAAACAAGCATTTCGTTTCGGAATACCTATGATGTGGCGTGAACAAAGAGACCACAGCAGTGACTGCTATTTTTGCTCTTGCATTGTGAAGGGATACAACTTAAAAAATAAGAACGTAATAAGTTACCCCAACCTTCCCTCAGCAATTAGGCCTATGCCTCATAGCAACGAAGTACCTGTGCCTGAACCACCAAAATCTTTGGATCATATTTGTGTGGACGGTTCTGATCATGATGAGACTCATCAGATGGCTTTTCCCTATGAGTCCAGTACTTCCGAGTTTGAAACTGAACCAGATCCGAAACCTGAACTTTTCTCTCAAGCTGAATTGAATGATTTAGTCAGGGATTTAGGACTCCCAAAAGATGCTGCCCAACTGCTAGGTTCTCGGCTTAAACAGAAAAATCTATTGTCACCAGGAACAACTTTTTATTGGTACCGCAACCGCGAGACACAATTTTTGAAGTATTTCAGCAAAGAGGAAGATTTGGTATTTTGCAACGATATATACGGAGTGATGGAAAAGTTTAAACTCAAGTATGATCCTGCTGAATGGCGGCTGTTCATTGATTCGTCAAAAGACAGCATAAAAGGTGTTCTTCTTAATAATGGCAACACATTTGCTTCAGTTCCTATTGCTCACTCTGTTATTCTCCAAGAAAAATACGAGAATTTGGCCCTGATTCTTCAGAAGATTCGTTATGATGAGCATAAGTGGATGATTTGTGGAGACTTTAAAATTCTATCCATGCTATTAGGGCAGCAATCTGGTTTCACCAAATATCCCTGCTTCCTTTGCTTGTGGGATAGCCGGGCCCGCGACCTACACTGGGGGAAAAAAGACTGGCCAATTCGGGAGTATTTGAGACCCGGTGAGAAAAATGTTCTTCATGAGAGCTTGGTACCTCGTGATAAAATTCTATTACCACCTCTCCACATTAAGTTGGGTCTCATTAAGCAATTCATCAAGTCCCTTCCAAAAGCTGGTGAGTGCTTTCGGTACCTTTGCTCAAAGTTCCTCCGACTTTCTGAAGCAAAGCTAAAGGAAGGAGTGTTTGTTGGCCCTGATATAAGGAAACTCATTTCAGATGGAGCATTCGCTGAAACGATGTCTGAGAAGGAAAAAGAAGCCTGGGATTCCTTCAAGGATGTTGTTCTCAAATTCTTGGGGAACAGGCGGGATGAGAACTATAAGGATATTGTTGCCAGGATGCTCAATGCCTTCAAAGAACAAAGCTGTAACATGAGCCTGAAAGTCCATTTCTTGCACTCCCATGTGAACTACTTTCCCGAAAACTTGGGGGCGTACAGTGAAGAACAAGGTGAAAGGTTTCACCAGGACATCAAGGACGCAGAGAGAAGGTACCAAGGAAGATGGAACACCACTATGATGGCTGATTTCTGCTGGTTGCTGCTGCGGGAAACCCCAGATGAAAAATACGCCAAGCAGTGCACCAAGAGAAGCATTCGGGGGAAGAAGAAACGGGCCCACCAGGAGATTGATTGACCCAAGAATGACTTTAAAATCTAAACTGTGTTGACAAATATCGTGTTTTTACTAAACTTTGAAATAAAAATTTGCTAGTTATTACCACAGTGTCGGATCTCATTTATTAGAATTTTATTTTCACACCATCGGGTGTTTGTCTTCATGTATTGCAATGGTGCGGTTTGCGTTTTCTATTCTTACATACATACCTACCTGTACAACATTTTTTGCACATTTCTTTGCTTTGCTTTGTGTCTAACCTCGCTCTTATATGCTCAATGTTTGTGCACATGTATGTGGCTGTTTTAAGTGCAGACAATTTTGCTACCATCACAGTGTGTTTTGTTGACATTACTCTATTCTTATGTGCTGCCTTGTTACAATTTTCTTTATTCTTATTTGAATAACTACTAAACAATTAGTATAAAGAATTCATCCAAGAAACTTTTATCGCGATCGCACTCAATCTGAAACGTTCACCTCAAACTGCTAACCCAATGTAGCAAAAAATCTGTACGTGATGGAGCAAATTGGTTACCAGATTTGGATTCAGCGCACCAAAAAACGTAAAAATCAATCGAAACATTAGAGGCAGTTTAAAAAATTTTTTTTTTAGTGTACCTGTGTTATTATTATTATTTTCGACTGCTTTGCCAGAACTACTGCTGATAGTTCTCCCTCAGATACATCAGCCCACTAACACCTTAACCATCACTCCACACGTCAACCCCAGACCGCCGAATCACCATGTTACAACTCACCTCAATCACACATGCCTATTGCGACGCTCCTGCCCCGCCTTAGGGCTAAAAGACAGGAGCGGCCTATTGCCTCGTGAGGAATGGAGTTAAAAACTGTTCCCTGGTAATGCTGGGTAATATAGTTCTTGTGCTCCTTTCACTCCGAAATAAGTGTAGTTGTGCGCCAGAGACGGTAAGGCTTGTTTGCAAGTATTTTATTGCTGTTGGGGAGATTCCTCCAGCGCATCACAAATTCATATACATGCACAAAAACCGGTGCTTTAACATGAACAGAATAAACTTAGGAATAAAGTCAACTAAAGTAGAATTCAGCTTTAACTTCAGCTTTACTTCTAGGAAGTTTGACTCAGCTCTGCCCCAAGAGGTGGTTCCCATTTAATGCAGCCTCTTTACATGCACTGTTACGTTCACAGTTGGAGCTTAATTCAGGTGCAAGTAATTAAGGTTTCCAAAGCATGGCAGTAGAAACAGCTCCGTTGTAGTTTACTCATACACGGCACAGCAAAACGGAGTTACTTACCTGTAACAGGAGTTCTCCGAGGACAGCAGGATAAGTCAGCCACACCTGGTGACGTCATCCGACGGCGCCGAGACGGAAGTACTCTCCATAGCTCAGAAGGGCTTTTGCCCTTCTGAGCATGGGCCAACTGGCCCTGCCCCCTGGCCCGCCCCTAGCTAGCCAGTTCGTCACTAGCTGAGCCTTAGCCGCTAGGAGGCGGGTACTGGACAGAGGCCGAGGCCTTTTCCAGGGGAGGAGGGCGGGAATGTGTGGCTGACTTATCCTGCTGTCCTCGAAGAACTCCTGTTACAGGTAAGTAACTCCGTTTTCTCCAAGGACAAGCAGGATGAGTCAGCCACACCTGGTGCCTCCCGAGCTGTAATGCGATGTGGTGGAAAAGGGGGAGGCCGAGATCAGGTTCTGAGACATGATATCAGGGCTGGATGTTTCAAATTGTGCCCTGGATACCTGGTGGTGGCGTCAGCACGCCATGTGCCAACCTGCCATGCGTACACAGAACAGTGTGCGTGCGTAGTGCTAATGGGTGTGCGCCCATGAGAAGTGAGCTAGTAATCCTGAACGTGTACGTGGAGTCCAATTCGTGCCTAAAGTAGTGGTTGTGAGGGACTATGGTCGTCACTGGGCATCTGCCGAGAGGGTTCAATGGCAGATATGCAGAAGCAGAGGGCGCCCCCGAAGCTGAATTACCCCTGCGAGCGGGGATAATCATGGTATCAACGCTGGGAGCGTGGCAAGAGCGCGCGAGACTGATGCCTTGATGCAGTTACGGCAGCGAGGTCGTCGATAGGACCAGAGGTAATAGCACCGTGCTACCAGAGTGCAATACTGCCGGAGTGCTTGAATAGAGTGTTAGCACCATTCAGGTCTTGATTCATGACTAATGTAATGACTTGGTTAGGGGCGTTCGGGCCGATGCATCCCTTGAACGGCTGTCGGAGGTGGATCCTTTGGCACAGCTGGACCTGTGCTCACCTTTTGCATGGTTTGCACCTCTCTGAAGTGCAGCTGGACCTGTGCTCACCTTTTGCATGGTTTGCACCTCTCTGAAGTGCCATGACCATTCCTCCTATGGTGGGCATTGCGGAATTATTAGAGGTGGAGGACTGCATGACCGATTGGCAGGAATTTTAAGGTCACCTGCGATGACGGTTGGTCCCCTTGCTGTTCCTGGGCAAGGCTGAGCAGGAGCAGGGTGTGATGATGCTTAGGCTGGGGTAATTGCGGCCCTACGTGTGGTAGGTACGCCATGTGGCCGTAAGGATGTTGGGCGCAGCCCTCGGATGCTGACGCAGTCATAGGGGCAGTCATCGAGGAAGCTGGTGCACTCGTCAGGGCTGCTACCACCTTGTCTGGTTCATGGCCTGTGTAAGCGCGACCGTCCTGTCTGGTTCCTGGGGCTTGTGTAAGCCTCGCGGGATTGATTACCATTGTATCAGAGAAGGAGACGACAAGCCAGGTCTGAATTGGTGGTTGTCAACCGTGTCAGCCTCTGGAGCTACTCCTTGCCCACCCCCCCGTGGTGGGGTGGAGAGGAGTACCCAGGGATCCTAGAGGCATGATTTAGGGAGAAGCGCACTGGTGCTGATGGTCCAGCTCTGACTGTTTGAATAGCAGCCCTTCCTGCAAGGCGGGCAGGGCGCTTAGTGGTCAGGCCGCCGATGGGAGTAGGCCCTTGGTCTCTTAACTACTAGGCTACTCCTCCGCTCTTGCAGACCTGGTCATTGTGATCTGATTTGCAGGGGTTGCAGTTTTGTACCTGCAGATAGTAAGGATGGTTAGTGCCTGCAGATAGTAAGGATGGTTATGTGACCATTTCAAGTTCCCAAGGAGCGTCAGTGGACCTTGGTCTCTTGCTAGTAGGCTACTCCTCTACTCTCGCAGTAGAGTCGGGAGCCTGCCTGGATGGATAGGGTTTGAGTGTGACTACGTCTGCCTTGCGGCTATGTGTGTGCGTGGCCTTAGAGTGCAAGGTCATAGCTGTGCGTTGGCCGTGTGCTCGCATTCCAATCGGGCCTGCAGTCCGGTATTGAAATGTGATCTTTTAGCAATGGTGATCCCATGACTGGTCTCGACCTCACTACCTTGCACCCATACCCACAGGAAAACTGGGTTTAGTGCCGCAGGACTCTGTCACCTTGCACTGATGGACCAGTAGCCTGGGTCCAGTGCCGTAGGACTCTTGTGCTCAGGGCCCCAGATTCCCTGGTAGGCCTGTGTAGTGCAGGTTCCCTTCCGCAGGGAAGCAGGTGGTGAAGTGGTGGCAAGAGGTCCGGAGGACTTCAACCAGAGCCCGGTGCTCTAGAAGGTTTATGCTGGTGCCCAACTGCCCAGAGTGCAAGGGGTCACCCCAATGGGCTCCCCACCCAAAAGGGAGGTATTCCGTTGTAAGGATCCCCTACTGTGTAGGGGTCTGGAAGGGGGTCCCAGTTGGTACGAGCCAAGTGGTGTTGATGTTGTTATTATTGTGTTAGCCAGGGAACTGTGGACAATCACCCCGTTTGCAGGGACATTATGGTCCGGGACCACCGACAGCGGAAAGCCCACTGAACTACCCGTGTGGGCATATGTCCGGGGTGATGACTACTCTGATGTCCAGTAGAAAAGCATGTGTTGGGCAGATGCTGGGCGACAGTGCCCTCTGCAAGTGCATGTTAGGTATTTATACTGCACTCTTTAGAATCCGTGAAAATATTGGGACTGGGCTGGCATGAGCCCCAGCTGGGATTTGAACCTGTGACCCTCTGGTCTTAGAGGTACTGGCTCTGTCCACTGCACCACACTGTGGCCACTGGCTTACATGTATACGATCTGTCTTTTATTTATATTTATTTGTTTATTTGTTTATTTATTTATTTATTTATTTATTTATTTTTTGAGGAAGCACAATCTAGGTGTATCGGAGGCAATGGAGGATTAAGAAGCGTACCCAATGCCACACGGAGTGGCCATGGGGCTAGAGACCCCAGTCCCTCTGGCCTGAGGTTGCTTGTCCCCCTGTGGGAATTGAACCCCTGGCCCTCTGGCCTGAGGTAAACCTGTCACAACCACGGAGCCGTTCCTCCCTGAGAGCACTCTGCAAGTCTCTGGAGACGCAGGGCTCTGCCCCCTATAAGATGCCACAGCCTTGATGGTATCCGGTTGCCCCCTGCGAGCTTCATGCTTCGGGAGGGCTGGAGAAGAGACTTGGGTAATTGACACGAACCAAGCGTTCCAGGCTAAGGATAATGCGTCCTGTCGCTGCTTGTGCTTTGGCGGCTGTGCTGGCCCTTATCCGTGATCCCGATAGGGGAAGACTAAAACCCTCTGCCGCCGTCTGTGATTCCATCCTCGAGTAGGAGCGGTAGCGAACTAAGGAGGGAGCCTGCAAGCCTTCTGGCACTATGCCCTTGCCACTTCCCTGGAACGCAGGGTTTCCAGGGAGTGCTTTCGCTGCCCCTCAGGACTGTGGGCTTTGAACCATGACCTTCTGCTTCTGACGCACAGGCTGTGTGTACTGTACCACACTGTCGTCACTCCTGTGGGTTCACAATGAGGGCTGTATCTTGCAACGTGGCAATGCCTCAACTAGCCTTATTGATTAGGAGTGCTGGGAATCGAACCTATGACCTTTGTCCCATCAATCCGTGTGTTGACCAGTGTAGCGGGTGTGGTGAATTGTAAACGCCTGCTGGCCGCCAAACTACAAGTAACAGTTGTTACCAGTAATTTACAGTAGGGACTGGTCTCACTCTGTGCCCCCGGGCTACCGGGTAAGAGCCGTGTAAGAGCCTTCTCCCATGTCTCGAAGGATTTCCAGGAAGTGCATTTGCTGCCCCTCAAGACTGGAGTCTTCTCCCATGTCCCGTAGGGGACAGCAAATGTATGAGAACATGACCCTCTATGGGGAAACAAAGCGAGTAGATATGGAAGTGACTTGCGCTCCATTGAGTTGAAAACCTTTACAGAGGAGCACAAGGGGTACGGGCGTAACCAAGGCCTCTAAGTTCGGAGTGCCTTGACTTGAGCCACTGCGGGGTTGGATCCATGGCAACTAACCCCAAGGTCATCATTGCAGCAAGGGCTGGGAGGCCTTGATGAGCGAGGGAGGGGGTCCCTCCACTTCGTGATGACTTAACATGCTGTCCACGGAGGATTGTGGTCTGCACCACGGCACGGCTCAGTCTGGCAGGTTAACGAGCTCATCCGCCGAGGCTGTGCTGGGTTCAGCCGCACGGCACTCTAATGGTAGTGCCTCAGGCAGCCTACCTCATAGGGCACAGTGGGGATAGAACCCATGACCCCTGCACCATCGGTCAGTGTCTTAACCATTGTGCTACACTGCTGTTTTTGCTGATACCTCCTACTGGGGACGTGAGTGTGTGCGGGGAGGGTGGGGCTTCCGAAACCTCATTGGAGGCAGCCCGATCCAGGAGCTGCATCCTTCGCCACACAGAGGGAGGTTCCCAGGAGCCGCAGGGTTCCATCCCAGCTCCCAGCCTCGATCGCCGTGGGCGGTGCAGTCCCAGCCCCAGGCAGCTGGTGCCCAACTGATCCCCGATCTCTTCTAGGCGAAGGCTTCGTGAAGGGTGAAGGGGTGAGGAGCCGAGAAGCAAGATGCAAGAAGCAAGGTGCAAGGAGCCGAGACTGCGATGCACAATGCTGGCTCCAGCTGGCAGCAAGGCAAGGCCTCCAACTTGGAGTCCCTCTCTACCTAGGTCAGCGCCAACCAACGGCTCCCGAGATGACACCAAGCCACTCCGGGAGACGCCGCGACGAACGGGCAATCGGTAGTCTCCTCCACGGCAAGGCAAGGCAAGGCGCTGCTAGTTCAAGGAGTCGCTCCTGCTGTTTGTCTCCGTGGTGGTGGATGGGCCCGCTGCAGCTGCTGAGTTGCTTAACAATGCTGCTGCCGCTGCCTCTACCGCGCCATCCTTGATGTTTCAGCGCCGAACGGGGCTGGCCTAACAGTAAGCTGCTGATGCCTCTACCATGCCGGTAGATTCGGCGCGGTCCAGAAACGGGCAGTCCTCCGAGATGTTTCAGCGCCGAACAGGGCTGTCGGCGCAGGGGGCGTGTCCAACAAGCGGCTCGTCCTTTGCTGACAGGCTCGGCGCCGACCAATAGCGGCGAAGGGGGAGGGGCCGGGAGCTGTGACGAGTCTGCAGGATGGCCGCCGCCATGGAAGCCACGAGGCAAGATGGCCGCCGCCATGGAAGCCACGAGGTAGGTCGGGGCTGAGCAGGCAGGAATTACCTGGGAGTCCAGGGCCGCGGGGCTGTGAACGGAGGCCTTTGAAGGCACGCCCAGAGCCGCTGGGGTCGGCAGAGGCCGCGGCGATGCCGCTGATCCGAAGGAGAGCAGCAGCCCTCGTTCATCAGAATACCGGAGGGACCCAGGAGGCAGGCCGAGGACGGAGGCCTCAGGCACGTCCCGGGCTGTCGAAGGGTTTGCTCTCTGCGAGAATTCCTTTCTCTGTTGCTGGGAGGCATCGTGAAGCCCGCCGCAACCATCATAGATGCCTGACGCTGGGGAAGAGGCCCATAGGCACACCCCGTGCGGAGGCCGAAGCTGGCGGCGGTGCCCCTCGGAGGCACATGTGCCCGTGGGCTGCAGCATCGATCGGCAGCATCGATTGGCATTCCAGGTCATCTGCTGCAGGTTGGATGATCCTTGCACCATTGGTCAGAGTTCTAACCATTGTGCTGTGTCTCTGCTCTTCTGGGATCTGCAGAGGGATCTTCAACGCAGCAGGAGTTCTCGGATCTTCATTTAAGGCAATCTGAACGAGAGCCACTAGACGAACATCAAGTAAGTTAATTGATGCATATATATATATATATGTTCTACGATGAGAATATCTTTCTTTTCTTGAATTAACTTGGTGGAGAGTAGAAGTCCGTCTTGCTGGCAAGGCGGAAGAACTGAAACTGGCTAGCTAGGGGCGGGCCAGGGGGCAGGGCCAGTTGGCCCATGCTCAGAAGGGCAAAAGCCCTTCTGAGCTATGGAGAGTACTTCCGTCTCGGCGCCGTCGGATGACGTCACCAGGTGTGGCTGACTCATCCTGCTTGTCCTTGGAGAAACTTCTTTACTCTGGTATTTCCATACAATACAATGAACAATCCATACTATTACAATCAGGTAAGTCAGAATCAGTTTGCATTAATTCTTCAGACCGTATAGAATTAGTATCTTCATTCAGTACTGGTTGTCTGCCTGCTTTTAGATCTAGGAATTCCTTAAAGTTCTGGAAAAGCAATTCAGCCTGTTGGTTGCTAGATAAGCAATTGTCAGCAGCTATTAGGCTTCTCTCTTGGTCAGTAATGTTTCCCTTCTCCCCTCTCAGGCTAAATAAGTCAGGGTAACATTTAGGCTCTCTTAGTAAGGCTTCAAACATAGGAGAATTGAGTTTACCTTCACTCTTGTAACTCCTAGGAAAACTGCTTACTTTTTGCCAAGCCCCTCTCGTCCTAGGTGGCTCAGACGTCTTCCAGCTGTGAGGGTTCCTGTGCCTCTCTGGTCCAAACTGTATTTCCAAGAATGAGTTTTCTTTCTCACTTGCCTGCCGTGGAGGCTTCCTCTTCCAGGGCTCTGCCTTCTTCCAGGAGTCTAATCCAGGGCTACGTCCACTTTCCTCAGGACTTTCATTCACAGCCCTTGAAAAGATCCTTGCAGGTCTTCTTTTATTACCAGGGTCAAACGTACTGCCACACTGTTTCCTGGTCTTCCATTCACTCTCTGACTCACTCTCAGCTGACGTACCAAACGTCCTTCCACAGCTCGTCCTCTCACAGGTCCTTTGCTCTGAGGTCCTCTGCTCAGAGTTCCTTGTGCAGCTCTGTGCACTGCTCTGCCTACTTCGGCTCAGTCCTTTGCTGCTCTCTTTGCTCTCTCTGCTTTCTCTGCTTCCTTTAGCAGGGTCATTCTCAGGTTTAAAACGAGGTTCTCTTCCAGGCACGCCCCTTCCAACCACTGGGTGTGCCCAATCAGGACTACTCAACTCCTCCCCTGGGCTGGTATCCATTTTCAGCTCAGCAGAAAGGAGTTTTTCTTTCCTTCCAGTGTTGTCAATCTGGTGTAAATCCTGTTGCACTCCAGGATTTTCATTGGTCTCCATTGCCTCAGGAGGGCGCTCTTCACCACACTATGCCCTTCCCATGTGCTACATACTACTCACCCTAGCACTCGACTCTCAAGCCCTCACCCCTCATTACAACTCCATCCCAATATTACACAGCCCCTGGAAGAGAAGCTATAACCACCATAGTCAACAGACAGCCCACCAACCAGGCCATACACCTTATCCCCACCTCATCTATATAGCCCTTCAGCAGTCCAAACCCCACCAACAAGAACACTATACCCCCCCCCCCCCGAGACCTTAAGTGTGCCTTAATAAAGGCACGCTCCATCCGACAGAAATGGCCAACAGTTGTCGACATGTTAGACGCCCTCGACCTCGACGTCCTATGCATTACCGAAACCTGGCTGTCAGCCTCGGACACCGTCCTCCTTCACCAGTTTGTCCCACCCAACTTCTCTGTCCATTCATGTCACAGGAGTGATAAAAGAGGAGGAGGAACAACTATCCTGACCAAGACAGATCTACAATTTCATCTGATGTCCTCCAATAGCACCCCACATCTTGACTCCATCACCATAGCCAATAAACATAGCACCATTAATCTGCTCTACCGGGCTCCTTCCCCCTCACCAGATGACCTAGCCACAATTATTGACCTCACCTGCAACCCCCCAAATCCACGCACACCTAACTGGGTATTAGGTGACTTCAACCTCCCTGCTCTCCAAGACACTCACAACAAAGCCTTCCTCGATGCCCTAGAAATGCTAGGATACACCCAATTAGTTAACGCACCAACTCACATCAAGGGAAACATGCTTGACATGATTTTCGCACCATCAGCTTCTCTCAGCTCCACCTACGACCCTAAGATTACTATAAGCCCAGTACCCTGGTCTGACCATAGCTTAATCAACTTCTCAATGCCAGGATGCCCTGAGCCCACCATCCCCCAGTCCCTGGACAAATCTTATGCCTCAACACCTAAGTCATTCCGTCCATTTAACAAAGATGAAATCCTGAAAAAAAGCACACCTTCTCCTTAACCCACCTGAACAGAGCCTCGATGATATGATTACAGCCTGGAACTCAAACCTAGATGCCAGAATTGACCTGCCCTCCATCACCAGAGAACCCCGCAGGAGAACAAAAGCACCATGGTACTCACCCGAGTTGAAGAAGTCCCTACAACTGCTCAGACGTCTCGAAAAGCGCTGGAGGCACTCAAGATCAACTGAGAGTCATGAAGCCTACACCACTCACTTAGCTAAACATCGTGCAGCAGTCTCGACAAGCATGAAACGATACTATGCTGAAAGGCTGCACCAATCATTGAACAAGCCACACGATCTCTTTAGCATTGTCAGCTCACTAGCAAAAGAACCTTCCCCCAACCAACCTAACCATCCTGACCCCCAAGAATATGCCGAATACCTCCGAACCAAAGCCAGTCAGGTCAGCGTATCTTCCGGTACCTGTGCCCTGGATGACAAATCTGGGCTGCTCCCCTCCTCTACCTTAACCTCTGACTTAACCGTTGCCCAACAAATGCTCACGTCATTCACAACCCCATCCGCTAGAGAACTCCAAGACATAATCAACAGCATAAATACCACCACAGCACCGAATGATCCTTGCCCAGCACAATGGATGAAAACACTACGTGCTGAACTCAGCCCATTCCTTACCAATCTTATTAACACATCCTTCCTGACCGGAACCTTCCCCAACAGCCTGAAGCAAACTTCAATCAGACCCCTGCTCAAAAACAACAGACTTGACCCTGCTAAAATGGACTCCTACAGACCAATATCAAACATCCCATTCCTAGCCAAAATTATGGAAAAAATAGTCCAACGACAACTAGACCACCACATTGAAAACAACTCACCCCTGGACACCTGCCAACACGGGTTCCGCGAGTCACATGGGGCTGAAACCCTTTTAACCACGTTATTCAATACCCTAACTGTAGGTATTGACAACCTCAGACAAGCCTTTGCTCTCATTTTCCTAGACATCGCAGCTGCCTTCGACTCCGTCAGTCACGACCTACTTCTCTCCCGCCTTGCCGAGAAGGGAGTGCACGGCACTGCGCTATTATGGTGTACATCATACCTAAATGAAAGATGGCAACATGTTCGCTCCAGCCCCTCAAGATCAGATCCATTCCTGCAAGCGAAGGGTGTACCACAAGGGTCCTCACTTTCAGCACTTCTTTTTAATGTTTACATGCAACCCATCTGCGCCCTCATTAGATCCTTCCACATCAACTGTCTAATTTATGCTGCTGATGTTCTAATGTACACAACAATATCAACTGAGCACCCAGATCTCTCCCGCCTGTCCTCATGCTTCGACGCGGTTACAGACTGGCTACACACCCAGAAGCTCAAAATAAACTTCAAAAAAACAGAAGTACTATTCGTCTGCAGAGACCAAACATTCACTCCACCATCATCCATAAAAGTACGTGATGCTGAACTCTTCACCAAACCTACGATACGATACCTCGGTATCATTCTCGATCAACACCTCAATATGAAGGAGCAGATATCCAACATGGTAAAGGCAGTATATCATAAAATCCGAACACTGCGCCACATTAGACAACTGCTAGACCCAGTTGACTTCAGAACAGTATTTCAAGCTCTAGTAATGCCCCATTTCGACCACATTAATTCCATACTGCACGGACCTCCGAAGAGCACCCTACATCCCTTGCAGTTGGCAATGAACGCTGCAGCAAGAACTCTACATGGAGCCTCCAGAAGAGAACATATTACCCCCATACTAAAACACCTACACTGGCTCCCCGTCCACTACAGGATTTCATTTAAGATTCTAACAATGACTTTCAAGGCCATCTATAATTGTACGGCCACCTCCCTCTCTGACTTAGTCCAGATAACCCCCCCCCCCCCCAACAGGATAAGGAGATCAGCTGCTACTAACACTCTCATCCTTCCCAAAGCAATCACTAAATGCTCCAAGACTACGAGCAACCGTGCCTTTGCCTTCTACGCACCCTCCTGCTGGAATGCTCTTCCACCTGACATCCGCGCCATCAACAACCTTCTCCAATTTAGGAAAGCGCTGAAACGTCACCTATTTACCCAGCACTTCTCCATCCCAAATGACAGCTCTCAGCCACCATCCCTCATGTCCAACTCTCACCGCACGAGCTCCCTGCCCACAACACCACTTTCCGAACCCACCTCTATTTAATTGTCAGAATGTCATTGCCGTATCAACTGTACTTACCGATGAGATAGGTGTATAAACCTGCATACCTAATTGTAAATAGTTGTTACCTGTTAACCATGTTTTATTTACCCTGTTTATTGTAAGTGCTTTGAACTGCCCTCTTTGCACAAATACATTCCCTGTAAACCGTGCTGATAATAAATAGTGCGGTATAGAAAAACAATTAAATAAATAAATGAGGAAACCCTTATCTATTATTCAACTTCAGCTACTGTAAGTAATAAGACTGAAGAGGCATTGAGCAATTTGAATTTGAGGTATTTCTTTGATTTTTTTTTTCTTAATTGCGTAATTGTGTTCTACCTAGTTCCCTTGTGGATTAGGCATTTACAGAGTTGCAAGAACAGTCGAGATGTACTTGCTCTCAGGCTACATTCACAATGAGCCCAATTCCATAACATACATATCTGACCCACAGACCCGTCTAAACTGAAAACGGGCCCCATGTGAACCTAATTCCTCATCTGTAGGTCTAGACGTGCTCACAGGTCCAGAATCGGTGAGATAGACCTGTCCAGCACAGCACGGGCAAAGCACTATGCAGCCGGCCCGTGGCCCATGCACAGGTGCAGCCACAGGCCATGCGATATAATGGAGGAAAACGTCCCCATAATATTATGGGACATGGGTAAGCATTTTGGACATTCATGTGTCCACTGTATTGTGAAAAGTTGCACGTTTCAGATCCTGCCCATCTCCGAGATGTACCCGCGGACACCTCGCCTCCTCAGTATAACGTACATCTCCTAAGCTGCTCTTCACACTGACAGCTGCTGCAAACTAGACATAAGTACCAATGAGAAATGGCTGCTGATGTAACCTAGACTATATACCAGGCCATGAAAGGTGCTAGGTAATCCCAGTGCACCCTAATATGGTATAAGAGAATGTAAATATGAACATGTATGTCAGGACATATCTTGCATCAAATCATACTCTGCATTATAAAATGACCCCAGTGATCCCTGCCTCGTTCATCTCTACAAACACGCTTTAAACTGCTAGAGATGGACCCTTACCAAGTGCACAAAACCCGAAACTAACATTGCAGTTCCGCAAAAGATGCATAAAATTGCTGAGAAACAAATGTATGCCCTTTTTGTGCCTCTGGCCTATAAGTGCACTCATTCTGCTGCTGCACACTACCTTTCCTCTCTTATTTCTCCCTACACCTCTCCTCGGGAGCTCTGCTCTTCTGGCAAATCACTTCTATCTGTGCCCTTCTCTTCTATTGCTAACTCCAGACTTCGATCTTTTCACCTTGCTGCTCCCTATGCCTGGAACAAACTACCTGAGTCTATTCGTCAGGCTTCTTCTCTGGCCCTTCTCAAATCCAGGCTGAGCACTCACCTCTTCAATGCCACTTTTGGATTTGATCCACCTACTTTCCCTTGTGTTTCCTTACCATTCCCCCTAAATGTATCTTGTCCACAGCTGCAGTGTTGTCTGTCATGACTAGATTGTAAGCGCTGCTGAGCAGAGACCATCTGTTATGTGTGTCTGTGCAGCACTGCATATGCCTTGTAACGCTATACAATTGATCAGTAGTACTAGTAGAAATAGAGCATTCTGATTATGGCATCTGATTCCTACCTATCTCAGTACTGGCACTTCTCCTAGGAGCTACACCTGCGCTTTCTGTGGGGGAACCCTGTCTGCATTCCCATAGTCTGCTTTGTGGCACTGTTCCCATGGTCAGGCCTGTGTGGGCATGGGAGAGGTGATCCCTGTGTCATTACACCAAGTAGCCAGCCTCCTGATATATCACCACTCTCGCAGCTCTCATTGATCCTGGACTGGGTAGGGATGTAGCATCGGAGCTCGGCCCAATTGACGGGAGCCGCGAGGATCTTCAAATTGGAAGCGCTGGGTAGGGATGTAGCATCGGAGCTCGGCCCAATCGACGGGAGCCGCGAGGATCTTCAAACTGGAAGCGCCATCGGGCGCACCCGTGCCTGGCGGGCCCGCACCTGAGGGCCTCACCAGAGGGCCCTCTGGCGTGGCCCTCAGGTGGGAGACCCAGGCGGAAAATGCAAGTAGACAAACAGAGCAGCGCTGATCATTTGCTAGCCACTTCACTGCTTTGAACCAGGTAGTATCATGTCCCGTGATCGCTACAGCAGTGGTCGAAACAACTAACGCTGCCTCATTGCTTGCATGTCAACATTTGCTGCTGTGCTTGGACACTCCATTGCTGCCTCAGTGCTTGTAGGTCAACATTTGCTGCTTTGCCTGGACACTCCATTGCTTATAGGCTAACATTTACTGCTTTGCCTAGACACTCCATTGCTGCCTCATTGCTTGTAGGTTTACATATACTGCCACGCCTGATACTCCATTGCTACCTCATCATTGCTTGAACAACTAATTCTGCCTCATTGCTTGTAGGTTAACATTTGGACACTCCATTGCAGTGGACACTTCATTGCTACCTCATTGCTTATAGGTTAACATTTGCGGCTTTGCCTGTACACTTACAAAACAACATATGCTGTATAGTGTATAGAATCCTTAGCCACCTCACTGATTGTAAGATAACCTACGCTGCATAGACCCACTATTCCTCCTCTATGGCCCCACATCACATTGTCCTTCTCTTCCTCATACTCCCCAATTGCCTCCCCTCCTACCAGCACCCTCGCTCCTCTCCCCCTTACTCTCCCCTCTACCTTCCTCACCTCCCCCTCCATTCCGTCTCCTAACCTAGCATCTGCTCTTGAGCTTCATCACACCCTCCCTCTCATTCAACCAGTCCCTCTATCCTTGAGGCAACCCCATCCGTGCTTCCGCCATACTGCCTCCGCTTTACCCCGCTCTTTACTACTCCTTCTCATTCTCTCCTCAGGCAATATCAACCCCAACCCTGGCCCCCCTCGATTTCTTTTTCACTCTAAGAAGAGTTCCTCACGTACCTTATCTAATGTCATCCATATCCCTTTCCTTTCTCCTTCCACCCTCCCTCACTCATGTCCCACTCACTCAGCCAGAGATATCAACCCCAACCCCCTGTCTCACTCTAAATAGAGATCCTCACGTAACCTAACATCATCAATATCCCCCTCATCCCCCTGTCACTCCCCCTCCCTCATGTTGGGCACACCCATCCAGAGACACCAACCCATACCATGGCCCCTCTAGATCCCTGTATTACCCCAAAAATAGATCCTCACATTTCGGCCCCCCTAGACCGCAGACTTACTCTGGAAAGAAATCCTCAAGTAACTTGTCCAACCTCATCCACATCCCTCTCCAGTCCCCCTCCACTCTCCCCTTCTCATGTGCCCTATGGAATGCCTGCTCAGTCTCTAACAAACTTCCTTTTACTCATGACCTCTTTATCTCTAATGCGCTACACCTTCTTGCCCTGAGACCTGGGCTCCTCCCTGATGATACCGCATCCACTGCTGCTCTCTGCCATGGGGGCTACCAGTTCTCCCATATACCTTGATCCACTGGCCGCTGTGGTGGTGTTGGGCTTCTACTTTCTCCCTCTTGCCAATTCCAACCCCTTCTCCTTCCTCAATCACACTCCTCCCTCTCTTTCGAAGTCCACTCCATTTGACTCTTCACACCACTTCCCCTCCGAGTAGCTGTTATCTATCGCCCTGTCGACAAATCCAAATCGACCTTCCTTACCGACATTGACTCCTGGCTCTCCGTCTTTCTGGATCCCTCTTCCCCCACTCTTATCCTTGGCGATTTTAACATTCACATCGATAACCCTTCCGATCTCCATGCTTTAAAGTTCCTCGCCCTCACCTCCTCGTTTGACCTCCAACTTTGCTCCACTGCACCCACCCACCTGCACGGCCACTGCCTTGACCTGATACTCTTCTCTAATTCCTCTCCCTCAAACTTCCTCAACTCAATCCTTCCCTCATCTGACCATCACCTTTTAACCTTTCATCTTCAGGTTCCGCCGTCTCAATCTCATCCTATCTCCTCCGACCTATTTAGAAACCTTCATAATATTGATCCCTTGACTCTCTCCTCTACCATTTCTCCACCTCTTTCCTCCATTATGTCCGCCAAGTCCGTCGACAAAGCAGTATCCTCTTATAATGCTGCACTATCCGCGGCTCTTGACACTCTTGCCCCACCCTCCCCACGTCCTGTCAGACGTTCTGCTCCCCAGCCCTGGCTTTCATCCACAACCCGCTATTTATGCATCTCTGCCCATTCTGCTGAACGTGCTTGGACCAAATCCCGCTCCCCGGAAGACCTTCTACACTTCAAATTCATGCTTGGCTCCTTCCAGTCAGCCATAGCACTTGCCAAACAAGAATACTACATCCATTTGACTAACTCCCTTGCCTCTGATCCTCGCCGCCTCTTTAATACCCTCAATTCTCTCCTCAAAGTGCCCCCCGCCCCCCATCCCACCCTCCCTCTCTGCCCCAACCCTAGCTGACTACTTCCACGACAAAATCCACAAAATTACCCTCCAATTCCCCACTTCCTCATCTACCTCCCCCCTCCCCAATTCTCCCCCCCCCCCCATCCATACTTCCTCTGCCACCCTCTCCTCCCTTCCCCATGATCTCCGAAGAGGAAACCGCACTCCTCCTTTCCTCCGCCAAACCCACCACCTGTTCCTCTGACCCTCTCCCCACCCATCTCCTACTTCCCATCTCCCCCACCGTTGTCCCCTCCATCTTTCATATTCTCAACCTCTCACTCTCCACTGCAACTGTCCCCGTAGACCTCAAGCATGCTGTTGTCACACCTATCCTCAAGAAACCCTCACTCGATCCCACCTGTCCTTCTATCGACCCATCTCCCTCCTTCCCTTCATATATAAACTACTAGAACGAGCAGTCCACCGCCGCTGCCTTGACTTCCTCACCTCCCAGGCCCTCCTGGACCCGCTACAATCCAGTTTCTGTCCCCTACATGCCACTGAAACGGCCCTTACTAAAGTCTCCAATGACTTGTTCCTAGCTAAATCTAAGGGCCTTTACTCAGTCCTCATCCTTCTCGACCTCTCTGCTGCCTTCGACACTGTTGACCACAATCTTCTCCTCACCACCCTCTCCTCCCTTGGTTTCAAGGGCTCCGTACTATCCTGGTTCTCCTCCTACCTCTCCCATCGCTCCTTTAGTGTGTGTTCTGGTGGCTCCTCCTCATCTCCCACCCCGCTCCATGTTGGTGTACCCCAAGGATCCGTCTTGGGCCCCCTCCTTTTCTCCAACTATACCCAGTCCCTTGGCAAACGTATCTCCTCCCATGGCTTTCAGTACCATCTCTATGCCGATGACTCCCAAATCTATCTCTCCACACCTAATATATCTCCTCTGCAATCCAGACCAGGATCTCAGCCTGCCTCTCTGACATCGCTGCCTGGATGTCTCATCGCCGCTTGAAACTGAACATGGCCAAAACTGAACTCCTTGTCGTCGTCCCCCCAACTCCTCCCCTCCTTTTCCCTCCTTCTCAGTCTCCGTGGATGGATCTATGATCCTTCCTGTTCCTTCGGTCTGCAATCTGGGGATTATCTTTGACTCCTCTCTCTCCTTCTCCCCACATATCCAGCTCGTAGCTAAGACCTGCCGCATCTTTCTCTACAATATTAGCAAAATCCGCCCCTTCCTTTCTGAACACACTACCAAGACGCTTATCCACTCCTTAATCTCCTCTCATCTCGACTACTGCAACCTACTCCTTGCCGGTCTCCCCGTGTGCCATCTCTTTCCCCTTCAATCTATACAAAATTATGCTGCTCGACTAATCATCCGCCAGTCTCGCAATACCCCCATTGCCCCTCTCCTCAATTCGCTTCACTGGCTCCCTATCTAATTCCGCATCCAATTCAAACGTCTCCTGCTGACCTATAAATGCATTCACTCTACGGCCCCTCAATACCTCTCATCTCTTATCTCTCCCTACATCCCCTCTCGTGAACTTCGCTCCGTTAATAAATTACTTCTATCTAGGCCTTTCACTCGCACCGCTAACTCCAGACTTTGCTCCTTTCACCTTGCTGCACCCCATGCCTGGAACAGCCTACCTGTGTCTATAACGCCAAGCACCCTCCCTGGCCCTCTTCAAATCCAGGTTGAAGACCCACCTCTTCACTGTCGCTTTCAGATCCTGACTTCTATCCTTTATCTCAACCTGACTCCCGTCAATTTTTATGACCAAATTGTTAAGACCATGTTGTGCTTTGCACCGAATTGACTATGCCCTGTATTGTCTCAACTAGATTGTAAGCTCGGACAAGCATGACTCTGATGAGTAGGGACCTTCTCTTATGTATGCCTGTACAGCGCTGCGTGCGTGCGTGCGTGCGTGCGTGGCGCTATATAAGTGCTAAATAGTAGTAGTAGTAGTAGTAGTAATGTAGGCCTCATGGAACAATCTGGGGAATGTTGGCATAACATCAGTGCTTGGCACAGTGGATGTATGGCTGCCCTATCACACTGCCAACAATATATGATGTTATTAGAGTACCCTATGAAAAATAATCCAGAAAGAATCTGAATAGGTTCCCCATAGCTAAATGTCAAAACATATCCCTGTGAATAAAGGACCCTCAGAATAAGAGCATTCAGCATTAACCCTGGGAGTACTGATGGGGTCAAAAATGACCCCATTGCAAGTTTCACAACGCGTATCTCGGAAACTAGTTGTTCAAGAATGCAATCTTTTTATGACTTTTCACATGTCAATATTCTCTTTATATTGCACCATGAGAGGAATAATTTTATCCGCTAGGTGACGCTAGTGATGAATTGCAGCACAGAGTACCAGTGGGGTCATTTTTGACCCCAGTTGCTTACGTCCGGTTTGGATCGTGATACAATTTGCAGTTTTGTGAATTTTTTGATCTGACAAAGGTATTTATCATTATGTATCATTTATTTTTTGTACTCTTATTTTATGAAAATTACACATTTTCTGTAATATCATACGTTCTCTCATTATTTCTGATGAAATTTAAAGGCTTTCAGCTCGATCATCACGATTATTGTACACCTATAGTAAAACTGCTTTGTGTTTTATTCAACTTTATCTTTGTTTATTTATTTTAGGTTATTGTTTATGATGTCAAAACAAAAGTATTCAGCTGCCCAAGTAAGAGAAATATTGCAACGAGATGCTGACAGTGATGGCTCTGAGTCGTCTGATGATGCAGCATATTCAGCAAGCGAAGAAGCATATCAGCCAAGTTCGGGCGATAAATCTGATGATGACAGTCATGATTCAGATGGCGACAGCAGTTGGTCGCCAAGTGAATGTGAGACTGATGTTGAGCCGGTAACATCGCCTGCAGCAAAGAGTCAAGTTACAGGTCGAGGCAAAGGTCGAGGCTATGCTGGACGGGGAAGCAGGCAGGAGTCCTCGATGTCAGTATCATCTGTGAGGAACCTTAGTTGTGGTCGTAGAGGAGCTAAGAGGTCATCAACTATAAGCACAAATGCTGCCATTGAAGCCTATGTATCTAAGGATGCCACATCATGGAACAGGAAACCTATAAAGCAAGCTGCTGGAAGATACGCCAGAACTAATGTCATGCCCGTACAACAAGGTCCTACAAGGTATGCTGTACGAAATGTTGATGGCCCTCTCGCAGCATTCCACTTGTTCATGAGGAAGAACTTATTGAATGAAATCGTGATGTGGATGAGTAAACAAGGAAGACACATTTATGACGACACCTGGAAAGATTTGACAGATGGAGAATTTCAACGTTTTCTTGGACTTCTGATCCTCTCAGGCGTGTACAAGTCACAAAATGAATCCATAGTTCAGTTGTGGAACCTTGAAGATGGTCGTTCTGTTTTCGGCAAAAATATGGCCCGTAACCGTTTTCAGCAAATTTCTTGTGCTCTCAGATTTGATGATGCAACCAACAGACGTGAACAACAAGGCGTGGATAAGCTTACTCCATTCAGACACGTTTTTGATACCTGGGAAGCAACTCTAAGTGACGCCTTTGTTCCTGGTGAAAATGTTACCGTGGATGAGCAGGCGCTTATATTTCGTGGCCGTGTTCTGTTCAGACAATATATTCCCAGCAAACCTGGGAAATATGGCATAAAGCTATGGATGTTGTGTGACAGTGCAATGTCATAAGTTCTGCATCTTCAAGTATATACAGGAAGGGAACTCGGACAAAACAGGGAACAGAATCAGGGTGAAAGGGTTGTGCTGCAACTCACTGAAGGATTGACGCGATCTGGCAGAAATGTTACTGTTGACAATTTCTTCTGCAGTTTATCCCTGTCACGGAAATTGCTAGAAAAACAAATGACACTTTTGAGGACAATTCAAAAGAACAGAAAAGAATTACCTCCAGAATTTGTAATAGCAAAGGGCCGAGAGGTATTCACGTCACTGTTTGCCTTTCGCGATGACGCCGCTCTGGTTTCCTATTGCCCGAAGAAAGGAAAAGTGGTTGTTCTTCTAAGCAGTTTGCATGATTAAGAAGAAGTAGATAACACACGTCCAGACAAAAAACCACGCATGATCTTGGACTATAATTCTAGTAAAGGTGGAGTAGATACGGCAGATCAAATGTTGCGCACGTATACCACAAAACGAATGACAAGACGCTGACCAGTGAGAATCTTCTACAACATGTTGGACATCAGTGCTTTGAACGCCTTCATTGTTTGGATGTCACTAAATCTAGAATGGCAGTCCAAGTCAAAGCACAGATGTCGTCTATTCCTCTTGGAATTAGAAAAGCAGCTGCTTCAGAGTCATTGCAGCGAGACTTCTTCCAGCATTGAAGAAGCCACTGATGCTGTTTGCAATGTCGGGATCCCAAAGAAAAGGGCAAAGTGTCACTGCTGTTCCAGAGAAAAAGACAAGAAAAGCAGCATAGTTTGCACCTCCTGCAAGCACAATGTTTGCAAAGAAAATTCAGAAATTGTCTGTGTCTCATGTAAATGACTGTGTTCATCAAGTGCATGCAAAAACTGCTTTCATGGCAACTCTTCTTCATGTAATTTTATGATAAAGCATTAAATTTCAAAACATTTAACCTTCATATAATAAATAATTAATTTGGAATAATATTTTGTCTGTTTAGTTTACATTTTTCATGGTTAACAATTAAAATTCGTCGTGGGGTCATTTATGACCCCAACGGTATTCAGTGTGTGCAAAAAATCTCAGTAATTCCAGGGTTAAAAACAGCACTGATACAAGGTCAACAGCAACATCATTGGTCTCCAAAAATGTGCATTATGGGTATGTCTTAGTGCTGTTTTCACTGTTGAATACTCTTATTCTGAGGATCCCTTATTTGATAGAGATATGTTTTGACATTTAGCTATAGAGAAACTTCTCTGATTTTGTCTGCTCAATCACACTGGCACCTGGTGACACTGCGGTCATCCATACAGTCCAGGTACTACCAGACTTTCATATCCCTCTCAGATGAGCACACCAGATCCTCTCATGCACACCTGAAACCACACACACACACTCACTTTCAGTCACAAAAACATAATTCTGCCAAACAGATGGCCTGAACCTATACATAACAGCTATGACATAACACGGGGTACCAGGACTAAAAATATGATATCCATTTCTCACCCAAACAAGAATTCTTTCACTACTCATGCCCATACTATCCCTACATCAGCTTTCCCTTTTTTCAGAACATGGGAATAGTTAGGGCCCCCTAGACTGGCTCCTTTAGCACAAACAGCATATTTCTCTTCTTAATAGTTCTGTAAGGGTGTTTATGAATATTTCTATACCTTACAACATTCCCTCACCTCTGCTTTCTATTTCATAAAACTGCATCTTGTGTTTTTCCAAACTGCAGTCATACCATTTCAAAATATAGTTGTCATAACCATTATTCAATCTGGGACACACTGCAGAGAACAGCAGAATTTTTTCGAAGTCCTGGCCTTATACCATATTTCGGGGAGACACAACGGGCAAAGACAAGTAGAGGTCACAGGTGCTAACTTTATTTGTGAAAGAGCCTACCTATGGTGCTCTTTCACAATTAAAGTTAGCACCTGTGACCTCTACTTGTCTTCGCCCATTGTGTCTCCCTACTTTTGCTGCGAGGGCTTTGCCCCCTTTGTGTTCCTTATACCATATTTCTGCAGGGAGCACTGAAAACGTACATGGACCTTTCCTGAATATGCTTTATGTGTCTCCATGACTGACCACAGCCTCGTTCCGCCCCTTCTGGGCATGTTCTGAGATCCCTGTGCTGGAGCCGTGGACGTGCATGACAGCAGTGTTTCAGAATACAATCGGGGGACATTTTCGGCACATAAACATCCCCATAGTACAGGCGTGTCCAACAGGTAGATCGCGATCTACCTGTAGATCACGGAGGGGTCACAGGTAGATCGCCAGCCCCACTTGGCTCCATCTCTCCAGCAGCTCGCCCCATCTCTAGGAGAGAGCTCATGCTGGCAGGTCGTCTGCCGAGGGTTTGCCGTCGCTGCTGATCCTTTGCCTGTTTGTTTTCCCTGCCTGCGGGAATCTTGCCTGTGGGTGTATTGGGAGCGCTTGTTGTTTTCGTGCCAATAGTTTGTAGGTATCCCAGGGGGCCGCTGCCCATGCCGAGATGCCACAGGCCCGGCATCATACCTGGTCTCCTGCCAGAAGTGTGTTATATACCGAGCGATATCCATTCGCCCGGGCTTTACCTGAATACACTTACCATATTAGTTGTGTCATGTGCTGGTCCTTGGTCGCTTTATAGTTCGCTTTCATTAAACGTTTTCGGGCAGACACAACAAAGTGTCAAGAATTTGGTTATTTTGGTGGGCTTTTCCAATTTTGTTCTAACTTGCCTATGCCTTGCCTTCGAATTGGTTCAAACCACTGTGACTTTTGCTTGCCCCTGCAATTTTCTTTTGCCTAGCCTTTGCATTGATTCTACACTGCAATTTTATTTTGCCTTGCCTTTGCGTTGATTCTACACTGTATGCGGAATTTATTAAATCTCGTGTGGTGGTATTTGAACTTCTTTGGCGGTATTTGATATTATCTGTTTTTTTGGATGATTGTTTGGTGGTATTTGATTATTGGTGCCAGTATGATGAATTCTTATTTTTATTTTTAGAACTGCATGTGTGGTTTTGGCATCTCCAGTCCTTGTATTGCACATCATCCAGAGGTCTTCAGTTCCTGTTGATCTTTAAAACTTTGGGACAGTGACAGTTTTAGACCAGATTTAGCCAGTGTTTATACTAACTTAGCAGATTTAGTCTTCTTATATCCAGCCACCCCAGTATAACAAAGATGAGTGGTCCAAAGAAGAGTAAAACCTACCACTTTCGTGATGAATGGGAAATGGACTACTTCTTCATCATGGTGAAAGACAAGTGTTGTCTAATTTGTAATGCCCCAGTATCCTTGCCCAAAAAGGCTAATCTGGAATATCATCATAAGGCTCTGCATAGCAATAACTTTGCTGATTTTCCACCCAAAAGTGAAATTCGTAAACTGAAGCTCAAAGAACTTAAATCGAAATTGGCTACTCAGCAACAGTTGAAGGCAAAGCCAAGGTCACATTCGATCAATGCAACCATAGCATCCTTCAGGGTCAGCAACCTGATCGCAAAGAAATGCAAACCTTTCACTGAAGGGGAATTTGTAAAAGAGTGTTTTCTTGAAGCAGCTGACAATCTTTTTGAAGGATTTAAAAATAGGAAAGAGATCATAGCTGCTATTCAAGATGTACAATTGTCAAGAAACACCATCGTGCGGCGAATAGAAAAGATGTGTGGAGACACAACTGAACAATTGTTGGAGGATGTTTCAAATTGTGTTGCTTTCTCACTCCAACTGGATGAATCTACAGACATAAGAGACATAGCCCAGTTACTAGTCTTTATCTGGATCGTTTTTGAAGACTTCAGTGTTAAACTACTACTACTTGGAATGATTTCTTTAAAAGGGAGAACAACCAGTCAGGAAATATCCAGTTCTTTCCATTCTTTTGTGACAAAGTGTAATCTTCCATTACATAGACTTGTTTCCATCACTACTGATGGAGCAAGAGCAATGACAGGTGAGGTTAACGGTTTCATAGCCCTCTGTAGACAGCATGACGACTTCCCAGATTTCCTTTCTTACCATTGCATCATTCACCAGCAAGTTTTGGCAAGCAAGAGACTCAATACAAAGACTGTCATGGACATCACTTTCAAAATTGTAAATTCAGTTTGTGGAAGATCACTTCAAAGACGGCTTTTCAATCTTACTCTTGATGAAGGGGCAGCGGAAATCATTTTGCACACAGATGTAAGGTGGCTAAGTAGGCACAAATTTCTGCAAAGATTTCGTGATTTTCTGAATGAAATAAGAAGTTTTTTGAAGGACAGGGGAGATGACCAAGCAGAGTTGGAAGATGAGGAGTGGTTATGTAATCTGGCATTTCTCGCTGACTTTACAGGCGAACTAAGTGATATGAACCTTGAACTACAAGGTAAAAACAAATGCATTGGCGAGATGATGAGTACAGTTTCATCAGGCATCGTAGGATGAGGTAAGAGGGGTTGGACTTTGGAATAATCAAAAGAAATATTTCTTTACAGTAAGGTAGATTTGAAGAACAACTACCTGGTGGATTCCCCATAGAAGATATGGAAGACAGGGGAGACAGATTTTTTGAAACCAACCGCTGTGTCATCTCCAGAAACTAATGGGAAGATTTGAGTCCCCTTGAGAAACCCTCCGTGGCGAAACGCAAGGGCGCCTGTAAAATAGGCGTTGGGGCATTGCCTTTCTTTTGATTACACAAGAAAAGGCTAAAGAATATTGAGAATTGAAAGAAAGAAAAAAGTTTTGAAAAAAATAGAAAAAGAAGATGAAGACCAGTCATTTCAATACCAGCTAAGTGATTTTTCAATGAAATTTAAAACAGTTTCTGTTTTTAGAAACTAATAGAACTGGTCAGAGGATCTTCATTTTTAAGCCATTGATGTACTAAACCCTATACACGTTTAGGAGACTGTTCACACATCTCCTAGTGTAACGAAGTTTAAGGGTGTTGTCTGAGGCTTAATATAGTGACAAGTAGAAACAATACTGAGTAGTAGTATAATGGTGAAAAGTTGAATGAGTTTGGTTGTGTGTTTATAGTAATAATCATTCACAAAGTACGGCCAATAGTATAGTTTAGTTATTTAGTCTGGCACTCTAAGATTAAAAAAATACCAACACCTGTAAATATATATTCTGCAAAAAACAAGGGAGATATCTAGTATTCACACCCCAAAGAACAAAAAGAAAAAGAGAGTACAGCACAGTTTCTAACACCAAAATAAATTATAACTAATTTTATTTTGGCATTAGAAACTGTGCTATGGTTCTTTTATTTACTTTTTGAACATTTATTTTGCATCCAACAAAACCCCTCCTCCAACAGTAGGTACAGAGCAGAACTAGGACATTTCAACATAGAACCTAACATACAAAAAGCAAAAATCTGATTCTGGTGTCACCTCATTAACATCCTCTCCAGTAGCAGACAGACTGTGAATTAGCACAAAACCCTGCAAGTGTCACTAAAGCCGTATAATGCAAATCTACCATACCATATTGACCCAGATGGCAAGTTACCCAGTTCCTTGAGTGAGATTTTAAACTGGTGCTGGATTTCTGACAGTCACATTCTGATGCATGATAGGAGCTTCAGCACTGATTCCAATGGATAACATCTGGGATTACAAATACCACACTTCATTGTAACGCAAATTTAAAACCAGAACTAGCAAAACATCTCACTCATGGAACTGGGTAACTTGGCAACTCTATAATGACACCAGCTTCTAAAATTAAGACAATGAGGAGCCTACCTAGAAAAGAGCAGCTCCATAAATAATGCAGTGGACCTTAGAACATTCTTATACCTGTTTAAAAACTGAACAGACCAGATTACTACAGATCCTACATAGAAACTCCATGCAAACAGAACACGTGGTCTCAGTCACACAGGCAGAACACAGTTAGGCCCTAACCAAGTTCAGAATAAATTATAACAAACTCAAAGTAAAAATATTTAGACAAAGTTAAATTGAAACCCCAACAAACCAGGCTCTGCATGCAGTGCGACACAAGAAATAGAGGAGGCAGGTGACCCTTTTCCTCATCTTTGCTGAGCAGTAGCATGAGATGCGCAGGCCTCTCTGATCCCACATGCAGGTGGCACAGCCACTTGCTCAGAGGCAGCCATGTCATTGATTAAATGCAGTGCTGATTCTCCCCTTAGCCCATCTCTGAACAAGAATCACCAGGACTGAGGGAGGGGACAGACCATGGGGAGAGGCAGTGTTGCCTGCATGTGACATCAGAGAGAACTGTGTGTCATTTACTGCTCAGCAAAAATAAAAGCAGTAGCTATCAGAGAGGTGTACATGGTACTGGGAAGCTGTACAGCCTATAGCTGGCACCAAAATTCCAAATGTGCTGTGCCTCTATTGCAGGACACAACAAATTTTGTGTAGATTTAGGAACCAGTGCTTATGACCTCTCGTGCCCCCCCCTCCCCCCCACTATTCTCTCTTGCAATGGTTTCATGTTCTCAAGTCTTCTGAGACCTGCACCAGAGTTCCTATACTGTGTGGCATCTTTAGACAGAAATACAGATAACAGTTATTGCTTCAGATATTAAGTGTCTGCACATGTGTGGTACAACAGTGGTGTGCCTGTTTGTGCATGGGATGTGGTTGGGGTGCAGAGATTCTCTGTGCGGTGCAGAGGTTGGGTGCCCATGTATGTATGTGTGTGTGTGGAGGGGAGGTGCTCGTGTGGGGGGAGGGGACAGGCTGCTTGTGCATGTTCAAGGGGGAAGGGGAATGCACTTTTCGGCAACACCGTGCACTCTTCCCTCCCCCTCTAACCACTCTCCTACTGGCTCCCCTACTCTGTTATCCTTCCAGACTCTCCCCCCTTTACCAACTTCTCTAGCACTCCCATCCCCTGCCCTAAAATCCCCCCATCCTCCTTTTTTAATAGGCCCTGCCCTTTTAAATTGTCCCTGCCTTCTCTATCTCACATCCTTTCCCCCTCCCCACACACTACTACTACAACTATTAATCATTTGTATAATGCTACAAGGCGTACACAGCGCTGTACAAACACATATAAAAGACGGTTCCTGCGCAACAGAGCTTACAATCTAATCAAGACAGACAGTACAATAGATGAGAACAAGGGTCCAGTAGGGAAGAGTAATGAGACAGAAGAAGAACAAAGGATTAAGATCCAAAAGCAGCCTGAAAGAGTTGAGCCTTTAGCATGGATTTGAAAAGGGGGAGAGATGAAACCTGATATAAAGATTGTAAGGGCCTGCCAATCTGTTTGCTATAACATCAGCAAAAGGGTTAATAGAAAAATTGTGTGAATAAATTCAGCACAGTTATCTTTGACCCTCAAGGCCAAATTAGGCAGCGAAGACCATAGTGCACTGAAGAAAGCAGGAATGCAGGGAGGCGATCATAACTGAAATACAACGCACTAGGTAGCAGGATGTGATTTAATTAAAAAGAAAGAAACATATTTTGCAAAAAGAAATGATGCAGACATGATGTCTGGGAAGACAAACTACAAAGTAATTAGTGAAGAAATATAGAGATAACAATATATTTGTGTTCGCAGGTGTACATGCTGGAAGGCCTATAAAGGAAGTAAGACAAGAACTGAAAGGGAGGAAGTTAGTGGGGATGAAGGTGTGCTGAACCGACCTCTCTCTTTCATGCTAGGCATGCTTATGCTCTCTACTTGCTAGGTGCAATTAGATATTATACTCACGTTTCTATAATAAAGATTTCTTGTTTGAGCACTGCAATAATTTGTTTGGTATGCTTATTAACATGTGTATGTGTGCCTCAGAGGGGAGGAGAGGGTATAGCAAGGGAAGGTTATCCCGGGTAATTCCCCAAAACTTTGGAGTCACTAGGTGAGTGTCCAAAGGAGTGTTGCCTCCGAACCTGAGCGGAAAGTAGCCGCTAACATATAGGCAAGCCCAGCTAGGAGTCCTGACTGTGAGGATGCACTACAGTGCACAGTGGCGTATCTCTGAAGAGGGACACAAAGAGCAAGGGGTATGGTGGTCACATGCGCTTTATTAATAAAGAATCGCCCCAACGCGTTTCGGCAACGCCTTCATCAGGGGGCTGAGAACTGCAAACAATAATAAATAAATAAAAACATCAACATGGCCAAACATATAAAATAAATGTAACACAAATAAAACCAACGTTAAAAATATCAAAACACCGAAATTAAAATTGCATTTGTGTAACAAAGTATAATAAACAGTATATGGAAAAGATAATAAACATGTTAAAGTTAAAAAAGAAAAGATAAAACGAGAAGGACGAACATGGACTAATTAAATGTAAAAGGGAGAATAATGTAATCCCAGGATACATCATTTTATAAAAATACTTACGTTTCTAGATATCATTAAAATGATGGAGCGCACAAAAGAGAAATCTCGTAGAACTGAATCAATCCTATGTTAATTGAGCTATAAATTATGAAAATAATAATTAGCGTCAAGGAAACATTCAAACATGACCATTGTAAATAAAGGGAAATCCAAAACCAACAAGCAGTAGGACCAGGAAAACACAAAAGGAGACCTCAATGAGCAATAACTAAAAATAATAATAATATACCACTCAGCACATAAAAAAATATAAACAAATATTATAACTGACGAGATCAACTTATTTATGCAAACAATTGATATTAGTGTGGAAATGATTAATAGTTGAGAGACCAAAATTTTCAAAGTCAGGATTTGTTATGAACAGCGAGGCAATACATGAACAAACTAGTTGCGTAAAGACCCGACAACTAGACATAAAAAGTGCATTCAAACAAAACATAAGAACATTATATAGTAACTTTGTAAAAAGACTTTCTAATGCCAGTCAGATAATGATGAATGATGCATTGTGAAATTATATGTTTAAAAATCACATAGCTAAAAAACGAGCGCCAGAAAATGTTGTAAAATTGTATCATACGTTCATATTTTTTAACGTAGATAAAATGAACAAATGAATAGTTGAAAACAGTATCCTTTAATAAATATATGTGTAAAAGATATATATATATATATATATATATATATATATATATATATATATATATATATATATATATATATAAATAAATGCGTTTAAAATATGCTATTACCGACGGATGATGTAAGTCACCGAAGCTACGCCGGTAGCGGTAAAATAATGATTACACTAAGAACAAAATTTAACTGATCCATAAATAAAATTGTATTGTGTGCAGACGCCAAGGATTGCTTCCACAACCTTGTAAAGATATATCAAATAATGTGGAGTAAATGTTAAAAACTAATAGACATACCAGAACAGGTCTAAAAGAAATTAACCAAAAAAGTGCTTATTATAAATAAAAGTACCTGTAACTCCGCCAGCCTATACTGCTAATCATATACATCTAAAAGCGGCACATTCTAATGTCCCATTTTAAAGGAGTCATAGGACACGTACGAGTACGTAACATGGCATGACATCAACACTCGAACGTTAGTAAAAAACTTTTCCAAAAAAAGGCACACTATTATAAATTAATTATAAACCTGTGACATCTTTAGAGGAAGGGAGAGCGAATCTCATAAAGGGGCGCCAAAAGTGTTATAAAAATGCATACTATGTTCAGATGTAGATAAAAAGAATAAATAATTAAATAAAAACAGTGTCCGTTAATGAATATATATAAAAAAGAAAATTGTGTATATGTGCAAATAAATGTGTCTAAGACACGATGCTAACGATGGATGATGAAATTCGTCGGAGTTCCGTCGGTGGCGGGAAAACAATAAATACACTAAAAGAACTAATTAACTAATCCGAATTTAGAAATGTGTTGTGTGCAGAAGCCATAGATTGCTTCCACAATCTTGTAAAATAATCATGAAAAAACAAATGGTACAAAGTAAATATAAGAATGAAAAATTATGCCAAAACAGACGTAAAGGAATTAATCCAGAAAAATTACTTATTGTAAATAGGAATACCTGTAAACTACGCCAGCCTGTACTATAGATTGTACAAATCTAAGAGCACGGCACACGCTAGTGCCTCATTTTAAAGAGCGCGTATGATTGCGTAAAATGATATGACGTCATCATTTGAACGTGAGTAAAAAACCTTGTACATAGACGCATACTGTTATAAAACAAGTGTAAACATGTGACATATTTAAAAGAACACATATAAAAGAGATCTAAAATCACACCCAAAATGCATACTACAAGCCCAACAAAATTATAGTAGATTCAAAACGAGAAACTTATACTAGTCACACCAAAGGGCATAAACAGTATCGCTCATAACCATGCCCCTTAAATTAATATATATATACCATGCTTTTATTTATAGAGATTTTCTAAAACGGAGAAGAGCTGACTGTACACCCCTCACACTTAAAAATAAATAAAAACTACTATAAAGATGTTCTAAATCAGAGATGCACACCAAGCAAAAACTCCCAAATAAAATGCTCATAAGCAAACAGCCAAATTAAATTCTTGATTCAAACCCTGAGGTTCAAGAGATTTTAACTTGTAAATGTACCGCTGTTCTAACTTAAGAAGTATCCTGTCCACGTCACCGCCACACCAATGTGGATGAACAACCTTAATGACAAAAAACTTAAGATCTGAAACCTGGTGATCCTTGTCTAACCAATGGGAAACTAATGGTTTGTCAGAAACACGTCTACTAAGGCAGCTTTTATGTTCTATAATTCGGGTTTTAATGGAACGTGTAGTTTTCCCTATATAAATTAAATTACAGGGGCACAGAATTACATATATGACATTAGTGGTATTACAGTTGGAATAATGATTTAAGAACATGGCTTTTCTCTTACAAAGGGTGCGGCAGGTGCATTATGAGTTTGGGGATAAGGCCAGCCGTTTGTTGGCACGGAAACTGCGGCAGCAAAAAGGGATAGCGACAATATATCAGATAGAAGGGCAGGATGGGAGGATGTGTAGGGGAGATGAAGCAATTCAGGAGCGGTTTAAAGAATATTATCAAGAACTCTACCGAGAGATGGATGGGGTGAGGGAGGGGGGATAGAGGAGTACCTAGCGGGATCTCCTTACCAGAATTATCGGAGGAAGCCGTTGAAGTGATGGAGGATGAGATCTCGGGGGAAGAGATGGAGAGGGCGGTGAAGGGTTTAGTTGGGGGGAAATCTCTGGGATTAGACGGGTTAACTGGGACTTTTTATAAGGTCTTTTGGGGGGAGATAGGGGGTATTTTAGGAAGGGTATTTAATGGGGTATTAGTGCGGGGGGGGGGTTGTCAGCGGAAATGCTGATGGCGGGTATCACTGTGCTGTTAAAACCAGGGAAAGACCCAGGGAGGTGTAGTTCATACCGACCCATCTCTTTGTTGAATGTAGATGTTAAATTGCTAGCAAAAATCCTTGCGGGAAGGTTGGCTGTGTGGATGCCGGGGATAATCCAGGTAGATCAGGCTGGATTTATAGCCGGGCGGCAGGCAGCGGATAATATAAAGAGAGCCATAGGAGTGATTTGGGAGGCGAGGCAGGATCCGGAGGATTTCCTTTTGATGTCCATAGACGCTGAAAAGGCCTTCGATAGAGTACATTGGGGGGGGGGGGGGTTAATGCAGATATTGAAGAAGGTAGTGTATGGGCCCAATTTTTTGGCATGGGTGGGGGCTTTATACCAGGGACCAAGGACTCGGGTAAAGGTTAATGGGAGATATTCCCAGGATTTTGCGTTGGGACGTAGGACTCGTCAGGGTTGTCCGCTTTCGCCACTACCTTTTGCGATGGTGGTGGAGCCGTTGGCAGAATGTATACGGTTGAATGATAGGATCCGGGGGTTGCGTAGGGGGGAGCGGGAGCATAAGATTTCATTGTATGCTGATGACATTTTGTTATACTTAGGCAATCCGCTTGTTTCGCTGCCAGAGGTAATGAGGGAGGTGGAAAGGTATGGGGCAGTCTTGGGTTTTAAAATGAATGTGGATAAAACCGAGGTGCTGAAAGTGAAGTTGGACAAGGAGGTTGAGGGGAGGCTGCAGAGAATGTTTCATTTGCGATGGGTGAATGGGTCCCTGGGGTACTTGGGGGTTAATATCACGGATAAGTATGAGACTCTATTTACTGCTAACTATCCGAGACTTATTAGGGATATTAATAGAGACTTGACGGGTTGGATGAGGATGCAGATATCATGGTTGGGGAGAATAGCGGCCATTAAAATGAATATTTTGCCCCGATTGCTTTATTTATTCCATGCCTTACCGGTGGAGGTCCCGGAGGGGGTGTTGAGGGCCCTACAACGGCAGATGTTTAGTTACATCTGGAAGAGGAAGCCGCCGAGAGTAGCGCAGGAGGTGATGTTTGCTCCTAAGGAGGAGGGGGGTTGGGGGTACCTAATTTGAAGGCTTACTATTGGGCGGCACAGCTTGCACATGTACTGGGTTGGAGGGAGGGGGGGAGGAGCGGCCCTGGTTGAGTCTGGAGAAAGGGAAGGTTAAGGGGGGGCGATTAGCAGCTTGGCTCTGGGCGTCGAGAGTGGGGAGGGGGGAATTGGGGCGGGGGTCGCCGGGGATGAGGCAGATAGTGCGGATTTGGGATAAAGCCCGGGGACCGGATATAGCTAAAAGGAGAACAGAGTTTTGGGTGAAGACACCGTAGAGCCTTTAAACCGGGCTGGGAGGGCGGAAGGTTTGATCTTTGGACGAAGAAGGGATTGGTGTGTAGTTTTCAACTGGTGGTCGGAGGGTGTGCTGCGGAGTTTTGAGGAGGTGCAAGCGGAATTTAATTTGGAAGCTGGGGATAGGTATGCCTATGTGCAAATTAGGTAGTTTTTAAGGAAGGTGGTGGGGATAGAAGGGTTGGGAGAGGAGGTCTCGGGGTTAGAGGCAATGTGGTTTGGGAAGAGCGGCTCCAGGGGGATGGTGTCAGGATTATATAAGGTGGTATTAGGGGGCGGAGGAGGGAAGCATAGGTATATGGTGCAGTGGGAGAGGGACCTTGGTAGGACTATAACTGTGGTAGAGTGGAAAAAGGTGTGGGACCAGATTAAGAGGGGGCTCAGCTCCAGTGGTGCCAAGGAAAATAGTTACAAGGTTATGATGCGGTGGTATTATACTCCTCATCGCTTGCATAAAATATATAGGGAGGTGTCTCCTCTCTGTTGGAGGGGTTGTGGGGAGATAGGGACGTTTTGGCATGTTTGGTGGAGTTGTGAGAAGGTACAGAGATATTGGAAGTGGCTAACGGGGTGAATTAAAGAGAAATTGGGGACAGAGGTGGAGTTGGCGCCCACTATCTTGTTGTTGGCTCTGTGGGGGAGGGGGAAGAGGACGGGGGGGTAAAATGGTGCTGGCCTGTTTGAGTGCAGCCCGGTGTGAGATCGCTGCAGCGTGAAAACAAAAAGAGATGCCCTCGGTAGAGCAGTTTGAAAGACGCCTTAGGTTTATAGTTCTTATGGAAAAGTTAACGGCAGCACGGCGGCAGAGAGTGGCTGGGTTTGAAGAACGGTGGGGTGCACTGGGACGTGTTCTGAGGTTGGGGGGGGAGGGACGGGGAAGAGGGGGGGGAGGGGGGGAAGAGGAGGGGGGATTCGACTGTAAGGGGGTTATGATAGTCCAGTTCTCTGTCACAGGGAGAAGGGGATAGGGCATGGCGGTGCCTCTCTCTAAGTTAAGGAGGCCCAGAGGGAACTGGGGGATAGGGGGGTTATTGGAGGGTTGCGGGAGTTGAATGTATGAGAGGGGGGTGAGTAAGGGCGGGGGGGGGGTTAAAATACAGAAAACGGATGGAGTGGGTGTTAGATACTTTTGTATAGCAGTATATGGTGTGTATTGTTGGTCGTGTTGGGTTTTGTTACTGCCATGCTGACAATAAAAATTTATAAATATAAAAAAAATATAGAAAGACTGGGGGCATGCAGTGAAGTTACAGGGTAACCTATTTAAGACTAATAAGAGAAAATATTTTTTCACTCAATGTGTAATTAAACTCTGGAATTTGCTACCGGAGGATATAGTAAAAGCTGTTAGTGTAGCCAGGTTTTAAAAAGGTTTGGACAAGTTCCTGGAGGAAAGGTCCCTACACCATTATTAAAGGGGACAGCGTAGTTACTCACCTGTAACAGGTGTTCTCCAGGAGCAGCAGGAATCAGTCCTCACATATGGGTGACGTCGGCGCCGACGGAGCCCTCGCGGAGCAATTTTCCCCAGCTTTCAAAGAAAGCCTTTGGGAATTGCAGCGCGCATGCGCGGTCCCCTTCCCGCCCAAGGGTGCCATCTTAGCCAGTCAGATGACATAGCTAAAAGACAGCATAAAAATTTGTAAAAAAACTAAAGCAGATAATCGCAACTCCAAGGGGAGGAGGGAGGGTTGTGAGGACTGATTCCTGCTGCTCCTGGAGAACACCTGTTACAGGTGAGTAACTACGCTTTCTCCAGGACCAAGCAGGAAGTCAGTCCTCACATATGGGACTCCCAAGCTTAAGGCTACCGGAGACCCTAAGCACAAAATGAGCTCCCTCTAGCTCAGCAGTACAGAAGGAAGGAATCTTCGCTGAATTATTACCCACCGGTAGCCCCCATCCAGGATGGAGGGTAGGAGTTGCTCAAACCTCGAAGAGATTTCGGAGGACTGCCTGTCCGAAAGCACTGTCCCTGCGGGACTCCCTCTCGAGGCAGTAATGGACCGCAAAAGTCTGGCTCGAAGACCAAGTAGCGGCCCGGCAGATGTCTGCCAACGGAACAGAGCGGAGGTAAGCCACTGACGTAGCCTTCGCCCGAACACAATGAGCCGTGACTCGACTTTCTAAGGAGAGTCCGGCTGCCCCATAAGCCCAAGCGATACAGTCAGCAACCCAGATGGACAGAGTACGCTTGGAGACCGGGAGCCCCAATTTATTGGTGTCAAAAGATACAAAAAGCTGAGCAGCTTTACGGTGCTCCCGCGTACGGTCAAGGTAGAAGTTCAATGCCCTTCTACAGTCCAGGGTATGCAGGACCATTTCAGCTCGGCTGGAGTGTGGCCTGGGAAAGAAGGTCGGAAGTACCACCTCCTGATTGATGTGAAAAGGGGAGACCACTTTTGGAAGAAATTTTGGGTGAGTCCGTAGACTACCCTATTTTTGTAGAACCGAGTGTAAGGGGGATCAGACACGAGGGCCTGCAATTCACTTACGCGTCTAGCGGAAGTGAGGGCTATCAGGAATAAGGTTTTCCAAGAAAGAAAACGTAAAGAACAGGTAGCCATAGGTTCAAAAGGCGGACAGGTGATCCGCTGTAAAACCACATTCAGATCCCAGTCAGGTGCTGGCGGGCGCAGAGGTGGTTTAAGTAGAAGGAGACCTCGGAGGAACCTCGCCACGAGAGGGTCGCTGGAAAGAGGTCTGCCGTCCACCGGCACATGATGTGCTGAGAGGGCACTGAGGTGAACTTTGACGGAGTTGGACTTAAGTCCCAGATTAGAGAGGTAGAGCAAGTACTGCAAGATCACCGACACCGAGCAGGAGAAGGGATCCTGAGACTGCTGGGCACACCAAGCGGAAAAGCGACGCCATTTAAGGGCGTAGCATTTGCGGGTAGAAGGTCGCCGGGAAGCTAGGACAACCTCTTCCACCTCTGCCGGCAATAGAAGGGGAGCAAGGACTACCCTTTCAGCAGCCAGGCCATCAGATGTAGAGATCTGAGGTTGGGGTGTAGCAGGGACCCCTGATCCTGTGTTAGGAGATCTGGTTGAAACCCCAGAGAGAACGGATCCTCCACCGCTAATTGTAGCAGGAGTGGAAACCACGGCTGTCTGGGCCAGCGAGGAGCTATCAGGATCATGGAAGCTTTGTCTCGGAGAACCTTGAAAAGAGTTCGGGAGATTAGCGGTATGGGAGGAAAGGCATACAGAAGGCTTTTCGACCATGAGAGCAGAAAAGCATCCGCCGCTACTCGAAGGGGATGCGGCTGCCGAGAGCAGAAGCGAGGAAGTTGCCGGTTGAGAGGACTGGCAAAGAGATCCATCGTGGGGAGGCCCCACTTCAGAAAAAGTTTCTGAACTACCAAGGGATCCAGGTGCCACTCGTGCAGCTGGAGGATTCTGCTGAGTTTGTCCGCCAGGCAATTTTCTTGGCCTGGGAGATAAACTGCCTTGAGAAGAATGCCGTGGCTGACGGCCCAAGAGCAGAGCCTCTGTGCTTCTCGACAGAGAAGGAAGGAGCCCGTGCCTCCCTGTTTGTTCACGTAGAACATGGCAACTTGACTGTCCGTCTGGACAAGGACGGACTGGTGAGAAGTCAGGTGGGAGAAAGCCTTGAGAGCCAGACGGATTGCTCTGAGCTCCAGGAAGTTGATCTGCTGTGCGGACTCCCACGTGGTCCAGAGACCTTGAGTACATGCCCCTTGGCAATGCGCTCCCCATCCTAGGAGAGAAGCATCGGTCGTCAGCACTTGAGCCGGCGGAGGAGACTGAAAAGGCATCCCGAGCACCAGGTTCGGCCGATGAAGCCACCACTGTAGAGAAGAGGCCAGCGGGCCGGAGATGCGCACTAAGTCGGCTAGGCCGCCCGTGGCCTGTTGCCACTGCTTGCGAAGGCACCACTGAGCAGGCCGCATATTCAGGCGGGCATTGGGGGTCACGTGGACGGTGGAAGCCATATGGCCGAGTAGTCTCAGGAAGCGCCTGGCGGAGACCAGGGACTGGCTGCGAAAACGGCCGGCTAGGTCCATGAGCCGTTGAGCCCTGTCGAGAGGCAGGAAAGCTCGTGCCTGAAGAGTGTGCAATCTTGCGCCGATGAACTCGAGATCTTGTGAGGGGAGCAAAGTGGACTTTGCGAAGTTTATGACAAAGCCCAAGTATTGCAGAAGAGTCACAGTGCGGTGTGTGGCTTTTGTGACTTCTGGAGAGGACGATGCTCTGATGAGCCAGTCGTCTAGGTACGGAAAGACATAGAGGCCGTGAAGCCGGAGATAAGCCGCCACCACCGCGAGACATTTTGTGAAGACTCGTGGTGCGGAGGATAGGCCAAAGGGCAGTACTCTGTACTGGTAATGATTTCCTGCCACCACAAACCTTAGGTATTGGCGGTGGCTTGGGTGGATGAGGATGTGCGTGTAGGCATCCTTTAGATCCAAGGAGCATAGCCAATCTCCCTGCTGGAGGTAGGGCAGAAGGATTCCAAGGGTAAGCATCTTGAACTTCTCCCTGACGAGGAACTTGTTGAGGTTGCGCAAGTCCAGGATGGGTCTGAGGCCTCCTGTTCTTTTTGGTATTAGGAAATACCTGGAATAGAAGCCTTGACCCCGCAGGTGGTGGGGCACCGGTTCCACAGCCTGTTCCTGAAGAAGACTTGCTAACTCCTGAAGGAGTAAGTCCCTGTGCAGAGGGAGTCGTGGCGGTTCTCCCGGGAAATAGGAGGGAGGGACCTGGTGGAAGTGGAGAAGATAGCCTTCTCTCACCACCTGAAGCACCCAGGCATCTGAGGTGACGTTGGACCACCTGTGGGCAAAATGAACCAGCCGGCCTCCTGTGCTGGGAGGAACCAGCTGAGGGGGAGAGGCTATGCTGATGAAGTCAAAAACCCCCACCCTGCTGAGCAGGGGCCGGTGGTGCAGGCTTGGGGGCTTGCTGCCTACGGGACCCGTTACCCCGTCCCTTGGCCTGCTGACCCTGTTGGGGAGCCGCGGAGGCCTGATATTGAGGGTAGTGTTTATAGGCAGCCGCCTTTCTCAGGTAAAAGGACTTCTTTCCCGAGCCCTTCTTCTGGGAAGGGGCAGAGGTCTTCCTAGAAAGCCTAGTTCTGGTGAGAGTCTCCATCTCGATTTGGGCAGCCTTTTCAGCCATGGGCTTGCCAAAGAGGTTCTCACCTCGGCAGGGGACATCGACCAACTTGTCCTGCACCCAGGGTTCAAGGTCAGACGACTGAAGCCAAGCCTGTCGGCGGGCACCGATGCCGGCTGCGGCCACTCGTGCCGATGCTTCAAAGCCATCATAGGCTGCTCGAGACATGAATTTGGAGCATTCCCGAATACCAGTTGTCAAGGCTAGGAACCTCCGCAAAGGTTCCTCGGACAGCCCAGCGGAGAATCCGGCTATCTCTTTAGCCAGGTCTCTGAGATACATGCCCATGTAGAGCTGGTAGGTCTGGACCCGACAAGCAAGCATAGAGCCCTGGAAACACTTCTTACCTAGGCCATCCAGGTTGCGGGCCTCCCTGCCAGGAGGCACCGAGGAGTGCATCTTCTGGCTCTTAAGCCTATGCATGGCCGATTCCACCACCATGGAATGGTGCGGTAGCTGTGCTTTTTGGAAGCCAGGGCTCTTGCGGACTCGATAAATGGAATCGACCCGCTTGCTTAACACCGGCGACGATGCCGGACTCTCCCACATGCGGAAGAGTAGTCGTTCCAGCATGGGAGGAACCGGTACAGTAAAGTGCTCCCTGGCGGGAGAGTCGTACTGAAGGGCATCGAGCTCTTCGGCTCGGGGCTCCTCCTCGGGATCTGCAGGGAAGGCCAAAGCCTTGGCCATATCCCTGACGAAGTCCGAGAACCGGGCGTCCTCCGGAGGGGACTGTTTCCGAGGTTCGGACTCAGGCGAGTCCGAGGGGACACACCGAGTCCGAAAGGAATCAGGTGACTCTTCCTCTTCAGACTCCCAGGCCGACTCCGAGGAGGAATCGGTGGGGTCGGTCCGGGCGGGCGGAGGCGTCGGCCGCCCCGACGCCGAGGGAGTCGGCGTCGATGACCTCGGTCCCGAACGGGAGGCCGAGGATCGACTCGAGCCCGCATGGACTCGAGGATCGGCTCGGTCTCCGGGGTCGACTTAGACGTCGACGTCCCGGCGGTCGGGGCAGAGGCGCCAGCGAGGCTAGCGATCAGTGCCCGCTGCTGGTCCATGAAGGCAGAGAGTCTGCTCTCCAAGGCCGTCAACCTGAGTCCGACCTCAGGTGACCCAGCAGCCCCCGACTCGGGCCCCGACGGCGAACCCCTCGGAGGTGAGTTCAGGAGGACTACAGGACTTACCCGAGCAGGCAACTCTGACTCCAGACGAGGTCGCTTCGGCAGATGCTCCTTCTCCAAAGACCCGGGACGGCTATCGGGGCTATGCGACCTGGCCCTCGCGGAACCAGGAGCGTCCACCGATGCCGCCCTCGCGGGTTTCACCTTCCGATGATGGTCCCCGGAGGGAGAACCCCTGTCGGAGGAACTCCGGCGATGGTCAGAGCTGGAACCTCTGGACGCCGAGGCCTCCGACGAGGTCCGGGTACGGGCGGGATCAGCGAAGATTCGTTCCCGCTGATGCCGCCGACTCCTTAACGCTTTGGAGGACATCTTGCTGCAGGCCCCACAGATCAGTTCCTCGTGATCCGGGCCAAGGCAGCGGAGGCAATTATCATGTGTGTCAGTGAGTGACATATTTCTGTCACACTGAACACACCGCTTGAAACCACTGGCAGCTATCGGGGGAAAAAGGGCCCCTGCAAGGTCAAAGGACCGGGCTGCCAGTGAAAAAACGAAAACGAAACTGACAGAAAATCAGAAAAACCGAAAAATAACAGAAGGACTCGCAACGGCGTTGCGAGTCCGGGCAGGAAAAGGACCGGCGTCGAACCGATAGAGAAAAATGAGATTAAACACGAAAAAAATCAACTTTTTCAGCGGGGACAAGACGGGCACGTCTGAAGGGCTCCGCGGAAAAAAGAAGACTGGCTAAGATGGCACCTTTGGGCGGGAAGGGGACCGCACATGCGCGCTGCAATTCCCAAAGGCTTTCTTTGAAAGCTGGGGAAAATTGCTCCGCGAGGGCTCCGTCGGCGCCGACGTCACCCATATGTGAGGACTGACTTCCTGCTTGGTCCTGGAGAACCAGAATATTCACTGCTTGCCCCAATACAAGTATTGTGGAACTTCTGTCTTTTGGGGAAACTGCTAGGTACTTGTGACCTAGATTGGCGACTGTTGGGAACAGGATACTGGGCTTGATGGACCTTGATTTGACCCTATATGGCATATCTTATGTTCTTAGCACACCAAGGAACTATTCCATCCTTGGCCAGAGAATGGTTCCTGTGCTGAATATAGGATGCAGGTTAAAAAGCTGATATAGGAATCTAAGAAGAGTGAGAAGTTTAAGAAAAAAGCATAGAGACATGATAAAAACTTGGGAAAATTTGATTGTAGCCTCAGAAAGGATCATAAGTCTGCCAGCATACCAGTGTTCAAGAAATCCCAAGTGCACCCTTAGTTACCCCAGGATTCGAGGCTCCTGAATTTAATCCACCAGGAAAAGGAGCAGAAGTAGCTTCAAAAGATAAAAGTCAGGAACTCTGGGAGCGGGATTGCCCATTGTAGAGCAAGTGGCGGGGAAAATCCTTTTATACTAAAGTAAGTGGCATGTTAAAACAGGAAATATCTGGGGGAAAAGCAATAGCAGAGATGGTAGAAGAGATACTGGAAGGAGGAAGAAAGAAAAAAGGCAGAAGGGACGAGTGACGAGAAAGCAGAACAGAAAAAAGCAGAAGAAAAGACAGGAGAAAGCAAGACAAAATAGATATCCAGTGCATTACACCCTGAGGCAGGATTAGGGAAGAGCTTTCAATGGTCCAGCACAAGCGAAGAGATGAAGGAATACAATATTTAAATAAAGGATTATGACTTAAAAGATAGGGACAAGAAAAAGGAGCAGAAACAGAAAGACTTAATGAGTCTAGCTAAAGAATTCTATCAGCAGGATAGTGTTCTAAGAAAAGTGTGTGCTGAAATTTCATTGAATTGGGTGCAAGCTTTGCCTTTAGCTCTCTTTTCTTTACAAAACTCACCACTGAAGAAAAATTCACTAACCCCATTTCAGTTGCTTACAGGAAGGAGATGCAGATTGCCATTGATTAACCCAGAGGATGGCAAGGCTCCAGATGATTTGAACACTTATATTACAGTGTTGCATACCTCCTTGCAGTTAATTGATCAAATTGTCAGTAGGCCAGACGCAAGGATAGCATTACATATTCCACCGATAGTGAAGTACAAAGCAGGAGATTTGGTATATAAGAGGGTTGAACCTCGGACTGGTTGGACACAGCCCTATTTTGAAGGACCATTTACAGTACACGCATCTACCCCCACTGCAGTGCAGAGATATCTGAGTGAGGAGTATGGATCCATATTTCAGACGTCCAGCCTGCTCCATGTGTCTGCTCAGACAGATTTGTTTTTGGGAGTCCTTTACACTGATTTCTTCAAGAATTCTGAGTCATGATACTTCTTTGACAGACTTTAACAATTCTTTGAATGTTGTTCCACCAAATGTACAAATGTGTGGTATTCTTTGATGAGCCAAACAGCGGCCTCTTTGGGTACTAAGGCTTGTGTGATGTGTTCAAACAAATTTGTAGCTACAGACATGTCTGCAGTTTTTTTCTATTTTTGTGCCTAATATTACTGTACAACAATGCTTGGGATCAACATCACTAGCTAATCTTTCTAATTGCACTCAAGGACCTGTATAAAGTATCTTCTTTATAGACAGAGTGTCGTAATAGTTCTACTAAAGCTGTAGTTTGGTCTACAAAGCTCATATCTTCACGTAGTTATACTCATGATAAACCCTGTGTTGCATTGCTAAATGATATTACTATACAAAATAAGGCAATATATGGCAAATGTAAGCCATATGGAAATGCTGGATATGGATTTTTTGATTTATGCTTTAGATCCCTTAATGGTACATTGGAGGTGGGAGATAATCCCCAGTGTAAAACAAGTGTGACTCAGCCTGCAAATAGCTTTTCTATAGTTTTCTATGATTACCATTACCAGTGTGGTTACAGATTATATCCTTGCTTGCCATCAGGCTGGAGAGGTACAAGTGCTTATGTACAAACATTATTGCCAGTAGCATCTATTCCTTTGCAAGATTTTTCAGGATTTCCAAAGGCTTTAGCAAATATCATCCCCATTATAGACAAGAGATCTTTATCATATTTTTCTGAAAATGATTTACCTTATGAATTTCGTTTGTTCTCAGATACTGAAGTTATGTTTGCCTCAGTTCTTACACCAGGATTGCAGGTTGCTACTAATGCTAAATGGATACAGAAAGTACATTTTGATTTAATGAAGTTGCTTAATTTAACAGAACAAGGTTTTTGTGTTTTGAGCACAGCACTTGATGCTAACACACATATGACTTTGCAGAGCAGGTTAGGGTTAGATGATATTTTAGCAAAAGAAGGAAATGTTTGTGTAGTCATGGGAGGTACTTGTTGCACTTATATCCCTACAGTAGCTGGAAAGGATGGAAACCTATCCATTGTTATAGAGCACCTGAGGGATCTAAGTATGTACATGCAAACACAGGCTGGGGTAGATTCTAAGGTAGATTTGTGGTTTTCTTCCCTCACTTCATGATTTGAAGGTCTTTTCTCCTGGCTACAAAATTTGCTATTTGGTCTAGTGCTACTTATTGTGTTTACCTGTATTTTGTTCGTATCATGTCACGGTGTTGTTCTCCTGCTACCAAGGTTATGGTACAATCGCTAACTGTACATCCTGCTCCTGCACACCGTTTGGTATCACACATGTAGGCCACTGTTGCACTTATGACCCCTAGATCTGTGGTGAGCTCATACATTCGCCATCCTGGAGGGGATGGGGGAGATGTAAGGGCCTGCCAATCTGTTTGCTATATCAGCAAAAGGTTTAATAGAGAAAATGTGTGAACAAGTTCAGCACAGTTATCTTTGACCTTCAAGAACATATTCAGACACTGAAAAACAAAGCGCACTAAAGAAAGCAGGAATGCAGGGAAGCAATCATAGCTGAAATGTAACACACTAGTTGGCAGGATGTGAGTTAATTAAAAAGAAAGAAACATGTTTTGCAGAAAGAAATGATACACACATGATGTCTGGGAAGAAAAACTACAAAGGAGTTAGTGAAGAAATACAGAGATAACAATAGTATGTGTGTTTGCAGCTGTACGGGCTGGAAGGCCTATAAAGGAAGTAAGAGAAGAACTGTATGGGAGGGAGTTAGTAGGAGCAGATCATGGTGGTGGGCTGAACCAACCTCTCTCTTTCTTGCTAGGTATGCTTATGCCAGGGGTCTCAAACTCAAATTGCTTTGAGGGCCAAATGAGGACTTGTAAAGTAACCCATGGGCCGCACAAAGTTCTCTCGCGGGCCGCGTGTTTGAGACCCCTGGCTTATGCTCTCTGCTTGCTAGGTGTAATTAGATAATATACTTGAGCTTCTATAATGAAGATTTCTTGTTTGAGCACTGCAATAATTTATTTGGTATGCTTATTAGCATGTGTATGTGTGCCTGAGGTGGGCGGGGAGGGCATAGCAAGGGAAGGCTATCCCAGTAATTCCCCAACACTTCAGAGTCACTAGATGAGCGTCCAAAGGAGTGTTGCCTCCGAACTGAGTGGAAGGTAAGCACTAACAAAATAGAGAATGGTTATTCAGGCACAAGGAGCAGCAAGATAAAAGGATCAAAGTTTGGAATTGGCTGTTGAAGAGAAGGGCATAGAGAGAAGCAAACCAGAGAAAGAGTGGAGTTCACAAGAGGGGTGTAGGGAGAGAGAAGAGAGGAAAGATAGTGAGGAGCAATAACATGAATGCACTTATAGGTCAGAAGGAGACGTTTGTATTGGATACGGAAATGGAAAGGGAACCAATGAAAAAAGGTGTTATATTGAGTATATTGGGGCTGGCACAGCAGAGTTTTGAACAGACTAAAGGGGAGAAAGATGACTCAGAGGGAGACCAGCAAGGAGGAGGTTGCAATAGTCAAGGCGAGGAGTAAAGTGTGGATAAGTGTTTTAATAGTGTGTTCAAAAAGGAAGGGGCAATTTTTGTTAAAGTTGTAGAGAAAGAAACAAGACTTTTGCTAAGTGTTGGATATGTATGGAGAAGGAGAGGGAGGATCGAAGATAGCTTCAAGGTTGTGGGCTGAGGAAACAGGAAGCAGAAGAGTGTTATCAAGAGAGATATAGGAGGGAGGAAGAGGGGAAAAATAAGAAGTTTGGTTTTGGCCATGTTCAGTTTCAAATGTCGGTGAGATATCCAGGCAGCAATGTTAGATAGGCAGGCAGATAGATAGGCTTGGAGTGTAAGAGAAATATCAATTGTAGATTGATAGATCTGAGAGTCATCAGCATAAAAACGATGACTCTCAGATCAATCGATCTATCTATTGAAAGCCATGGGAGGAGATGAGCACCAAGGCACTGGGTATAGAGAGAGAAAAGGGGAAAGCCTAGAACAGACCCTTGGGGTACACAAGCAGGGATAGCAGTATAGGAGGAACCGCCAAAAAAGACACTGAAGGAGCGATGGGAGAGATAAAAAGAGAACGAGGATAGTACAGAGACCCTAAAAACAAGTGAGGACAATGTATCAAGGAGAAGGTGGTGATAAACAGTGTGAAAAGCAGCAGAAAGGTCAAGAAGAATGAGGACTGAGTAAAGGCCTTTGGATTTAGCCAGGAACAAATCACTGGAGACTTTAGCAAGGGCCATTAAAGTAGAGTGTAAGGGACGAAAGTCAGATTGAAATGGATCGAGGAGGGCTTGAGAGGACAGAAATTCAAGGCAACGGTGGAGAACTGCACGTTCAAGAATATTAGAAATGAAGGAAGATGGATCAATAATTAGAAGGACAAGTAGGGTCAAGTGAAAGTTTTTTGAGGAGAGGTGTGACCAGAGCATGCATGAAAGCTGCAGGGAAAGTTGCAGTACAGAATGATAGATTAAGAATGTGTGTGATGGAAGGAATGACAGAGGAGGAGATGAAGTTTAGGAGATGGGTGGGGATAGAATCAGAGGAACAGGTAGTAACTTTAGAGGCAGAAAGAAGATGAGAGGTTTCCTCTTCTGAGATCTAAGAAAAAGAAGAAAGGGTAACAGATTGAGGGAAAACGTTGGTACTGAAGAGGGGATGAAGCGGATATTGAGGGGAATTGGAATGTAATCTTGTGGACTTTGTCATGGAAATAGTCCGCTAGGGTTTGGGCAGGAAGAGAAGGGGGTTCAGAGGTGGAGATGCCTTGAGGAGAGAGTTGAGAGTTTATAAGAAATGACAGGGGTCAGAGGGAAGAGAGTTAGTGAGATGGACATAGTAGATTTACTTGGTGAGTGCTATGGCAGATTGGAAGGAAGTAAGCATGAATTTGAAGTGAAGAAAGTCAGAAAGGGAACGGGATTTGAGCCAAATGCACTCAGCTAATGGGCACAGGAGCGAAGATAGCGGGTAGTTGAAGACAGCCAGGGCTGAGGTAGAGTGTGCCTCACATAATGTAGGATAGGGGAAGCAAGAGAATCCAGAGCAGAGGAGAGAGCAGTATTATAGAAAACTATAGCCTCATCAACCGAGTTAGAAGGCAAAGTGGAGGAGAGAGGTGATGACAGTAGTGGAGAGAGCTAATAGATTAATAGCATGAAGATTCCTAAAAAGGGAGGAGGAGACTGGGCAAGATTGAGGTGAAGAGTGATAAAGAGTGAAGCTAACCAGGTGATGGTCAGATAAGGGAAGAGCTGAAATACAGAAATTAGAGAGTAAACAATTTAGAGAAGAAAACAAGGTCAAGGCAGTGGCCATTCTGATGAGTGGGGTCAGAAGAGCAAAGTTGAAGGTTAAATGAGGAAGTAAGGGAAAGGAGTTTGCAAGCATAGGGCTCAGAAGAGTTATTATGAAAGTTAAAGTCACCAAGAATAAGGGAAATGAGCTAACTGGGCAGCATGCAATATCGCTGCTGCAGCTTCCAGTGTGTGCGGCGATCCCCAGATATTCAATGCCTGGGCTGCATATGACCCCGGCATTGAATATCCGGGGTTAAGGGTTGGAGGGCACGGCTATGGACCATAGCAGCTCATAGCCTCAATATTGGGGTCTTAGTTTATAAGATAATGAGATTAAATAAATACAATTCTGTACTATTTATGGGCAGTCTGTTCTGCTCATGAGTCAAATAATTGCCTGCTACATATAACTGGTGAGTAAGCTTGTATATAATACAACCGGGCCTCAGTAAGCAAGTTTATGCACCAACTAGCAGCCTTTAGTCCATTTCCATGCTCTGCTAGAGTTCTACTCTCTCAGCATGATAACTGTCAAGATAATTCCACCGGTCTCATGTGTCAGACCACATGGTAGGCCTCCTACGTGCCTGACTACCATACAGAAAGCAGCCGATCAGCTTCAGAACCAAATGCAGGCACAATGAAGCAAATGAATCAGTCATCAGGATCCATCTTTAACACAGACAAAAAGACAGCGCTCCCTCTTCTCAGCACATATTGAGCATAGTCTTAGTTATCCGTCCATTACAACTGCTCCTACTGGGCTGCTGGTGTGAACAGGCTGTCAGTTCGTAGCTCTGGGAAATGGCATCTGTAAGAATGTGAACCAGATAATACACAGCCTACTGTCACTGTTTTAAAGACACTACCATCCAGGGATAGAATCCAGGCTGTCATTGGTGCAGGCCCTCCAGCTGCTACAGACAGAATCCAGGTCTTCTGTTCCTGTTACAAAGACACTACCAGCCAGGGACAGAATCCAGGCTCAGACTCTTCTGTCCACAGGAGATGGGATTTATTTATTTATTTTATTTATTTATATTCTCTTATATACCGCGCTATTCTGCATCAGTGCGGTTTACATTGAACAAACTGAAATTACATTGAACAGGGCATTATAACTTGGAGATAACTATTTTACAGGGAACATGGGCTATGGAGGGTTAAGTGGCTTGCCCAAGACCACAAGGAGCACCTGTGGGACTAGAAACCCCAGTCCTTCCGGCCCAAGGTTGCTGTCCTCTAGTGGGATTTGAACCCCCGACCTTCCGGCCTGAAGTACCTTGCCCCAACCACTAGGCCACTCCTCCACTCTGGGGGCAGGCAAAGGGTGCAACCATCGTTAGGGCAACATGTTGGGGAGCAATACCCTCTCTCAGCCCCTCAAAACTATGCCCATGAATCAGTGCTGCAGGTCCCATAATGCATCGGAATGAGATTGTCATAAATCCAGGACTGGCTCAAAATCTTACTCCTGGAACTGGGGAAAGTTGACAACTCCAGTTTGGAATTAAAAAAAAAAAAAACAGGAGTAGGAGTGTGAATGGAGATGCTGGATAGGCTATATGGTCTTTATCTGTCATCGTGTTCTGTGTTTTTCAGATTTTTTGTTGCTATAATTACCAACAATTGCTTCTAAAACAGATGTTCCCCAGGATATGAAGTACGTGTATGTGGGTTGATTGTGCAGTTAAAGACCTACAAATGTTCAGCTCTTACCACATTCACGGATACTGAAGTCATTTCCTCACTTTTGTCTTCAGAAACCACAATTCTGCACAAATGCACAGCAATTGCAAGCTAACTTTTTAATCAACACAAAAAAAAAAACTAAGCAAGAGATTGCAAAGAGAAAGCAACCAATATAGTTTGCTTGTTTGGCATAAATATAAAAATTAGGCGATGGGTAAGGGAGAAAAGATAGTTACTCACATGTAGCAGGTGTTCTCCATGGACAAGCAGGAATGAAGTCCTCACGTATGGGACTCCTAAGCTACAGGCTACCGAAAACAGAGGAGGCTGAGAAGCCCAATGGGCAAATCAAACAAAGAACTGAAGAATCAACTATGTACAGCAGTGGTAATTCCCACAGGGGAACTCATGTGATTCAGCTTCTTCACCATATATTTTTTCTTCATTATCATCAAATGCCACAGTACCAATTGGCCAAAGTTGCTGTCACATTGGGAATCCCCAGCCAGACAGTAGTGAGATGTGAATATGTGGATAGAAGACCACATTGCAGCCCTTCAGATCTCTTCCATGGATACCGAGTGCAAGTTGGCTACCAATGCAGCCATGGCTCTGACGTTGTGAGCTATGACATGATCATCAAGGCTCAGCCAGCCTGGGCACAAGCGAAAGAGATGCTGTCCAGCCGCCAAATTGAAAGAATGTTTTTGGAAAGAGCAGCCCCTAGCTTGCTGGGGCTAAAAGAAACAAACAGCTGGATGGACTTACAGTGGACCTTTGTTCACGCTAGGTGTAAGGCCAAGGCTAACTTGCAGTCTAGCATGTGCAGCACCGCTTCCCCTATATGGGTGTGAGGCCTCGGGAAGAAAGTCGGCAGAACAACTGACTAATTAAGATGGAAAGCCAATGTTGTTGTTAAGTGCCGTCGGGTCGGCGTCGACTCATGGCGACCCTCTGGATAGCTATCCTAAATTGTGTTCGGTCTTCAGTCAGTCGACTCAATATTGACAGACTGGTACCCGTAGCTGCTGTTATTGTATCGATCCATCTCATTGCTGGCCTTCCTCTTTTGCGTTGACCTTCTATCTTGCCAAGCATGATGTCTTTCTCTAATGATCTCTCTCTTCGCATGATGTGTCCAAAGTATGAAAGTCGAAGTCTTGTCATCTGAGCTTCTAAAGAAAGCTTAGGTTTGATCTCCTCTAGTACAGACTGGTTTGTTCTTCGGGCAGTCCATGGTATACACAGTATTCGCCACCAGCACCATAATTCAAAGGCATCAATTTTCTTCCTGTCTTTTTCACTGTCCACTTTCACATCCATATGATATTATTGAAAATACCATGGCTTGAACAAGTCAAATCTTTTTATGGAGAGAAACATCTCTGCTCTTGAGAATCTTATCTAGGTCTTTCATAGCCATTCTGCCAAGAGCAATGCGTCGTCTGATTTCTTGACTGCTTGTTGCTTCTTTATTGATAGTTGATCCAAGTAGGTTAAAATTGTTCACAATTTCAATTTCTTCTCCTTCAACGATGAACCTGTTGATTATGCCATTTGTCATGATCTTTGTCTTCTTTACATTAAGGTGCAGGCCCATTTTGAGACTATGTTCTTTGATTGTGAGAAGCAAATGTTTCAGATCATCTTCACTTTCAGCCCGTAATGTGGTATCATCAGCATAGCGAAGGTTGTTGATGAGTCTTCCACCAATCTTCACACCTCTGTTGTCTTCATACAATCCTGCTTCTCTGATGATTTGTTCTGCATATAAATTAAACAGGTAAAGGGAAAGTATGCAGCCGTGTCTTACACCTTTGCTTATTTTAAACCATTCTGTTTCTCCTTGTTCCGTTCGAACTGTTGCTTCTTGATCAATGTACAAATTGCGCAAGAGAATGATCAGGTGTTCTGGTATACCCATGCTTCTTAATGTGGCCCAGAGTTTTTCATGGTTTACACAGTCAAAAGCCTTGCTATAGTCGATAAAGCACAAATAGATATCCTTTTTGTTATTCTTTAGTCTTTTCAAGGATCCATCTCACATCTGCAATGATGTCTCTCGTTCCTCATCCTTTCCTGAACCCTGCTTGCACGTCAGGTAGTTCTTGTTCCAGGTATGGTTGTAGTCTCTTTTGAATAATCTTCAGTAGAATCTTGCTGGCATGTGGGATCAGAGTGATTGTGCGATAATTTCCACAGTCAGTTGGATCACCTTTCTTTAGAATTGGTATAAACACAGATCTTTTCCAGTCAGTTGGCCAAGATGTTGTCTTCCATATTTCTTGGCAGAGCCTTGTAAGTATGGTAACAGCTGCATCAGATTGTTGCAATACTTCTATGGGAATGCTATCAATGCCTGGTGTTTTGTTCTTTGATAAGGCTTTCAATGCTGCTTCAACTTCTTCTTCCATCACCAATGGTTCCCGATCATAAGGTACAGGTTGAAACGGCTGTTGGTCCACTTGATCTTTCTCATATAAAAACTCTATATTCCTTCCACCTTTTCTTGATCTTCTCAGCATTATTCAACATAGAACCTTGAGCATCTTGTAACATTCCAATTCGAGGCTGGAAATTTTTCTTTAACTCTCGTAGCTTTAGGAAAGCCGATCTTGTTCTTCCTCTAACAGTTTCTGCTTCTATTTCCTTGCAAGTGTCATTGTAGTACTTTTCCTTGTCCTGTCTTGCTGCATGTTGGAAATCTCTGTTGAGCTCTGGGATTGTCTTTCTTTCTCCTCTGGCTTTAGCTTCTCTGCGTTTCTGGGCAATTTTCAGAGTTTCTTCCGTCATCCATTTTGGCCGTTTTTGCTTTTTCACCTTTTGTAGAGACTTCTTGCTTTCTTCCAACACAACCTTCTTGATGTCATTCCATAACTCTTCTGGAGCTCTATCATTTGTATCTAAAGCAGCAAATCGATTTTGCAGGCAGTCTTTATATTCCAGTGGTCATATTCTCAAGGTCATATTTCATGAGTGGTTTGCACTTTTTCAACTTTAGCTTGAGTTTGCATACTAGTAGTTGATTATCAGTCAGCTCCAGGTTTTGTCTTTGTTGACGTTACAGAGCTTTTCTATCGTTGACTTCCACAGATGTAGTCAATTTGATTTTTATACAATCCATTGGATGAAGTCCATGTGTACAGTCGCCGCTTGTGTTGCTGGAAGAAGGTGTTTGAGATGAATGGATTGTTAGTCTTGCAGAATTCTATCAGTATTTCTCCAGCTTCATTTCTGTTGCCAAGTCCATATTTTCCAACTACTTTGCCTTCTTCTTTGTTGCCAACTTTTGCGTTCCAGTCACCCATGACTATCAGGATATCCTGTTTGCATGTTCTGTCAATTTCAGCTTGTACTTGTTCATAGAACTCTTCAATTTCATTCTCTTCTGCAGCTGTTGTTGGGGCATATACTTGAATTATAGTTGTGTTGGTAGGCATTCCTCGTAGACGAATAGAGATTAAGTGTTCGCTGACTGCATTGTATTTCATTACAGTTCTTGCAAGTTTCTTCTTTATTATAAATGCAACACCATTTCTTCTTTGTCTTTCATTTCCAGCATAGTAGACCATGTGATCATCTGATGCAAAGTGCCTGATGCCAGTCCATTTCAGTTCGCTGACACCCAACAAATCAAGTTGTACACGCTCCATTTCATTCCTGACCACCTCCAACTTCCCTTGGTTCATGCTTCGTACGTTCCATGTTCCAATGTGTAAGACATCTTTACAGCTTCTGACTCTCATTTCATGCGCAGTTACATCAGCAGTCAGACTTCCCGAGGGCTTTGATCCAACCACATCATAAATGCTGGCTTTACTCTGAAAAGTCTTCAGCTCTTCCCCAGTAGCTAGTTGAGTGCCTTCCGACCTGGGGGTCTCATCTTCCAGCACCATAGCACAATTTGTTTTGTTGTAACTATCCATTGGGTTTTCATGGCAAGATACAGAAGTAGATTGCCGGGCCTTTCTTCCGCGCAGTTTAAGTTTGGTGTTGTTGCCATTGTCACAGAAATGTGATCCTCCGTCGTCAACACTATCCCATTCTGCTGCTGCCCAGATGGGTGGTTTGTCTTGGTCTGGCACCTCAGCTGAGACCTGTAGGAATAGAGGATGAGTGTGCAGGGCTACTCTATTATGGTGAAACCTCGTATACAGTAGATGAGTCACCAGGGCCTGGAGCTCACTCACTCGGTGTGCGGAGGTAACTGTCACTAGGAACAAGACCTTCCAGTTCAAGAACTTCAGAGGCAGGGGTGGCTCAAGGCAATCTGCTGCCTGATGTTGCCCCCTCACCTTAGAGGGGGAGGGGCTTTTTCAGAAATCGAATCAGAGACTGAACCAAACCAAAAAGCCGATTAGATTATATGGAGGAAATGCAAGATGTTTGCACACAGGGCTGTACCGAGCTGCAATCGCGCCCTCTCCCCTCATATCTCCGTCCAGCGCTGCCTGCTCTTTCCCTGCTGCTGCCGCCCTCTGTTTTTTTCACGGCGGCCCAGCAGCAGGGAAAGAGCAGGCAGCGCTGGACAAAGGTATGGGGAGAAGGAGGGGGCATGTGCCCGATCTGAAAGGCACCGGCACTTTAAGCAGATCTGTCCCTCCCTGCTCTGACATCGCGTCGGAGAAGGGAGGCACCAGACCTGTTTAAAGTGCTGTAAAAAGGCTTGGGGGGGGGGGCGCATTTCAGCTGCCTGCTATTGTCCTGCCAGCGGCGGCAGGGCAACAGCAGACAGCCAAAATGCGTCCCCCAAGCCTTTGCACCCTGTGCGCTGCACCACTTGCACAAGGCTAGGTACGGTCCTGTTTGCACACCAAGGAACTAAAAGACAGCAAGAACCAACAGCACAGTTTATAAAACTAAATTATTATTCATTTTTATTTTGTTGTTATAAACTGCGTTATGGTTCTTGCTTTTTCTTTTTCAACATATATTTTGCATCCGCAGTAGCTGCAGAGCAGAACCAGGACATTCACCCACAGAACTCAATATTTAAAAAAAAACCTGATTCTGATCATCTAACAACCACCACCACTATTCTCCAGTACCAGTCATATTGTGAACTAATATAAAACCCTACAACAAAGAGCAAACCTACCATACCATATCAGCACAAACTTCCAAAACTCACATAAGGAGCCCATCCAAAAAAAGCATCACTGTAAATACTACAGTGGGCCCTGGAACATCCATGTACCTATCTGAAAAGCTGAACAAGTCAAATTACTACAGTACAGTATAGATCTTTATGTACAAACTCCATGTTAACAGAACACCTGACCTCAGTCACACGCTCACAACATCGACCCTGACCAAGTACAGAATAAGTAACCACAATCTAAAGTAAAAATAAAAATATGTAGACAAAATTTAAACTGAAACCCCAAGAAACCAGAGTCCACATGCAGTGCAACATCAGATAAATAAGAGATGCAGTTCCCCAATACTGTGTAAAATATAAAGATAGCACAAAGTCCAATCACTAAAATGAAATGAAATTATTTTTTCTACCTTTGTTGTCTGACCATTTTATTCTCTGATCATGCTGGTCCCGATCAGAGGCTTCTGCTTTCCTGTCTTCTCTTAGCTCTCTTTCTGTGGTCTATGGTCCATCAGCCATTTCTTATCTCTTCTTTTGTTTTCTTCACTTCCTTCCATCAGCCCATTTCCAGTTCCAGTAACCCTCCCCAGTATCAGCCCCTTTTCCAGTCCTCCCCTCCCAGTACCTTCCAATGTCAACAGCCTTGCATTCCCACGACTGCCACTGGTGTCCATTCCCTTCCAGTCCCCCTCTTTCCCCACTGTCCAGCCCCTTCTAAGTCCAAATACCATCCATGGTATCAGCTCACATCCACTCTCAGTGCCACCCCCCCAGTCAGCTCCCTTCTAGTTGCCCTACCCTCTGTCCATCCTCCTTCCAGTGCCATTCGCATGTCAGCTCCCTTCCAGTCTCCTCCCCATTACCCAGCCACCTACCACTCCCATCCCCAAATGTCAGCTTCCTTCCAGTCTCCCTTCAGTATATCCCAAGTGTCAGCTCCTTTCCAGCCCCCTCCTTCCCCTGTGTCAGCTTCCTTCCTGCCCCCTCCGTCCTCTGGCAGACCCGCTCAGTATCTGCTCCCTTCCAGTCCTATTCTACCATCCCCCCCCCCGCATCAGCCCATTTGTATCCCTAGTCTCTAGTTTCTTCCAGGGCCAGCAGCACTCCCCTCCCCTCCTCCATTAGCCCATTTCCAGTCCCAGCCCATTTCCAGTCCTATCCCCCTTATCAGCCCATTACCAGACCTAACCCCCCCTCCCAATAAGTCCATTTCCAGTCTTAGCCCCACCAATCAGCCCATTACCAGTCCTAGCTCCCCCTCCCGATCAGCCCATTTCCAGTTCTAACCCCCCATCAGCTCATTTCCAGTTCTAGCCCCCCCTGATAGCCCATTACCAGTTCTAGCCCCTTCCCGATCAGCCCATTCCCAGTTCTAAACCCCTCTGATAGCCCATTACCAGTCCTAGCCCCCTCCCGATCAGCTCATTTCCAGTCCTAGCCCTCCCCCCATCAGCCCATTAATATTTCCTGTGCTATCCCCCCCAGCCCAGGGAAATTGAAAAAAGAAAACCCCAAAAAACCCAGTTGCTGCTGCAGCAGCATGAAGTGCCCCGCAGCCACCACCTCCCCGGAAGAGCCCTGCTAGCGTTTCCCCTCCGCGCCAGCTCGGCTTTGCAGAGCCATTTGAAGGGAGAGTGTTTCCCTTTCTCGCGGTTTTGTTAAAGCTGAGCCCGCTGGTGCTGATGGGAAATGCCTATTCCCATAAGCGCCAGCGGGCTCAGCTTTAACAGAGCTGCGGGAAAGGGAAACACTCTCCCTTCGCATGACTCTGCAAAGCTGAGCCAGCGGGAGGGGGGGGGGGGGGAGAACACTGGCATGGCTCTTCCGGGGAAGCGGCGGTACAGGCCACTTCATTCTGCTTCTGCAGCCGGGTTTTTGGGGGTTTGTTTGGTTTTTTTTATTTTGAAGGCCAAGTGAAGCGGTCTTTTTGGGGGCAATTTTTGCCGCCCCCAAAACGTTGCCGCCTGAGGCTACCACCTCACTCGACCTCATTATAGAGCCACCCCTGTTCAGAAGGCCGGGACAGAGTGGCTCAAAGGAAGACAACATGAGCTGTGCCAGAACCACATTGAGGTACCAAGCCACTGCCTGGGGTTTGAAGGGAGGCTTTGAGAAAAGCAAACCCCGCATGAAGTGAGCCACTGAAGGTTGAGTTGAGATGGCCTTTCCCTCCATTCCACGATGGTATGCCCCAATCACACTGAGGTGAACCCTGACAGAGTTAGACTTGAGACCTGACGCAGAGGTGCATAAGGTACTCTAAGTCTGTTGATGGAACAATTAAAGGGATCCAGCACCTGTTTTACACAACAGGAAGCAAATCTATTTGAAAGCATAAGACCTTATCGTAGGAGGCCCACAGGATATCTGTTACTCCATCAAGCAGATTAAACTCTGACAGGACCAGCCTCTCAACATCCATGCAGTGAGGGCCAAGGACCAGACATTGGAATGCAGCATTCTCCTGACCCCCCGTGATATAAGGTCTGGGGCAGAGCTTAACTGGGAGAGTTGAAACAGAAAGGGAAACAACAGTTGCCTGGGCCAATACGGCACAGTGAGTACCATTGTACCCCTGTTTGTCTGAAGTTTCAGCAGGGTCTTCACTATGAGAGGTATGGGAGGATATGCGTATTGCAGGCCTCTCCCCCAATGCAGGAGGAAAGCATCTGGTGCCAGCCTGCTGCACGAGGTGACCTTGCACAATTGATCCACTTGGGCGTTGTGCTGAGTGACGAACAGATCTATTGAAGGGGTACCCCACTTACGAAAGATCTGGGCCATGACATCCCTGTCCAGAGACCACTTGTGTGGCTGGAAGATGCAGCTCAGCTGGTCCACTAGGGCAGGGGTGGGCAATTCCGGTCCTGGAGGGCCGCAGACCAGTCAGGTTTTCATGATGTCCCTAATGAATATTCATGAGATCTAGAAAACCCAGGAGCTTCTGGGTCGCCAGGAGTCAGGACTGACTCAAAAGCACACATTGCATTGCATTGCATTTGCATCCACTGCCTTCCATTGTATGGAAATAGGCAAATAAATGAATATGTGCACAACAGTGAGTAGGATTTTGTATTGAAACTGATTATTACTACCCCCAATTTTCCTCACCGTTCTTTCTCTATTTTTCAACCCTATGGTTTTGAGACTTCACCTGCCCTGCGTCTATTTTAGTATTATTTTATATTCATTTATTTGTTTTTTATTGATTTGCATAATCACATTTTTATAAATGGTATTATTTATTTATTTATTTTATTGTTGTTTTATGAGTGTTATTCTACACATCAGTATGCAACAGGTTTATTAATTTATATTTTTATTATGATGCCCTTTTGTTTTAAGTATTCTTTACCATGTTTTTAATATGTTTGTTTATTTGCTTTTTATTTCTCATTGTTTGTCAGTTATTTAGTCCCCCTGAAGAAGGCGTTCGCCGAAACGCGTTGGGGTTTTTAATAAAGCACCTGTGTTCATCATTCTCTCTTGCTTCTTGTGCTTACCTGATTGATTCTGCAAGAGTGATCTGCTTCTCTTGTGCCTGACCTGGTTGTTCTTGAGCCATGTTTCCCATCCTAAGTTATAAGGAGGAAGAACTACAATCTTTACTGCCAGAGGACCTCTTCTTTATTGAAGAAGCCACACCTGATTTAGAAGAAGAATGGGGGAATTTAGTCCAGATGACACAGCGCTACATTAGGGAAGACCTCCATGCAGCATCTTTGGTAGAATATTGCCGCAAGAAAATTATCCCAAGAGGACTTAGTGTACAAAAGGCTCTGGGCATTTTTAAAGATGATAAGACCTTTATGTCTGATTGGATTAAGATTCTCAACAAATGTTCTCTTGATTTGATGATTTTACTTATTAACACTTCTAGACGCAGGGCAGAAGTTTTAAAACCTTTAATGGATGCTTCTATAGATAAACTTAACAAACAAGATACCCACTATGAAGTTGAAAAAAGAAAGTTTGACAAGAATACCATAGAATATAGAAAAGACATTAAAGACATCAAGTTTAAGAAATTCAAAAGGGACAAAGAGGATTATAAATTCAATACAGTCTACTATTGGACCTATGATGGGTCAGATTTCAAAGGTAGACAGAGAAGTGCTTCCTACAATAGGCCTCTACAGTCACCTAAGCCACCTCCTAGGAATCAGTCTAGAAATAGATTTAGATCTAGAGGCAGATTTTCTTCGATTTCTCCTAACCAAGAAAGGAGTCATAAGCGAAGTAGGCACCAATCTGATGATCCATCCAATGATCACATTGATCCTTCGAGTTCTCTTTTCTCTGCACCCCCTCCCCAGAGACAGCCCCCCAGTCCCTGCCGGGATTTTCAAATGGACTCTCTCTGGAGAGGAGGTGGGCGCAACTCCTATCATTATCCGCACAAATCACAACACAATCCAAAAGACCATCAACCCTACCCACAACGGGGGAGTGGCAGAGGGCACGGTCTTATGTCAAAGAGACGGCTGGATTGGGACTTATGAGTGGCATTGTTAATCTATCTACTTACGAACTCACTAACATAGAAATGCAAGTTTTGGGAAAAGGTTTATCTTTTATCCCTACAAGGAAACATGACAAATTCACTGCTCACATTGAATTATTCAAATTTTTTCGAAAATTAAAGATTATGAATCATTTTGACAACACTGATCACACCAATACAGACCCTTCAGTAATTAAAAAATCATCATCCTGGATACTAATCCACTTATTTCAGCATATGAAAGTGTTGTTCTGTCTAAAGTCCATAAGTTGTATCAGAAGGAAACCAAAGTTTTTTATAATTTCTCTAGGGCAGAGAAATCAGCATTGCATAACCTCCGTAACAATAATTTAATAATAATAAAACCCGCAGATAAGGGTGGGGCACTGGTAATACAAGACCGGACAGCTTATATTACTGAAGTTTTACGTCAACTTAATAATACTGATTTCTATCAAAAGATCTATGATGATCCTACTCAACGTCTACAGCAACAAATAGATACTCTCCTGTATATAGGAAAAGAAGCTGGCAATTTGACCCCCAAAGAAATATCTTTTCTTAAGGTTTCCCACCCAGTTATTCCAACTATATACATGATTCCCCAAATTCACAAATCACTCCAAAATCCACCGGGACACCCAATAGTTTCCGCTATAGGATCCCTTCTTGAACCAATATCCAAGTTTTTAGATGTTTTTCTAAGACCTTTTGTTACTAAGGTAGATTCATATGTGCAGGATTCAACTCACATTATTAATATTTTACGAGATTTTTCAGAATACCATGATGGATTACTGTTAGTCACTCTAGACATAAATTCATTATACACTAACATACCCCAAAAAGCAGCTATAGAAATTTTAGCCAATACTCTGATCCAGAGACCTAAGCCCATCCGCACACCTACTTTTTTTCTTATGCAACTAGCATCTATAGCAATGATGGAAAATTATTTTGTTTTTAAGGGGTTTTTTTATAAACAAATTAAAGGAGTAGCCATGGGCTCGTCGATGGCCCCTGATGTTGCTAATTTATATGTAACCAAAGCAAAAGATATGTAACCCTCCAAATTAACCTAAAGGTTTAAGTAGGCTGAACCTCAATTAGAGCTGCTAACTTATTTGATGAAATAATGTTTGATAATGATAGGAAACTGGGGTCTCAGACTTTTTCAGCAACTTCCCCAGTATTATCTCTCAAGGGAATGTGTTGCTTTATTTGCATCAATGACCTCTCCGGTTCCTGTGGATTGTTTAAATGTAGCAGGTATCCAGCATTCTAAGTAACCTTTAGCGTTGTTCAAAATTACAATTTTCACAGTTAATATTTTTAGCTTATTTGTTGCTGAGATTTCAAACTGTTGCTATATTGACAATTAAAGTAAAGCGTGCTTATCTCAAAAATGACAAACTTCCCCAACGCCACCGTTTAGGTACCAGCTATGCGTTTCGATTCTTCCTCGGGAGGGGGGGGGGGGCATTTGTTCATATAGTAGCACTGTTCGAAAACAAAGTAGCAAAGTTAGAAACTCTGAAAAGACCCAGCTTATATTGCCTAGATGTATCAGTAAAGAAGGTACTCAAAGAGGCTGTATGTGCTCAAAGAAACAGCATAATCCTACTGTTGGTTCTTCTTATAGATGAATTTGAAAGCAATGGATAATCTCGAAAGTGTCTGTTAGCTCACTGGCTTTCTCACAGACGCCACGCGTGCGGACCATCGATGTTGGATGAGATTTAAAGGACTGCACGTCAACTCTTTTAATAGGACGGATACATAATAGTACGTGTCTTATGCACATGATCACAATGGATATATATATATATATATATATATATAAAACGGTTCTTTTTTGACCAATTGACTTTCATTTTTATTCCTCTTAGTTTAATTTCACAAAGTATGTTCTAAAAGGATACTTTTTAGCAGTTATATACTATATATCCACAGTTTTTTACGGTCTATAGGATGACGTTAGAATCATACAGTGCTTTATAGCGTTTTTTCCCCAATGCATTAATAATTCTTAGTTCTTTCATAAGACATGTAAGAGAGGTGGAATAATGTATATTATACTTATTTTATTGATCTATTTTTTTGCTATGTTACCCAGTTCAGTTCTGATTGATTCTGCAAGAGTGATCTGCTCCTCTTGTGCCTGATATAGTTACTTAAGTTACTTGTTGATGTTAAGGTCTCTGTGACAACACGTTCTATGTACCCCACGTCAAGTTTCTGTTCCATATAAACCGTTCTATGTACCCCAAGTTACTGTTCTATGTAAACCACCTTGACGTGTCAAAAGGTGGTATATAAAATCAGTTAAATAAATAAATAATAGGGGAAAGCCTACAGTCGCCCAAGAGTGCATGGTTCGGAAGGAGGATCCTGGAAGGATACTAGCAAAAGATTGAAGTTCTGGACCTTTATGCTGTTCTTTACTGTATTGGATGCTGTTGTGTTTACCTTGTGTTTGTTCCTCTTCAAATTGCCTCCGTGCTCTCCACTAGCCTCTCTGGTGACCCCACCCACCCCCAGAAGTGACGCAACTGCATTTCAGCAGAATGCCTCCGTGCTCTCCACTAGACTCTCTGGTGACCCCACCCTCCCTGGAGGTCACGCGGCCGCGTTCCAGAAGGCAACCGGCTCTCCATCCTGTATGAATTCAACGCTCCAGCAGCGCCTGATCCTGGACCTTCATGCTGCTCTTTACTGTATTGGATGCTGTTGTGTTTACCTTGTGTTTGCTCCTCTTCAGATTGCCACCGTGCTCTCCACTAGCCTCTCTGGTGACCCTGCCCACCCCGGAAGTGACGTGGCCGCGTTCCAGCAGGTAACCGGCTCTCCATCCTGTATAAATTCAATGGTCCAGCGGCGTGCACCTAAGGAGCACAACGTCCTCCTTAGGTGCGCTCCTTGGGGTGGCTCCGGTGGCAGTGATAATGTTGTTTACCGTTTTCGTCATTTGGCTCCTTTTTCCATTTAAACTATGCTGGCAGTTTTTTGGCCTTCCTTCCACTTTTCTTAAACTGCATAATACATCTGGTCTGGGCTTCTAAGATAAACTTTTTAAACACCCATGCAAGTATTTACCTTTACTGTGCTGTTTTGTTCTTTTGTCTTTCAGGGTGCCTCCTGCAAGTGTAGCCTTTTCTGTCAATGCAGCTGGACCGCGGCAGCAAAGCAACCACCTTAATCCCCACCTTAAGCACTTTTCCTGTGTGTGGGGTGCCTCCTGTAAGTATAGCCTTCTCTGTCAGTACAGCCAGACCATGGCTGCAAAATGGCCACCTTTAGCTCATTTTCTGCTTGTGGGTGCCTTCTGCACGTGTAACTTTCTCTGTCAGTGCAGCTGGACCGTGGCCACAATACAACCACCTTAACCCCCACCTTAAGCCATTTCCTTCCCAGGGTGAGGATTGGAAGTGACACAGTTTGCACCGGCACTTGCTGTATTTAAAAGTATTGTTTTCCCAAATGTGGTGTGAGCCGCAGCATGTGACAAAGGAACATGTTATGCTCCTTTGTTCATTTCTTTGTGCAGCCTTTGGGATCTTCGCTTTTCCTGCGGTTTCTGCTCAGCTTACAAACTCTTCTGGCTGTGAGTTCTGCCCTCGCTTTTCCACTAGCAGCGAGTCCTGTCTGCATGCTTTTGCCTGTGCACTCCATTCTTGTACTGTAGTATGAGGTTTTCCTTCCTTTGTTTCTCCGGTCAAGGCCTTTCCTCCTGCGTGTGCCTTGGTCCCCGTTCTGCTTGTCTCAGCCTCTCCTTCAGCTCCCTGCCCTGCTTCTTCCCTTCTGGTCTCCTGTATGCATTCATTTGGGCTGATGAATGTCTGCTCTCTTAGGAACAAGTCAACCTTGTTTGTGATTTTCTCCAGCTCTACCATCTGGATTTTTTCTGCTTGGTGGAGACATTGCTCTCTGACGTATGTATGGCATATCTCAATGATTCCTGTCCCCCGATCTATCGCAACTTTTATCTTCATCACCCTCGACTGATTCCTGCTGTCCCCGGAGAACACCTGTTACAGATGAGTAACTACGCTGTCTCCAGGAACAAGCAGAAGTCAGTCCTCTCATATGGGACTCCCAAGCTACAGGCTAATGAAAAACCTGTAGGAGTCACAGATAACACAAAAAGTGAACTGTACAGGGCAGCAAGGAGTGCTAAATGGCTTGAAGTCCAGAGACACAATGGCAGCATTGACCATGGAATCACCTCGCTGGTAGCCTGAATACAGTGGGTTGCAGGAAAGAAGTTGCACTATTTCCCAAAGAGGTGACAATGTACTGCCTGGCCGAAGGCACTATTGCACCACAAGCTTTCCTCCAAGCACTAATGCGCTGCAAAAGTATGGACTGAAGATCAGGTGGTGGCCCGGCAAATGTCCAGCAGAGGGACCAAGTGCAGGTGGGCCACCAAGGCTGCCATGGTGTGCACATTGTGAGCAGTAACGTGATGCTCCAGGGAGAGTCCAGCCTGCTCGTAGGTGAAAGAGAGGCAGTCTGCCACTCAGGTGGACAGGGTATGCTTGGAGACCCAACCCCGAGTCTGTTAGCGTCATAGGAGACAAACAGCTACGATGAGCAGCGGGGCTGTGTTCTCTGAAGGTAGAAGGAAAGAGCCCTTTTGCAATCCAGGATGTGTAATGAGGTTTCTGATTGGGAGGCGGGAGGCCTGGGGAAAAAAAGATGTGAAGGACCACCTCCTGGTTCATGCGAAAAGCAGACAGCAGGCAAGAATTTTGGGTGTGTCCAGAGAATGACCCTGTTTTTGTGGAACCTGGTATAAGGAGCATGAGCCACCAACGCCTGCAGCTCACTGATTCTTCTGGCTGAAGTGAACATTACCAGGAATACTACTTTCCATGACAAGTACTTGAGATGGCACATAGCCAAAGGTTCATCAGCTTCCCAAGAATGATGTTCACGTCCCATACCACCAGCGGTGGCCTTATGGGGAACCGCGAGAAGAGAAGCCCTCTCATGAAGTGGCCCACCAATAGGTGCCCAGAGACATGCTGGTTATTGCCAAGGTGATGATGTGCCGCTAGGGTGCTGAGATGCACCCTGACAGAATTGGACTTCAGACAAGAGCAGGAGATCCTGCACCAAGCAAGAGAAGGAGTTGAAACTCCTGTTTGAGCACCAGATGGAAAATCTATGCCACTTGAAGGCATACACGTGACATACTCCAACTCTGCAGTCTTATCAGTCATGGGTTTGCCGAAGAGATTCTCTCAGCTTGTCCTGAACCCATTGCTCCAGGTCAGAGGACTGTAGCCAAGCCTGGCATCAGAGACCAATGCCCACCCCAGATACTCTAGCTGCCAACTCGAAGCCGTCATAACGCTGTCCAAGTTATAAACTTGGAACACTCTGGCATCCAGGGCCAGGGTACGGAACTGCTGGAGGGGTTCCTCAGAGAGACCAGCCAAGAATCCAGCAAGTTCCTTCGCCAGGTCCTTCAAGTACATTCCCATGTGCAGCTGGTATGCCTATATTCGGCCAATGAGCATTGAGCCCTGGTAGCACTCCCTGCCCAGGGCATCCAAGGTGCGGGCCTCTCTACCCAGAGGCATCAAGGAGTGCATCTTCTGGCTCTTTAGGCAATGCATAGCCAACTCCACCACCATGGAGTTGTGTGGCAGCTGTGCTTTTTGGAAACCAGGGCTCTGTTGGACCCAGTACATCGAGTGCAGCCATCTGCTCACTATGGGCATTGATGCAGGGGTCTCCCACATGCAAGAAGCAGCCATTCCAGGATAAGGGGAACAGGCACTATGAGTTCCTCTTTCGGAGGGTCCTCATACTGGAAGATCTCAAGTTCCTCAGTCCAAGGGTTCTCCTCTGAGTCAGTGTTGAAAGCTAGTGCCTTGGCCTTGTCCCGCATGTAGTCGAGGGACTAATGCCAGGTCTCAGGGGGAGATGGGTCGGAAGGATAACCCTTGATCCCGAGAACTAGGATCAGGACTGGTGTCAAGGAACCTCTCGAGGCTGGTGGCACTCGAGGATTGGCTTGATACCCAGGGAATTCCTCGCGGTCGAGGGCCTGGTGGTAGAACCGGGCATCGTAGCCCACTGCTGGTCCATGAAGGCATATAAACTGCACGCCAAAGCCGCCATCCTGGTCTTGATGGCTCCACAGCCTTTGGCGCAGGAACTGAGGGACTTGGGCCAGACGCCAGCTCCGTCAAGGGGGAGTCCTCAACCGGGATGGCCTCGGGGATCTGAAGCCAGTTGCTGGATACTGATGGAGTAATCTTGGTCGGCTGCTCCTGCTCCTTCCCCTCGGATTCGCGATGGGGCTGCAGGTCTGGGGCCCATGTGACTTGCACACTTTCCCAGACCCATCAGCCAATGTGGTCTTCAAGGGCTTCCGGCTCTTCTTCCTCTGAGGTGTTCCGTCTGGAGGACCTGTGGTCTCGGAGCTCCAAGTCAGCACGGTCTCCCTGGGGTTCCAGAGGGGGCCCTGGAGTGCGGTGTCACCAGAGACTCTGGTGCAGAGTCCGTCTTGTGATAAAAAGACTCCCGCTGCTGCTGACAGACCTTGAAGGTCATCTTGCAGAGACTACAGTCCAATGGGTCATGGTCCAGACCAAGACAACAGAAGCAATAGGCGTGTGGATCGGTACACGACATGGTACAAGCATATCAGTCACGGTGCTTAAAACCACTGGCAGAGGCCATGGTGGGGAAGACGGCCCTTGTGTGGTCAAAAGCCTCAGGCCTAGCCAAAGAAAAAGGGCGTGAAGCCAATTGAAAAACTCTTGAGAAAAAAACAAAAACGAACCCAAGATGCAATGCTGAGGCAAGTGAGCTCGGGGACGGAAAAGGGAATCGGTACATGACCAGAGGAAAAAAAATGTTAAGAGAAGAATTTAACACTTTTTCTGGCAATTTAACACTTTTTCTGTGCACACATTTCCGATGGGCTCTGTGGGGAAAAAAGGAGACTGAGACAAGATGGCATCCTTGTGCGGGAAGGGGACCACGCATGTGTGGTGCATCTCCCAAAGGCTTTCTTTGAAAGCTGTGAAGAAGCTACCACACAGGCTCCATCGACATCACTCATATGTGAGGATTGACTTCCTGCTTGTTCCTGGAGAACCTTACATTACCACTCATTAACGCTGGCTACAAAACGTGTAAACATTATTTATTTATTGATGCCTATATAATCACATGCTCAAACTGAAAACAAAAAGTATTATGTGATATTGGCCTACACAGAATATCATCAGTTGTTTGCATAGTGACATGGGTATTAGCAGATGAAGAAAGGAATACTGTACATGGAAAAGTTTGACACTCAGAAGTGATTGTACTGAAGTCTTAGAAAGACTTGGATTTTATATTTAATTACTCACCTTTCCAAAACTGAATTCAAGGGGCAGCAAATGCAGGTACAGGGGATGTTTCCTGCCCCAAGGGACTTACAAACTTTGCTAACACTTTTCAGTGCATGTTACTCTAAGGTAGATCCCATTTTATGCAATGGGTCCTAGTTATTAATAATGCATGAGAACACAGCAGTACACACTAATACCCCTTGCTGTAAATCTGCAGAAAGTAACGGAGGATGAAGTGCCCAAAAATCTAAAGCACCAGCAGTTTCAAGAGAGAGTAGACGGGTTCATTTATTTATTATCTGTTCATTTGTTTAACACCTTTTATATACCACTTTATCATTAACAAAACAGTTTACAATTAACATGAAATCTACATTTAAACTTACAAATGGAACAGTGGCAGGGTACAATTGGCTGCTTCAACAAACTAGTGTTAGTGTCCTGGGCATAATTATTACAAATACCGTGGCATTTGATGAGCTATGTAGTAATAGTTGGAGCTGGAGTTTCAAATGTAATACATACATTTCAGAAGCCCAAACAAAATGTGGCTCATATCACCCTTCAACAATGAACTGTTGAAAAAGAATGAAGGTGAAAACTATCTCTTATGTGTGATAATTTAATAAGATTACTCTGCTACCCTCAGCTTCGCAGCCTAAAGCAGACAACTTTGTCTTTTCTGGGGCATGATTTTTAGATAACATAACCGCACCCTCCTCCCCTGCCTTGCCACTATTGCAACTCTTGCTACTCTTAAATTTCTTTTTAAACTTTGCACTTAATGCAAGAAGCTGGTTCGTTAGAATGACTGGATAGGACTCCTGTGAATCGTACTTCCTGTTTATAAGCGACTAGGGTACTGAGAAAAGCTGAACAATCAGCAAGAAGGGTCCATGCTGCCTGAACCCTCGGATAGAAAATCTCTCTTCACTATGAGATTTTATTTTTGAATGGTTTTCATGCATGGTGAGGATAAGGGCCATGTCTGAAGGTACTTTTCCATTTTTGTTACCTATTCTATCTTTGCCTGCTTCATGGTACAATGGTGTGATAGGAATTTAGCATAGATTTTGAGTATTGCATATAACACTTACAATCCTGTATATTGTACCTGTGGTTTATTCAGTGATTTTATGGTTGGACCTCCTTGGGGTTAAGAAGGGGAGGCATAGAACAAAAATGTTAGTATAGTAACTATAAAAGGCCTATAATTAAAGAAAGATCCTGATTTGTAATAGAAATTTCCCTGTGATAAAAAAAATATATATATTTCTAGAAGTGTCTTGGTATTGTATATATTAATGTTGTTCTTCTGACACAAATCTTTTAGATAGCATCAAACTCCCAGAGCTGCTTCCTTGACCCCCCTCCCTCCCCAATCTCCTGGGATGTTCTGCATCGAAAGAATCTAGAGAATGAAAAACATTGTTTCTTTGGGGTCAAGAAGGAATTTTCACTGCAGACCTTAATGGCAAAGTTGGCTTTTACCAGCACGGGCTAATGGGTTTTCATCTTATTTTTCTTCTTTTCTCTTATTAAAGAGATCCATTGTCTAAATGTAGAAATGTTCGTATTTTGATATTTTGGGAACAGTTAAAAGGAATTCAGAAGTCACTTTTAACATTTAGAAGCTGCTAATCGGCTAATGCACATTTTAGCGTGCCGTAGCTGACAGTTGAGAATACGAACACATGTACATGCCTGCTATCGAACGCTGAAATGAACATTAAGGGGCCGTCAAGCGCTAAGGAGGAGGGTTAGGAGCAGAGTATTGGTGTGGAGAGCATATTGCCACTAGCGCAAGGGCAACTGCCATGCATTCAGTGGCAATTAGCACAAGTGCACATATTGATACCTCTATGGGTGTCATTAAGTACACCCACATTAAGTGTGCTGTGTTCTAAGAACATAAGAACATAAGATATGCCATACTGGGTCAGACCAAGGTCCATCAAGCCCAGTATTCTGTTTCCAACAGTGGCCAATCTAGGTCATACGTACCTAGCAGTTTCCCCAAGGGACACAGGTTCCACAATGCTTGTATTGGTTCAAGCATTGATATCCTGGGTCCCTTCTTAATAATGGTTTATGGACCTTTCCTCCAGGAACTTGTCCAAACCTTTTTTAAACCCAGCTACACTAACAGCCTTTACTACATCCTCCGGTAACAAATTCCAGAGTTTGATTACACGTTGAGTGAAAAAATATTTTCTTTTATTAGTCTTAAATAGTTTACCCTGTAGCTTCATTGCATGTCCCCTAGTCTTTCTATATTCTGATAAGGTAAACAATCGATCTACGTTTACCCGTTCCACTCCGTTCATTAATTTATAGACTTCTATCATATCTCCCCTCAGCCGTCTCTTTTCCAGGTTAAAGAGCCCCAACCTTTTTAGCCTTTCTTCATAGGAGTAGCCTTCCATCCCCTTTACCATTTTGGTGGCTCTTCTCTGAACCTTTTCTAAAATTGCTATATCCTTTTTAAGATATGGCGACCAGAATTGCACACAATATTCAAGGTGCGGTCTCACCATGGAACGATATAGAGGCATTATAATATCTTTTGTTTTATTTTCCATTCCTTTCCTTATCATACCTAGCATTCTATTTGCTCTCTTGGCCGCCGCTGCACACTGGGCCGAGGGTTTTAACATGGTATCCACAAGGACGCCTAAATCTTTTTCTTGGGTGGTGGTTCCTAATGTGGAACCTTGCATCGTGTAACCATAGTTTGGGTTGTTCTTCCCTAGGTGCATAACCTTGCACTTCTCCACATTAAATTTCATCTGCCATTTTGATGCCCAGTCTTCCAATTTATCAAGATCCTCTTGCAATTTTCCACAATCCTCCTGGGTTTTAACAACTTTAAATAGTTTTGTGTCATCAGCAAATTTGATAACCTCACTCGTTATTCCACTTTCCAGGTCATTTATGAATATGTCAAAAAGCAACGGACCCAGCACAGATCCCTGGGGTACACCACTATTCACCTTTCTCCATTGGGAAAATTGGCCATTTAGTCCTACCCTCTGCTTTCTATCTTTTAACCAGTTCCTGATCCACAGTAGTACACTGCCTCCTATCCCATGACTCTTTAGTTTTGCCAAAAGTCTCTCATGAGGGACCTTGTCAAAGGCTTTCTGAAAGTCCAGATACACAATATCAACCGACTCACCTTTGTCCACCTGTTTATTCACTCCTTCAAAAAAACATAACAGATTAGTAAGACAAGATCTTCCTTGTCTAAAGCCATGTTGGCTGTCTCCCATTAGGTCATGACTATCTATATGCTGAGTAATTTTATTCTTTATGATGGTTTCTACCATTTTTCCCGGTACTGATGTCAGGCTCACCGGTCTGTAGTTTCCCGGATCACCCCTCGAACCCTTTTTAAAAATTGGTGTTACATTGGCGATCCTCCAATCCTCAGGTATTAGAGATGATTTTAATGATAGTTCACAGATTACTGATAGCAGGTCTGCAATCTCAAATTTCAGTTCTTTCAACACCCTTGGCTGTATACCATCCGGCCCAGGTGATTTGCTACTCTTCAGTTTATCTAATAGTTGTAGGACATCTTCCCGATGTATCGATATTTCCTTCAATTCTTCCACACCTTTAAATACCACTTCAGTCGTGGGTAACATCCCTACATCTTCCTCAGTAAAGACCGAAGCAAAGAATTCATTCAGTCTCTCCGCTATCGCCTTGTCGCCTCTTAGTGCTCCTTTAACCCCTTTATCATCTAATGGACCAACTGACTCTCTCACGGGTTTTTTGCTACGAATGTACTTGAAAAGGTCTTTATTTCGCGTTTTTGCTTCCGCAGCAAGCTTCTTCTCAAATTCTCTCTTTGCCTGCCTTATCAATGCCTTGCATTTGACTTGCCAGTGCTTGTGCTGTTTCCAGGTTTCATCATTTGGCTCTTTTTTCCATTTCCTGAAAGATGCTTTTTTGGCAACAACAGCCTCTCTGACCTCACCTTTAAACCATGCTGGCAGTTTTTTGGACTTCCTTCCACTTTTCTTAAAGCGTGGAATACAGCTGGTCTGGGCTTCCAAGATAGTATTTTTCAACAACACCCAAGCTTGATGTACGTCTTTAACCTTTGCAACTGCTCCTTTTAGTTTTTTCTTAACTGTTTTCCTCATTCTATCATAGTCTCCCTTTCGAAAGTTAAAGGGTAGTACTGTGGATTTCCTTACTATCCCTCCTCCACTAATTAAATCAAAGGCGATCATGCTATGATCACTATTGCCAAGTGGCCCCAACACCCTTATCTCTTGCACTACATCTGGTGTTCCACTAAGGACTAGGTCTAATATTGCTTCCCCTCTGGTCGGTTCATGAACCAGCTGCTCCAAGAAGCAGTCATTTATTTCATCTAGGAACTTTATCTCCCTAGCATGTCCTGTTGTGACACTGACCCAGTCGATGCCGGGGTAATTGAAATCACCCATTATTATTACTGCACTGTAACTTTTGCTAGCTTCCTTGATTTCTTTGAGCATTTCATCATCCATTTGTTCATTCTGGCCAGGCGGACGATAGTACACCCCCACTGCCATCGCCTTCCCCTTTTTACATGGAATTTCAATCCATAGAGATTCTACAGCAAATTTTGTTTCTTGCAAAACTTTAATCCTTTCTGACTCAATGCCCTCTCTAACATAGAGCGCAACCCCTCCACCAATTTGATCAGCTCTATCATTTCGATATAGTTTGTACCCAGGTATCACAGTGTCCCACTGGTTGTCCTCCTTCCACCATGTCTCTGATATTCCAATCATATCTAACCTCTCGTTTAGTGCTATATATTCTAACTCTCCCATCTTGTTTTGTAGACTTCTAGCATTTGCATACAAGCATTTTAGAGACTGTATTTTATTCATATTAATTTGGCTATTGGTAGACATGGGTAATTTGGGATCTTTAAGTTCTGTCTGCTCCATACTCGAGGGCATTTGGGCTACTTTACTCTTTTTTGGAACCTCTCTGCTTTTTGTAGTATCCTTCAAGGATACATTCTTCCGAACCATGCGCTCTTGGACGACTGTCGGCTTTCCCCTATTATCTAGTTTAAAAGCTGCTCTATCTCCTTTTTAAAGGTTAATGCCAGCAGCCTGGTTCCATCCCGGTTAAGGTGAAGCCCATCCCTTCGGAAGAGCCCCTCCTTTCCCCAGAATGTTCCCCAGTTCCTAACAAATCCGAACCCCTCATCTCTGCACCATTGTCTCATCCACGCATTGAGACTCCGGAGCTCTGCCTGCCTATTGGGTCCTGCGCGTGGAACGGGAAGCATTTCGGAGAACGCTACCCTGGAAGTTCTGGATTTCAACTTCCTACCTAAAAGCCTAAATTGTGCACTAACTATTGGGAACGTGGTGGATATGCTCACAACAGTTAGCACATGACGGTTACAATTACTCCATGTTAGTTTTGCCACTAATCGTGCAGCAAGTGCACATGTTTAGTAAGCAGACCCCTAAATATTAGCCTATGCTATCTTCCACTGCGCCTGAAGGAATAACATGGGGGACAGTAACAGATAACATATGCTAATACCCACTACCACACACTAATATTTAGTCAAAGGGCTCCTAAGGGACCTGATTACTAAAGTGGTTAAGTTTTTGCATCTAACACATGTTTAGCAGAAAACCTAACATATGTTAAGTGCAAAAGCTCCTTGGTAACTGTTTGGAGCATTACCAGCCTGCTGCCAATAGTTAATGTGCAGATGCGTACCCTAACTCATGGTGCATCTAACACCACCTACTGAGGTGGCATTAGGTGCATCCATGTTAATGGCTGCATTGACAACACATGATATATCCCCCCTTCCATGCTAACTGCAATGTGCTCATCATACTCAATCTGTCCCTGCCCTGCCCATTCAGCACCCCAATGTGCAAGAGGAGGTTAGCACATGATAATTGTCATGCCCCGCAATAAATGTTACCATGAGCCTGAGTGGACAGGTACCGTGCGCAAAAATACATGTTTATGTTTATTGGGTTGCTTGATATACCATTCCTTCATTACACCAGAGCAGTGTACCATTAATAAATCATACAAAGATGGCTAATGCCAAAAGGAAAAGAAAGGAACTACAATATTGGATAGGATAGAGGCAACTCAATCATACAGAGGAAAAAGATAAGAAACAGCAGGTCAGTAGGAGAGAGTGGTCAGGCATCAGGGGAGGGGTGGTCAAATGCAGAACAGAAAAAAAGAGTTTTTAAGAGAGTCTTAAATTTAGGGAAAGATGATTCCAAATGGAGGGTGGTAGGGAGGGACCCAGGAAAAAGAAGGCAGAGTGCCTTAGTGCACTTTACTTAAAGGGCCTCTTAGTTTTGAAGTCTATTCCTCCCACAGTTCTCTTCCTTGTTAATGCATAAGAACATAAGATCATAAGATATGCCATACTGGGTCAGACCAAGATCCATCAAGCCCAGTATCCTGTTTCCAAAAGTGGCCAATCTAGGTCATATGTACCTAGCAGTTTCCCCAAAAGACACAGGTTCCACAATGCTTGTACTGGGTCAAGCATTGATATCCTGGGTCCCTTCTTAATAATGGTTTATGGACCTTTCCTCCAGGAACTTGTCCAAACCTTTTTTTAAACCCAGCAACACTAACAGCCTTTACTACATCCTCCGGTAACAAATTCCAGAATTTGATTACACATTAAGTGAAAAAATATTTTCTTTTATTAGTCTTAAATAGTTTACCTTGTTGCTTCATTGCATGGCCCCTAGTCTTTCTATATTCGGATAACATAAACAATCGATCTACGTTTACCTGTTTCATTCCGTTCATTAATTTATAGACTTCTATCATATCTCCCCTCAGCCGTCTCTTTCCAGGTTAAAGAGCCCTAACCTTTTTAGCCTTTCTTCATAGGAGTATCCTTCCATCCCCTTTACCATATTGGTGGCTCTTCTCTGAACCTTTTCTAATATCGCTATATCCTTTTTAAGATACGGCGACCAGAATTGCACACAATATTCAAGGTGTGGTCTCACCATGGAACGATATAGAGGCATTATAATATCTTTTGTTTTATTTTCCATTCATTTCCTTATGATACCTAGCATTCTATTTGCTCTCTTGGCCGAGGGTTTTAACATGTTATCTATAATGACGCCTAAATCTTTTTCCTGGGTGGTAGTTCCTAATGTGGAACCTTGCATCGTGTAACCATAGTTTGGGTTGTTCTTCCCTAGGTGCATAACTTTGCACTTGTCCACATTAAATTTCATCTGCCATTTTGATGCCCAGTCTTCCAATTTATCAAGATCCTCTTGCAATTTTCCACAGTCCTCTTGGGTTTTAACAACTTTAAATAGTTTTGTGTCATCTGCAAATTTGATAACCTCACTCGTTATTCCACTTTCCAGGTCATTTATGAATATGTCAATAAGCAGCGGACCCAGCACAGATCCCTGGGGTACACCACTATTCATCTTTCTCCATTGGGAAAATTAGCCATTTAGCTCTACCCTCTGCTTTCTGTCTTTTAACCAGTTCCTGATCCACCGTAATACACTGCCTCCTATCCCAGGACTCTTTAGTTTTGCCAAATGTCTCTGATGAGGGACCTTGTCAAAGGCTTTCTGAAAGTACAGATACACTATATCAACCGACTCACCTTTGTCCACCTGTTTATTCACACCTTCAAAAAACACATAACAGATTAGTAAGACAAGATATTCCTTGTCTAAAACCATGTTGGCTGTCTCCCATTAGGCCATGATTATCTACATGCTGAGTAATTTTATTCTTTATGATGGTTTCTACAATTTTTCCCGGTAATGTTTTTGTAACGGACTTACATGGCACCTCTGCTTATTTGGAATGAAGAGTAACATGTTGTTAAGTGCTGTCAAGTCGGTGTTAACTCATGGTGACCCCTCTGGATAGTTGACCCATAGCTGCTGTTATTGTGTCAATCTATCTCATTACCGGCCTTCCTCATTTACATTGACCTTCTATCTTGCCAAGCATTATGTCTTTCTCCAACGATCTCTCTCTTCGCATGAAGTGTCCAAAGTATGAAAGTTGAAGTCTTGTCATCTGAGCTTCTAAGGAAAGCTTAGGTTTGATCTCCTCTAGTACTGACTGGTTTGTTCTTTGGGTAGTTTATGATATACACAGTATTTGTTGTCAGCACGATAATTCAAAGGCATCAGTTTTCTTCTTGTCTATCTTTTTCACTGTCCAACTTTTGCATCCATATGATGCTATTGAAAATACCATGGCTTGAACAAGTCAAATCTTTGTATGGAGAGAGACATCTCTGCTCTTGAGAATCTTGTCTAGGGCCTTCATAGCCATTTTGAAAAGAGCAATGTGTCGTCGGATTTCTTGACTGCTTGTCCTTTCTTTATTGATTGTTGATTCAAGTAGGATAGAGTAACATACACAAGTTTTTTCTATTGGCAGATAGGAGAAAGCTCTTGCCACTGCTGACACACTGCAAAAAAATAATAAATAAAGCCAGAAGGATTAGCAGAGACTACTGGACATTCTGCAAACAGCCTGGAAAGCAAAAGACTTTGGGCTTTTGAATCAAGGTTTGTTTGTGTGGTTTTTGTTTTTAAAGAAAATTAGCAGATACAAGACTTAGGAAAACAATTTACAGAGAATGAAAACCGGTCAATATTCTGTTAAATGTGAAAGCATACGTAAGATCACTTCTTTTGGAAAACACTGAGGCTGATATATTGAAAAGATTTGTCTGGGTGACTTCAGGAGTTATCCAGACAAATCAATTGTATTTCAATTTTATTAAATTTCTTAAAGAAGAACATTCAAGCTAAATAGAAAACTGGAAGTGACACATACATACTATCCCAGAGCCCCAGAGTGTGCAATAAGTAATAGGTCCCAAACATGAGGAACATCTTATTAATGCACACTTCATAGAGGGCAAAAAATGAAATCATATATTCCAGGAAAAGATTAAAGGAGTGATTGTCACAGCAGCTTTATTTTCCTGCAAGACCTTATATTCCCACAGTAACCCCTATATAGGCTGTGGCAGTATTGATGACCTTGCAAACTCTTTGCATGCCATGAAAGCAGCCAATTGAGGTGGGTCAAAGAAAACATATCAATCATTTTGAAACTTAATTATACATATACATGGGAATCAAAGTAAATACTGCATCCATCTGCAAGTCAGGGGTCCTTTTACTAAAGGGCTGCACTTATCGCGCAATTAGCAGCAAAACTAATTCATAGTAAGTGCAACTGTTGTGTGCCCAGCAAATTCCGGCAGTTAACATATGATTGAGCATCAGAATGTGCAGTGCAATTAACATGGGTACACCTAACACCCACAGAAATATCATCATTTGCACAAGTGCTAATTGCCAGTGAGCACACAGCAATGGCCATTGTGCTAGGAGCAATGTGCTCTCCATCCCTACACTCTGTCCCTAACCCACCTACTTTCCTCCCTAGCACACAATGGTCACTTAGCTTGTGTTTAGTAGCCTGAGCTGGTTACCATTGCCCTAGACATATCCTAGTCAAACTGTTGACTCTTAACTAGATTGTAAGCTCTGATGAGCAGGGACCATCTCTTATATGCCTCTGTACAGCGCTACAAATGCCTTGTAGTGCTATACAAATGATCAGTAGTAGTGGTGTGCATGCACACAAGTTAGCCTTCTTAGCTGCCAGTTACTAAAACCACGAGTTAGTGGCCTATAGTAAAAGGACTCTCTAGTTTTTACTGATGAAATCTGTTTCCTCTTCTTTGTATTCTGAGCAACACCTGGAAACATACAAATGTTGCTCTCTAAAAAGAATACATCTCTAAACTTAAAGAATTTAAGTAGCCATTCCTTCTCCGAGTCTAAGGCTACATGACCAATTAAAACTGCTGGCACAACCTCCTCTACCCCCGATTGCTCCAGAATACCAAAGAGATGCGACATATCAAAGGATAGCAATGTTTGCTGTCCTACTTCAGATTTCCTCTTAGCCTGATGTAGACAATACAATTTGGAGACTAGGGCAAAGAACATTTCTAGAACTTTAACACCTAAAAAGATACATATCATAAACATATCATATACTGACACCATAGTCAATGCAGGAAAAATATATTGCCTTGAGATTCTTGTGTCTAACCATATGGAGAGTTTGAAAAATAAGATTATGTAAAAAAAAAAATACAACCCACACCCTATAATCCTGTAACTCCAATTTTACCTGACCCAAAAATCAAGCCTCTTTGACAATCAGCCACTTGAAGCTTCAAGGCATTATTGTCCACCACAACAGAGCTCATCTGAAAAACAGCTTGGGCCAACTGTCCAGTCAAGCAGGTATTCATCTCAGATATGAACTTTACTTTGACTCAAGGGTTTTGCAAGCTGCTGTGTGTCTTCTTCCCACCCAGTAGAGTCGTAGCTTTGGTGCATCCCACAGGTCTGGACTGATCTAGCAAGACGATATGGAAGGTGACATTTTACTTGCCAGTTAATGCCCTTTTTGTTGAGTCCTGCTAGACCTGTCCAGACAAGTGGGATGCGTTCCCCTACCAGCAGATAGATGGAGACAAAGAAAGCACAGTTACTCATCTGTAACAGATGTTCTCCAAGGACAGCAGGAATCAGTCCTCACATATGGGTCCACATTGGCACCAATGGAGCCCATGCAGTAAACTCTCCCCAGCTTTCAAAGAAAGCCTTTGGGAGATGCACAACACATGCATGGTTCCCTTCACACCTAAGGGGTGCCATCTTGCCTCAGTATGACGACATAGCTCAAAAAGGCAAAAATGACAAAAAGCAACTCCACAGGGAGGGGGGAAGGTTGTGAGGACCGATTCCTGCTGTTTCCGGAGAACACTTTTACAGGTGAGTACCTACGCTTTCTCCAGGAACAGGCAGGAAGACAGTCCTTGCATATGGGACTCCCCAGATACAGGCTACCGAAAAATCCTGCAAAAGCTACAGGTGACCATAAAAAAGTGAACTTTGCAGGACAGCAATGGAGTCGAGGAACAGCAGACCCACGAGCGGCCCCGAGTGTCAAGCAAGGAATCAGTTCATTTGCAGCCTGAACATACTGAAGGGCAGGAGTTGCCTTACATGCCAAACAAATGATGGAGTACCGCCTGGCTGAAGGCACTGTCCCTGCAGGACTCCCTGTCCAGGCAGTAATGGGCTGCAAAGGTATAGACTGAGGATCAAATGGCAGCCCGGCAAGTGAACGGAGCACAGGTTCGCCACAGAGGCCACCATGGCCTGGATGCTGTGCGCCATGACAGGACACTCCAGCAAGAGACCAGCCTGCTCATAGGCAAAGGCAATGCAGTCCGCCACCCAAATGGACAGGGTACACTTAGAGATCACTGTCCCTAGCCAATTTGGGTCATAGGAGATGCTGTGAGGAGCGACGGTGGGCCTGGGTATGCTGCAGAAGGTAGGCCAGGACCCGCTTACAGTCCAAAGTGTGGAGAGCGACCTCGGCCCTGTTAGAGTAAGGCCACGGGAAGAAGGTGGGGAGTAGCACCTCTTGGTTGAGGTGGAATGGAGACACCACCTTAGGCAGAAACTTGGGGTGCGTGTGGAGCATGACCCTATTCTTGTGGAACCTCATATAAGGTGGATGGGCCACCAGAGCCTGAAGCTCACTAATCCTGAAAGCAGAGGTGAGTGCTATGAGGAAGACCACCTTCCAGGAGAGATATCTGAGGTGGCAAGAGCGGAGGGGCTTAAAAGGTGGTGCTGTAAGTTTTCAGAGATCCATGTTGAGATCCCACACTGCTGCTGGAGGATGAACTAGTGGCTTTGAGAATAGTAAGCCTCTCAGGAAATGAGTCATGAGAGGATGAGCAGAAATAGGCCTGCCCTCGACAAGATGGTGGCACCAAGAGTGCGCTAAGGTGGACTCTAATGGACTTGGACCTGCCTGGGACAGGTGAAGCAGGCACTGCAGCACCAGCTGGACAGAACAGGAGTCTGGATTGAGCCGCTTCTCTATGCACCACACTCACAATCTCCATCACTTGAAGGAGTAGGCCTGGTGGGTGGATGTTTTGCGGAAAGCCAGGAGGACCTCTACCTCACTTGAGAGATTGAAGTGGGCCAAGGCTACCCTTTCAGCAGCCAGGCTGTCAGAGTCAGGGATCCCAGATTGGGGTTCAGGATAGAGCTGTCCTCCAGTGACAGCAGGCCCGGAGAGCACCCCAGAGGAACTGGGGACATCTGGGACAGGCAGAGGAGCAAGGGGAACCATGGCTGCTGAGCCCTCCAAGGAGTCACCAGTATCAAGGTGGTTCTGTCCAGCTAGACCTTGAACAGGGTCTTGGTGATCAGCAGCATTGGTGGGAAGGTGTAGAGGAGGCCCCCTGTCCATGGAATGAGGAACACATCTGCCGCCACCCACAAGGGATGTGGCTGCCTGGAGCAGAAGCGGGGCAGCTGAGCATTGGCTGGGCTGGCAAAGAGGTCCATTTGTGGGAACCCCCAGAGAAAGCACAGTTGGTTGGACACCCAGAGGTCCATCCATCACTCGTGGTTGGAGGACCCGGCTGAGCCAGTCCACAGTCCTTGCCTGGGAGATAGACTGCCCACAGGAGCATCCCACTTTTGCTGGCAAAAGAGCAGAGGCTCACCACCTCCTGGCACAGGAGGGATGATTTCCGTACCTCCCTGCTTATTGATTTAGAACACCACCACTTGGTTGTCAGTCTGGATCAGTACCGCTTGGTGCTGTAGGTGGTGGTGAAAGACCCAGAGGGCTAATGCTATGGCTCGAAGCTCCAGGTGGTTGATCTTCTGGAGGCTCTCCCACCTGTAAGCAACTGTCCTGTGTGCGGAGGTTATTGTAATGGGCTTCTCAGCCCAATTTGGAGGCATCCATGGTAATGATCTTTCAGGGGTGGGGACCTGGAAGGGCATTCCGGCCTGTTGGTGCTGGAGCTGTTGAGAGTCCAAATGAGAGCAAGCACATTTGCAGAAACAGCGAAGGAACACAAAGAGCAAGGTGATCAAAATAGAATTGGTCACAGATGCTTTTATTGAACACCCCCTATGTGTTTCGGCAAATGCCTTCCTCAGGGGGGTAATAACTTGAAAACGTGAAATAATCATGTAACAAATAAAAAATAGTAAAAACAATAATAATAAATAATATCATACTGGTGAAAATGAAAGACAGCATAATAAATAATTTAAAACATTAAAAAGGATAAAATCAAACCAACAGGCATGCAAAAGAATCTTCCAGGCAAGATGGCGCCGGTAACGGACACCCGCTGACAGTGCTCTGGTGAGCCCCCCCCATCTATTACTTTTTTTTCTTCTTGGGTGAACCTTCCTGTGCCACCTATATCGAAAGCCTTCTATTTGCCAACTGCAAAGACTAGTCCTGTGGGTAAAGATGAGCACCTTTTGTTATCTTCGGACAGTTTGGATCCTTTTTGGAGTGATCCCCGTCTGATGTAGGGTTGACTGCTACATTGCTGGTCACCTTTGTCCTTGAGGCAGATAGAGATTGGCTGTTGAAATTGTTTTTCAGGTCCCCATGTAAAGTGTTCTTGGAGTCCCATCTAAGAATTTTTGCTGATGTTTCTAGAGTAACCCAAAAGAGGAGGAGGCAGTTCCTTTTGTATCATCCAGAGGTGCTTCAGTTGGGAGGGCTGTTTTTCTTACGTTTTCCTTGTAAATGTCTGGTGAAGTTAGCTGGGCATAGTTACATTTTCTTTGAACCCTCTCAGTTGGCCTCCTTTATTGCCTCTAAACAATCCTGTGTGCAGGTCCCTTCTCTTTCTCCCTCTCGAGGTAGTCCCCTAGTTAGGAGGGCTAAAATCGGAGATTGTTGTTTGCACTCCCTCTTTGTCTGTTTAATTTCTTGTGTTTGCTTTGAAATTAATTTGTCCTGTGTATTGTGATCTATCTTGCCATGGTATTGTGGACTTATGATTATTTGGTTTTGTGCGTGGAGGAATTTTTTTTTCCTGTTATTTTATTAATGTGCCCTTTCTGTACAAGTTTTCTTTCTTGTGTAATCTGTAAAACTGCATAAATAAAAAAAATTTAAAAAAGGATAAAAATAATCAAAAGTAAGACTGGGTAATAAAATAAATAAAACGTTAATACAATTGAATCAGAATATATAGACAGACTTACCAACGTAACCAGTGGAGAGAATGCAAGAATAGATAAAGGAATGAGGAGGACACTAAATAAGAGACCCTAATGGGCTGGAAACCTTACTTGTGGCAGCTGTGAATATGGTCATTAGATTGGGTGTCATGAAATGAACTTGTAAACATACGAGTTGCCATGTTAAAAATGAATTAGCACAGTGATACTAATATCAGTGAAAAATAATGGGTCAAAACTGGAGCACCCAAGGGGATGTAAACGATACCAAAGCAGTGATTACTACTGAATTGTACGATGACTTTTGAATACTTGGATAAATTAAGCAAATCACTGACTACACCTTTATGCTGTGATCAGATAACTAAAATGGAATTGAATTGTTTAAGAGCATAATCTTTTATGTAAAGCCAACTGTTAGAAAGCCCTTACTGATGGAAATTAAAAGGAAGCATTACTAAAATAAAAAGCGTATCGTATAACAGAAAGTGGTGAAAGATTATTAGTAGTAAGACGACCAGTGAAGCATGAGCATATATGTATTATAAGACTGTGCTGAAAAAGAAAAATGAAATATAAACCTTTAAGAACTATATATCAGTCTGTGATATCGGCGTTATAATGTAAAATTAAACAGTGAATAAGTGGCACAATGTAAAATAAGAATACGTGCTAACTCTCTAGTAAGGCCTGTGCATTCAATGAAACTATTATAAAAATCTTGGAAAGGGACAATATAAGTAAAACTTGCCTGATCCTGTAAAACGCAGCATATTTCTGTGCAACATAAGTTTGTAAACAGTAGACACCGGTGGCGTCTCAATTTAAATAAGAAACTTTTCATGCCAAAAAAGGGGGGAGGGGGCCAAAGTTCAACAAATACTTTTAAAATAAGGTCCAAATGAAATCAACATCGAAAAAGAACCTAATGTTGCTAATGAGTGATGTTATAAATATAAAGAGGTTCCACTGTTTCAAGTACAGTTAACTTGTTGGTGATTCAGGCACAATCGTGAATCACATCGGCATAATAGTGCTATGTAAGACTCTATATATACATATGTATAAGAAAAGACGATTCGCTGGTATATTAGGGTAGGACTACTATTCTTAATCCATATCATCTATATCTGCATAAAAAGTCATAGTACATGATAAAGCATGATCACAGTGCTACTGATGGAGTAATGGTAAAAGATGCCTGGATCTCTGGATATGTTGTGGGTGTAGCCAGAGGGAAAAATAGAGAAAAAGGGGAGTATTAAAGATCATGAAATAAAATCAGGGTCACAATTTGTTGGTGTCAAACACCTAGGAAAAACAAAAAAGGAAACTAAGAACATGGTTTGAAGAATGTATAATAAAAGGGGGTAATTATATAAAAAAGGGACATAGAACCACAGGTAGTCCAAATCCAAAAATGTTATGAACAAAGGCATCATGATGGAAACAGAAATACAATAAATTGGTGTTGAAAACTAAAGCATGATAAGGGAAATACACGATTAAAAAGGAGGAGTCAAAAGCAGAAAAACGCTATCAATTGTGTTTGGATCGCAATAAAAGATTTTAAAAAAGTAAAAATCTAAAGTAAAAACATATGACTACTTGAAAGAATGATATATTGAACAAACAAAAAATAATAAATAAAGGGAGGACCGCTTCAAAAATGATAATATTAAAATTGGACATAAAAATGAAGATAAAACCAATTGGCCTGACAGAGATGTGTTGCCATGGGCAGTGCAAATGGATAAAAACAATGGCCAGGGGAAATGCTACCATGACTAAAAAACATTAAAAAAACACTAATAAAAAAGCTTCAATATGTGATTGTTCTTATCCTTTTTAATTTTTTAATTATTTATTACTCATGCTGTCTTAATTTCACCAATATGATATTTATTATTATTGTTCTTACTATGTTTTATTTGTTTCATGATTATTTCATTAATGTTTTTGTTTATTTCATGTTTTTAAGTTAAGTTATTACCCCCTGAAGAAGGTGTTTGCCAAAACACATAGGGGTTGTTCGTTAAAAGCATCTGTGACCACTTCTATTTTGATCACCTCGCTCCTTGTGTTCCTTCCAGATGCTAGAGCTGTTGCCACCAGCTGAGGGAGTTGGCCAGAGGATGGGTCACAATAACTGTCCCGCAGGCGTCCTATTTATTTATTTATTTAACAGGTGTTTTTATACCGCTTTATCATTTCAGTCAAAGCGGTTTACATTGTAACTTAAACTTGGTAAATGTATATTAAACAGGGACATTGATAACTTGGATTTTTTTGAGCAATGGAGGGTTAAGTGACTTGCCCAAGGCCACAAGGAGTACTAATGGGAATCAAATTCTGGCCTCTTGGTTCCCAAGTCACTTCTCTAACCACTAGGCTACTCCTCCACTCCTATCACTTGAGACCACTGAGAGCGGAGGGCCCACTGGGCCAGACACATATGTAGGTGGGCATCTGGAGCGACAAGTACCATAGGCGCTATGTGTTCCAGCAGACAAGCAGGAGACAGGCAGCCGCTGAGGGCAACCCTGGAAATTCCCTGCAAGCTCCTTGAGGCACTGGGTCCTATCTGGAGGGAGGAAGGCACTGGCCTAGATGGTGTCCAGCAGTGCCCCTATGAACTCCAGACGTTGTGCCAGATGGAGATGGGACATGGGGGTTCATCATAAACTACCCAAATTGCCCCAGAATGAGGATAGTGCGGGCTGTTGCCTAATGATCTTCGTGGTGGTGCTTCACTTTATGAGCCAGTCATCCAGATAGGGGAAGACAAACACCCCCTGGAGATGCAGGAAGGTGGCAACAACTGCTAGGCACTAGTAGCAGGATTACAACCCATTGTCCCTGAGGTGGAGGAGGACGGGTTCCACCGCCAAGTCTGCCAGAAGACCAGAGAGTTCCTGGGACTCTCCCAGAAATAATGGTGGGGGTGTCTGTTCGAGGTAGAGGATGTTACCATCCTTCATGACCTGTAGGGCCCATGTATTGGTGGTAATTTATTTATTTATTTATTTAACAGTTTTTATATACCGTCTTTCTACAAATCAAGGCGGTTTACAGGGAACATAACAGTCAGTGTTTTCAACTGAATACATTGTAACAATAAAACATGAGGGACCACCATTTGGTGTAAAATACTAAATGCCCCCCCCCCCCTTTGTACTGCAGGGCAGAACCTCTCGGGGGGAAGAAAGGCTATGCCCAAAGAGTCAAAAGCTCCCTCCAGGTTGCGCCAGAGGCGCTGTCTGGGGTTTGGGGGTTTTAGGCTTATGAGGGCCATGCTTTTGTCCCTTGGCCTTCTGGCACTGTTGGGGAGCTGGGAAGGCTGAGTACTGATGGTAGTTTCCATAAGTCTTCCTCTTCTTCAGGTATAAGGGCTTTTTACCAGAAGCCTTCCTTCAGGAAGGGTCAGCGGTCTTTTTGGAGAGCCTGATCCTGGTCATGAACTCGAACTCCAGCTTGGCGGCCTTGTCCATCATGGGCTTGCTGAAGAGGTTCTCTCCCCAGCAAGGGACATCAACTAACTTGTCCTGTACCCACTGCTCCAAGTCGGAAGACTGTAGCTATACTGATGGCGGGCACTACATGCCCACCCCAGATACTCTAGCTGCTGACTCGAAGCCATCATAGGCCGCTTGAGTCATAAATTTGGAGCTCTCTTTGACCATGGAGGTCAGGGTTTAGGACCACTAGAGAGGCTCCTCAGAGAGACCAGCCAAGAAGCTGGTGAGTTCCCTCATCATGTCCCACAAGTACATGCCCATGTACTGCTGGTATACCTGGATCCGACTGATGATCACTGAATCCTGGAAGCATTTCCTGCCCAGAGAAGCCATGGCACGGGCCTCCCTGCCAGGAGGCACAGAGGAGTGCATTTTGGAGAATGGGCACTGTGAGTGCCTCCTTAGAGGGAGCCTTGTACTGGAAGATCTCAAGGTCCTCCACCCAGGGCTCCTCCTTGGACTCTGTAGTGAAGGCAAGGGACTTCTCCATATCCCGGATGAAGTCCAGGAAGGCCAGGTCCTTGGGTGGAGACTGGGAGGGGAATGGTCTGAGGCACGTCCCTGTGGAGCTGAGTGTCTGAGGACTAGTCATCCTCCGTCTCCGACCTGGAGTTGGAGGAGACCTCGAGGGTCCTCTGGGCCTCAGGCTCACACCCCAGCCTGGACGGTCAGGGGGCCCCCAATACCCTGCGCTCCGATTTGGAAGCACTTGGCATGGAAATCCTCAGCCCTGAGCAGGACCGGGACAGGTGCCAAGGGATCTCTTGAGACCAGTAGCACTCGAGAATCAGCTCCACCTCTGGGGATGCTCTCGCTGTGGAGGAGACAATGATCGGGCATGATAACCTGGAGGAACCCAGCATCAGAGCCTGCTGCTGGCCACCAAGGCAGACAAGCTGCATTCCAAGGCCGTCATTCTGGCCTCAAGGCCAGAAAGCTCTGCAGACAAAGGCATGGGCACCAAGGACTTCAGGCACCATTGGGGGGGGGGGGGGTGTCCTCGATGAGGATGGCCTCGAAGGACTGAGACTGATCCCCCAGACACCAATGGTGTCTTCTCCGCTGGGCCAGCTTCGAGGGTCACTCTCGACAATCACCCTCGACCTTGAGTTGAGGGTTCCGAGGCTAGTGGCCATGGGACTTGTCCATGGCCCTGGAGTTGACACCCGACAAGGCCATTGACGAAGTTTGGCTCTTCAAGGGGCATCTCTCACCAAGGGACACCCAGCTAAGGGCCCTGTGACCTCGAGGCTCTGAGGAAGCGCAGTTGCCACAGGAGGCCAAGGCCTCAGTAGACGTCCTCGAGGGCACTGGTCTCATGGAATACTCTGGGGCTGAGATGGTCTTTTGAAAAATCAACTCGTGCGGCTTCTTACAGCCTCAGAGTGCCTTAGGGGTCATCTGCTGGCAGAAACCACATGCCAAGGCATCATCATCTGTATCAAAGCACCGAAGGCAACAATCATGTAGATCTGTGTGCGATATATGTGCACAATGATCGCAAGGCTTAAAGCCACTGACTGAGGCCATGGTGTTGAATATGATCCCCGCGAGGTCAAATTTCCTTGGCTCAGCCAGAAAGGGCACGAAAACCCACACACAAGAGAAAAAAACCAGAGGGAAAAAAAGAACCCGAGAAAAAATGCAACGTCGAGGTGAGCAGACCCGGGAGGCAAGAAGGGAACTGGTACGCAAACCAGAGAAGGAATTGATTCAAGAACTGAAGAAAAAAAATCAAATTTTTCCGGGGGGAGGGGGGGCTGCCACACATCCGATAGGCTCCACAAAATGGCACCCTTAGGTGGGAAGGGAACCATGTATGTGTGGTGCATCTCCCAAAGGCTTTCTTTGAAAGCTGGGGAGAGGTTACTGCATGGGCTCCATCGGCACCAACATCACCCAAATGTAAGGACTGACTTCCTACTTGTTCCTGGAGAATCAAAGAAAATCCCATCTCCAGAGCTACCCCGGCAATCCTTGTGCTGCCTTGCCAATTGACCTAAGCCACCACTGTGACATTATCTAAAAACACTTGAACCACCTGGCCCTAGATCAGGGGCCAGAAACGCAGAAGAGTTAACCTGATGAACCTCACCTCAAGATGGGTGATGGATCATACTGCTTCCCTACTGTTCCAAATGACCCTGGGCCATACGGTCTTAGCAATGGGCTCCCCAGCTCAAGAGACTGGCATCCATCAGAAGGATCCAGGAGAACTCATCCAGCAGCATGCCCTTCTACAGAACACCGGGCTGCTGCCACCACCGCAGGCTGGCCATCACCATCATTGGGAGCAGGAGCCGGAGCTCGAACCATTGAGAACTCAGGGACCACCGAGCCTGTAAGGATAGTTGAAGCGGCTACATACAAGCATGCATCTGCAGCACCATATCAATTGTCATCACCATCAATCTGAGGAACTGAGGATCAACTTGAATGCTAGGAACAGCACAGTACCAGGTAATCCAACAGTCTTTGACTTTCTCCTCTGGCAAGAAGACTCTGCACACTCAAGTATCAAAAAGTGCTCCCAGGAACTCCAGGGCCTAGGAATGCATCAACTGGCCCTTTAAGAACATAAGAACATAAGATATGCCATACTGGGTCAGACCAAGGTCCATCAAGCCCAGTATTCTATTTCCAACAGTGGCCAATCTAGGTCATACGTACCTAGCAGTTTCCCCAAGGGACACAGGTTCCACAATGCTTGTATTGGTTCAAGCATTGATATCCTGGGTCCCTTCTTAATAATGGTTTATGGACCTTTCCTCCAGGAACTTGTCCAAACCTTTTTTAAACCCAGCTACACTAACAGCCTTTACTACATCCTCCGGTAACAAATTCCAGAGTTTGATTACACGTTGAGTGAAAAATATTTTCTTTTATTAGTCTTAAATAGTTTACCCTGTAGCTTCATTGCATGTCCCCTAGTCTTTCTATATTCTGATAAGGTAAACAATCGATCTACGTTTACCCGTTCCACTCCGTTCATTAATTTATAGACTTCTATCATACCTCCCCTCAGCCGTCTCTTTTCCAGGTTAAAGAGCCCCAACCTTTTTAGCCTTTCTTCATAGGAGTAGCCTTCCATCCCCTTTACCATTTTGGTGGCTCTTCTCTGAACCTTTTCTAAAATCGCTATATCCTTTTTAAGATACGGCGACCAGAATTGCACACAATATTCAAGGTGCGGTCTCACCATGGAACGATATAGAGGCATTATAATATCTTTTGTTTTATTTTCCATTCCTTTCCTTATCATACCTAGCATTCTATTTGCTCTCTTGGCCGCCGCTGCACACTGGGCCGAGGGTTTTAACATGGTATCCACAATGACGCCTAAATCTTTTTCCTGGGTGGTGGTTCCTAATGTGGAACCTTGCATCGTGTAACCATAGTTTGGGTTGTTCTTCCCTAGGTGCATAACCTTGCACTTCTCCACATTAAATTTCATCTGCCATTTTGATGCCCAGTCTTCCAATTTATCAAGATCCTCTTGCAATTTTCCACAATCCTCCTGGGTTTTAACAACTTTAAATAGTTTTGTGTCATCTGCAAATTTGATAACCTCACTCGTTATTCCACTTTCCAGGTCATTTATGAATATGTCAAAAAGCAGCGGACCCAGCACAGATCCCTGGGGTACACCACTATTCATCTTTCTCCATTGGGAAAATTGGCCATTTAGCCCTACCCTCTGCTTTCTATCTTTTAACCAGTTCCTGATCCACAATAGTACATTGCCTCCTATCCCATGACTCTTTAGTTTTGCCAAAAGTCTCTCATGAGGGACCTTGTCAAAGGCTTTCTGAAAGTCCAGATACACAATATCAACCGACTCACCTTTGTCCACCTGTTTATTCACTCCTTCAAAAAAACATAACAGATTAGTAAGACAAGATCTTCCTTGTCTAAAGCCATGTTGGCTGTCTCCCATTAGGTCGTGACTATCTACAAGCTGAGTAATTTTATTCTTTATGATGGTTTCTACCATTTTTCCCGGTACTGATGTCAGGCTCACCGGTCTGTAGTTTCCCGAATCACCCCCCGAACCCTTTTTAAAAATTGGTGTTACATTGGCGATCCTCCAATCCTCAGGTATTAGAGATGATTTTAATGATAGTTCACAGATTACTGATAGCAGGTCTGCAATCTCAAATTTCAGTTCTTTCAACACCCTTGGATGTATACCATCCGGCACAGGTGATTTGCTACTCTTCAGTTTATCTAATAGTTATAAGACATCTTCCCGATGTATCGATATTTCCTTCAATTCTTCCACACCTTTAAATGCCACTTCAGTCATGGGTAACATCCCTACATCTTCCTCAGTAAAGACCGAAGCAAAGAATTCATTCAGTCTCTCCGCTCTCACCTTGTCGCCTCTTAGTGCTCCTTTAACCTCTTTATCATCTAATGGACCAACTGACTCTCTCACAAGGTTTTTGCTACGAATGTACTTGAAAAGGTCTTTATTTCGCATTTTTGCTTCCGCAGCAAGCTTCTTCTCAAATTCTCTCTTTGCCTGCCTTATCAATGCCTTGCATTTGACTTGCCAGTGCTTGTGCTGTTTCCAGGTTTCATCATTTGGCTCTTTTTTTCCATTTCCTGAAAGATGCTTTTTTGGCAACAACAGCCTCTCTGACCTCACCTTTAAACCATGCTGGCAGTTTTTTGGACTTCTTTCCACTTTTCTTAAAGCGTGGAATACAGCTGGTCTGGGCTTCCAAGATAGTATTTTTCAACAACACCCAAGCTTGATGTACGTCTTTAACCTTTGCAACTGCTCCTTTTAGTTAAAGACGTTCCCCAAGTCTTTCCAGGTCAGGTAATCGGACTCGATCTCGGCAGCCTTCTCAGTCATGGGCTTGCCAAAGAGGTTCTCACCTCGGCAAGGGACATCGACCAACTTGTCCTGAACCCATGGCTCCAGGTCTGACAACTGTAGCCATGCCGGGCATCGTGCACCGATTCTGGCCCCCACTACTTGGGCCAAAGCCTCGAAGCCATCGTAGGCTGCTCGAGTCATAAACTTCAAGCACTCTCGGATCCCAGTGGACAAAACCTGGAAGCACTGCAAAGGTCCCTCAGAAAGACCAGCGGAGAACCCGGCAATCTCCTTTGCCAGGTCTCACAGGTACATGCCCATGTACAGCTGGTACGTCTGGATTCGGAATGCCAGCATCGAACCCTGGTAACACTTTCTGCCGAGAGCATCCATGTTGCGGGCCTCCCAGCCAGGAGGCACAAAGGAGTGCGTCTTCTGGCTCTTGAGCTGGCGCATGGCTGATTCCACAACCATGGAGTTGTGTGGCAGCTGTGCCTTTTGTAACCCAGGGCTCTTGTGAACTCGATAGATGGAATCTATTTGCCTGCTGAGAACCGGCATCGAGGCCGGTGTCTCCCACATTCGGAGCATCAGTCGTTCCAGAATGGGGGGCACCGGTACAGTAAGGGCTTCTTTTGGAGGAAAGTCATACTGGAGGACCTCAAGCTCCTTGGCTCGAGGCTCCTCCTCGGGATCTGCCAGGAATGACTAAGCCTTTGCCATGTCCCAAATGAAGTCCAAGAACCGGGTGTCCTCCGGGGGTGACCGTTTCCGATGTTCAGAACCCGGGGAGTCTGATGGGACGTACTTGGTACGGTGGGTGCCCGGGGACTCCTCGTCCTGTCTCCCAGCTCGACTCCGAGGAGTCATCGATCGGCTCCAGCCTTCGAGGGAATCAGCATCGACGACCTCGGTCCCAAACAGGAGGTCGATAGAGACCTCGGCCAAGGATCGACTCAAGACCTCATTGTCACGGAAAGGCTCGGCCTCCGGGGTCAACTGGACGTCGAAGTTCCGGTGGTCGGGGCGGACGGACATGTGAGATCGGCCATCAGCGCCCACTGCTGGTCCATGAAGGCAGACACGCTGCGCTCCAAGGCCGCCAACCTGAGGCCGAGCTCGGGTCCTGACGCCGGCTCTCCCAGAGGAGAGTCAATAACGAGGACAATGCTTACCTTCCTCGGCGTCTCTGGGTCCTTTTGAGGGAGTTTGGCAGGCCTCTCCGACTCTGAGGATCTGGGGCGGTGAGCCGGGCTCCGTGACCGATCCCTCGAGGGACCAGGCCATTCAGAGCTGTCAGACGGCACCACCCTCACGGATTTTTTTCTTCCTCCGGTGTTCCCGCAAGGGAGACCCCCTTTCAGAAGACACCCGACGCTGCTCGAGATCAGACAGCTCCCGAGAGTTCGAGGCCTCTGATGAGGTCCGGGCCCGGGCGGGTGCGGACTTGGGAAAAATCCTGTCATGCTGCTGCTGCCTGCTCCTCAATGCCTTGGAAGACATCTTTTTGCATGGGCCACAGACCACGGGTCATGGTCGGGCCCGAGGCATCGGAGGCAGCAGTCATGTGTGTCGGTGAGAGACGTAAGTTTCGTGCACTGATCACACGTTTTAAACCTGCCGGCAGCCATCGGGGGAAAAAGCCAGTTAAAAAGACAGAAAAAAAAAAAAAAAGAGCGTGAACGCTAGTCACTAAGGACAAAAACGAAAAATAGACTGGACTTGATATCGGTGTACTGAGCCCGAGCGGGAAGGGGAACCGGCGTCAAACCGGCAAGCAGAAACACAATTTTTCAACTTTTAACTCTTTTTCCACAGAGGAACTAGGACGACGTCCATTGGCCTCTGTGGAAAAAAGGAGACTGAGCAAGATGGCTCCCTTGGGCGGGAAGGGGACCGCGCATGCGTGATGCAGTCCCAAAGGTTTTCTTCGAAAGCTAGGGATTTGCTACGCATGGGGGCTCCATTGAAGTCACCCCATATGTGAGGACTGACTTCCTGCTTTTTCCTGGAGAAAGGACATATTTTTTGGTGGGGGCCGATGTCATTCCTGAGGCGGCAAAGGGTCCGAAGGGATGTCTGGAAGTTCTTAGAAATAGAGCAATCTCTCATCAGATTCTGAAGAACTGGAATCGGAGTCTGGTAAGAAATCAAAGTATCAGCAGTCTTGGGTTTGACCTCGATGCTTCATGGACGTCAAAGGTCGATGCCAGTACTGATGCTTGGAAGTATTGGGACAGACAGCCATGTCAGTTTGGGTTTGTTGGATACTGGAGGTCTCGGTCAGTTCCATTGATGGTATCGTCCTCGGGGATTCCGTCAATGCCATTTTGAGGGCCGGTATCAGGACCGATACACCTGGCTGTAGGCTCGGTGCTGAAGCCTGCACACCTGGAGCTCTCGATTTTATTGGTACCGAGGCTGCCAGAAGTGCCGACAAACTCCTCTCGAGAGTCAGCATGTGCTGGTCCAGAGAGATGGCCGATGTCTGGGTGGAATCACCCACGGGGCTCTGAGCCACCCTCCCAGAACATGGAACCAGTAGCTCTCTGGGGGTTGATTCCTCAGAAGCGTCCCAGAGCCCCTTTTGTGCTTTGGAGGATAGATCCTTCTGCCAGGGCTATTCGGCTGGCCGGTCTGCATCAGAAGCACCTCTAGGGAAGTTGCGATGCTTATACTGGGACCTCTCTGGTCTCAGTCTTCGATGCTGATGACTTTGGAGTGGCCAGAGACTTAGACTTACCTGAGACCCGAGAGAAAGTCGATGCCCTCGAAGAAGTGGAAGCCACGGACAGAGTCCGATGCAAACAATGATCTGTACTGTCTGGCTCAGTTCTTTAGGCCTCCCTTTGTCATTTGCTGCCACAAAGGACATGAATTCGGTTGATGTTCACACCCCAAACATTTTAGACACCAGTCATGTTTATCAGTGACTGATATGGTACCAGCATATTTAATACATTTTTTTTTAAAACCACTAGTTGGCTTTTCCATACCTGAAAAAAAGTTGTCTTCAAGATTGAAGATAAGATTATGGATGCCTAAAGGCCTGGTTTAGCAGTGAAAACTGCGTTAATTCTTTTTTACTTTACATTTTTCTTTATTGGGACCGATGTCGGATATGGCAGGAAAGCAGAAGCACGATGTTCCACACGAAGAACTAAGGAGAAGGTGGTAAGGCAGGCATGCAGGTGCAGTAAAATGCTGCCAAAGGCTTTCCAATTGGACTCTGGGGAGCACAAGCAGGCTCCATCACTGCCAACGTCGCCCCATATGTGAAGACTGCATGCCTGCTTATTCCTGGAGATCCTCTTAATAACATTGTGAACTGTGGACACAAGAATCCCAAGGTCTTTGGAGCCCACAAAAACATTGGATCATATATACCACATAAGTTGTATCATAAGTGGTGTGATGTCTGAGGGGCCAAACCTTGTTAGATGCCAAGTCAGTCCAAGCCTCCCCCACCAGGCGATGTTCTTGTGGGCTTAAATATATTGGCCATACATTCTGCCCCTTTAAGAAAAGATTAGCTAAGCATGCTTCTCACATTCAGACCAAGATGCTTGCAGCACCGATGGTGCAACATATTGTACAACAAGATCACCTGTTTTATCAGTTCACCTGGAGGGTGATAGACAGGATTCCACCTTCCATTAAGGGAGAGGACAGACAAGCTGTGTTACAACTGCAGGAACAGCAATGGATCTTTTGGTTAAATACAGTGATCCCATTTGGGCTGAACGTAGAATTGGATTGGTATAGCCTGGTGTGATTTCATTGGTTATCTGGGGTGGCGATTACATGGTTGTTCTCCGCCCTCCATTAGCCAAGCAGTAAGCAATTATTCCTTTGTGACATCAGACACCATACATTTAAGTAGTTCTCCCAAGCTTTTGTTCTTTATTTATTGATGGAGTAGCCATTTGGGGAACATTAACCTGAAGCAGGTTTTGCAACATTTATAACCCAAAACATGGTTCTATGTCGCTGACTCCCCCTGATGTTTTGCCTCTATTGCGCTGTGGACTAACATTCAGATAAGTGCATTTTGTTGAGTATGGCTGAGTAGCTTTGGTTTTACTGCAAATACGATTAAAAGGGTCAGACTTACAGTAGTGATTAACCCCACATGCAGTCAGTCACTGTCTGACAAAAAATTTTTTTTCTTGAAAGTAGCTGTGAGTAAAAGGGAGACATCTGTTTGGGACGAGCTATGGAGACATGTTTGGGATGAGCTATGGGTTTTCAGTTATATATGGAGCGAGCTTTGTCCCAGTAGCTCCTTTGTGGTTGTATATGGCTTGAATAATCCTGTCCTGGCAATGTCCCAGTTTTTATAACATGTCCTACAATTTCCTTTTTTATTTGGTCTTGTTTTATTTGATTCTTTTATGTATCAAATATTGCATACATAGTCCAAAATAATCTTACTTGTCATTATTTTTAAGGAGATATTGGACATTAAGGGGTTGAACTGCAAAGGTGCCAATAATAATAATAATAATAATAATTTTACCTTCATCCTATGCCACCTCATTGTAGAGCTCTCTTTCAATTGAAGGGGCTCTCCCCCTGTGCATTTATGCCACGGAGGTATTTACACACCTCTATCATACCTCCTTTCCTCCAAAGTATACATATCAAGATCTTTAAGTCTGCCCTCATGTCATATGACCACGGCTGGTGCTATCATTAGGTGAACTAGGCAGTTGCTTAGAGCACTGGTCTTCCAGGAGCATCCACTGCACCACTGTCGCCCCTCTCGGGACCTGCAGCAGCAATGGGTGCCAAGGGTGGGGAGGACATGTACAAGGAATGAAGTTCACCTAGGGCACCTCATCTCCTTGTGCCGGCCTTGCTTATGAAGCCCACTGACCATTTTGGTAACCATCCTCTGCAGTTTCCATCCTGTTTATATCCTTTTGAAGCTGTGGTCTCCAGAATTGCACACAATATTCCAAATGAGGTCACACCAGAGACCTATACAGAGGCACTTTCACCTTCTTTTTTCTGCTGGCCATTCCTCTCCCTATGCACCAAGCATCCTTCTGGCTATCGTAACTGCCTTTTTTTTTTAAACCTATTTAGCCACGTTACAATCATCAGAAACAGTCATGCCCAGATCTTGTTCTTTCGAAGACAAAACATACTTCATCCCCTATACGGTACTGCTCCCTTGGATTTTTGCAGGCCAAATGCATGACCCTGCATGTGTTAGCGTTAAATCTCAGCTGCCACATTCTTGACTAGACTTCAAGCCAGCGCCGTACCTAGTTTTGTACGAGCGGTGCAGCCACACAGAGCGCAAAATAATAGGGGCACATTTGGGGATGCTGGCCTTCACTGTCCCCCATGGTGCCTGCCCTTGCTCTGCCACTGCTTTTAGGGCTCCTGTGGTGGCAGCAGCAGGACCTCCAATTGGAAGAAAAACATGCAAGTCTCTCCGACTCCGCACTCACATGCTGGCCTTCTCTGATGTATGCTTACGTCAGAGGAGGGAGGGACCAGACCACCCATTTAAACGCTGGCTGGAGACATGGAGGTAAGATGGTGAGATGCTGGGCATGGGGCAAAGGACAAATCAGGTGGGCACACCAGATGTGCAAGTAGCACGGGGCACATTTATGGTTTGTACTTTCCTGCTTCAAGCTTAGCTAGATCCCTCCTCCTGTTATCTAGAACTTCCTGAGTGTCTACTCTATTGCAGATTTTGTTATTATCTACAGCCATAGTTGCCAGCTTTGTAGGTATAGTAGGTGCTTGAGTATGCTAGTATTGGACAAAGCCTTCACTATGCCCAGGGAAGGGTAATTTGTGTTGGGTTTAGCATTACCCTCTCCCCAAATCATTTTGAAAAGTTGACTCCTGTGAATCCAGCATTGATCACCTAGGGGATCATTTACTAATGGCTATTGCATGTCATCTGCTGCAGGGTCCATTTATGTGCAATGATGTTACTGTGTAACAGCAGTTAGTAAATGACCTCCCATAGGAAGCTATCATTTTGGAAAGCATATCTGTTAAAAAATAACAAAAAGGAGGAAGAGACTGTGTTTTTGTTTTATATATTTTACCATGGTAAAATAATAGTGTGGGCTAGGTGTTTAATGTTCATGGAAGTATGGAATTCTTGCAGGGCATCGGCAACCCAGCTCCCATGATTACAGGTTTATTGGAAGCAGGAAAGAGCAGAATGTAAAGAGAATACAGGGAGGACCAACTGCCTAAACTACAGCCTCCCATTTTAAATGATTCAAGTGTTTATTTACAATGAAGTACTTAAAATATCTCCAGAAGAGAATCAGATTGCCCAAGCAGCCCCTAAGTGTTTGTTTTTTATATTTTGCAGCACAAGAATACATTTTACGAACTAGATACTTTTCAGATGTTCATCCATTTTTGTGTCTCAGAAAGTCTGCAGAATAGATACTGCTTCAAGTATTAAAAGCAGGAGCAATAAAAAAATTGAAAAATTAGATTCAGCAAATTGCAGCCTCTATTACTGCTATTATTGGAGGATTCACTGAAAATGAAGATTGAAATCAAAGAAAGATTGAAAAGCTTTCTGGACTTAATTAGATTGTATCTCAGAGAAATTCAGGAAATCCTAGCTGTTAACATAATTAGAAAAGATTTCAGCCCATTGAGATTCTAATATATAATTTCCTTTGAACACTATGTTCCAAAAACGTGAACAATTTTACAAAAAAGTATTGCCAAACAATGAAACTATTTCTATATTGCTTTTGTATTCTAATAAACTCAAGTGTCAAAAAGAAAACTGCACAAAGTTCACAGATTGTCATCAAAAAGTGATCTTTTCCAGCTCAAATTTTATTTCAGACAGAATCCAACAGTTATTTCCCCACATCTAGCTGAAAATATTTCCAATGCAGTTCACCTGCATCATAGGAGTCCTCTCCCCCCCCCCCCTCCCCGTTTTTTGTTCTCTTTCTCTTATGTTTTGTAAGCTGCTATGATGGCTCTCTAGCCTTTGACGGTATATCAAATACTTAGAATTAAATAAATAAATTCACTGACTATGCTCTCATTAAACGACCCCCCATGTGTATGTAGGGGGGCTGAACTTTTATATGTAGAAGTGCAGATCTCTAAAAAAAAAAAAAATAATAAATTTAAAAAAGATTGTCAACAAGAATTTATTTTAACAATTTAAAGTGAGAATTTAATTTATTTACCAATCAATGAAAATAGAATGCATATTTCAAGTAAATGTTCTTACACCATTTTGCGGTTTATAACCTACAGAGAGCTATGCATTCATAATTTTGCTGGTATCAACCTTGCAGTTATTAGAACAGCACTGTTTAAATATATTTTTTGAGAAAGCACAAATGGTAATTATAAAATGTCAAGGAGAAAAACTATTTTTTCCTACCTTTTCACACTTTTCACATTCAGCCTTCGTTGCTCACCAGAAACCATTAAACAACTGCATTTGAAACAGATATAGAGCACACTTCATCATGAAGTAACTTCAGAGGTTAGAGCCCCTTGATAACACTGGCACATTAAAAAAAAAAAAAAAAACCATGTATAATTCACATGTTTTCTCCTGCTCTTTTGGGCTTCTAGCTTAATCAGCACTGAGACTTCATTTGTAACTATCTCTGGGTTTTCTCTTCTTTTCCTAAGATTCCCCCTCTAAACACACTTAGTGCAGTAATTATTTGACAGTCCTTGGTCTACATATCTCCATTGTGTGATGGCCGAGACTCCTCTCTTTCTCTCCAGGGGAGAGCATTCCTGGGAGGTTAAGTCCATAAACCAGTGATTCCCAAACCTGTCCTGGGGGCTCCACAGCCAGTCCAGTTTTCAGGATATCCACAAATAATATGCAGGAGGTAGAGTTACATACAATGAAGGCAGTGCATGAGACTCTCTCATATGAATATTCATAGTGGATATTCTGAGAACTCAACTGGCTAGGGAGCCCCCAGGTTAGGTTTGGGAACCACTACCGTAAACCATTAACAAGGTAAACTTGAGGAAAAAGCTACTTTTTGGGATCTGCCTAGTACTTGTGACTTGAATTGGCCTCTGCTAGAAACTGGATACTGGGATTGATGGACCTTCAGCCAGACCCAGTATAGCAGTTCATCTGAATGCTTCCTTTACAAGCGTGGAGCCCGATTCTGAAAGGGGGATGTCCAGATGGCCCAAAGCAGGATGGGTCCATTAAGACCCAATTCTATATTGCGGGAGCAAAACATTCCCACAGCATACCGAATCAGGCCAGAGAACGGCCCGCTGTGCTCCTGCATGCCTGCGGAGACGTCCTCCCTGCAGGCTCCCCAGGGCCGAGACCAGAATCGGCTCCATTCATCCTGCTTCCTTGGCCCCCTCCCGACTCTCCCCATCCTGCTGCTCTAGCTGTGCAGGGAGAGTTGGAAGGGGAATAGGCACAGGACGGCTTGCGGGACCGCACATCCCGCTGGGACATGCAGTCCTGCAAGTCGCGATGTGGAATCGGGCCCATAATCTAGGAGCAGAGAATTTAAATATGCTTAGGAAAAGAATAGAAAGAAGTGGTAGGAAAAGTGCATAGAGGTTTGAAAAAGAGGTGGGGGAGCTAGAGCAAGTATAAAAAACCATATTTACTCATCTAATAAAATGATAGCGAACCAGAGGAAGACTAGATGAGTCAATTTGGTTTATATTTGCTGCTGTATTACTATTGGCAGGGTTCTGATCTTGGATTGCCATTTTCTACTGCATTAGTACTACAGGATTAAATGAAACACACCTTCCCGCCTTCTGCACTCACTCAACCAAACCCAGCCCAGTCAGTGTAATAATTTGTGTAAAATTAGGCTAGATAAAATTCTATCTTAATTACCTCTGACAGTAGCAGCAAATTCATTCTCATATGAAAGTTTAAACCAAAAGATGAAATGCAGTGAAAATGTTGAACACTGGAAACACCTCTGGGTCTTTTCAGTTCTTACAGAGTCACAGGGAATCATTTAGCTTTAAGTGTTTACAAGTCAGGCATTGTTCCTTGAACGTAAAAATAAAAATATGATATACTCTGTCAAAGTGTGGTGACTAAAGAAAATATTTCTTAAAGGGGGAAGAGGGGAATGTTATTGCGATGTGTCAGGCCATTATGGAGTACTGTGTTGGGAAAATTACCTTAGGAACCAATTTACTAAGCTGCACTGTTAACTGCTAACACACAGTAACACAGTAATTAACATGGCACCTTAGCAATTAACATGTGGCTGTTTCCAGTCTAACAGCTAATGTGGATCAGCATAAGAATGAATACAGAATGAGTGGGAAGCTATCTGTGCGAACCGTTAACCATGACACATTCTATGCTATATTAACAGTGCTTGAATTGGTATGGCTAACTGCATCATGTTATCTGCCATTTGGCTAGTTTACAGTACAAACCTTCTCTTCACTAACACAATGGCAAAATTTTGTTAATTCTCCCACACTCTTAAAACTGATGTTTTACAATTACTGAGCATTCATTTTAGCCATTAAAAACTGCAAAATTGTTATTGCATTTTAGTAATAATTAGTGGGTTAACATAGAAACATGATGACAGAAAAAGACCACAAGGCCCATCTAGTCTGTCCTTCCATAACAACAACTACAACAGTCCACTTTTTACCTTTAGAGATCCTCTGTGTTGGTCCCATGCTTTTTTGAATTCAGTTACTGTCCTCATCTCTACCACCTCCACTGGGAGATTATTCCACGGATCCACTACTCTTTCCGTAAAGAAATATTTCCGCATATCACTCCTGAATCTATCTCCCTTCACCCTCATCCCATGTCCCCTCGTCGCAGAACTTGCTTTCAATTGAAAGAGGCTCTCTCCCTGAACATTTATGCCACGGAGGTATTTAAACATCTCAGTCATATCACCTCTATCCCGCCTTTCCTCTAAGGTGTCTGGGTTCAAATTTCATTGATGCTTCCCCTCCCCCCCTTACCTGAGGTACAATCTTAGTAAACCTAGCCCTATGTGCATTACTATTTAACACAATGCAATATGTGCCACTGAGTCAATGCTGACTCCTGGTGACCCAGCAGTCTGGGTTCCTTGGCAAGGTGTGACCGAAAGTAGATTGACAGGCCTTCTTCTGAGGCAATGGAGGGTAAAGTGATCTGCACAAGGCCACATGGAGTGCCAGTGGGAATCAAACCCTGGTCAACAAGCCACTGCTCAAACCACTAGGCTATTCCTCCACTCCACTATTTAACATTGATCCTGTTGACAATAATGGGTCCTATTTAATAATGTCTGTTAAAGAGCAGCAATACAGGGTAGTAAATTTAGTCCATAGATTTTAAGCCTTCTGGGAACATAGAAATAGCTACTGTACCTGAATATAAGTCACCCTGAGATTCCAGATTAAAAGCGCAGTTACTCCACTGTAACAGGTGTTCTCCGGGGATAGCAGGAATCAGTCCTCACATATGGATGACGTCGGCACCGACAGAGAACACATGGTAACCTCTCCCCAGCTTTCAAAGAAAGCCTTTGGGAGATGCTACCATGGCCCCTTTCCAACCTAAGGGTGCCATCTTGCTTCAGTATGACATAGCACAAGACAGCAAAAAGAGAGAGAGAATGAGCAATTCCAAGGGGAGGAGGGAGGGTTGTGAGGACCGATTCCTGCTGTCCCTGAAAAACACCTGTTACAGGTGAGTAACTATGCCTTCTCCAGGAACAAGCAGGAAGTCAGTCCTCACCCCTGGTACTCCCCAGTTACAGACTACTGGAAAAAAAAACTATAAAAGCCACAGGTAACAAGAAAAAAGGTGAGCTGTGAGGAGCAGAGGAGTCTAGAACAGACCCCAAGCAACCCAGGTGTCTACCGAGGAATCAGAGCTGAGAAGCTTGGCGGTGGCCCTGGGTGCGCTGCAGGTAGGAGGATAGCGCCCGCTTACAGTCCAGTATGTGGAGAATGGCCTCTGCCCTCCTGTTGTGGGGCTGCGGCAATAAGGTGGGAAGCACCACCTGCTGGTTAAGGTGGAACAGAGACACCACCTTGGGCAGTAACTTGGGGTGTGTGCGGAGCCTGACCCTGTTCTATAGAACCTGCTGTACAGAGGGTTTGCTACCAATGCTTGAAGCTCGCTGACTCAGCGAGCAGAAGTGAGCACCATGAGGAACATTTGAGATACTTAAGGTGGCAGGAGCCGAGAGGCTTAAAGGGTGGTGAGGTGAGCTTCGAGAGCATAACGGTCAAGTCCCATTCCACCACCAGGGGGCGATTGGGGGACTTTGACAAGAGGCAGCCCCTCAGAAAACAACCTATGAGGGGTTGAGCCAAGAGGGGCTTGCCCTTGATTAAATGGTGGTGTGCCACTAGCGCACAAAGGTGCACCCTAATGGAGTTGGACTTCAATCCTGTCTTAGACAGGTGAATCAGGTACTGCAGCACAAGCTGAACGGAGCAGGAGAAGGGGTTGACCCGCTTCTCCATGCACCAGATGGAGAACCTCTGCCACTTGAAGGCATACTCCTGGCGTATAGAGGTATTATGGAAGGCTAGAAGCACCTCCTCCATCGCAGCAGACAGATTGAAGGGAGCCAAGGCTACCCACTCAGCATGAAGGCCGTGAGTGACAGGTACGCCAGTCTGGAGTGCAGGAGAAAACCCTCTTCCTGTGTGAGAAGGCCTGGGTCTCACCCCAGGGATGCCGTGGAAAGGAGAAGGAGCAAGGGAAACCCTGGCTGCCTGGTCCACCGTGGGACTACCAGGATCACTGTGGCCTTTTCGCATTGGACCTTGAAGAAGGTCCTGTTGATCAGAGGCATGGGCAGGAAGGCATAAAGGAGGCCCTCCGCCCATGAGATCAGAAATGCATCTACCGCCACCCTGGCAGACCGTTGATGTGTTAAACTTAAAAGGACACCTGAACCCACTTGTGTGGTTATTGGTACCTTTTGGAGTTTTCTGAGGTTTGCCTTTTCCATTTATGATTTGCTAAATGAATAATACTATGATAAGGTGAGAAAATAGAGCTGTTTTCTATACATATGAAGGAACATAAGCGAGGCAGCAGGGCATTGGCCAGGCTGGCAAAGAGATCCTTCAGTGGGAACCCCCAGCACCAGAACAGCCGGTCGGCCTCCCTGGAATCCAGTCTCCACTCGTGCGGCTGGAAGACCTGGCTGAGCCGGTCCACTAGGGCATTGTCCTGGCCCAGGAGGTATACTGCTCACAGGAGCATCCCATTGACACTGGCATAAGAGCAGATGCTCACCACTTCCTGGCAGAGCAGGGGCAAACCGATGGCCCCCCTGCTTCTTATAGAGCATCACCACCTGATTGTCGGTCTGGACCAGCACCAGTTGGTCTCGCAGGTGGTGGCAAAAAGCCCAGAGGGCTAAGGCCCTGGCTCAGAGCTCCAGGAGGTTGATTTGCTGGAGGGTCTCCATTCGCAACCAGCTGCCTTGAGTGCAGAGGTCGTCGCAATGGGCTCACCACCACAGTTTGGAGGCAGCCGTGGTGAGGATATTCTGAGGTGCGGGGGTCTGGAAAGGCATCCCAGCAAGTAGGTGCTGGAGGCATTGCACCAGCTGAGGGAGTAGGCTAGGGGGTGGGTTACTGTCACCCTGTCCCGTAAGCACCCTATGGCCTGGGACCACTGGGCTATTCGCATCTATAGCGGACATCTGGGGTGATGTGCACTATGGAGGCCATGTGGCCCAGCAAGCGGAGCATATGCCGGGCAGACGCCAAGTAGCAGTGCTGAGTTTTTGCCATGAGTGTCTGAAGACGCAGCACCCTATCCCAGGGAAGGAAGGCCTTGGCCTGTACAGTGTCCAGCTGCGCCCCTATAAACTACAGACTGAGTCAGTTGGAGATGAGACTTTGGGTAGTTGATGATGAACCACAAGTTCTCCAGGACAAGGATGGTGCAGGCCACTGCATGACATACCGTGGTGGTGGTACTGCCCTGTATGAGCCAGTCAGGCTTCAAGGGGTCTTCATCTTCCCCTATCTGGATGAGGTGGGCTGCGACTACCGCAGGCACTTGGTGAATACCCATGGAGCGAAGGCCAGACCGAAGGGCAGCACCCTGTACTGATAGTGTTCTCCTCCCATGATGAAGTAAAGGTACTGCCTGTGAAGGGAGTGTATGATGATGTACATGTACACATCCTTTAGGTCAACAAGGAGCATAGCAAGTCTCTTTGCTGGAGGTATGGCAGCAGTGTTCCAAGCAAGAGCATTTTGAACTTCTCCCTCCCCAGGAACATGTTGAGATCCCACAAGGTCTAGGATGGGACAGAACCTTCCGGTCCTTTTTGGTACCAGAAAGTAGCAGGAGTAGAACCCTGTGCCCCTGACGTAGGCTGGGACGGGTTCCACTGCCCGGTCACAATGAGGCCTGCAAGTTGCTGCAGGTGAATATCCCAGTGAAGGGGAGTCCTGGAGGGCTCTCCTGAGAAGAATGGTGGAGGCATCTGATGGAGGTAGAGGTAACCCTCCTTCATTACCTGGAGGCCGCACGCATCAGTGGTAATGGAGAGCCAGCTGTGGGAGTAAAGCATCAGACGTCCTCCCGGGTGCTGCAGGGCTGTGCCTCCTTGGGGAAGAGAAACTATGCACAAGAAGTCAAAAACCACTTCCAGGTTGCGCCAGGGGCGCAGGCTAGGGCTTGGGGGCCTTAGGCATATGTGGGCAATGCCCCTGACCCTTGGCCTGCTGACCCTTTGGGAACTGGGAAGGCCAGATACTGGGGGTATGTTCCATTAGCCTTCCTCTTCTTTGGGTATGAGGTCTTTCTGCCCAAAGTCTTCCTCTGGGAAGGGTCAGCGGTCATCTTGGAGAGCCTGGTCCTTGTCAGGAACTCTGACTCCAGCTCGGCAGCCTTAATCAGTCATGTGCTTGCCATAGAGATTCTCTCCCCAGCAGGGGGACATCAACCAACTTGTCCTGCACCCATTGCTCCAGGTCAGAAGACTGTAGCCAGGCATGGCAGCAGGCACTAATGCCCACCACAGCTACTCTAGTCGCCAACTTGAAGTAGTCATAGGCCGCTCGAGTGATAAACGTGGAGCACTCTCTGACTGTGGAGTCCAGGGTCCAGAACCACTGAAGAGGTTCCTTAGAGAGGCCAGCTGAGAACCTGGTGATTTCCTTTGTCAGGTCCCTCAAGAACATGCCCATGTATAGCTGGCATGCCTGGATCCAACCGACGAACATCGAGCCCTGGAAACACTTTCTGCCCATGGCATCCATGGCGCGGGCCTCCCTACCTGGGGGCACAGAGGAGCACGTCTTCTGGTTCTTGAGCCTATGTGTGGCCAAATCCATCACAATGGAGTTGTGGGGCAGTTGAGTTTTTTGGAAGCCAGGGCTCTGGTGGACCAGATACATCGAGTCCAGCTATCTGCTCACAACAGGCACTAATACGGAGGGTCTCCCACATGCGGGAGAGCAGCCGCTCCAGGATGGGGGGGGGGGGGGGGAAACAGGCACCGTAAGTGCCTCCTTGGGGGGAGGCTCATACTGGAGGACCTCGAGATCCTTCATGCAAAGGTCCTCTTCCAACTCGATGGGAAAGACGAGGGCCTTTGACATATCTCTCACGAAGTTGAGGCAGGCCATGACCTCGTGTGGGGACCAGCACCACATCACCAGACATCCCTGGTGCCTTAGCAGCCCTGCACACAAGCTGAGGGCACTGAGCAGGGAAGATCACGGTCCCAAGCATCAGGACTGGGAAAGATGCTGAGGTGACTCTTGAGGATGATGGCACTCGAGGATTGGCTCAACCTCCGGGGGTCCCTCGATGTCGAGGGCCTGGTGTTGGGAATGATGACCCGGAGTAACCGGGCATCAGAGCCCGCTGCTGGGCCATGAAGGCAGACAAACTGCGCTCCTAGGCCACCATCCTGGCCTTGAGGCCAGATGGCTCCACACTCTTTGGTACAGGCATTGGATACCAGCTCCATCGAGGACATTGATAACCCTCATCAGGGCAACTTGGTAGGCTGTCTCAGCTGTTGCCCTTGGCCTGGTGTCAGGGGCTGCGGGGGTCCAAGGCCCATGGGACTTCCCTGACTCATCACTTGTCAAGGTCTTCAAGAGCTACCGGCTCTTCCTGGTGTATTCCTCATCGAGGGGGCTCCGGCTCGAGGCTCTGTGGGCAGCTTGGTCTCCGCGATGTTCTAAGGTCCCAGAAGGGGTCTTGGAGCATGGTCTCACAGATGATTCTGGGGTCAAGTCACTCTTCTGGAAGATGGACTTGCGCTGCTGTTGACAGTTCTTGAGGGCCTTAGGAGATTTGCTTGCAGAGACTACAGACGAAAGGGATCGTGGTCTGGTCCAAGACATTGGAGGCAGCAGTCGTTTGGGTCCGTGCACGACATGTGCGTGCAGCAGTCGCACAGCTTGAAGCCACTGACCGAGGCCATGGTGGGGAAGAGGGCCCTCGCGAGGTCAAACTCCCTTGGCCCAGCACGGAAAAAGACATAAACCCACACCAATGGAAAAATAATAAGAGAGAAAACAAAAAGAACCCGAGAACATGGCATTGAAGCAAGCGGACTTGTGGGCGAGAAGGGACTGGTACACGAATGGATACAAGAAAGAAAGAAAGAAAGAAAAAAGACAAAAAATAACCAACTTTTTCTGGGGGGATAGACACACGTCTAATATACTCCATGAAAAAAGGAGACTGAGTCAAGATGGCACCTTTAGGCAGGAAGGGAACCATGCATGCGGGGTGCATCTCCCAAAGGCTTTCTTTGAAAGCTGGGGAGAGGTTACCGTGCGGGCTCCATCGGCTCAGACATCACCCATATGCGAAGACCGATTTCCTGCTTGCTCCCAGAGAAAGAGTGAGCCTCAAGCCCCTCTTCAATCAGGAACACTTCCACACAGTTTGTCAGGCTCTCATAACCCCAATCCTAGACTTCTGCAACCCAATCTATCTGGGCCTAACAAAACAGACACTAAGACCATTACAACTGGCACAAAACACTGAAGCACGCATAATAGCCGGCACCACAAGACAACACCACATCACACCCACACTAAAAGAGCAATCAGCGCCCGCATTAGATACAAGACAATCATAAACATTTTCAAAATCAAACAGTCATCAGCCTTCAGCCTACACCTACTCATACAACCCGACAACAGCACAAGACCGAGGAGAAGAGGCACATCCAACCGTGTCAACACACCTAAAGACATCAACAGGGTACGCAAGGACACCGAAAAACGAGCCTTATCAAAGGCGGCACCAACAATCTGGAACGCCCTCCCTGATGAACTACGTTTAACAACAGACCTTAAGGATTTCAGGAAACTACTGAAGACGACCCTCTTCATAGAACACTACGGTGACATTACTTAAACCATGCAACAGACACCTCAATATCCCCCACATGTCACGATAATAGTAATTAAGCAAGGACCTGATATACATAGCATTAGCATAAATAAAAAATAAATAGTTGAAATCAACTCTTAGTGGTAGGCAGGTAGCTTATTGTAAATGGTGGTGTATTATACAGCTTTCTGGTTGTTGCAGGGCAATCTTGTCCCTTACTCCTTTGGGCAGCCTTGGCGGTCTTGGTGATGGCTCTGATGGTGTCGGTAGTGATGAATATTGTCTACTACAAGGAGAAACAAAGGAGGGGTAAGATCGGCCTCTGCAAACTTGATTCCTCAACATTTTGCAAATAAGTGTGCTGAAATCTTAGTCTTACTTTAAAAAAATTCAGCAATTAGAAGTGTTAGCAGAGTGTCTTTGAAAAATATTTAAAGCAAACTGCCTTTGAAATGTATTAATATTTGAGGTGAGATGAATCAAAATATTGCATTCATGAGGCTGCTATGCAAAAAACCCTTTTGGTGATAAATAAGCAAAATTATAGCCAAATAATATATACAATTCATAGTCCAATGTGCTCGTAAAATCAATGTGCTTAGTGAGGAAATGTTTGAAAATTGATACCTATCCTCAATCCACTAGAAGGAAGCTATTTCTATTAATGGTCATTTTCTTTATGTTTTAGGATAAAAAACAATGGACATGTTTACTAAACAGTGTTAGCTGCTAACAGGCAGATTACTACTGTGGCCAGATAGAGTGCACTAACGCGGTGCAACTGCAGATAATGCAGTAATTTTCTGTGCTATTTGCAGAAAGCGCATTATTTACAGGAGTGTGTGACATAGGGAAGAGTAGGTGTGTCTATAACAGGTGGCTACTGCATGCCTCAGCGCACAGTAACAGTCGATGGTAGTAGGGGTGTACTTCCGACTCCCTGGACAGAATGAACAAATGGATGATGAAATGCTAAAAGAAATCAGGGAAGCTAACAAAAGTTACAACAGTAATAATGGGTGATTTCAATTACTCTGGTATCGACTGGGTCAATGTCATTGCCGGACATGCTAGGAAAATAAAGTTTCTAGATGAAATAAATGACTGCTTCTTGGAGCAGCTGGTTCATGAATTAAGAAGAGGGGGAGCTATTCTGGACATAGTCCTTCGTGGAATACGGGATCTGGGTGCAAGTGACAAGGCTGTTGGGTCCACTTGGCAATAATGACTATAGCATAATCACATTTGATTTAATAACGGCAAGGAAAGTCACAGTACTACCTTTTACATTTCAAAAGGGAGACTATGATAAAATGAGGAAAATAGTTAAGAAAAAAAAACTAAAAGGAGCAGCTGCAAAAGTTTAAGATTTACATCAAGCATGGGCATTGCTTAAAAATACTCTCTTGGAAGCCCAGACCAGCTCTATTCCATGCTTTAAGAAAAGTGGAAGGAAGACCGAAAAACTGCCAGCATGGTTTAAAGGTGAGGTCAGAGAGGCTGTTGTAGCAAAAAAAAAAAAAACATCTTTCAGGAAATGGAAAAAAGGAGCCAAATTCTAACAATTGCAAACATCATAAGTACTGGCAAGTTAGATGCAAGGCATTGATAAGGCAGGCAAAGAGAGAATTTGAACAAAAGCTTGCCATGGAAGCAAAAATGCATAATACAAACTTTTTCAAGTACATTCATAGCAAAAAAAACCAAAAGCAATCCTGTGAGAGCCAGTTGGACCATTAGATGATAGAAGGGTAAAAGGGACACTCAGGGAGGACAAGGCTATAGCAGAGAGACTGAATGAATTCTTTGCTTCGATCTTTAAGATGATGTAGGGAAATGCTGAAATGTTATTTAAAGGTGATGTATCAGAAGTATTGAAAGAAATATCAATAAACCATTAAACCATGGCTATCGACATGTTAAGTAATTTTATTCTTTATAATGGTTTCTACCATTTTGCCCAGTATTGAGGTCAGGCTCACTGGTTTGCAGTTTCCTGGATCATCTCTGGAGCCCTTTTTAAAAATTGGAGTTCATTAGCCACTCTCCAATCCTCAGGTACTACAGATAATTTTAATGATAGTACGAAAATTATTAATAATAGATCTGCAATCTCATATTTCAGTTCTTTCAACACCCTCGGATGTATACCATCCAGTCCAGGTGATTTGCTACTCTTCAGTTTATCAAACAGTTGTAATACATCCTCTTGGTTTATCAATATTTTTTTGAATTCTTCTACTACATCACCTTTATATACCATTTCAGGCATGGACAACTTCTCTACATCTTCTTGAGTAAAGACAGAAGTAAAGAATTCATTTAGCTTCTCTGCTTTGGCCTTATCCTCCCTTAGTGCCCCTTTTACCCCTCTGTCATCCAAAGATCCAACTGAATCTCTAACAGGTTTTTTTGCTATGAATGTACTCGAAAATGTTTTTATCATGCATTTTTTGCTTCCACGGCAAGCTTCTTTTCAAATTCTCTCTTTGCCTGCCTAATCAATGCCTTGCATCTAATTCACCAATGCTTGCGTTGTTTCCAGTGTTCGTCATTAGGTTCCTTTTTCCAGTTCCTGAAGGATGCTTTTTTGACAACAGCCTCTCTGACCTCACCTTTAAACCATGCTGGCGGTTTTGGCCTTCCTTCCACTTTTCTTAAAGCATGGAATACATCTGGCCTGTACTTTCAAGATAATACTTTTAAATAACACCCATGCTTGATGTAAATCTGTAACTTTTGCAGCTGCTCCTTTTAGTTTTCCTTAACGGTTTTCCTCATTTTATTTATTTATTTAACATTTCTTATATACCGCCTTTCATGATATCAAGGCGGTTTACATTGAACAAACTGAAATTACATTGAACAGGGCATTATAACTTGGAGATTAACTATTTTACAGAGAACATGGGCAATGGAGGGTTATGTGGTTTTCCCAAGACCACAAGGAGCACCTGTGGGACTAGAAACTCCAGTCCTTCTGGCCCAAGGTTGCTGTCCTCTAGTGGGATTTGAACCCCCGACCTTCCGGCCTGAGGTAACTTGCCCCAATCACTAGGCCACTCCTCCCCCACATTTTATCATTGTCTCCCTTTTTAAAGTTAAAAGGTAATACTGTGGATTTCCTTGCCATCTTTCTTCCATTTATTAAATCAAATGTGATCATGCTATGATCACTGCCAAGTGGCCCCAACATCCTTATCTCTTGCAGCAGATCCTGTGTTCCAATAAGGACTAGGTCCAAAATAGCTTCCCCTATTGTCGATTCATGAACCAACTGTTCCAAGAAGCAGTCATTATTTCATCTAGAATTGTTCTCTCTCTAGTATATCCAGCTGTGATATTAACCCAGACAATACTGGGGTAATTGAAATCATCCATTACTGTGTTGTAACTTTTGTTAGATTCCCTGATTTCTTCTAGCATTTCATCATCCATCTATTCATTCTGGCCAGGCTGGCAGTAATACACCTCCACAGCTGTCACCTTCCACTTTTTACATGGAATGTCTTTCTATAGAAATTCTACAGTGCATTTTGTTTCCTGCAAAACTTTAATCCTATGTGACTCAATGCCCTCTGTAACAGAGCATAACCCCTCCACCAATTTGATCTAATCTATCATCGCAATGTAGTTTGTACCCAGGTATCGGTGGTCTCCTTCCACCAGGTCCCTGAGATGCCAATCACATCTATCCCATTTAAGACTAAGAAGAGACAGTGTAATTTCTCACCTGTAACAGTTGTTCTCCGGGAACAGCAGAAATCAGTCCTCATATATGGGCGACATTGGCACCGATGGAGCCCGTGCAGAGCTTTTCCCCAACTTTCAAAGAAAGCTTTTGTGAATGCTACGACACATGCATGGCCCTCTTCCCGCCCAAGAGTGCCATCTTGATCAGTCAGATGACATAGCGAAAAGGGACATAAAACAATGTGGGGAGGCAACTCCAAGGGGAGGAGGGAATGTTGTGAGGAACGATTCCTGCTGTTCCTAGAGAACACCTGTTACAGGTGAATAACTATGCTTTCTCCAGGAACAAGTAGGAAGTCAGTGCTCACATATGGGACTCCCTAGCTCCAGGCTGCTGAGGGCCGAACCATGACAGCACCAACGGCAACCACTTGGTAGCCGTGAGTTGCAGAAGTTGAGTCCCCACAGAGACACTGCAAGACCCTAGTGTCCCAACACTATTACTCCAGTAGCCTGAACAGACGGGGTCAGAGGGCAGGAGTTGCCTACACCCTGAAAATATTACAGAGTACCGCATGCCCGAAGGCACTGTCCCTGTAGAACTTGCTCTTCAGGCAGTAATGAGCTACAAACATATGTCTCGAAGACCATGTGGTGGCACTGAGCAGAGGTTGGCAACAGACGTTGCCATAGCCGCATGTAATGTGCAGTGATCTGGTGCTCAAGGGAGAGGCCCGCTTGCTTATAGGCTAGGGCAATGCAGTCTACTACACAAGTGGACAGAGTTTGCTTTGTTACCAAGAGCCCCAGTCTATTGGAGTCATGACACAAAGAGCTGAGGAGATTTGCGATGGGCCTGGGTCCTCTGCAGATAGAAGAATAGGGTCCGCTTACAGTCTAACATATGCAATAAGATCTCCTCCCTGCCAGCATGGGGCCACGGAAAAAAGGTGGGAAGGACCACCTCCTGGTGGAGGTAGAAGTGAGATACTGGAGGAATTTGGGGTGTGTGCAGAGCACTACTCTCTTCTTATGGAACCTTGTCTATGGTGGATCCGCCATGAACGCTTGGAGTTTGCCCACTCTCCGAGCAGACGTGATGACCACCAGAAAGACCACTTTCCAGGAGAGATATCTCAAATGGCAGGTAGCCAGAGGCTCGAACAGTGGCCTGGTGAGTTGGAAGAGCACCACATCAAGGTCCCATTCCACCAGAGGGCAGAGAGGGGGGTTTCGATAGCAAGAGGCACTGGAGGAACCTGGAGACCAGTGGCTGGTTTGAGAGGGGTTTCCCCTCTATAGGATGATGGTGAGCCGCTATGGCACTCAGGTGCACACTCACCGAGTTAGACTGCAGACCGGCATAAAAGAGTGCAGTAAGTACTGTAGCACTAGTTGCACGCGGCATGAGAAAGGGTTCTCTTCTCTCTGCACACCAGACAGAGAATCTTCTCCATTTGAAGGTGTACACTTGCCTGGTGGAAGGTTTTCGAGATGCCAGGAAGATGATCTCAACCTCTCACAGGAGAATGAAAGGAGCTAAGGCTACCCTTTCAGCAGCCATGCTGTCAAGGCTAGCAACCCCAGGGTGGGGTGCAAGAGGGAGCCCTCCTCCTGGGAGAGGAGGTCCGGATCCCGACCCAGTGGGACTGGGAGTGCCATCAACAAGGACAGCAGCAGAGGGAACCAGGGTTGTCGGGCCTATCTGGGGGCGATCAGAATTACTGATGCCTGCTTGTTCTGGACCTTGAAGAGGGTCTTGGCCACTAGCAGTGTCGGTGGGAAGGCATAGAGGCGGCCCTCAGCTCACAGGATCAGGAAGGCCTCCACTACCGCCACCCTCCCCAGGTGCAGCTGGAGTGAGCAGAAGTGGGGCAGCTGCATGTTATCCAGGGAGGCAAACAGATCCATCACAGGCCTGCCCCAGAGGCAGAAGAGTCTTTGTGCAACCATGGGGTTCAGATGCCATTCATGTGAGCAGAGGACTTTGCTGAGTTTGTCCACTAAGCAACTGTCCTGACCTGGAAGGTATACTGCTCGCAGGAGCATTGTGTGGCATAGCGCAAAGGAGAGAAGGGCCACCGCTTCCTGACAGAGGGAGTACAAACCCATGCCTCCCTGCTAGTTCACATAAAACATAACAACCTGGTTGTCTGTCTGGGTCAGCACCTGGTGGTGGCACAGGTGGCAGAACACCCGCAAGACCAGGGAGATGGCTCAGAGCACCAAGAGGTTGAATTGCAGGAGCAAATCCTCCTGCAACCAGCTGCCTTGAATGCGAAGGTCTCCACAGTGTGCCCCCCAACCCAGGAGGGAGGCGTCCATGGTCAGGACCGTCTGCTGTGCGGGTGCCTGGAAGGGCATCCCTGCCTAAAAGTGGTGTAGGAACTGCCACTAGCTTAGGGAGTCCACCAGTTGGTGGGTGACCTCAACACTGTTGCACAACCTGCCCATGGTCTGAGTCCACTGGGAGTGGAGGCACCACTGGGTTGCCCACATATGCAAGGGGGCTAAGGGTGTGATGTGGACTGTGGAGGCCATGTGGTCCAATAGGTGGAGGAGGAGGTGAGCTAGTATGAACCAGCGAGTCTGCACCTCTCCAGCCAGCTGCATGAGGCGATGAGCTTTTTCCTTTGGGAAGAAGGCCTTGACCTGTAGTGTGTCCAGCAGACTTCCTTAGACCTAGAGGAGCTAATCACCACCTGGAACAGCAAACTCAGTACAATCGCAATCCGTTCTCCAACAGACAAGGCCCCAAAGAAAAGACTACCTACCCCATGGTTTACAGCCGAACTGAAGGCTTCCCTAACCCTTCTACGGAGGCTGGAGAAGCGCTGGAGGAAGTCGCGCACCAGTAGCGACCACACAGCATACCTCCAACACCTACATACGCATCGCAAAGCCATCTCAGACAAGATGAAGCAACACCATACAAACACCCTGAAACGGTCATTGAATAAGCCACATGACTTGTTCAATTTAGTCAAATCTCTTACCAAAGAACCCACCCCCGAGCAACTCTGCGGCATACTCCCGCAAGACTATGCTGTCTTTATGCAATCTAAAATGTGCCAGACTGATAAAATAGTGATACCTGGACCACTCTGCGAACAAGAGTACCCAGCATCACTAACTTCCTTTTCCACACCTTCAAAGAGAATTATCGAAGACACCATCTCAGCCCTAAACACCACCACTGCACATACAGATCCGTGTCCAGCTTTCTGGATAAAAGAGCTGCGCACTGACCTCGCCCCAATCATAGCCAATATGATACAACTATCCTTTAGCACTGGGTCTTTCCCCTCTACCCTCAAGCAGACCTCTGTTAGACCCTTATTAAAGAATGCCAAGCTAGACCCCCAAAAGGTTGAGTCGTACAGGCCAATATCCAGCATCCCAATGCTGGCGAAAATCATTGAAAAGATAGTTTACAAGCAACTGCAAGATCATATAGACACCAACGCACCTCTGGATCCATCCCAACATGGATTCAGAGAATCACATGGAGTTGAAACACTCCTCACAACTCTTTTCAACATGGTGATTTCAGGCGTGGACAACATAAGACACGGCTTCGTACTCATCTTCTTAGATATAGCGGCGGCCTTTGACTCTGTCTGCCACGAGATCCTCTTATACCGGCTAAGAGAAAAAGGCGTCAGCGGAACAGCATTAGAATGGTGCAGATCTTACTTATCTGGAAGATGGCAACATGTTCGAGCAGACGGGGCCACATCCAAACCATTCCCACAAAATCAAGGAGTGCCTCAAGGATCCTCCTTATCATCCTTGATGTTTAACATATACCTTCAACCAATCTGCAACATCATCAGGTCGTTCAATGTGAGTTGTATGCTATATGCTGACGACGTGCTGTTATACATGCCAATATCACTCGACAGCCCAGACCTTACCCCCATGACTACATGTTTCAACACCATATCCGATTGGCTACTATCACAGAACTTACGAATTCAACACAAGAAAACAGAGGTGCTTTTCATCTCTAGAAACCCTAATTTCACACCACCCAGCGTTTTGAAGGTAAATAATGCCGAGCTACAAGTGAAACCAGCTATACGGTACCTTGGGGTGACACTGGACCAACATCTCGATATGAAGCAACACATTGCCAACACTGTTAGAGCGATATACTTCAAAATCAGATCCCTCAGGCACCTACGCCCGTTACTAGAACCAGATGATTTCCGCACCATTTACCAAGCCCTCATCATACCTCATTTTGATTACTCTAACGCCATCCTACAAGGACTCCCCCGATCAACCTTAAACCCCCTGCAACTGGCTATGAACAGTGCAGCGCGGATACTGTTTGGAGCCTCCAGAAGGGAACATATCACACCCCTCCTGAAACATCTGCACTGGATCCCATTCAAGCCCGGATCAGTTTCAAGACCTTGTTGTTGACGTTCAAGGCCATCAACAGGCTCTCCTCCTCCTCTCTATCTGAATTCATACAACCACTTGCCACCACCAGACAAAGAAGAACCGCGGAGACCAATATGTTAGCAATACCAAAAGAAACGACAAACTGCACCAAAACAACATCCAACCGAACCTTCAGTCTCTGCGCTCCAGCGCTATGGAACACCCTACCACCACACATAAGAGCAATCCCTAAACTGAGCCAGTTCAGGAAAGCCCTGAAACACTTCCTTTTTGTCAAATATCTTACTGACAGCTCTGAACCCTCGTATAGCTCGTCCTCAAATATGTAAACACCAAACAGGTCCCTCCCCTATTAACTTCGTATGTATATAGTTGCCCCCTCTCTCCAAGTTTCATTCCCTGTTCAATGTAATGACCAGACATTTGTATAGTGTCGGATGTTGTTGTTATATGTAAACCGCGCTGATCATAAATAGTGCGGTATATAAGAATTGTTAAATAAATAAATAAAATAAATAAACTATGAACTTCAGGCTTTGGGCTGGGGAGAGGTGAGATTTGGGGTAGTTTATGACAAACCCTAGGTGCTGCAGGAGGCGGATTGTCCGCCCTACGGCCTGACTAGCCTCAGAGGCTGTGCTGCCTCTGATGAGCGAGTTGTCCAGATAAGAGAAGATGAAGGCCCCTTGTAGGCACATGTGGGTGGCAACAACCGCCAGGCCAATTGGAAGCACTCTGTACTGGTAGTGCTCTCCTCCTACCACGAATCTTAGGTATTGTCAATGGGAGGGGTGGACCAGGATCTTTAAGTCTAAGGAGCACAGCCAATCTCCCTGGTGGAGGTAGGGCAGCAGAGTTCCAAGGGAGAGCATCTTGAACTTCTCCCTCACCAGGAACTTGTTCAGGTTCTGCAAGTCCAGTATGGGCCTGAGGCCCCCAGTTCTTTTGGGGACAAGAAATACCTGGAGTAAAACCCTTTTCCCCATAGATGTCTGGGTACAGGTTCTACCATCCTGTCCTTGAGCAAGCCTGCAAGCTCTGAGAGGAGCAAGGTCTGGTGAAGGAGAGGCCGCACCGGCTCTCTTGGGAAGAACCCTGGGGGTGTGTTCTGGAACCTGAGGAGACAGCCCTCCTTTATCACTTGTAGAACCCACTGGTCCATGGTGACCCTGGCCCATCTGTGGGCAAACATCACCAGGCGACCCCCTGTGGGCTGGGGAGGGTCTCCCAGGGGGGAGGAGGCCCTACCCGGGGAGTCCAAAGCTCTCCACCCTTTAGCGTCCTGTGCCCATGGCCCTGGCTCTTGGGCTGGGAGCCCTGTTGCTGTTGCCCCGAGTAGGGTTGGTACTGGTACTGATGGAAAGACCCCTTTTTCCTCAAGAAAAGTGGTCTTTTTCCCGATGGTTTCTTCCGGGGAAGGGTTGAGATTTTCCTTGAGAGCCTCTGCCTGGTCATGACCTTGGTATCTATCTCAACCACTTTGTTGGTCATGGGCTTACTGAACAAGTTTTCCCCTGTGCAGGGGACATCAAGCAGTTTTTCTTGCACCCATTGCTTGAAGTTGGAGGTCTGCAACCAGGCCTGGCGCCGGGCTCCTATGCCTGCTGCTGCTACTTGGGCTATGGATTCAAAGCCATCATAGGCGGCGCAGAAAAGGAACTTTGAGCAGTCCCAGATCCTGACTGTCAGGGCTTGGAACATCTTGAGGGGTTCCCCGGCGAGGCCTGCAGAGAAGCCTGCCAGGCTGTATAAATCATAGGCCTGTATCCGACAGCCCAGCATGGATCCCTGGAAGCACTTGCGCCAGAGGGTGTTGAGGACTCGGGCCTCTCTGCCCAGGGGAACAGAAGAGTAGTTCTTTTGACTCTTCAGCTTTTGCATAGCGGATTCCACGACCATGGAGTTATGCAGGAGTTGGGACTTTTGAAAACCTGAGCCTTTCTTGACGTGGTAGATAGCGTTGAGCCATTGGTTGACCACTGGCACTGAGGCCAGAGTCTCCCACATCCGCAGGGGCAGCCTCTCAAGGATGGGCTGTACCAGCACCATGAGAGTCTCCTTAGGCGAGGACTCATACTGAAGAATCTCCAGTTCTTCGGTGCGCGGGTCCTCCTCTGACTCGGTCATGACCAAAAGGGCCCGGGGCCATGTCCTGGACAAAGTTGTGGAAGGCCACATTTTCAGGGAGGGGGAGAGGGAATGGCACCAAGGTTCTGGGGGAGACAGCCCCAAAGGAACATCTCGGTGTCGAGAGGTCTTGGGCGAGGCCTCTATGTAGGTCTCCCAGTCAGAGCTGGAGGGCAACAAGGACACCAAGGCACAGGACTCCTGCACCTTGAAGCTGGCCCCGAGGAACCAGGGTCCTCCGGTGGATCTTGGGTCGGACTCCCAGAAACTGGCCAGGGAGGACTGGCCATCCGAAGCTCGTAACCGAGATCTCAATTGGTGCCGAGGGCTCGCCTGAGGTTGGTGGCGCTTGGGGCCTGGCTCAATGCCCAGGGACTCCCCCGCAGTTGTCGGGGCAGATGATGTGGACAAACCTGACATCACCTGCTGCAAGGCCAGGATGGCAGAGATATTCTGCTCCAGAGCCACCATTCTGTATTCAATGCCAGAAGGCTCCGCAGCTGTCGATGTGGGCACAGAACCTCAGGCCCGATGCCAGTACTCTCGCAAGTGCATCCTCAGTGAGGACCATGGCCTCGAGGAGCCTCAAACCGTCACCACCAGCCGAACACTCCTTCTTAGAGAGCTTAGGGGGCGCTGCTTTGAGTCGGCCAAGTCCCGTCGCGGGACCTTACTGGGTTTCACCAGTGGAACCTCATCTGGCCTCAAGGATTTTTTTCTTTTTCTTTACAGAGGAGCTACCATGGAAATCCGAAGATGCCCAGGGAGGTTCACGGCTTGGGGCTCAGCATCGGGGAAGCCGGGGCCGAGTCGGACATCGGGAACATCCTCTCCTGCAACTACGACCATTTCTTGTTGGTTTTCAGAGTCATGGCCTGGCTCAGATCGCAGGTGGAACCACCACCCAGGAAAAAGATTTACGCATCATCGAGGATAACATGTTAAAACCCTCCACCCAGTGTGCAGCGGCAGCCAAGAGAGCAAATAGAATGCGAGGTATCATAAGGAAAGGATTTGAAAATAAAACAAAGGATATTATAATGCCTCTGTATCGTTCCATGGTGCGACCACACCTTGAATATTGTGTGCAATTCTGGTCGCCATCTTAAAAAGGATAGAGCGTTATTAGAAAAGGTTCAGAGAAGAGTCACGAAAATGGTAAAGAAGATGGAAGGATACCCCTATGAAGAAAGGCTAAAAAGGTTAGGGTTCTTTAACCTGTAAAAGAGACGGCTGAGGGGAGATATGATAGAAGTCTATAAATTAATGAACAGAGTGGAACGGGTAAATGTAGATCGATTGTTTACGTTATCAGAATATAGAAAGACTAGGGGACATGCAATGAAGCTACAGGGTAAACTATTTAAGACAAATAAGAGAAAATATTTTTTCACTCAACGTGTCATCAAACTCTGGAATTTGTTACCAGAGGATGTAGTAAAGGCTGTTAGTGTAGCTGGGTTTAAAAAAGGTTTGGACAAATTCCTGGAGGAAAGGTCCATAAACCATTATTAAAAAGGGACCCAGGATATCAATGCTTGACCCAATACAAGCATTGTGGAACCTGTGTCTTTTGGGGAACCTGCTAGGTACGTATGACCTAGATTGGCCACTGTTGGAAACAGGATACTGGGCTAGATGGACCTTGGTCTGATCCAGTATGGCATATCTTATGTTCATGGTCTGGGCCGAAGCAACAAAAGCAGCAGTCGTGGGTATCAGTAACAGATATGGTTTGACTGTAGCAGTCACATTTTTCGAACCCACCATGGGACATGGTGGGGGGACACCAGGCCAGTGTCAACGACCCCCGGGCAAAAAAAAGGCAAGAACACCGGTCAAGGCAAAGCCTCGTCAAAAAGAAGGGGAAGCAGAGGACGGCGCCAGCTTGAGGCGAGAAAAGAAACCTGTATGCAAACAGGGAAAAAACAACTTTTAAGGATAATTTTTAGAGGATTTTTCCGGGAAAAAAATGGGACAAGCGTCTGTTGGGCTTCACAGATAAAAAGGAGACTAATCAAGATGGCACCATTGGGCAGGAAGGGGACCATGCATGTGTGGTAGCATTCCCAAAGACTATCTTTGAAAGCTGGGAAAATGCTCTGCACGAGCTCAGTTGGCACACAACATAAGAACATAAGATATGCCATACTGGGTCAGACCAAGGTCCATCAAGCCCAGTATCCTGTTTCCAACAGTGGCCAATCTAGGTCATATGTACCTAGCAGTATCCCCAAGAGACACAGGTTCCACAATGCTTGTATTGGGTCAAGCATTGATATCCTGGGTCCCTTTTTAATAATGGTTTATGGACCTTTCCTCCAGGAACTTGTCCAAACCTTTTTTAAACCCAGCTACACTAACAGCCTTTACTACATCCTCCGGTAACAAATTCCAGAGTTTGATTACATGTTGAGTGAAAAAATATTTTCTCTTATTTGCCTTAAATAGTTTACCCTGTAGCTTCATTACATGTCCCCTAGTCTTTCTATATTCTGATAGCGTAAACAATTGATCTATGTTTACATGTTCCACTCCATTCATTAATTTATTGACTTCTATCATATCTCCCCTCAGCCGTCTCTTTTCCAGGTTGAAGAGCCCTAACCTTTGTAGCCTCTATTCATAGGAGTAGACTTCCATCCCCTTTATCATTTTGGTGGCTCTTCTCTGTACCTTTTCTAATAACGCTATATCCTTTTTAAGATATGGAGACCAGAATTGCACACAATATTCAAGGTGCAGTTGTAGCATGGAATGATACAGAGGCATTATAATATCCTTTGTTTTATTTTCCATTCCTTTCCTTATGATACCTAGCATTCTATTTGCTTTCTTGGCCGCCGCTGCACACTGGGCAGAGGGTTTTAACATGTTATCCACAATGACGCCTAAATCTTTTTCCTGGGTGGTGGTTCCCAATGTGGAACCTTGCATTGTGTAACCATAGTGTGGATTGTTCTTTCCTAGGTGCATAACTTTGCACTGGTCCACATTAAATTTCATCTGCCATTTGGATGCCCAGTCTTCCAATTTATCCAGATCCTCCTGCAGATTTCCGCAATCCCCTTGGGTTTTTAACAACTTTAAACAGTTTTATGTCATCTGCAAATTTGATAACCTCACTAGTTATTCCCTTTTCCAGGTCATTTATGAATATGTCAAAGAGCAACGGACCCAGTACAGATTCCTGGGGTACTCCATTATTCACCTTTTCCATTGGGAAAATTGGCCATTTAGCCCCACCCTCTGCTTTCTATCTTTTAACCAGTTTCCTATCCACAATAGTACACTGCCTCCTATCCCATGACTTTTTAGCTTTGCCAAAAGTCTCTGATGAGGGACCTTGTCAAAGGCTTTCTGAAAGTCCAGATACACTATATCAACAGACTCACCTTTGTCTACCTGTTTATTCACACCTTCAAAAAAAACATAACAGTTTAGTAAGACAAGATCTTCCTTGTCTAAAGCCATGTTGGCTGTCTCCCATTAGGCCATGACTATCTACATGCTGAGTAATTTTGTTCTTTATGATGGTTTCTACCATTCTTCCCAGTACTGACGTCAGGCTCACTGGTCTGTAGTTTCCTGGATCACGCCTGGAACCCTTTTAAAAAATTGGCGATCCTCCAATCTTCAGGTATTACAGATGATTTTAATGAAAGTTCACAGATTGCTAATAGCAGGTCCGCAGTCTCATATTTCAGTTCTTTCAACACCCTTGGATGTATACCATCCAGTCCAGGTGATTTGCTACTATTCAGTTTATCAAATAGTTGTAATACATCTTCCCGGTGTAGCGATATTTCTCTCAATTCCTCTGCAGTATCACATTTAAATACCACTTCAGTCTTGGGTAACATCCCTACATCTTCCTCAGTAAAGACCGAAGCAAAGAATTCATTCAGTCTCTCCGCTATAGCCTTGTCTCCTCTTACTGCCCCTTTTACCCCTCTATCATCTAACGGTCCAATTGACTCTCTCACTGGCTTTTTGCTAAGAATGTAATTGAAAAAGTCTTTATTTCGCGTTTTTGCTTCCATAGCAATTTCTTCTCAAATTCTCACTTTGCCTGCCTTATCAATGCTTTGCATTTAACTTGCCAGTGCTTGTGCTGTTTCCAGTTTTCGTCATTTGGCTCTTTTTTTTGGCAGCAACAGCCTCTCTGACCTCACCTTTAAACCATGCTGGCAGTTTTTTGGACTTTCTTCCACTTTTCTTAATGCGTGGAATACAGCTGGTCTGGGCTTCCAGGATAGTATTTTTAAACAATACCCAAGCTTCATGTAAGTCTTTAACCTTTGCAACAGCTCCTTTTCATTTTTTCTTAACTATTTTCCTCATTTTATCATAGTCTCCCTTTTGAAAGTTAAAAGGTAGTACTGTGGATTTCCTTACTATCCCTCCTCCACTAATTAAATCAAACACGATCATGCTATGATCACTATTGCCAAGTGGCCCCAACACCCTTATCTCCTGCACCAGATCTGGTGTTCCACTAAGGACTAGGTCCAATATGGCTTCCCCTCAAGAATTTAGTCTTCACACATGGGTATCGTCGGTACTGATAGAGCCTGCACGGGAACGCTCCCCAACGTCCAATAGAATAGCTTTTGGGAGCATCCCACTGTGCCTGCGTCGCTGCCTTCCCGCCTTTTGAACTCTCCCTCTTCAGTTGAGTTTATAGCTGAGAGAAGGAGAGAGAGAGAGAGAGAGAGAGAGAGAGAAAGATAACTCCTAGGGAAGGTGGGTGGGTTGTGAAGACTAAATTCCTGCTGTTCCCGGAGATCACCTGTTACTAGTGAGTAACTACACTATCTCCAGGAACAAGCAGGAATGTAGTCTTCACACATGGGGACTCCCCAGCTAAGAGATGCCAGGGAGATGACCCCAGAAAGCTGAGAAACCCAGGTTGAGATGGGTCATGCTTCCTCCCATGGATCTCTGGCATCGAAACCTGGGATGGCGGGTAGGAGTTGTTCTAAATCTGAAAGAGATGCTGGAGAACAGCCTGACCAAACAAGGCATCCAGACGGGAGTCCTTGTCCAAGCAGTAGTGGGCTGCAAAGGTGTGTACCAAAGCCCAAGTGGCTGCTCTACAAATGTCGTCAATGGACACAGAGTGAAGGTTAACCATAGAGGCTGCCATTGCTCTCACATTGTGAGCTGTGACATGACCTTTGAGAGAAAGTCCCTTACTCTCATATGCAAAGGACAAGCAATTAGCAATCCATTTAGACAAAGTTCACTTGGAAAGTGGTAGTCCAAGATGACCAGAGTCAAAAGCAACAAAAAGCTGGGAAGACTTTCTATGTTGCTTAGTTCTCTGAAGGTAAAAAGCCAAGAGTGTGTAGATTCCTTTCTGCATTGGAGACATGAGGCTTAGGAAAGAATACAGGAAGGTAAACCGATTAGCTTAAATGAAAAGGCAAAAACACCTTTTGCATAAAGTGAGGGTGAGTCCTAAGGACTACTTTATCATGGTGGAACCTTGTATAAGGAGGATCAGCCGCTAAAGCCTGTAGCTCACTGATGCGTCTTGCAGAAGTGAGAGCAATTAGGAAGATCACTTTCCAGGAAAGAAACTTTAGGGATGTAGTGGCTAAGGGTTTGAAGAGCGGTTTCATGAGCTGCTCAAGGCAAGATTCAAATTCCATGCCGTGGCAAGATTCAAATCACATGCCATGGGTGGTGGCTTAATGGGAGGTTTTGTGAAGAGTAGACCTCTCATAAATCTTGCTACAAGTGGTTGAGAGGAAACAAGTTGTCCATCCAAGGGCTTGTGGAAAGCTGCGACGGCACTAAGGTGGGCTCTTACTGTATTGGTCTTAAGACCAGAGGATGACAAATGGAGGCGATACTCCAGTAACGCCTTTACTGGCACTGAAAATGGATTAAGTTCCTTTTTTGAACACCAAATAGAGAACCTTTTCCACTTAAAGGCGTAGGTCCGCCTTGTGGAAGGTTTTCTTGAAGCCAAAAGGATATCCTTTACCTGTTGAGAAAGGTTGATATCCTGGAATTCTAGGATCTCAGGAGCCATGCCCTGAGGTGTAGAGACTGAGGATTCGGGTGCAATAGCGTCCCGTTCTCCTGGGAAAAATGATCTGGAGCATATCCCAGCTCCAGAGGTCTGGCTCGAGAGAGACGTAGAAGCAGAGGATACCATGGTTGTCATGGCCAGCATGGGGCTATGAGGATCATATGGCCCCTGTCTCTCTGAAGCTTGAAGAGAGTTTTGGGAATGAGGGGAATGGGTGGGAAAGCATAGAGGAAGTCCTGACCCCAGTGGAGGTGGAAGGCACCCCTTCCCTGGCAGTTCTGACCCAGCATTCTGGAACAGAACCGGGGAAGTTTGGCATTCTGAGGACTTGCAAAGAGGTCTATATCTGGAGTTCCCCAGATCTGAAAAATTTGAGCAATTACCTCTGGATGAAGAGACCACTCGTGTGGCAGCAGTACTTGACTGAGTTTGTCTGCCAAGAGATTTTGCGTGCCTGGAAGATACACCACCAGAAGGTGGATTTGAAGATTTCTGGCGAAGGCCCAGAGGCATAGAGCTTCGTTGCCAAGGCTTGAGACCCCGTCCCACCCTGTTTGTTCACATAAAACATGGCTACTTGATTGTCGGTCTGGACCAGAACTGTCCTGTAGTTGAGGTGGGTTTGGAATACTTGAAGAGCATAAAAGATGGCTCTGAGTTCCAGGAGGTTTATGTGAAGACAAGCCTCTTGCTGAGTCCATAGACCCTGGGTGGAGAGATGGTCCAAGTGAGCCCCCCAGCCTGACTTGGACGCATCTGTCATCAAGGTGGCTTGATGTACTGGCTGCTGGAAGGGAGAGCCTACGAGAAGGTTTTCCAGCGATTGCCACCACTGTAGGGACGAAATGAGATGTGTCAAGTTTCTGATTTTGTCCGATAGGTGACCCGAGGCCAGTGTCCACTGAGAGGATAGGGTCCACTGGGCTGCCCGCATGTGAAGGCGAGCATAGGGAACCACATGGACAGTGGATGCCATATGCTCCAGCAGCTGAAGCATTTCTCGAGCAGTTAGCAAAGTCTTCATAGCTGCTTGAGAAGCCAGCAGGAGTATTTGAAGACAACGTGGCTGTGGCAGGAAAGCCTTTGACTGCCTTGTGTCGAGAAGAGCCTCTATGAACTCAAGGGACTGAGACGGGGCGAGATGAGATTTTGGGAGGTTTATGACCAGTCCCAAATACTGCAGGATTTGCATCATGCGGGAGAAAGCAAAGCTGGCTTCTGGAGCTGTTGATGCTCAGATGAGCCAGTCGTCTAAGTAGGGGAAGACGAATATCCCCAGAGTTCTCAGGAATGCTGCTACTACTGCCATGCATTTTGTGAAGACTCTTGGGGCAGAAGCCAGACCAAAGAGAATAACCCTGTACTGATAATGTCTTCCTTGAAAAAGGAATCGAATAAACCTTCTGTGATCTGTTTGGATGAGAATATGAGTGTATGCATTCTTTAGATTTAGAGAACATAGCCAATCCTGACTCTGAATTATAGGGAAGAAGTGTTCCGAGGAAGATCATCTTGAATTTTTCTCGGAACAGATACTTGTTCAACTCTCTGAGATCCAGTATGGGCCTGTATCCCCCTATTTTCGTTGGATGAGGAAGTAGGGGGAGTAGAAACCCATGCCCTGTTGGGATATGGGTACCTCTTCTATTTCCCCTTGAGCAAGTAGTGAGGTGACCTCCTGACACAAGAGAGTGGTGGTAGGGCCCTGAGAATTGAACTGTCTTGTGATGGTGGGAGGGGGCATGCTGTGAAAATGGAGTTTGTACCCCTCTCGTACAATGGAAAGAGTCCAGTTTTCTGAAGTTATTTGTTGCCATCTTCTGGAAAAATGACAAAGTCTGCCGGGGATGGTGAGAGGTTCTAGACCTTTCAGGGACAGGATGACTAAGTTCTCTAGGAAGGAGTCAAAGCCCCTGAGGAGGCTGAGTCTGCTGAGCTGGTTGAGCTCTTGGGACTTGTGCCTTCCTTTGCTGTCTGGGCTGCTGTTGCCCCTTCTGGGCAGCATGAATTGGACCGTGGACAGCCTGGGTGTAAGATAAGTAGAATTCCTTTTTCTTGTTGAAAAAGGGTTTCTTAGTTGTCTTTTTCTTTGCCGAGTTGGCTGTAACCTTTGATAATCTGTTCAAGGTTGTATTTTCAGATTCAATCTGATTAGCCTTGTCTTGCCAATCCTTGCCAAAGATTTTCTCCTGTGCAAGGAATGTTCCCCAGCTTATCTTGCACCCATTGTTCTAAATCTGATGCCTGAAGCCAGGCAATGCGATGTGCACTGATGGAAATAGCAGAGGTTCTGCTAATGCACTCAAAGCAATCAAAGGTTGCACGATTCATGAATTTAGACACATTCTGGGCATGTTTGACCAGGGTGAGGAAGTCTGTCCTTTTATCATCAGGGAGAAGTGGAGCCATAAGCTCTAGATCCCTTGTAACCTCCTTGAGAAACATTCCCATGTAGAGAATGTAAGAGCTGATCCTGGCTGATAAAATCGAGGACTGAAAGCATTGACACCCAAAGGCATCGAGTGTCCTCGCTTCATGGCCTGGAGGATTAGAAGAATGTATTTTAGCACTTTTGATCCTACGCATCGCTGATTCCACTACCATTGAATGGTGTGGTAATTGCTCGGGCTACATCACGTATGAAATCCTGAAAAGACATGTCCTCTGGAGGAGACATCCTGCGTTGAGGAGAGGGAGATGGATCCTCCAGTAGAATCACCCCGGTACTGGTAGAGTTATCAGAATTGGAGGACTCAAAATATCTGCGCGCCTGGTGTTCTTGCATTGCTTGGCGCCGGTATTGATCGAAGTTGGTGTCAGACTGTCTCAATACCGGGCCCTCGATACCGGATATTGATTCAAGAGCTGGCATGGGGGAAGCACATTAGTTAAAGCAGGTGCGGTCGGTACTGGTACCGATGACTGCGGAACCGTCTGAAGCGGTCTTATTGGTACCGAAGCTGCTAAGAGAGCCGCTAGACTGCATTCGATGGCTAGGATTCGTTGATCCATAGCCCCTACCGATTCCTGGAAGTCGGTACTCGAGGAAGCAGCTACCATACCAGAACATGGCACCAGGAGTTCTCCTGAGGTGGAAGCCTCTGGAACATCCTGGAGCCCTGTTAGTGCTTTGGAGGCCGGGGCCTCCCGCCGGGGCTGTTTTGCTGATATGTTTTCCTCAAGGGCAACACTAGTAGCATCTTGATGCTTCGAAGGAGATCTACCCTTTGAGGACCAGCTGGTCTTGGAAGACCTGGGTTTAGTTAACTGAGATCCATGGGAGGAAGATGAAGCCCTGGAAGACGTCGATGCAACGGACATTGCATCTGCAGCAAAGAGGGTGCAGAGTTTTGCAGCTTTGTTCTGCAGGCCTCTCTTGGTCATCTTTCTACAGAGGAGACACTCTGATGGTAAATGGTCAGGATCTAAACATTTAAGGCACCAGTCATGGCTGTCGGTAGCGGAAATGGTACCGCTACACTTTGAACATTTTTTGAAACCACTAGTTGGGTTTCTCCATTTTAGAAGAGGGCCTAGTGCCCAAAATGGCACCTGGCACCTAGAGGGGACAGACCCTCCAAAAAGAAGAATTCTTTTTTTCTTTTTTTTAAAGAAAAGAAGGAAGAAAATGAAGAAAAGACCGGTGGTACTGGTATAGGCGTCGACGGTGAAGGCAGGCGCGACCACAAAAAGAAAATTTTCTGCGGTGACAAGGTTTGCTCCCTGTCGGCTCCGTGGAAAACAAAAAACTGAAGAGGGAGAGTTGGAAAGGCAGCAAGGCAGCGACACAGGCACAGTGGGATGCTCCCAAAAGCTTTCCTATTGGATGCTGGGGAGCATTCCTGCGCAGGCTCCGTTGGTACCGACGATACCCATGTGTGCAGACTACATTCCTTGTTCCTTGAGATATATTTTTTCACTCAACACGTAATAAAACTCTGGAATTCGTTACTAGAGGATGTAGTAAATGTACTAAAAGCTGTTAGTGTAGCTGGGTTAAGAAAAGATTTGGACAAGTTCCTGGAGGAAAGGTCCATAAACCATTATTAAAAAAGAGGACCCATGAAATCCATTGCTTGCCTTAGGACAAGCATTGTGGAGTCTGTATGCCTTTTTGGGAACATGCTAGGTACTTGTGACCTGAATTGGCCACTGTTGGAAATAGGATACTGGGCTTGATGGACCATGGTCTGACCCAGTATGGCATATCTTATGTCGGATTTGCAGACAGTGCGGCGTGCAGCTAATGCCACTTCAATGGGTTGTGGTAGCTGCCCGAGCTCTCTGCACGTTTGGTGCGTTATCTGCTGGGGAAATTGCTGTGCAAACCCCCAACAGATAGCACAAGGCTTTTGCAGCTAACGCACCAAAAAGTGTAGATAGTGCTGTGTTAGCGGCAAAAGCCAAATGCAGTTTAGTAAACATGCCTCAATGTTGCAAAAGATTTTTAAGTGAGCATGTTGATTTGAGAGCTTTGCAATTCTAGGTGCTCAGTGATTACAACTGAGACACCAATAGGTCTTTTATGAGCATATTGGCCTAAAAATTGTATATATCTATTTGACTATAATTGTTTTCTTTTTTTTTAACCAAAGGTTTTGTCGTGTTGCTATTTACTGACTTGTGCTAAGCGGTTAACATGAGTTTTCATGTACAGTACCTATGCAGTAACTGTTACTGTAGCACATGATGGTTACCGAGTGCCGATATGTATGCCAATTGCCAAGCGTGCTTTTGGGTGGTGAATGGGTGAGTTGGGGCAGAGAGTGGACATGGAGAGCACATTGTGCAATGTCAACGCTGCAATTAGGGAGGGTTCAACTAGCACCACCTCAATAGGTGGTGTTAAATGCACCTGTGGTAATTATGCCATGATTAGGCTACTCATCCGCGAATTAACTGTCAAGAACATGCTGGCCATGCCCTCAATAGATACTGCGGAGGCTTTGCACTTAACATACGTTTAGTACTAAAACTAACATGCGTTAAGTGCAAAAACCTAACGCACTTTAATAAAAGGGCCCCTTAGTGTTTTCTATATCTTTCCCAGATTTTGTGCATTCCTCAGAACACACTATGAAAAATCTGAGGATTTTTTTTCCATTACAGATGGAATTTAATATGGGGGGGGGGAGGAGAGTGGTATTTGCTGGTAATCTGATCAGTGACATGTTTGTGTTAGCAATCCTGTTGCTTTGCAAATCTTTGCTATTGCAGTCCTGCACCAGAGAGAGACAAGCCTGCAAAACTGAGGCAATTCCAATTGGATTGCCAGACAAATAATGTAATTTACTATTCTATACCTCTGTTATCTCCTGATAACAGAGGTATAGAATAGTTTTACTTACTTTCTTCTATGTCGAATAGCAGCAGCGATATCCAAACTAAAGAATGGGACTGGACCATTTTGCTGAGAGCTGGATTTGGATGAGACATTCATCATAATTTGCATGTATCCCCAGCTGTGCTACGGTTATAAACATGAGTTTATTCTACTTAAATCTGACATTGTTCCATAAGCACTGCAGATCTGAACACTAAATTCTGTTGGGTATACATACAGCAGATGACAGCAAAGTGACAGATGTCTCTTTAGCCTTCTACTATCCAAAGGCAAAGTTTTATCGTGTAGTCGTTGATTTTAATGTAGCTATAATATTGACAGTAAGCATCAACCCATGATGTCTGCCTAATCTGCTACCTTACTATTTCTTTACAGCTAAAAGTGAAAGACACTTCAAGGATTATAGCCCAAGGTATACACAAAAAATTATCTAATTTAAAATATTGAAAACCTTGAGAGAGGAGGTAATATTGTCCGTTACACATCTACTGAGGAAAGTCCATTATGAAAATTGTATTATTCATGCACAAAACTCTTAACAAGAAAATTATCTTAATGTTAAGTGTGTTGAAACTATGTAATCTCCAACATCACTTGGGTGCTGAAGATGGTGGATCCATAGCTAATTTGGAACCCTCTAGAACCCAAGGCATACATAGGTTTGAATATGCATTTTACAACGCTGGCTAACAGTAGTTTTAATTCTGTGGCTGTTAGTGTGAATGATGAGCTGCCGTTTTTTTTTCATTCTTTTCCCTATAACAGCTATGAACAATATTATATTGAAAACAATCCAATCTATGGCAACTTAAATCAGGAGTTTATTGGTAAGTTGAACCAGCATCACTATAATCACACTCAATCTATGAAATGACTTTTAACGAGACTTGATTGGCTCAGAAATGAAGACGCAAACATGATCCGTAACATCCCAGGAAGGCAAGAGTGTGCAGCTTTGGTATAAAGTCTTTTACAGTATATGAATGGACTCAATAACCATCCTGTAAACTTTTTCAATTTCCACAACCATTCCACAATGTTCTAGTAGCATTAAGATAAGAGTTAAGCTTTCACAAAGTTACAAGGAAGTTTGCTGGAGTTTAGAAAATAATCAAAAAGATTATATTAAAGCAGCTTTAACATAACAATCCCAAAAAGCACTTTCCCAGCAATAATACAAACATTTTTAAGAGACCCTAAGAGTGGGCGGAGACAGTGTATCCAAACACTAAACCAATGCCCATCATTGGTCTCTAAAATTGTTGAATTTAATAAGTCTTACAAAATACTTTTTATAGAACAATTTTTTCAGTTTTCTTAAAAATTTACAATAACGATCATTCAACTTGAAAAATAAGTAAAGTACTTATCTGCTTAAAGAAACACCCGACTTTGAAGGATACTTGAGTAAATGGTCACCAAGTGGTGCTTTGTTTTGAAAAGCTTTTCCCCTGAAGCAAGGCGCGTTTGGAGCCTGAAACATGAATTTATGTCGGGTGCTTCTTTGGGCAGATAAGTGCTTTACTGAATTTTCAAGATGAAAGAGTAATTAAGCTTTACCAGCTAATTAGTGTTCCTGAAGGATCTCCAGTCCAGTCCCCTTCTTCTGGTTTGTGCCCCCCCCCCCCCTCCAGCAGCATGGAGACTGAGCATGTCATCTTTTTTGATAACCTTAGGATACATATAGTCCTGGATACATATAGTCCAGACTTAACGGAGAGACAAATTAACTACTATACAACTTTCAACCATTAAACTATAAAAATCACCAATGCCCACCTCCCTCGGAAGGGAATTTCCACCCCTCCCCCCGAAGAGGAGACAGCTTATCTGAGATTGCCAATACCCATACCTAGGCTCCCCGGTCATCCACACCGCCTCATCACCAGCCCCTCCGTTTACTTTGGCTAGCCCGCATCTAGCTTCGGACTGGCGAAACCTGTTAGGAAATCACAAACTGGGTGGGAACAGGGACTGGACTGGAGATCCTTCAGGAACACTAATTAGCAGGTAAGGTCTAATTACTCTTTCCTTAGCATCTCTCCAGTCCAGTCCTTTTCTTCTGGGATGTAACAGAGCAGTTCAAGCCTGGGAGGGACCTGCAGGGCCGGACCAAAGCACCGAACCACCAAATCCTGCATCACCTGCGGCCTGAACATCCAACCAGTAATGCTTGGCAAAAGTGTGCAGTGAAGCCCAAGAAGCAGCTCTGCAAATCTCCAGTGGTGGAACTAGACTAAATTCCATCCACGAGGCCGCCTGAGCACGAGTAGAATGAACCTGGAGCCCGACCGGTACTTGCTTCCCTTTTAGGATATATGCTGAAGCAATAGCTTCCCTGATTCATCTAGAGATGGATGCCTTGGATGCCGCCTCCCCTTTACGCAGCCCCCCCAACAAAACCAAACAATTTCTCAGACCTGTGAAAAGAGGCTGTTCGATTAAGATAACACTTCAAAACTCTGCACACATTTAAAAGTCGCAAAAGAGTAACGTTCCCCCCCTGACCCGCACCCGAGAAGGAAGGGTGAGAAACCGTCTGATTCACATGAAAATCAGAAATCACCTTAGGCAAGAAGGAAGGGACTGTCCGAAGGACCACCTTCTCTTTAAAAAAGGAGAGGAAGGGCGGACGACAAGACAGCGCTTGAAGCTCCGAAATACACCTAGCCAAATAGATGGCTGCCAGGAAGACTGCCTTAAAAGTCACGTCCTTCTAAGATGCACGCTGCACTGGTTCAAAAGGATCTGTAGTCAAGGCATCTAATACCAGGTTGAGGTCCCAGGGTGGGACGGGCGACCTTTGCTGGGGCCGCAAACATCTCACCGCACTCAGAAAACCGACTCACCACCCTCAGAAAATGTCTCACTGCCCTCAGAAAATGTCGGCATGGTCACCCAAGGACCTTCCCTGAATCTTGCCCCTGTAACAGAAGATAGTGGCCAACTGTACTCACAGAGAGCTGGCTGCCAGACCTTTATCGAAACCTGCCTGCAAGAAATCTAAAACCTCTGACTCAGACGCCAAAAGGGGCCTTTTTCTGGTGTTCTGAGCACCAGCTTTCAAAAACCCGCCATACCCTCACATAGGAAAGACAGGTTGAGCGTTTACGGGAACTCAGCAAGGTGGAAATCACTGCTCCAGAGTAACCCCACTTCCGCAGCCTTGCCCTTTCAATAGCCAGGCTGTAAGCGAGAACCGATCCACTTGCGGCATGCGCATCGGACCCTGAGTCAGGAGATCATCCCTCACCGGCAGGCACCACGGACGATCGGCCAGAAGCCGCATGAGATCGGCGTACCACGGGCGCCAAGGCCAATCCGGTGCTATGAGAACCACCCAACCCGGGTGTGCCTCTATCCATTGAAGAACCCTGCCTAAGAGAGCCCAAGGAGGAAACACATACAGAAGACTGGAGGTCAGCCACCTCTGAACCAAAGCATCCAAGCCCTCTGACATCCTTTCCTTTCTTCGGCTGAAGAAACGACTTGCCTTGGCCGACTTCCACCACGCCATGAGATCCATTATGGGAGTCTCCCAACGGCGCACTATCTGCTCATACACCTCCTGAGCACCCACTCCCCGGGATCGACTCTGTTTCTGCTTAAGTAATCTGCCATTATGTTTTACACTCCTGCTTCGTGCTGAGCTGACAAGGCCGTTAGATGGACCTCGGCCCATTCCAACAGACCTTCTGCCTCCTCCTCCAAGGGAGGGCTGCTTGTGTCGCCCTGACGGTTGATGTATGCCACTGCCGTCATGTTGTCGGACAGGACTCGGACCGCCCTTTGGCTGAGAATCGTCTCAAACTCTCTGAGAGCTAACACTACTGCCCGCAACTCCAGCCTGTTGATCAAACACCGAGCCTCCTGAGCAATCCAGAGACCCTGGGCAAACCAACCCTCGCAGTGAGACCCCCAGCCGGCTAAGGAGGCATCCATCGTCAGTTGCACCCATAGCGGGAATTTGAGAGATATAACTCGCTCCAGATTTGCTGGTCGAAGCCACCACTGCAACGCCTCCTTGGTCACCGATGGACAGGGGAGTGACACAAACATGGGCTGACGCTAATGCGACCAGCGCTGAAGTAAGGCCCTCTGAAGAGGCCGCATGTTTACTCTGGCCCAAGGCACCAATTCTATTGTCACCACCATGGTTCCCAGAACTTGCAAATAATGCCAGGCTGAAGGAGCCTTCATAGTTAGAAAATGTTGCACCAGCCGCCTGAGTTCCTTCGCCCTGCACTCGGGCAAGAACGCCATGCCCCTGGCCGTGTCGAACCTTGCCCCCAGATACTCGATATCCTGTGAGGGTCGCAACTTGCTCTTTGCCAGATTGATCACCCAGCCTAGACTCCTTAGGAAGTTTACCACTTGGCCGTTGCCTTCCAGACTCTCTTCCTCGGACTTCGCCCGGGTTAGCCAGTTGTCTAGGTATGGGTGAACTAACACCCCCTCCTTGTGCAAAGCTGCAGCCACCACTATCATGACTTTGGTAAAGGTGCATGGAGCCGTGGCCAAGCCGAAAGGTAACGCTTGAAACTGGAAGTGTCCCTCTGGAACTGCAAACCTCAGAAATTGCTGATGCAACTCATGGTTGGGGATATGCAAATATGCCTCCATGAGGTCTACAGACATCAGAAACTCTTCCTGCCTTACTGCTACTATTACAGACTTCAGAGTTTCCATTCGAAAATGAGGCACCCTGAGGCAGTGATTGACCCCCTTCAAGTCTAGGATCAGTCGGAAGGAGCCTTCTTTTTTGGGTACCATAAAATAAATAGAATATTGACCGCAGCCGTGTTGGTCTAAGGGAACCGGCACGATTGCCTTTAACAACAGTAGCCATGCCAGTGTCTCCTTGACCACCACCACCTTGGCTGGCGACTTGCAAGGGGAGAGCACGAAAGAAGGCAGAATGGGTCTTGAAAACTCGAGAGCACAGTCCTCTCTTACCACTTTTAAGACCCATTGATCGGACGTAATCTGGGCCCACACCAAAAGGAACTGCCGAAGACATCTCCCCACCAGTAGAACTCCTGGCTGGGCCCCCATTGTCTCATTGGGGCTTCCTAGGACCTGAGGTGGAGGAAGAGGCCCCAAACCCCTTGCCTGCCCCCCAAAAGCACTGTCCCCTAGAGGGGAAGCGTCCTGTCTGAAACAGCGCAGACCGGGCCACCCGAAATCATCACGACTCCCGAGGCTGCGAACGCGAAGGAGCCAGAAGGCAGCCCTGCTTCACTCTATCCTTGGGAAGTCTACCTACCTTAGACTCCCCCAGCTCTTTTACTAACTTATCCAGGTCCTCCCCAAAGAGAAGCTTTCCCTTAAAGGGGAGTCTGCTGAGGCGGGCCTTAGAGGAACCATCCGCAGCCCAGTTGCGAAGCCAAAGGTACCGACGAGCTGCCACCACCAAAGCCATATTCTTCGCCAAGCTCCTGATGAGATCATATTGACTATCTGCTAAATAAGCGGCCCAAGATTCAATTCTCGCCGCCTGTCCAGGCGACTCACCCGAAGGGTCACCAGCCAACTGTAGCTGCTGAGACCATCTCAAGCAAGCACAGGCTACCCAGGCCCCACACACTGAAGCCTGGAGGGCCATGGCACTCACATCAAAGGCCTGCTTCAACAACGAGTCTAACTTCCTATCCTGGATATCTTTGAGAGGGCAGCACTGCCCTCAACTGGAATCGTGGTCTTTTTTGTCACTGCCAAAATGGCAGCATCCACTCTAGGAGAGCAGAGCAATTCCTTCTCCCCCCTCCGACAAAGGGCACAATCTCGTCATACAGCGTACCCCCCCTAAGCCCGGATTCAGGCTGATCCCACTCCTCTTGAATCATCTGCCTCACCACCCAGTGCACTGGGAAGACCTTCTGTGATTTCCTGACGGCTTGAATCAGCGGATCCTCCAGCACCTCTTCTGCTACTGGGACCTCCGCTGAAATATTCAACATTTTCAAAGCTTCCCCAATCAAAGCCGGCAACTCCTCCCGGCAGAAAACTCTAATGATCCTAGCATGCTCCTCTTCAGGTAGCTCACCCTCCTCGAGCTCCTCCTCGTCATCCCCCAACTTCCTATCCGAGATCTCTCCTTTCAGAGTCTCAGATGGAGGGGAACGGAGAACCTCTTCATGGGAGAGCCTAGCACGCTTAGGAGGAACCCCTGCTTCCTCCTGACTCTTGGACCCAGACGGACGCCCTAAGAGATCACCCCTTGGGCCGATCCCTGTCCCTGATGAAAAACGCCTTATGCATCAGGAGGACAAATTCAGGGAAACACCCCCCCCCCCCAGCCTCCAATCCACTCAAAGAAGTAGAGGGGTTGGGATGAGGAAGAGGAAGGCCAGACTGTTCTGGGGTAAAGAAAGGCCCGACGCAGCCAGGACTCTGGTCTCTAATGGCTCCCCTGACTCCTGAGAGATGAGCGGGAGCGGATCTTGAAAACCATCTGCTAGAATGCCTTGTTCCAGTGAGGTTGCCGCCTCTGCACACACCGGTCTCTGACAGTTCCCCGATGAGTCCCGCAGACCATGCACTGCAGTCTAGCCGGCATGATGGTAACCCCCCTCAGAAAAAAACCCCAAACTTTAGCCAAAAGCCAAGAGAAGCAAAAGAATATAATAAACAAACTGCTCCTTTGTCTTTTTTTTTTAAGAAAATGAGCCTACTAACAAGCTAAATACTGAGAGAAAAAAAAAACTGCCCTTCAATTCTGGCACAAAAAGGGCGCAAAAACAAACAAGCAGGGATTACACCTTGTTTGCCGCTACAGAGAGTAGGCCGACAGAGGCCTCTGCGACGCGACACCGAAAACCACGTGGCTGCCTCGGAGCCACACGCGGTTAGCTGCAACGCTTCTGTCCCCTCCCGACTCAGCGTCTCCCGTGGCTCACTGCCGCAAAACAGCACACAGCCGAGGTAATTCTCTCTCTGCGACCTTGTCACTGCCGGCACCAGTGCTGGCGGCTGTGCGTCTTCCTGCCCTCGTGCTCAGCCGCTGGAAGGGCTTCGGCAGCGAGGCGGGAAGATGGACAAGGGCTCATGGCACCAGCAACGGCAGATCCCAGAAAGCACGCTCTCCTCCTCCTTAATGAAGCAGACTGTCTGAAGCCTTCTCCTCCACCTAAACCCCCAAGGCACAGAAGGAGGGGGAAGGGGGGAAACTTCAACGAGCCCCTTTTTTTTTTTTTAAACTAAGAAAAGAAACTAAACAAAAGGGAGCCCCAAGAACTCTAAATAAAACAAAAAAAACCCTTTTTCCCCTAAACTAGGTCTCTCCAGTAAGTCTATCCTCTGGATTACTGACTCCCTACAGCTGCTTGGAGACTGAGTAAAATTGGATCTGGTGGGAGGTGCCAGGACTATATGTATCCTGAGGTCATCAAAAAAGATGACATGCTCAGTCTCCATGCTTCTGGAGGGGGGGGGGGGCACAACCCAGAAGAAAGGGACTGGACTGGAGAGATACTAAGGAATTATTGTTATAGTATATTTAAGAAATCTGAAAAAATTGTTCTATAAAAAGGGTTTTGTAGGATTTATTAAATTGCACAATTTTAGAGACCAGTGGTGTCATCGCTGTTTGTCTTCTCTGAGGGTCTCTTAAAAAATGTTTGTATTATTGCAGGTAGAGTGCATTTTGGGATTTTCTGCAGTTTAGAGCATTCAGCATGATGATTAAACAAAAAGGCTGCAATACCATAAAAAGCACAATGACCCTCAAAATCTGCTCATTTTTCCTTTCTGTTGCAAAACCACAATTATTTATCTTTCCAGCAACTAAGAGTTCTCTACAATTACCTCATGTTCTCCTAAATTGTTTGCTTTTTAGATCTGGCAGTTTTCTTCCTCTAACTTCAGCTAATCTTGGTTCAAGCACCAGGGTGACTTGTTTGGCTACCCTGTTGGTTTGACTAATTAAGATTTAATGCTAATCAATAAATGGCATAAATAAAATAGAAGGCCAGATAGAGTTTAGCAAAAATGTCATACTTATACTATGTATAATGGTTTGAAATTTATATCATGATTTCAATAATCCCATTAGAATTAAAATAGCCATTACATATGTATGGTGTCTATTTTTATGAATATTCACACAGTGACCCACTGGCAAGTGTTATCTTTTGGGTTTTAACAACTTTAAATAGTTTTGAGTCATCTGAAAATTTGATAGAAACATAGAAATATGATGACAGAAAAAGACCACATGGCCTATCTAGTCTGTCCTTCCATATCAACAACTACAACAGTCCCCTTTTTACCTTTAGAGATCCTCTGTGTTTGTCCCATGCTTTTTTGAATTCAGTTACTGTCCTCATCTCTACCACCTCCACTGGGAGACTATTCCACAGATCCACTACTCTTTCCGTAAAGAAATATTTCTGCATATCACTCCTGAATCTATCTCCCTTCACCCTCATCCCATGTCCCCTCGTAGCAGAACTTGTTTTCAATTGAAAGAGGCTCTCTCCCTGAACATTTATGCCACGGAGGTATTTAAACATCTCAATCATATAACCTCTATCCTGCCTTTCCTCTAAGGTGTACATATTAAGATCCTTCAGTCTGTCCTCATATGCTCTATAATGAAGACCACTAATCATTTTAGTAGCCACCCTCTGCACTGACTCCATCCTGTTCACAGCCTTTTGAAGGTGCAGTCTCCAGAATTGCACACTATACTCCAAATGAGGTCGCACCAAAGACTTATACAGAGGCATTATCACCTCCTTTTTTCTGCTAGCCATTCCTCTCCGTATGCACCCAAGCATCCTTCTAGCTTTTGCCGTCGCCTTTTCTACCTGTTTAGCTACTTTAAGATCATCAGACACAACCACGCCTAGGTCCCACTCTTCTTTAGTGGACAAAAGTACTTCACCCCCTATACTATATTGCTCCCTTGGATTGCTGCAGCCCAAATGCATAACCTTACATTTTTTAACATTAAATCCCAGCTGCCAGATTCTAGACCATTCTTCAAGCTTAGCTAGATCCCTCCTCATGTTATCTACACCTTCCTGGGTGTCTACTCTATTGCAGATTTTGGTATCATCCACAAAGAGGCAAACCTTACCCGACAGCCCTTCCGCTATATCACTAACAAAGATGTTAAAAAGAATCGGACCAAGGACAGATCCCTGGGGCACACCACTGGTAACATCTTTCTCCTCAGAGTGAGCTCAATTACTTGTACTCTTTGTCGCCTCCCACCCAACCAATTTCTAACCCAAGCAGTAACTTTAGGGTCCATCCCTAGGGTGCTCAGTTTGTTTATAAGTCGCCTGTGAGGAACAGTGTCAAAGGCTTTACTGAAATCTAAATACACCACATCTAGGGCTCTCCCTCGGTCCAACTCCCTGGTCACCCAGTCAAAGAAATCAATCAGATTTGTCTGACAAGACCTGCCTCTGGTGAATCCATGCTGCCTCGGATCCTGTAATCCGCTGGACTCCAGAAACCTCACTATTTTCTCTTTCAGCAGCGTTTCCAATAATTTACTCACCACCGAAGTTAAACTAACCGGCCTGTAGTTTTCAACCACATCCTTACTTCCGCTTTTGTGTAAAGGCACCACATGAGCCTCTCTCCAGTCCTTTGGCACCACTCCCAACTCCAATGAGGCATTCAAAAGGTCAGTCAGTGGAGCTGCTAGAACGTCCCCAAGTTCCCTCAGTATTCTAGGGTGTATCCCATCCGGTCCCATCGCTTTGTCTACTTTAAGTTGAGCTAGTGTCTCACGAACACAGTCTTCTGAAAATTGTTCAAGATGTCCCTCATTCTGTTCCTGTTTGTGGGTATTTTCTGAGGTCCTGCTCCTGGTTCTTCATCTGTGAACACAGAACAGAAATATTTGTTAAACAATTCCGCTTTATCCTTATCAGCTTCTACATATTCCTCCCCTGCACCATTGAGTCTGACAGTACCACTTTTGCCCTTCCTCTTCACACTAATATATCTGAAAAATGTCTTATGCCCCCATTTTATTGCATTGGCTATTTCCTCCTCCTTTTGAATCTTTGCCTTCCTGAATACTTTGCTAGCTTCTGTAAGTTTTTCCAAATACAGATGCCTGTCTTCCTCTGTCTGTGATCTCTTGTATTTCATGAAGGCCTCCCTCTTTTTCTTCACTTTTTCAGCTACTTCTTTCGAAAACCATAGCGGTCTCCTTTTCCTTTTACCTTTATTTACCATTTTAACAAAAAGGTTGGTTGCCCTTAAAATATCCCCTTTTAGCTTTGCCCACTGTTTTTCTACATCCCCCAGCTGTTCCCATCCCACTAATGACTCCCTAAGGTATTGGCCCATCTTGGCAAAGTTAGTCTTCCTAAAGTCTAAGATCCTAATCTTTGAATGGATTCTAACAGCCCTAGTCCTAATACTGAACTACACCATTCTGGTGATCACTGGATACAAAATGATCTCCCACTACATCAGAAACACTTTCACCATTGGTAAGCACCAAGTCCAGTATGGCCCCTTCACGTGTGGGGTCTGCTACCAATTGCCTGAATAGTTCTCCCTGTAGAAAATCCAGGATCTCCTTACTTCTAGATGATACTGCAGCAGGAATGTGCCAATCAACATCTGGCATACTGAAATCTCCTATCAGTAGCACTTCCCCTTTCCTAGCAATGCTGCGTACGTACATAAAAACATAAGATATGCCATACTGGGTCAGACCAAGGTCCATCAAGCCCAGTATCCTGTTTCCAACAGTGGCCAATCTAGGTCATACGTACTGTCGTACCCTCGCCTGGGCCAAAGGCTTACAGGCATAGGGCTGCCAGTGTTTGTCCTTAAATAAAGAGTTACTATCCTTGTCTCCAGCAGGGAACTCTGGGACTTGTAGTTGATTCTTTTACTCAAAGACAAAGTAGTGTGAAACCGTTGGTTTTTAAGGCAAAACAAGAATTTTTATTTAGGTTCCCATAAGCACTAAGGTTCAACACAGACATAAGGATTATTCTCCAAGTAAATAATAACAGGACACATATGTAACTGGAACTGAAGGAATTGAAAGAACCTTTAAACATGTGCAGCTGTTTTCAGCAAAAACATGTCAGCAAGTAAATCATAGCTTCCTTTGTTCGTCCAGCACAGCTAAATTTCTTCATTTATCATGTGCTGCTTTGGTTATCAAACTCTAGGTTAAGCAAGGGTTCTTTACCTTAGAAGAAGTTCCTGGCATTAACATGGCTAGGTAAAACCCTGCTTCTCAAGCGCTTCTTCTGTTAACACTTTTTATCACCAACTTTCAAACTTCCTTCTTACACAAAGAACAGTCCATAGGAGACTCCTCAGTAACAGAATCCTGCCCAAAAGAGTCAATTTGCATTTCTTCCTGTGCTACGAAATGCTTGTCTGTCTCTGGGTTTTCATTAACTTCTTCAAGCTTACTGTTCTGTAGGAACTTCTGAATTTCCTTCCACAGCTGCTCTCCCTGACATGGAATATTTGTACCTTGAGAGTGGGGCTTCTTTCCCTGGATCAATTGCCTCAATGCTTCAATCGTGTTCAACTCTGGTTCTCTGACTTCGGCTGGGTTCTGGTCCCTTCCAGTTGTAACCGTATTCACCCACCTTCTGGCAGCTTGAACTCTCTGAGCTGGTTCACGAACACTGTGCACTGCAATCTGTTCCTCGTTGTCACTAACTCTCCCAGCCACCCATCTGCTGGTTTCTGAATTAATTCTCTTACAAGGACTGCTTCCTCTGTTGCTGCTTCCTTTCTTGCTGGAGCCGTTCTCCAACTTGAAGTCAAACTTCCCACTTCCCCTTTTCCTCTCCTCTGAACAGGACTAATAAAGCTGTTTCCTAACTAACACTCCCCTGTCTCTGCACAGGTGATTATCATTACCCTCCAAGCCTGCACTTACGTTAGAGCTTGGGTGTGGCTTGGCTTCAGCAACTACTGCTTCTTTCCTTTGCTTGCAGTCTGAACCCTGTGAATACTTTGCCTGTCTCTCACCTTAAAGGCACATTCACTGTTTTCTTCTGTTTCCATCGGCTCAGCACAGCTCTCATCACAGTACCTAGCAGTTTCCCCAAAAGACACAGGTTCCGCAATGCTTGTACTGGGTCAAGCATTGATATCCTAGGTCCCTTCTTAATAATGGTTTATGGACCTTTCCTCCAGGAACTTGTCCAAACATTTTTTAAACCCAGCTACACTAACAGCCTTTACTACATCCTCCGGTAACAAATTCCAGAGTTTGATTACACGTTGAGTGAAAAAATATTTTCTTTTATTAGTCTTAAATAGTTTACCCTGTAGCTTCATTGCATGTCCCCTAGTCTTTCTATATTCTGATAACGTAAACAATCGATCTACGTTTACCCATTCCACTCCGTTCATTAATTTATAGACTTCTATCATATCTCCCCTCAGCCGTCTCTTTTCCAGGTTAAAGGGCCCTAACCTTTTTAGCCTTTCTTCCTAGGAGTATCCTTCCATCCCCTTTACTATTTTGGTGGCTCTTCTCTGAACCTTTTCTAATAACGTTATATCCTTTTTAAGATACGGCGACCAGAATGCACACAATATTCAAGGTGTGGTCTCACCATGGAACGATATAGAGGCATTATAATATATTTTGTTTAATTTTCCATTCCTTTCCGTATGATATCTAGCATTCTATTTGCTCTCTTGGCTGCCGCTGCACACTGGGCCGAGGGTTTTAACATGTTATCCAGAATGACGCCTAAATCTTTTTCCTGGGTGGTGGTTCCTAATGTGGAACCTTGCATTGTGTAACCATATTTTGGGTTGTTCTTCCCTAGGTGCATAACTTTGCACTTGTCCACATTAAATTTCATCTGCCATTTTGATGCCCAGTCTTCCAATTTATCAAGATCCTCTTGCAATTTTCCACAATCCTCTTGGGTTTTAACAACTTTAAATAGTTTTGTCTCATCTGCAAATTTGATAACCTCACTCGTTATTCCACTTTCCAGGTCATTTATGAATATGTCAAAAAGCAGTGGACCCAGCACAGATCCCTGGTGTACACCACTATTCACCTTTCTCCATTGGGAAAACTGGCCATTTAGCCCAACCCCTCTGCTTTCTATTTTTAACCAGTTCTTGATCCACAGTAGTACACTGCCTCCTATCCCATGACTCTTTAGTTTTGCCAAAAGTCTCTGATGAGGGACTTGTCAAAGGCTTTCTGAAAGTCCAGAAACACTATATCAACCGACACACCTTTGTCCACCTGTTTATTCACACTTTCAAAAAAAAAAAACATAACCAATTAGTAAGACAAGATCTTCCTTGTCTAAAGCCATGTTGGCTGTCTCCCATTAGGCCATGACTATCTACATGCTGAGTATTTTTATTCTTTATGATGGTTTCTACCATTTCTCCCGGTACTGACGTGAGGCTCACCAGTCTGTAATTTCCTGGATCACCCCTGGAACCCTTTTTAAAAATTGGTGTTACATTGGCGATGCTCCAATCTTCAGGTATTAGAGATGATTTTAATGATAGTTCACAGATTACTAATAGCAGGTCTGCAATCTCATATTTCAGTTCTTTCAACACCCTTGGATGTATACCATCCGGCCCAGGTGATTTGCTACTCTTCAGTTTATCTAATAGTTGTAATACATCTTCCCGATGTATCGGTATTTCCTTCAATTCTTCCGCACCTTTAAATACCACTTCAGTCATGGGTAACATCCCTACATCTTCCTCAGTAAAGACCGAAGCAAATAATTCATTCAGTCTCTCCGCTATCGCCTTGTCCCCTCTTAGTCTCCCTTTAACTCCTCTATCATCTAATGGACCAACTGACTCTCTCACAGTTTTTTTGCTACGAATTTACTTGAAAAAATCTTTATTTCATGTTTTTGCTTCCGCAGCAAGCTTCTTCTCAAATTCTCCCTTTGCCTGCTTTATCAATGCCTTGCATTTGACTTGCCAGTGCTTGTGCTGTTTCCAGGTTTCATGGTTTGGCTTTTTTCCATTTCCTGAAAGATGCTTTTTTGGCAACAACAGTCTCTCTGACCTCACCTTTAAACCATGCTGGCAGTTTTTTGGACTTCCTTCCACTTTTCTTAAAGTGTGGAATACAGCTGGTCTGGGCTTCCAAGATAGTATTTTTCAACAACACCCAAGCTTGATCTAAGTCTTTAACCTTTGCAACTGCTCCTTTTAGTTTTTTCTTAACTATTTTCCTCATTTTATCACAGTTTCCCTTTCGAAAGATAAAAGGTAGCATTGTGGATTTCCTTACTATCCCTCCTCCACTAATTATATCAAAGTCGATCATGCTATGATCACTATTGCCAAGTGGCCCCAACACCCTTATCTCTTGCACTAGATCTGGTGTCCACTAAGGACTAGGTCTAATATGGCTTCCCCTCTGGTTGGTTCATGAACTAGCTGCTCCAAGAAGCAGTCATTTATGTCATCTAGGAACTATCTCCCTAGCATGTCCTGCCGTGACACTGACCCAGTCGATACCGGGGTAATTGATATCACCCATTATTATTACTGCACTGTAACTTTTGTTAGCTTACTTGATTTCTTTGAGCATTTCATCATCCATTTGTTCATTCTGGCCAGGTGGTCGATAGTACACCCCCACTGCCATCGCCTTCCCCTTTTTACATGGAATTTCAATCCATAGAGATTCTACAGCAAATTTTGTTTCCTGCAAAACTTTAATCCTTTCTGACACAATGCCCTCTCTAACAGAGCACAACCCCTCCACCAATCTGATCAGCTCTATCATTACGATATAGTTTGTACCCAGGTATCACAGTGTCCCAATGGTTGTCCTCCTTCCACCATGTCTCTGATATTCCAATCATATCTAACCTCTCATTTAGTGCTATATATTCTAAGTCTCCCATCTTATTTTTTAGACTTCTAGCATTTGCATACAAGCATTTTAGAGACTGTATTTTATTCATATTAATTTGGCTATTGGTAGACATGGGTAATTTGGGATAGTTACTCACCTGTAACAGGTGTTCTCCAGGAGCAGCAGGAATCAGTCCTCACATATGGGTGTCATCGGCGCCGATGAAGCCCCAGCGGAGCATTTCCCCAGCTTTCTATGAAAGCCTTTGGGAATGCAGGCACACATGCGCGGTTCCCTTCCCACCTAAAGGTGCCATCTTACCTCAGTCAAATGACATAGCTAAGAACAGCACACAAAAATGAAAAATAAACTATGTACAACTGCAACTCCAAGGGGAGGAGGGAGGGTTGTGAGGACTGATTCCTGCTGATCCTGGAGAACACCTGTTACAGGTGAGTAACTACTCTTTCTCCAGGACCAAGCAGGAAGTCAGTCCTCACATATGGGTGACTCCCTAGCTCTGGGCTACCGAGGAACCCAGGCTGAACAAGAGAACTCCTTCTAGTCCCAGCAGCAAAGAAAGGCTTTTCAAGGACACAACCTCAACCGGTAGCCCAACAGAGGGCAGGAGTTGCCTAAACCTCAAAGAGATTCCGGAGTACTGCTTGGCCAAAAGCACTGTCCCTACGGGACTCCCTCTCCAGGCAGTAATGGGCCGCAAAAGTCTAGCTTGAAGACCAAGTTGCAGCCCTGCAGATATCTACCAAGGGCACAGAGCGGAGATGAGCCACTGAGGCAGCCATTGCCCTGACTTGGTGGGCCGTAGGGAGGAACTTTTGATGAGTCCTAAGGACTACCCTGTTCCTATAAATCCTGGTGTAAGGCCTATCACAGACCAAGGCCTGAAGCTCACTTACTCGCCTAGCCGAGGTAAGGGCTATTAGCAAGAGTGTCTTCCAGGAGAGGAAGCGTAGTGGACAAGTAGCCATTGGCTCAAAAGGTGGGCGAGTCAGTTGCTGCAAGACCACATTCAGCTCCCACTCAGGGGCAGGACGACGGATAGGAGGCTTGAGCAAAAGCAAGCCCCTAAGAAAGCGGGACACCAAGGGGTGACCAGACAGAGAATGTCCCTCCACCAGAGAGTGGTGAGCTGCTAGAGCTGAGAGGTGGACCCGAACAGAATTGGATTTAAGACCTTGATTTGACAAGTGCAGTAAGTACTGAAGGACTACTGGCACAGTACAAGAGAAAGGATCTTCTGTACGTAGCTGATACCACACAGAAAACCTCTTCCATTTGAGAGCATAGGTTTTCCTAGTGGACTGTTTCCTAGAGGCTAGGACAACCTCCTCAACATCCTGAGGCAGGCCCCAGGGAGCCAAGACTACCCTTGCAGCCTTCCAGGCCATCAAATTGAGAGCTTTGAGATTGGGGTGCAGCAGGGAACCCTGCTCCTGTGAGAGAAGGTCGGGTTGCAACTCGAGAGGTAGAGGAGGATCCACCGCCAGTTGAAGCAGAAGAGGAAACCAAGGCTGTCTCGGCCACCTGGGAGCCACCAGCAGGACCGAGGCCTTGTCCTGAAGAATCTTAAAGAGAGTTCGGGCCACCAAGGGTGTGGGAGGAAACGCATAGAGGAGGCCCTGAGACCAGGATATCAGAAAAGCATCCGCTGCTATCCGCAGAGGATGCGGTTGCCTGGAGCAGAACTTTGGCAGTTGCTTGTTCATTGGGCTGGCAAAGAGATCTATCAAAGGGAGACCCCATTTCAGGAAGATCTTCTGAACTACTGAAGGATGCAGCTGCCACTCGTGGGGCTGCAGTATTCTGCTTACTCTGTCTGCCAGGTAGTTGTCCTGGCCTGGAATGTGTGACAACGCACCGCCTAGCCTGTGGCGTAAGCAGGCCAAGGGGATGTGAGCCACACAGTGGGGTGAGTTTAAAAGAGTCCTTGTTAGTGCTGAAGCCTTCCTACTGTAGGTGTGGAGTGAGTGACGACAGCCAAGGTTGGGTTTCCAAAGTAAGTATTGCTTTATTCATGCATAAGGTATTTGCACAAAGTATAGCAAAGGACACCGTACAGGACTTACTCCCCCGCCACAGAAGTATAATGGTAACCTTCTGTACCAAATAAAAGTTCAAGTGTTTATATAGCTTCTCCTGATACTTCTCAGGGACACATAAAATATTTACAAACTCTCATCCTTCTTCCAGCTTCATTACTACAACAGGGCTTCAATCTTCTAGTACTGCTTTCTCAGTATCTACTGGTAATAAAGAATCTTTCTCCTGTTGTACTTCTTTCTAGTGTCAAACAGCTTCCCATAGAAATGGCAATCTCCACAACTCTGGCTTATTAATGACTGCCTTCTTGTGTAGGAGCAGTTTCTCTATATTGACTTCTATTCACAGCTGTACCACATGAAGCTTTGATTCATTCCATTCACTAGAACGCTGCTGTCTCTCATGCAAGTTCTAGAACATTGGCTTAAGGCTTCTCAGCACTCAATCATCAATTAGGAATACTTATAGTTCTTTACTCTATCATACAAATCCTTATGTAGCTGCTTTGTAAGATCCCTCAGCTCTGCCTGGTCTTCAAAGGCTTCTCTTAGCTCTCTGCACGGTTGCTGCCAATTAGCTTCTTGCTGGCAAGCAGGTGTGTGCTCTTCTGAACTAGAGCTTAGCTCATGCTGTCTATCGCAGGGAAATGTTTGCAGCTTTCTAACAGGGACTTTTCTATAGCCCCTCTTCCCTCTATTAACTTCAGGTTTATATTCAGGGCCTGATTTACCCCTGCCTCCTTTAGCAAGCAGTCTATTGTCAGTTCCTATAGACTGACTTCTTTCAAAGCTATTTACTTTACAAGGCTTAGAAGAGTTTGCTCTGACCTGGTTTTTGCAGCGTCTGCCTCTGGGGAACTCCCCTGACTCCAAGTCAGTATTCCAGGCTTCTGAATCCAGTTCTGGGTCACCTCCAAGGTTTTCTCTCTCATGGAGCTGAGGTCTGCCTGTGTCTCTTCCTGGACCACTTGCAGGAACTCTCCCTTCCCTGGTTCTCTCCTTAGTTCCTCTGGGCTCAGCCTTTCTGCTTGCACTGCTCTGTAACCAGTTCCTCTTCTCCAGGCCTTGCTCCTCGAGGGCTTGCTGCTCCAGTGCTTGCTCCTCGAGCCCCTCCTTCCCTCTACTAACTGCTGCTTCCTGGTTATGAGTGCAGAGTGGCCCAATCCGGTCTGACTCCTCCCACCTCCCTGATTGGCTATGTCTCTGGGTTAGCCTAGAGCTAGGGTGTGGTTCTTTCCCTGCTCTTCTCTGCAGAGAATTTTGTGAGCAGGAAACTTAACCCCTTCCTGTCCTGCCTCTCCAAGCATCTGAGGTGACAGAAAGTGATTTAAACCCATTTTCTCCTGTTTCTGGGGCTCTGCCTTGTCACAAATGGTACACAGCCTTGAGGAGCATGTTGTGCTTGAGGGCAAAAGAACAAAGGTCCTGAACCTCCCGACAAAGGATCCTGGACCCAGTTCTGCCCTGTTTGTTCACATAAAACATGGCAACTTGGTTGTCTGTCTGAATCAGGACAGACTGGTGAGCCAGGGTAGGAGTGAAAGCTTTGAGAGCTAATCGAATAGCTCTGAGTTCGAGGAGATTGATCTGCTGTGCAGCTTCTCAGGGAGACCAGAGGCCCTGGGTACACTTGTCCAGACAATGAGCTCCCTAGCCCTGCAGGGAGGCGTCTGTGGTCATCACTACTGTGTACCCTGGAATCTGAAAAGGCACCCCCTTCAGTAGACTGGGAGGGTGCAAACACCAGTTGAGAGAGTGCAGAAATGGTCTGGACACCCTTATCCTGTCTCTGAGGCGGCCTGTGGCCTGTGACCACTGAGCCCGAAGGCACCACTGTGCAGGCCTCATATGGAGCCTGGAATTGGGGGTCACATGTACTGTCGAAGCAATGTGGCCTAGAAGTCTCAGGTGGAGACCAGGGACCTGCTGAGAAACTGATTTGCCAAGGCCATCAACCTTTGGGCCCTGTCTGCTGGCAAGAAAGCCTTTGCCAGCAGAGAGTCCAGCCTTGCCCCTATGAACTCCAAGTTCTGGGAGGGGAGCAAAGTGGACTTTGCGAAGTTTATGACAAACCCCAGCCTTTGGAGAAGAGCAATAGTGCTGAGGGTGGCTTGTTTGGCCTCCTAGCATGTCTGACCCCCGTTGAGCCAGTCGTCCAGATAGGGGAAGACAATGATGCCCTGGTTTCTCAGGTAGGCCGCCACCACTGCTAGGCACTTTGTGAAGACTCTGGGGGCGGAGGTGAGGCCGAAAGGCAGCACTCTGTACTGATAATGGTTTCCTCCCACAATGAACCTGAGGTACTTTCTGTGGTCTGGATGAATGAGGATGTGAGTGTACGCATCCTTTAGATCTAAAGAGCATAGCCAATCTCCCTGCTGGAGGTAGGGCAGAAGCATCTTGAACTTCTCCTTCACTAGGAACCTGTTGAGGTTCCTGAGGTCCAGAATGGGTCGAAGGCCACCGGTTCTTTTGGGCACCAGGAAATACCTGGAGTAGAAACCGTGACCTTGTAAGTGGGAAGGCACAGGCTCCACAGCCCTGTACACCAACAGACCATGAAGCTCTTGTAGAAGAAGGTCTGTGTGCAGGGGAGGCCTTGGAGGCTCCCCTAGAAAATATGGTGGAGGCAGTTGGTGAAAATTGATGGCATAGCCCTTGTGGACTATCTCAAGCACCCAACTGTCCCCGGTGATAAGGGGCCACTGGTTGGCAAAGAGGGCGAGGCGACCTCCTGTGCAGGGTTGGGAGAGCAGTGGAGGAGAGACTACGCTCAAGGAGTCAAAACCCCTCACCCTGCTGAGTGGTAGCAGGGGCCTGAGGCTTGGGGGTCCTCTGCCTACGGGGCCCATTACCCTGGTCCTTGGCTTGCTGACCCTGGGGGGCAGCTTGGGCAGCCTGATATTGCGGGTACTGTTTGTAGGCGGTGCCCTTCCTCGGGTAAAAGGGCTTTTTACCCGAGCCCTTCTTTTTATAAGAAGGGGCAGAGGTCTTCCTCGACAGCCTTGTCCGTGTGAGGTGCTCAGTTTCGAGCTGAGCGGCCTTCTCGGTCATGGGCTTGCCAAAAAGGTTTTCACCTCGGCAAGGGACATCGACCAACTTGTCCTGAACCCATGGCTCAAGGTCCGATAACTGCAGCCATGCCTGGCGTCGAGCCGCGATGCCAGCTGCCGCAACTCGGGCCGAAGCCTCGAAGCCATCGTAGGCGGTGCAGGACATGAACTTCGAGCAGTCCCGAATCCCTGAGGACAAGGACTTAAATCTCTGCAAGGGTTCCTCGGAGAGACCAGCAGAGAACCCGGCCAACTCCTTGGCCAGATCCCGCAAGTACATGCCCATGTACAGCTGGTAGGACTGGACACGGCAAGCAAGCATGGAGCCCTGGAAGCACTTTCTACCAACGCCATCGAGGTTCCGGGCCTCCCTGCCAGGGGGCACCGCGAAGTGCATCTTCTGGCTCTTCAGATGATGCATGGCCGATTTCACAACCATATAATGGTGTGGTAGCTGTGCCTTCTGAAAACCAGGGCTCTTTCGGAGTCGATAGATCGAATCGACTCGCTTGCTGAGAACCGGCGCCGAGGCCGGTGCCTCCCACATACGGAAGAGAAGCTGTTCCAGCATCGGAGGAACCGGAACAGTAAAGGCCTCCTTCGGAGGAGAGTCATACTGTAGGGCCTCAAGCTCTTCAGCTCGAGGCTCCTCCTCGGGGTCGGCCGGAATAGCCAAGGCAGCGGCCATATCCCGGACAAACTCCGAGAACCGAGTATCCTCCGGGGGGACCTACTCTGGGGCTCAGACTGCGGTGAATCCAACGGGACGCACTGAGTCTTGAAGGTATCAGGAGACTCCTCGTCCTCCGTCTCACAAGCTGACTCGTCCGAGGAGGAGTCAGGGTCCGACCCCCCGGGGCCCTGGAGCACCTGCCCCGATGCCGGAGGCACCGGCGTCGATGCCCTCGGTCCCGAATGGGAGGTCGAGGGAGACAGCGACCGAGGTCGACTCCGAGTCACGATGGACTCTAGTATCGGCTCGGTCTCCGGGGTCGACTTCGAAGTCGATGTCCCGGGGGTCGGGGCAGATGCGCCAGACAGGCTGGCCATCAGTGCCCGCTGCTGCTCCATGAAGGCAGACAATCTGCTCTCCAAGGCTGTCATCCTGAGACTCAGCTTGGGAGATGCAGCAGCCACCGACTCGGGCCCCGGCAGCACCTGGCCTGACGTCGGCTCACTGGGAGGAGAGTCCTCGAGGACTACGTGGCTTACGTGTCCAGCAGACTTCAGCTCCACGCGAGGAACTTTTGCAGGCTTCTCGTGTTCCACGGGCCCGGGGCGACGGTCGGGGGTCTTAGACCTGGCCCTCGAGGAGTCAGGGACCTCCGACGACGACGCCCTCGCGAGCCACTTCTTCCTCTTGCGTTCCCGGTCGGGGGACCCCCCGTTCGAGGAGCTTCAAAGGCGCTCGGGATCGGAATCCCGAGATGTCGAGGCCTCAGACGAGGTCCGGGCCCGGCCGGAGGCTGAGTACGAGAAAAGCCTTTCCTTTTGCTGCTGTCGACTTCTCAGTGCCTTGGAAGACATCTTTCCACATGGCCTGCACGACTTAGGGTCGTGGTCGGGGCCGAGGCACCGAAGGCAGCAGTCGTGTGTGTCGGTGAGAGACATCAATTTCTTAGACCGATCACACTTTTTAAAACTGCTGGAAGCCATCGGGGAAAAAAGAGTCCCCGCGAGGTCAAAGGACCGACCTTCCAGGGAAAAATGGAAAAAAGGGCGCGAACGCCAGTCACAAAGGGCAAAAACCGAAAAAGAAGAATCGGGATCGATACCGGTGTACCGAACCCGGTGGGAGGGGAACCGGCGTCGAACCAGAGAAAAAATAGCGAAAATCGCCGAAAAAATCTCATTTTAACCGGGAGAACAGGACACACGTCCAGTGGGCTTCACGGAAAAAAAGAGACTGAGGTAAGATGGCACCTTTAGGCAGGAAGGGAACCGCGCATGCGTGTCTGCATTCCCAAAGGCTTTCATAGAAAGCTGGGGAAATGCTCCGCTGGGGCTTCATCGGTGCCTATGACACCCATATGTGAGGACTGACTTCCTGCTTGGTCCTGGAGAACTTTAAGCTCTGTCTGCTCCATACTCAAGGGCATTTGGGCTACTTTACTCTTTTTTTTAACCTCTCTGCTTTTGGTAGTATCCTTCAAGGATACATTCTTCCGAACCATCCGCTCTTGGGCGACTGTCGGCTTTCCCCTATTATCTAGTTTAAAAGCTGCTGTATCTCCTTTTTAAAGGTTAATGCCAGCAGCCTGGTTCCATCCCGGTTAAGGTGAAGCCCATCCCTTCGGAAGAGCCCCTCCTTTCCCCAGCTCCTAACAAATCCAAAACCCTCATCTCTGCACCATTGTCTCATCCATGCATTGAGACTCCGGAGCTCTGCCTGCCTTTTGGGTCCTGCACGTGGAACAGGAAGCATTTCGGAGAACGCTACCCTGGAAGTTCTGGATTTCAACTTCCTACCTAAAAGCCTAAATTTAGCCTCCAGAACCTCCCTACCACATTTTCCTATGTCATTGGTACCGACATGTACCAAGACAGCAGACTCCTCCCCAGCACTATCTAAGACCTTATCTAGGTGGCGCATGAGGTATGCTACCTTCGCACCAGGCAGGCCTGTTACCAGGCAATCCTCACGTCCACCAGCCACCCAGCTATCTACATGCCTAATGATCAGAAGTTAAAACAATATACAGACTGCAACACCTCGTTTGTGGTGTATGCCTTATGGTGCCCCTGCCCTAAAGTATATATTGGAAAAACTACGCGTTCTTTGTGCACGAGATTGGCAGAGCATAAATATAGCATCATTAAGGCTAGACTTGAAACTCCATTAGTTCAGCATTGTATATCTTTTAAACATATTTTTGAAGAGTTGCGATGCACAGTGTTAGAGCAAGTTCTTCCGAATATACGAAGGGGAGACAGAGGCCGCCTATTACTTCAAAAAGAACAAAAATGGATCTACGATCTTAAAACACTGGACCCTAAATGGGTTAAATGATAACATTGAATGGACGCTATTCATTTGATTATTAGTGACTGGGCTGTTAAGTTCCGCGCGTATTTCCTCTTTTTTCTATACTGTGTAATGTTGTCTACTGATGTAAAGGTTTAGTGTGTTATGAGAATAAAGTTGTTGTTGAATAACTACGTCAGCCTCTGTGAGCGAATCAGTTTATTTGACTTCCCTTTAAAGGGGTATGATGTCAGACGCTGTTAACTTAAGAACTATGAGGTATTGGCTATACCCATTATTGAAGAGATCTGAAGAAAACTGTGGCAAATAGTATTTGGTAACCTCTCTGAAAACTGCATTATCAGAATCCCTGATGAAGCCGAACAGGTGAAACAGAAGCTTTTGTCAGGCATTAAGAACATAAGATATGCCATACTGGGTCAGACCAAGGTCCATCAAGCCCAGTATCGTGTTTCCAACAGTGGCCAATCTAGGTCATATGTACCTAGCAGTTTCCCCAAAAGACAAAGGTTCCACAATGCTTGTACTGGGTCAAGCATTGATATCCTGGGTTCCTTCTTAATAATGGTTTATAGATCTTTCCTCCAGGAACTTGTCCAAACCTTTTTTAAACCCAGCTACACTAACAGCCTTTACTACATCCTCCGGTAACAAATTCCAGAGTTTGATTACACGTTGAGTGAAAAAATATTTTCTTTTATTAGTCTTAAATAGTTTACCCTGTAGCTTCATTGCATGTCCCCTAGTCTTTCTATATTCTGATAATGTAAATAATCAATCTATGTTTACCCGTTCCATTCTGTTCATTAATTTATAGACCTCTATTATATCTCCCCTCAGCCGTCTCTTTTCCAGGTTAAAGAGCCCTAACCTATTTAGCCTTTCTTCATAGGAGTATCCTTCCATCCCCTCTACCATTTTGGTGGCTCTTCTCTGAACCTTTTCTAATAACGCTATATCCCTTTTAAGATACGGCGACCAGAATTGCACACAATATTCAAGGTGCGGTCTCACCATGGAACAATATAGAGGCATTATAATATCTTTTGTTTTATTTTCCATTCCTTTCCTTATGATACCTAGCATTCTATTTGCTCTCTTGGCCGTCGCTGCACACTGGGCCGAGGGTTTTAACATGTTATCCACAATGACGCCTAAATCTTTTTCCTGGGTGGTGGTTCCTAATGTGGAACCTTGCATCGTGTAACCATAGTTTGGGTTGTTCTTCCCTAGGTGCATAACTTTGCACTTGTCCACATTAAATTTCATCTGCCATTTTGAAGCCCAGTCTTCCAATTTATCAAGATCCTCTTGGGTTTTAACAACTTTAAATAGTTTAGTGTCATTTGCAAATTTGTCAAAGGCTTTCTGAAAGTCCAGATACACTATATCAGCTGACTCACCTTTGTCCACCTGTTTATTCACACCTTCAAAAAAACATAACAGATTAGTAAGACAAGATCTTGTCTAAAGCCATGTTGGCTGTCTCCCATTAGACTACATGCTGAGTAATTTTGTTCTTTATGATGGTTTCTACCATTTTTCCCAGTACTGACGTCAGGCTCACTGGTCTGTAGTTTCCCAGATCACCCCCTGGAACCCTTTTGAAAAATTGGCGTTACATTGGCGATCCTCCAATCTTCAGGTATTACAGATGATTTTAATGAAAGTTCACAGATTACTAATAGCAGGTCTGCAATCTCATTAAAAGTGGCCATTGAAAATGTTTGCATTAACGGAGGATATTCGCTACTTCTTCAGGACGTTGAGTCACTGATGCAGACCGGAGTTTCTACAACACTCAGATAAGTGGTTTTGTGTTACTAGAGTGTTGTATATTGCCATTAATTTGAAGAGTGTTTGGTCTCTCTTTTTGAGGAACTGAGCAGTTGGGGAGCTTCGACTTTCTGTTAAAGTGCCGACGATTTAAAATAATATGTAATACATTTTTTTCTTTAATTGTGAGAATCCCTAAAAAGTACTTTTTCGGATGTAGGTAGTTTGATCAGATTTGTGTTAATTTTGTGATAATTTAAATTAAAATGTAAAAAAAAGGTTATGACCTATGATGTGAAGTCTGCCAGTCGATCCTATGGTGATTTATTTCGCCACATGTAGGGGAAAGACTATCCTGAGATCATATATACCTTCTATAATAGTGTGATAGTCAGATTGGTTAGAGAAATTGGCATTTTTGTAAATTGGGGTTTCTAAGGGTATTTATATTGTAGTATTTGAGTTTACCCTTTGGCAGTAGGTTAGAGTAATTTATTGAGTGTTCTCCTCCTACCATGAACCTTAGGTAATGCCTGTGGGAGGGGTGCATTAGGATGTGTGTGTATGCATCCTTTAGGTCCAAGGAGCACAGCTAGTCTCCTTGGTGGAGGTAAGGCAGCAGTGTTCCAAGGGAACCATCCTGAACTTCTCCCTCACCAAAAACCTGTTTAAGTTTTGCAGGTCTAGGATGGGCCTGAGGCCCCCAGTTCTCTTTGGGACGAGGAAGTACCTGGAGTAGAAGCCTGTGCCCCATAGGTGTTTGGATACATGCTCTATTGCATTGTCCCTGAGAAGACCTGAGAGCTCTGAGAGCAGCAGGGTCTGGTGAAGGATTTTGTGTGTGCGTGTGTGTGTGTGTGGGGGGGGGGGGTGTCACACTGGCTCTCCCAGAAAGAACCTGGGAGGAATCTGTTGTAGGTGGAGAAGATATCCCTCCCTGACCACCTACAGTACCCACTGGTCTGTGGTGATTGTAGCCCATCTGGGGGCAAAGAGCATCAGGCACCCCCCTGTGGGATGATGGTCCCCTGGGGGAGGGGAGGCCCTGCCCTGTGAGTCAAAAACTCCCCCCAGATTGGGTGGGACTGGAGTCTGGGGCATAGATGCTTTTGGCTTCTAAGCCCCGTGCCCTTGCCTTCTGGGGTGAGAAGCCTGCTGCTGGCCTGAGAAGAGCGGGTATTGGTTGTTCTGCCCAAAGGACCCATTTTTCCTCAGGAAAAGGGGCCTCTTTCCTGGTGTTTTTTTTCAGGGATGGGATGAGATCTTAGAGAGCCTCTGGTGGGTCACCACATCTACCTCAATCTCAGTCGCTTTGTTGTCCATGGGTTTGCCAAACAGGCTCTCCCTGGTGAAGGGGATGTCAAGCAGCTTGTCTTGGACCCATTGCTCGAGGTCGGAGGATTATAGCCAGGGTTGGTGTTGAGCCCAAATGCCGGCCGCAGCTACCCGAGACGTTGATTCGAAGCCATCATAGGCTGCCCAGGAGAGGAACTTGGAACAGTCTGATCCCCAAGGTCAGGGCCTAGAACTACTGAAGGGGTTCCCTGACAAGGCCTGCCGCAAACCCCAACAGTTCTTGGCCCAGATCCTTTAGGTACATGCCTATATAAAGCTCATAGGCCTGGATCTGGCACCCAAGCATCGAGCCTTGGTAGCACTTGCACCCGAGGGCATTGAGTGGTCTTCTGATTCTTGTGCTTCTGTATGGTCAACTTGACGACCAAGGAGTTATGCAGGAGCTGGGGTTTGTGGAACCCAGGGTCCTTCCGGACGCAGTACTTGGCATCAAGGCACCGGCTCACAACCGGCACAGATGTCGGTGTTTCCCACATCTGCAGTAGTAGCCTCTTGAGGATTGGCTACACGGGCACCATGAGGGTTTCCTTGGATGGAAACTAACTCCACAGAGCGCGGGTCTTCCTCCGCCTCTGTTTGCACAGAGGGGGCTCTGGCCATTTCCTGACAAAGTCATGGAAATCCACATTCTCAGAAGGAGAGTGGCGCCAGGGGCGAGGGAATATCTTGGTGTTGCGGGAATATCTTTGTGATGCTTGGTATCTGGAGAGGCCTCGTCATCCATCTCCCACTTGGAGTCGAACAGTGACGATAAGTCCAAGGCCCTGCGACGCCTTGCCTCGAGGCTGGCATCAAAGAGTTGATGGCCTGCCGAGGACCTGGGGTCTGAATCATGGACACTGGCCGGCAAGGACTGGATGCCCGGACGGGACCGGGACCTCGACTGTCACCGAGGGCTTACCTGAGGCCAGTGGCTCTCGGAGCTCAGCTCGATGACTGGGGACTACCTTGCAGTCGAGGGCCTGGTCATCAGGGTGGATGAGGACGACGAATCGGCCATCATCAGCTGCTGCAGGGCTAGGATAGCAGTGATGTTCTGCTCCAGTGCCGCCATTCTGGTTTCCAAGCCAGAAGGCTCCACAGTCTTTGGCACGGGCACAGAGGATCTTGGCCCCGGTGCCGGCACTCTTGCGAGTGTGTCCTTGACAAGGACAACGGCCTCAAGGAACCTCACACGGTCTCTGCCAGCTGAGGAATCCTTCTTGAGGACCTTGGTGGGGTGCTTCTCTGAGTCACCTGAATTCCTCCGGGCTTCTCTGGTGAAGCCTTGGCAGACTTTGAAGACTACTTCTTTTTCTCTGGGTCCAAGGTCTTCTCAGAGGAGCTATTGCCATGGGACTCGGAGAATGATCAGTCCTCATGGGATGTGCTGGGCTTGGAGTGGGCTATAGGCATCATGGCCTGGCACAGGTAGCAGGTGGTGTCGTCATGGTCCAGGCCCAGGCAGCGCAAGCAGCAGTCATGGGTGTCTGTTACTAACATGGTTTGACTGCAGCAGTCACATTTTTTGAACCCACCGGGAGACATGGTGGGTAGCACCTGGATGGGGTTGATGACCCCCAGACAAAAAAAGGTGCAAGTGCTGGTCAAGGAGACCTAGATGAAAAAGGGGGCCGAGAATGGCGCTGGCTCGAGGTGGGAAGAGGAACCGGTTGCTAACCGTGAAAAACTCAACTTTTAAGGCAATAACGAGAATTTTTCCAGGGAAAAAGGACTCACATCAGTTGGGCTCCGTAGAAAAAAGGAGACTGAGCAAGATGGCACCCTTGGGCATATCCCAAAGGTTTTCTTTGAAAGCTGGGAAAATGCTTCCGTGCAGGCTCAGTCGGCGCAGACGTCACCTATATGTGAGGACTGATTTCCTTCTTGTTCCTGGAGAAACTATGCTTTCTCTAAGAACAAGCGAGGAGTATGGGACTCCCAAGCTACAAGCTACCAAAAAAACTTTAGGAGCCACGGTCGACCCAAAAAGGCAAACCATGAAGGGCAGCAAGAAGCACTGAATGGTTTGAAGTCCCGTGATGCAGTCCCAACATTGATAATGGAATCCAGTCTCCGATAGCCTGGACACAAAGGGCTGGAGGGAAGGAGTAGCACTATTCCCAAAGAGATAACAAAGTACTGCCTGGCCGAAGGCGCTGTCACATCATGAGCTCTCCTCAAAGCAATAATGCGCTGCAAAGGTATTGACCAAAGAACAGGTGGTGGCTTGGCAGATGTCCTGCAGGAGGACAGAGCGCAGGTGAGCCACCAAGGCCGCCATAGTGCACACATTATGAACGGTGACATTATGCTCCAGAGTCCAGCCTGCTCATAGACGAAGGAAACAGGGTATGCTTAGAGACCGCAACCCCAAGCCTGTTGATGTCATAGGATGTGACGAGCTGCAATGGGCCTTTGTCCTCTCGAGTTAGAAGGCCAGTGCCCTTCTTCAATCTAAGGTATGAAGCGAGGCCTCTGCTCTAAATATGTGAGGCCTTGGAAAGAAGGTGGGGGAGGATCACCTTTTTGTTAATAAGAAACATGGACACCACCTTCAGCAGGAATTTTGGGTGAGTCTGGAGGATGACCCTGTTTTTTTTGTGGAACTTGGCGTAGGGGGCATGGGCCACCAACGCCTGCAGCTCGCTGACCTGTCTGGCCAAAATGAGTGCCACCAGGAACACTACTTTCCTTGACAGGAACTTGGTATGAAACCATAGACTCAAATGGGGGAGCCATGAGCTTCCCAAGGACGATGTTCATGTCCCACACCATGGGCAGTGGGTGGATGGGGGTGGGCACGAGAAGAGAAGCCCCCTCATAAAATAGCCCATCAAAAGGTGCACAGAGATGGGCTGGCCGTTGACGAGGTGGTGATGTGCAGCCAGGGCCTGTGCAGGGAAGTCATGGAAAGTTCCCCTGGATAGAAGGGAGGGGGTTTCTGTTTGAAGTGCAGAATGTAACCTTCCCGCACCACCTGTGGCACCCAAGCATCGGTGGTAATGCCTGGCGAGATGTGGGTGAAGTAAACCAGATGTCCTTCTGTGTGCCTTGGGCCCGGGTCCTCAAGGGGAAGGAGGACTATGCCCAAGGAGTCAAAAGCCCCCTCCCCCCGGAATGTGGCTGTTTGGGGCTTTTGGCTTACAGTGGCCATGTCTCTGGCCCTTGACTTGATGACCCTGTTGAGGAGCCTGATAGACTTATGAAAAAATACCACCAAAATTTGACCTTTCACCTTCGGGTAGAAGGGCTTTTTCCCCAAAGCCTTCCAGCAGGAAGGATCAGCAATCTTCTGGGACAGCCTAGGCCTGGTCAAACTGACTCCAACTTGGCAGCCTTGTCAGTCATGGGCTGCCAAAGAGGTTCTCTCCTTAGCAGGGAGAGAACCTCCTGTACTTATTGCTTCAAGTCAGAGGACTGTAGCCAAGTCAGATGGCGGGCACTAATGCCCACCGTAGCTACAGAAGTCATGGACTTTAAGCCATTATAGGCCTCTCGAGTCTGCAATTTGGAGCATTCCTTGACTGAGGACACGAGGGTCTGGAAGTACACAAGAGGTTCACTTGCCAGCCCAGCTAAGAACCCAGTGAACTCCTTTGCCAGGTCCCTCAGGTATATGCCTCATGTACAGCTGGTAAGCCTGGATGAGGGCCGCAAGCATCGAGCCCTGATAGCACTTTCTGCCAAAACCATTCATGGTGCAGGCCTCCCTACCAGGGGGCACCGAGTGCATCTTCTGACTCTTTATACGATGCATGGCTGACCAACACCATGGAGTTGTGAGGCAGCTGTGTCTTTGTAAAGCATGGGGTCTTGCCAACTCTATACTGGGAATCGAGAAGCGAGCTCACTTTTGGCACAGTCACCAGGCTCTCCCACATCCTGAACAGCAATCGCTCCAGGATGGGAGGGTATCTGCATTGTCAATGCCTCCCTCGGAGGGGCCTCATACTGGAGGATCTCCAAGTCCTCAGTACAAGGCTCATCCTCCGGCTCTGCCACGTAGGCCAGGGCCTTTGACATTCTCCAGACAAACTCAAGGAATGTGAGGTCCTTGGGCGGGGACCTCCCGCACTCTTGAGGAGAAGACAGGTCAGATGATATCTCTGTGTATCCTGGTGTCAGGCAGCTTGTCATTTGTCTCCCAGTCCGACTGAGCCAGATGAGACCTTGAGCCATGGACTATCAACAGAACGATGAGCAGCCACGTTGAGGTGGAACAAGGTGCCCGATGAGTCGACCTTGAGGTGCTTGGGGTGAGTCACGCCTCAAGCAGAAGGCCGACTGTTGAAGCTCCGAGCGAGCTGCAAGCTGCTTCAGCACAGGCTGGATGTCCTCAGGGAGGTTCTTGCAGTGGAGGGTCCAGATGTCAGCACAGACTACCTGGAGACGCTGGACATCGGGCCCTGCTAAGCCTTGAGAAAGGCAGCCAGCCTGCATTCCAAGCCCGTCATCCTGGCTTTGATGCCAGTAGGCTCCGCAGTGACCAGTTCGGGCCTCAAAGGCATCAAGCCCAAAGCTGGATCCCTTGATGGAGAAATCACCAATGGTTATCGTGTCGGAGGACCAAGCCCAATTCCCCAATGCAGTGGGAGACTCCTCTTGCTCGGGCAGCTTTGAGGGCCGCTCCTGGCTATCACCCTCTGTGTAGGGTCAATGACTCCTAAGGCTTGGAGACTGGAGGTCTTACCCCTGGCTCTGGGATTGGACTTAGACTTTTGCTTGGATGATGTCTTGGGCCAACAGGGGAGGTCCTCAGAGGATGACCTCCCGGTCTGAGGCTCCACGACCTTGGAATTCAGATTGAGCACATGCACGCAACGTCAAGTCGGATGCAGTCTCTGAAGGCAGCAATTCCAGGCTTGATGCCGGAACTGTGGCAGATGCCTTCAAACCAAAAAAGTTCCCTTTGTTTCTTTTCATGATTCCTCCAGCTCTTGCTTGATATCTGCAGGAAAGCGGGCAAGTGGTACAGTTGTGATCTGCTCTGAGGCACTTGATGCAGCAACTGAGGTGGTCTGTGTTGGACATAGTATTACGTTTACAACGTATCTGTTCTGATTTTGGTGACTTTTTGGATCATGCACATGAATTATCACAACGTTTATTACAAAGAGGATATCCAAGCAAAGTTATCAAAAGAGTGTTTTTATGAGCTAAATTTAATCACCGTGAATGGCTATTTCCTTCTGCGGATTCGGCCACATTCAACAATCAAGTGTTAACATCTCAATCTGATGCATTAGTGGGAATATTACCATATATGTCACATACAGGTAAAATTAAGAAGATTCTTTATAAACATTGGCATATTTTGCAGTTACATTCCTGCTTCCAGAAGAGATTGAAAATAGCTCATACACGAGGTTCAAACCTCCGTGATCTAGTTGGTATTGCTTCTTCTCCTGTAGATAGGCAATCTTTTGAATTACATACTAATTTGGGTCATTTTTCTTGCACCACCTGTGAATATTGCCAACATTCTATTGAAGGTAAGGACTGGCAGATACCCAAATCTGATTTTATTCACACTGCTAGATGGCCTACCACATGTTCTACTTCTTATGTAGTGTATGTCTTAGTTGTCCATGCAACCTTTTGTATATTGGGAGAACAATTCACCCTATACGTGTTCGGTTGCGTGAACATGCATCTAGAATTAAAACCAAATCTACATCTGCTCCCATAGTTCAACATTGTTTGGATCATTTACATCAGTTTACGGACATACTTTGGAGAGTTCTTGATTATGTGCCTGTAAATCCACGAGGAGGTAATTGAGAACAATGTTTACAATTGTTAGAACAGACTTGGATCTTCCGATTATCCACTGTGGAACCTCAGGGTTTTAACAAAGAACTTGATTGGACCAGCCTTCTTTGAAGTGACAAGATCTAACAACCATTTGGAGGAGTAGTGTGTGTTCTTATGACGTAAACGGCTTTGACTGGTTCTAACCGGCATTTAACCATGGTTCCTTTTTTGTGGCAACAGATCGTAAATGAGCATGTGCTGGCGTCCTGAAGAATTGGGGAAGTCAGGAGTTTTTGCAGTTAAGGAGAGTATTGATACAGGGCATTAATATTGTCTTTATTTTATTTATTTATTTATTTAGTATACATTTGTATACCGCTACTTCCAGCGATCAGCAGCGGTTTGATTACAGATTGGAAATTGTCAAATCATGACAGGAAATTTTTGAGGTATAAACACATTGATTAGACAGGAAAGCACAGCACACAGAGAACTATTTTACAGGGAACGTGGGCTATGGAGGGTTAAGTGGCTTGCCCAAGACCACAAGGAGCACCTGTGGGACTAGAAACCCCAGTCCTTCCGGCCCAAGGTTGCTGTCCTCCAGTGGGATTTGAACCCCCGACCTTCTGGCCCGAAGTACCTTGCCCCAACCACTAGGCCACTCCTCCACTTGCCCGAAACGCAGTACTGTGTTCTTTTTCAAACTGCGGATTCAAGTGATTGAAATTCAACTGAGTCTGGGGAACAACTATGACTTGGTTTCTTTTTCAAAACTGCCAATTTAAGTGACTGAAATCTAACCAGGTCTGGAGAACAACTACGACTTGGTTTTATGGGCAACAGATAAGTAATTTTTGGGTTTTTGTTACTTTGATTGTTCCATTGGTTTCAGAAATGTAAATTTGTTGGAAGTAATATATTTTTTGAACACATTTGGTGTAGGGTACACTATTTTATGGTGTTTTTACCTACATGTATAAGCTCCTGTTGGGGCTCACTAACTGAATAAAATGGAAGTACTGCTATGAGAGGTAGTTTGATTCCTCACGGCTAATCTTCCAACATTTATACAATCACACATAAACATATCAGCTCATGATCTTTTGAGTGTGCTCTATTTTTGTTTTTGTGTAGATTTTTATAGAGTAATAGTTATTTTCAAGTATTGGACATAGTATGGGGGCATTTGCTACATTGCTCAAATCCGCTGACCAAAGACACAGTAGGGAATACAACACTTGCAGGATCAAACTCAGACATCTCGGTTAGGCTGGGTGTGAGAAAAATCCCACGCACCAGAAAAAGAAAAAAGACCGGAGAAAATGAGACGCCATGGTGAGAGTGGACTCGGGTGGCAAGAAGCAATCGGGAACAGGCTGGAAAAAAGACCCAGTGAAAAACCGCTAAGAGTAACGGTAGAAAAAACAGTCTTCTTTTTTCCTCAGAGTCCTGCAGACATCTTGTCTGTCATCCCTGATACAAATCTGAGGTAAGATGGCATCTTTGGGCAGGAAGGTTACCACGCAAGCGCAGCCTAACTGCCAAAGGCTTTCTTTGAAAGCTGGGGAGTGATTACCGCATGGGCTCAGTCGATGCAGACGTCACCCATATGTGAGGACTTACTTCCTGTTTGTTCCCAGAGAAGTCGGGAACCTCCAAAGCATAATTACTCACTTGTAACGGGTGTTCTCCGGGGACAGCTCCCACAAAAAGGTTCCATCTTTCTCAGTCAGATGACATGGCTAAAAGACAGCAAAAAATAAAAGATGGTACTAAAGCAACTCTAAGGGGAGGAGGGAGGGTCATGAGGACTTATTCCTGCTGTCCCTGGAGAATACCTGTTACAGGTGAGTAACTACGCTTTCTCCGGGAATAAGCAGGAAGTCAGTCCTCACATATGGGACTCCTAGCTACAGGCTACTAAAAGCCTTTAGAAAAAGCCATGGTCACCCTCAAGGGGGGCTGTGAACAGAAGCAATTTAGTCCGAAGATACAGACTGCAGTAGGACCTGTGTGTCCGATAGAACACACACTCCGGTAGCCTGAACACTGAAGGGACAGGAGGGTAGGAGTTGCCTAGACACCAAAAAGATTATGGAGCACGGCCTAGCCGAAGGCGCTGTCCTGTTGGGACTCCCTTTTCCAGGCAGTAATGAGCTGCGAAGGTATGGACCGAAGACCAGGTGATGGCCTGGCAGATGCCCAGCAGCAGGGACAGAATGCAGGTTTGCCACAGAGGCTGCCATGGCTCTGACACAGTGCGCTGTGACCCAGCCATCCAGTGGCAGTCCCGCCTGCTCATAGGAGAGGGCGATACAGTCTGCCACCCAGGTAGACAGTGTACATTTGGTTACCGCCTCCCCAGCCTACTGGGGTCATAGGAAACAAAAAGCTGAGAAGCTTTATGGTGGCCCCTGGGTATGCTGAATGTAGAAGGACAGTGCCCTTTTACAGTCCAAGATGTGGAGGACAGTCTTCGCCCTACTTGCATAAGGCCTTGGGAAGGTGGTGGGCAGCACCACCTCCTGGTTGAGGTGAAAGGGAGATACCATCTTTGGAAGAAATTTGGGGTGGGTGCAGAGCACCACTCTGTTCTTGTAGAACCTGGTAGAAGGCATACATGAGACCTTCCGAGCACGAAATGAAAAACGCATTTGCTGCCACCCAGAAGGAGTGGGCTTGCCAGGGGGCAGAAGCAGGGCAGTCCAGGCTTGCAAAAAGGTCTAACCATGGTTTCCCCCAAAGACGAAAGCGCCAGTTGGCCACTCTGGGGTCCAGCTGCCACTCGTGTGGCTGGAGGACCCTGCTCAATCTGTCCACCAGTGAGTTGTTCTGGCCTGGCAGGTATACTACCTGAAGGAGTATGCCCTGCTGGACTGCGTAAGAGCAGAGCACCACCGCCTTGTGGCAGAGAGTGAGAGAACCCATGCCCCCCTGCTTGTTCAAATAGAACATTGCCACCTGGTTATCCATTTGGATCAACACGAGCTGGCAACACAGGCGGTGGCAAAAAGCTTGGCGAGCTAGATATATCACCCGCAGCTCCAGGAGGTGGATCTGCTGGTTGCTCTTGTCCTGCCAACCAGCTGCCCTGGGTGCGGAGTTCCTCACAGTGGATTCCCCATCCCAGCAGGGAGGCATCCATAGTGAGAACCCTTAAGGGGCTCAGAGCTTGGAAAGACATTCCTGCCTTGAGGCACTGGGGGTTTTGCCACCAAGTCAGAGATTCTGCCAACGGGCGTGTCACAAACTCTGTCCTGGAGACGGTCTGTGACCCGTGTCCACTGGTCCCAAAGGCATCACTGTGCAGCCCTCATGTAAAGGTGAGCATCTGGGGTGACATGGACCATGGAGGCCATGTGCCCGAGTAGGTGTAGCAGGAGCTGAGCTGACACCAAGGGATGGTGTTGTACATCTAGAACCAGCACCCTGAGATGGTCTGCTCGGTCCCCAGTGAGGAAGGCCTTTGCCTGGAGGATGTCTAGTCTTGCCCCTATGAACTCTAGACACTGTCAGGAGATGGTGGTATTTGGGATAGTTTATTACAAACTCCAGATGCTGCAGGACCTGGATGGTGCGACCGGTTGACTGCTGCACTTCTGTAGCCATGCCTCCCTTTATGAGCCAATCGTCCAGGTAGGGGAAGACAAAGACCCCCTAGAGGCAGAGAAAGGCGGCTATGACTGCCAGACACTTGGTGAAGACTCTTGGGGTGGAAGCCAAGCCGAAGGGTAGCATCCTGTACTGGTAGTGGCTGCCCCCTCACCATAAACCACAGTTACTGCACGTGGTTGGGGTGAATGAGAATGTGGGGATAAGCATCCTTCAGATCAAAGGAGCATAGCCAATCTCCCTACTGGAGGTAAGACAGCAATGTTCCAAGGGAGAGTATCTTGAACTTCTCCCTCACCAGGAATTTGTTCAGGTTGCGCAGGTCAAGGATGGGCCTTAAGCCCCCATGTTCTTTTTGGAATGAGGAAGTATCTGGAGTAGAACTCCTTGCCCAAGATGGAAGGGAACTGGTTCTACTGTTCTGTCCTCGACAAGACCTGCGAGTTTCTTCAGTAGGAGCACCTGTTGAAGGGGAGACCAGGGGGGCTCGCCTGAGAAGAAAAGAGGAGATGCCTAAGCCAGATGGAGGAGGTAGCCCTCCTTGAAAACCTGGAATGCTCAAGAGTCAGAAGTGATGTTTGGTCACCTTTGGGCATATTGACTGAGATGTCCCCCTGTGGGCTGATGACTTCTTGGGGTAGAGAGGCTATACCTAAGGAGTCAAAAGCGGAACACAGAGGGAGCAAGGCCCTCGCAGTAAAAGTAGAAACACACAACGGGCGAAGGCCAAAAAGGTTACAGGTGCTGGTTTTATTAGATAAAATTCCCTACGCGTTTCGGCGTCAAGCCTTCATCGGGGAGTACGCATCTACAAACAATTACATAAAGTTTAAAAACTGAAAACAGCAATATAACATGAATAATATAATAAATAAATCTAAAAATGTATAAAAGACGTGTGTAAAAAGTATATACACAAATGTTGTTAAACATTAAATTAAACATTTAAAACCATAGAAATTAAAGAATACAATAGATAAAAACATATATATAACGGTTAAAAACATTAAATATCTAGACAATAAAACCCAAAAGTAGTCAATAAATAATTAAAAGATAGAAACTGAAAGCAGGAGCTACAGAGAGGGTACTCACGTGATGCACCATGTGGCAATGGAGGTCTTGAAAAAGACCCCTATTAGAAATAACTCAAAACTGGGGGAAAAATATATAAATTACATAGTTACATCATTGGGAGAGCAACAAAAGAACACACACACAGAGCCAGAACACAGAGAAAATTTAAAACTACATATCCTTTTAAATCCCATGTGGGGAGTAAGGGCATATAGAAACAAAGAGAGTGATCACATCTCATAATGGTCAAACAGAAGGGAGACCGTTTGTGCATTACCCAACATGAAAGCTAAAAACTGAAGATAAAGGCATCACTCAGTAAATGGTCTGAATCGGATGTAAAGAGTAGTTACTCACCTGTAACAGGTGTTCTCCAGGAGCAGCAGGAATCAGTCCTCACATATGGGTGACGTCGGCGCCAACGGAGCCCCATGCGGAGCATTTCCCCAGCTTTCAAAGAAAGCTTTTGGGAATGCAGCGCGCCTGCGCGGTCCTCTTCCCACCCAAGGGTGCCATCTTGCTCAGTCTGATGACATAGCTAAAAGACAGCAAAAAACAAAATAATGTATATTACTGCAACTCCAGGGGAGGAGGGAGGGTCATGAGGACTGATTCCTGCTGCTTCTGGAGAACACCTGTTACAGGTGAGTAACTACTCTTTCTCCAGGACCAAGCAGGAAGTCAGTCCTCACATACGGGACTCCCCAGCTCTAGGCTACCGGGAACCCAAAGCTGAAAAAATGGCTCCCACTGAAGAGCTTCAGCATCCGTGATAAGAATATCCTCTGAGAACGCCCCCGTACGGTAGTCCAACACAAGGGCTGGAGGGTAGGAGTTGCCTAAACCTCAAAGAGATTGCGGAGTACCGCCTGTCCGAAAGCACTTTCCCTTCGGGACTCTCTCTCGAGGCAGAAGTGGGCTGCAAAAGTCTGGCTTGAAGACCAAGTAGCGGCCCGGCAGATGTCTGCCAACGGAACAGAGCAGAGATGATCTACTGGACACAGCTTTTGCCCTGACATGGTGGGCCGTGACTCGACCCTGCAAGGAGAGGCCGACTGCCTTGTACACCCAGGCAATACAATCTGCTACCCAAGTGGACAAGGTACGCTTGGAGACAGGCAACCCCAGTTTACTAGAGTCAAAGGAGACGAAGAGCTGAGTAGCCCTTCGGTGCCCCTGCGTACGTTCTATGTAAAAGGACAACGCCCTCTTACAGTCCAGGGTATGCAAGACTGTTTCAGGAAAGCTGGTATGCGGCCTGGGAAAGAATGTCGGAAGAACCACCTCCTGGTTGAGGTGGAAGGAGGAGACGATTTTTGGAAGGAACTTCGGATGGGTCCGTAGGACCATCCTGTTCCTATAGAACTGTGTGTAGGTCTATCAGAAACCAGAGCTTGTAGTTCACTCACACGTCTGGCCAAGGTAAGAGCTACCAGGAAGAGCACCTTCCAAGAAAGGTAGCGTAAATGGCAAGTAGCCATCGGCTCAAACGGTGGGCGAGTAAGTTGTTGCAAGACCACGTTTAAATCCCACTCAGTGGCAGGTGGACGAATCAGAGGCTTGAGCAAAAGCAAGCCTCTAAGGAAGCAGGACACCAAGGGGTGAACCGACAGAGACTGTCCCCTCCACCGGTGAGTGGTGTGCTGATAGAGCACCGAGGTGGACCCGAACAGAGTTGGACTTAAGGCCTAGGTCTGACAGGTGAAGTAGGTATTGTAGTACTACTGGCACAAGGCAGGAGAAAGGATCTTCATTGCACTGAGCACACCATACTGAGAACCTACGCCACTTGAGGGCATAGGACTTTCTGGTGGACTGCCTCCTAGAGGCCAAGACCACTTCCTCAACTTCCCTAGGTAGAAGTAAGGGAGCTAGCACTATCCTTTCAGAAGCCAGGCCATCAGATTGAGGGATCTGAGATTGGGGTGCAGAAGGGAACCCTGATCCTGAGACAGGAGATGGGGTTGCAACTCCAGAGGGAATGGAGTTTCCACTGCTAACTGCAGAAGTGGAAACCACGGTTGCCTCGGCCATCTGGGGGCTACCAGAATCACCGAGGCCTTGTCCCGTAGAATCTTGAACAGAGTTTGGGCCACCAGGGGCGTGGGAGGAAACGCATATAGGAGGCCCGTAGACCAAGAGATCAGAAACGCATCTGCTACCATTCTCAGGGGATGCGGCTGTATGGAGCAAAACCTGGGCAACTGACGGTTCAGTGAACTTGCAAAGAGATCGATGGATGGAAGTCCCCATTGTAGAAAGATCTGCTGGACCACCAAGGGGACTGCCATTCGTGAAGCTGGAGAATCCTGCTTAGTTTGTCTGCCAAGAAGTTCTCCTGACCAGGTAGATAAACTGCTTTGAGAAACATGCCTTGTTTGACTGCAAAGGAGCAAAGGGCCTGCGCCTCCTGACATAGGAGTCTGGACCCTGTGCCCCCTTGCTTGTTCACATAGAACATTGCTACCTGATGGTCTGTCTGAACTAAGACAGACTGGTGAGAGAGGGCATGAGAAAAAGTCTGTAGAGCCAAGCGGATTGCTCGCAGCTCCAAAAGATTGATCTGCTGTGTGGCCTCCCGAGGAGATCAGAGGCCTTGAGTGCACGTGCCCTGGCAATGTCCACCCCAGCCCTTTAAGGAAGCATCGGACGTTAGCACCCTTGTGTGTGCTGGGGACTGAAAGGGTACCTCCCTGAGAAGGTTTGGGAGATGTAGCCACCACTGCAAGGAGTCCAAGAGTGGTTTGGACACCTTTACTCTGTCTCGGAGGTCGCCTGTGGCTTGTGCCCACTGAGCTCTGTGGCACCACTGAGCCGCCCACATGTGCAGACGGGCATTTGGGGTCACATGTACCGTGGATGCCATGTGGCCCAGGAGCCGCAGGAAGTGTCTGGCGGAGACCTGAGAATTGCTTTGGAACTGGTTGGCCAAGTCCATCAGTCTGTGGGCCCTGTCCTCGGGCAAGTAAGCTCTTGCCTGCAGGGTGTCTAATCTTGCCCCTATGAACTCTAGGTTCTGTGAGGGGAGCAAAGTGGACTTTGCGTAGTTTATGACAAAGCCCAGATGCTGAAGAAGAGAGACAGTGCGAAGAGTGGCTTGTCTGGCCTCCTGGAGAGACTGACCCCTGATTAGTCAGTCGTCCAGGTATGGGAAGACAAAAATTCCACGATTTCTGAGATAGGCCGCCACCATCACCAGGCTTTTGGTGAAAACCCTGGGGGTGGAAGTTAGGCCAAAGCGAAGTACTCTGTACTGAAAATGGTTTCCTCCCACCACAAATCTGAGATATTGTCTGTGATCTGGATGGATGAGAATGTGACTATAAGCATCCTTTAGGTCTAAGGTGCATAGCCAATCTCCCTGCTGGAGGAAGGGCAGCAGTATCCCAAGGGTAAGCATCTTGAACTTTTCCCTCTCCAGAAACTTGTTTAGGTTTCGCAAGTCTAGGATAGGCCGGAGGCCTCCTGTCCGTTTTGGTACCAGAAAGTACCTGGAGTAGAAGTCTTGCCCTTCCAGGTGGTGAGGCACCGGTTCCACTGCCTGTTCCTTTAGAAGACTTGCCAACTCCTGAAAGAGGGGGTTTCTGTGCAGAGGGAGTCTTGGAGGCTCCCCTGGAAAGTAGGAGGGGGTAGCTGGTGGAAGTGGAGCATGTAGCCCTTTTGGACTATGCTGAGGACGCAGGTATCCCCTGTGATGGTTGGCCACCTGTAGGCGTACAGGGTCAGCCGACCTCCTGTGCTGAGTGGAGCCAGCTGTGGAGAAGAGGCTATGCTATGGGAGTCAAAACCCCGCTCCCTGCTGTGCAGGAGCCGGAGCTGGCGGCTTGGGGGTCTTCTGCCTACGGGGCCCATGCCCCTGCCCCTTTGCCTGCTGGCCCTGTTGGGGAGCTGGAGAGGCCTGATATTGAGGGTAGGATTTGTAGGCAGCACCCTTCCTCCAGAAAAAGGGCTTCTTTCCCGAGCCCTTCTTTTTCTGAGACGGGGCAGAAGTCTTCCTGGACAGCCTTGTCCTGGTGAGAGTCTCAGTCTCGATTTCCACAACCTTTTCAGTCGTGGGCTTACCGAAAAGGTTTTCACCTCGGCAAGGGACATCGACCAACGTGTCCTGCACCCATGGCTCCAGGTCTGATGACTGTAGCCAGGCCTTACGGCATGCACCAATGCCGGCCGCGGCTACCCAGGCCAAAGCCTCGAAGCCATCATAGGCTGCTCGAGAGAAACTTCAAGCACTCTCGAATCCCTGTTAACAAAGCCTTGAACCTCTGCAAAGGTTCCTCGGAGAAGCCAGCTGAGAACCCGGCAATCTCCTTTGCCAGGTCTCGTAGGTACATGCCCATGTACAGCTGGTAGGTCTGGACACAGCAAGATAGCATAGAGCCTTGGAAGCACTTTCTACCGAGGGCATCCAGGTTCTGGGCCTCCCGGCCGGGGGGCACCAAGGAGTGCATCTTCTGACTCTTCAGACAGTGCATGGACGATTCCACAACCATGGAGTGGTGCGGTAGCTGTGCCTTTTGGAACCCAGGGCTCTTACGGACTCGATAAATGGAATCGACCCCTTTGCTAAGAACCAGCGTCAAGGCTGGTGCCTCCCACATATGGAAGAGCAGCCGTTCGAGCATCGGAGGAACCGATACAGTAAAGGCTTCCTTCGGAGGAAAATCATACTGGAGGGCATTGAGCTCCTTGGGTTGAGGCTCCTCCCCGGCGTCTGCAGGGAAGGCCAAGGCCTTGGCCACGTCCCTCACGAAGTCTGAGAACCGGGTATCCTCCGGGGGGGACCATCTCCGAGGCTCGGACTCCGGTGAGTCTGAAGGGACTCACCGGGTCCGGAAGGTGTCCGGGGACTCCTCGTCCTCCGTCTCCCACTCCGACTCCTCCAAGGAGGAATCGAGCAGCTCCGGCCGTGTGGGTCTCGGTGCCACCTGCCTCAACGCTGAGGGTATTGGCGTCGACGACCTCGGCCCCGCATGGGAGGTCGAGGGGGACCTTGACCGAGGATCGACTCGAAACATTATTGACTCGAGGATCGGTTCGGTCTCCGGGGTCGACTTGGACGTCGAGGTCCCGGTGGTCGGGGCAGATTTACCGGTCAGACCGGCGATCAGCACCCGCTGCTGTTCCATGAAGGCAGCCAAGTTGTTCTCCAAGGCCATCAACCTGAGTCCAAGCTCAGGAGACTCATGAGCCCCCAACTCGGGCCCCAATGGCATCGAGCCCGGCGTTGGCTCCCCTGGAGGACAGTCTACAAGGACAACTGCACTTACGTGACTCGGGGACTCTGGCTCCACACGAAGTAGCTTGGAAGGTCTCTCCGATTCCGAGAGCCCGGGGCGGCGGTCAGGGCTACGTGACCTGGCACTCGAGGAACCAGGAACCTCCACCGACGCTGCCCTCGCGAATTTTTTTTTCCTTCTGTGCTCCCGGGAGGGAGACTCCCTTTCAGAGGAACCCCCGACGGCGCTCGGGGTCGGACTTCCTGAGATGTCGAGGCCTCTGACGAAGTCCGGGCTCGGCCGGACGCGGAGTCAGAGAAAATTCTCTCATGTTGATGCTGACGGCTCTGAAGCACCTTCGACGACATTTTGCCGCACGGGCCACAGGCTAGTGGGTCATGGTCGGGCCCGAGGCATCGGAGGCAGCAGTCATGTGTGTCGGTGAGAGACATAAGTTTCTTGCACCGATCACACTTTTTGAACCAGCTGGCAGCCATCGGGGGAAAAAGGGCCCCTGCAAGGTCAAAAGACCGGGCTGCCAGTGAAAACACAAAAAGAGCACGAACGCTAGTGAAGAAGGACAAAAACTGAAAATCACAACTCCGGACTCGATACCAGGCGGGAAGGGGAACCAGCGTCGAACTGGATAAGACAACGCGAAAATCGCAGAAAAAAAAATCAACTTTTCCCAGGTGACACGAACTCACGTCCATCGGGCTCCACGGAAAAAGAAAGACTTAGCAAGATGGCACCCTTGGGCGGGAAGGGGACCGCACAGGCGCGCTGCATTCCCAAAGGCTTTCTTTGAAAGCTGGGTAAATGCTCCGCACGGGGGGCTCTGTCGGCGCCTATGTCACCCATATGTGAGGACTGACTTCCTGCTTGGTCCTAGAGAAATATACATTACAGCAGTAAAGATAAAATGTGGGAATATATAAACAGGAGGGCACTATAGTAAACGGAATAAATATAAAAACAACAACGTGTTTATAAGGACCCAAATCTATATTGCGATGGGCAGATGTGAAATCGAAAGTGAACTGAAGCATGGACTATATATTCTACCAAGCAAACATATTACTGATCTTGGTATGGGTCATTGTATAAAATATATATCGCTAGTGAGAATATATTTATATGACACATTCTTGTAGTACAAGAAACCAGAAAAGGAGAAATCAGCTATCATGAAACAATGGAGCAAAAATCCAGGCTACATAACTATAGACGCTGACACCCAGTTCCCCCATTTCTCAAGCTAGAATTTTGCTTATTTTATTGGGTAATGTATACACGGTTTTATTTGGTATTGTGGTATGCAGCAACGTTGTTTCATGATAGCCGATTTCTCCTTTTCTGGTTTCTTGTACTACAAGAATGTGTCATATAAATATATTCTCACTAGCGATATATGTTTTATACAACAGCCCATACCGAGACCAGTAATATGGTTGCTTGGTAGAACATATAGTCCATGCTTCAGTTCGCTGTTCACTTTCGATTTCACATCAGCCCATCGCAATATAGATTTGGGTCCTTATAAACACGTTGTTGTTATTTTTATATTTATTCAGTTTACCAGAGTGCCCTCCTGTTTATATATTCCCACATTTTATCTTTACTGTTGTAATGTATGTTTACATCCGATTCAGACCATTTACTGAGTGATGCCTTTATCTTCAGTTTTTAGCTTTCATGTTGGGTAATGCACAAACGGCCTCCCTTCTGCTTGACCATTATGAGATGTGATCACTCCCTCTGTTTCTATGTGCCCTTACTCCCCCACATGGGATTTAAATGGATACGTAGTTTTAAATTTCCTCTGTGTTCTGGCTCTGTGTGTGTGTTCTTTTGTTGCTCTCCCAATGATGTAACTATGTAATTTATATATTTTTCCCCCAGTTTTAAATTATATCTAATAGGGGCCTTTTTCAAGACCTCCATTGCCACATGGTGCATCACGTGAGTACCCTCTCTGCAGCTCCTGCTTTCAGTTTCTATCTTTTAATTATTTATTGACTACTTTTGGGTTTTATTGTCTAGATATTTAATGTTTTTAACCATTATATGTATATTTTTATCTATTATATTCTTTAATTTCTATGGTTTTAAATGTTTAATTTAATTTTTAACAACATTTGTGCATATACTTTTTACACACATCTTTTATACATTTTTAGATTTATTTATTATATTATTCATGTTGTTATATTGCTGTTTTCAGTTTTTAAACTTTATGTAAAGCGTAGTTACTCACCTGTAACAGGTGTTCTCCAGGAGCAGCAGGAATCAGTCCTCACTTATGGGTGACGTCGGCGCCGACGGAGCCCTCGCGGAGCAATTTTCCCCAGCTTTCAAAGAAAGCCTTTGGGAATTGCAGCGCGCATGCGCGGTCCTCTTCCCGCCCAAGGGTGCCATTTTAGCCAGTCAGATGACATAGCTAAAAAAGACAGCATAAAATTTGCAAAAAAAGTAAAGCAGACGATTGCAACTCCAAGGGGAGGAGGGAGGGTTGTGAGGACTGATTCCTGCTGCTCCTGGAGAACACCTGTTACAGGTGAGTAACTACGCTTTCTCCAGGACCAAGCAGGAAGTCAGTCCTCACTTATGGGACTCCCAAGCTCAAGGCTACCGGAGACCCTAAGCACAAAAATGAGCTCCCTCTAGCTCAGCAGCACAGAAGGAAGGATCTTCGCTGAATAATTACCCACCGGTAGCCCACATCCGGGATGGAGGGTAGGAGTTGCTCAGACCTCAAAGAGATTACGGAGGACTGCCTGTCCGAAAGCACTGTCCCTGCGGGACTCCCTCTCGAGACAGTAATGGACCGCAAAAGTCTGGCTCGAGGACCAAGTAGCGGCCCGGCAGATGTCTGCCAGCGGAACAGAGCGGAGGTAAGCCACTGACGTGGCCTTTGCCCGAACGCAGTGAGCCGTGACTCGACCTTCCAAGGAGAGTCCGGCCGCCCCATAAGCCCAAGTGATACAGTCCGCAACCCAGATGGACAGAGTACGCTTGGAGACCGGGAGCCCCAATTTATTGGGGTCGAAAGATACAAAAAGCTGAGCAGCTTTACGGTGCTCCCGCGTACGGTCAAGGTAGAAGTTCAGAGCCCTTCTACAGTCCAGGGTATGGAGGACCGTTTCAGCTCGGCTGGAGTGTGGTCTGGGAAAGAAGGTTGGAAGTACCACTTCCTGATTGATATGAAAAGGGGAGACCACCTTTGGAAGAAATTTTGGGTGAGTCCGTAGGACTACCCTATTTTTGTAGAACCGAGTGTAAGGGGGATCAGACACGAGGGCCTGCAATTCACTTACGCGTCTAGCGGAAGTGAGGGCTATCAAGAACAGTGTCTTCCAAGAAAGAAAACGGAGAGAACAGGTAGCCATAGGTTCAAAAGGCGGACAGGTGATCCGCTGCAAAACCACGTTCAGGTCCCAGTCAGGCGCTGGCGGGCGCAGAGGTGGTTTAAGTAGAAGACGACCTCGGAGAAACCTCGCTACAAGAGGGTCGCTGGAAAGAGGTCTGCCGTCCACCGGTACATGATGTGCTGAAAGAGCACTGAGGTGAACTTTGACGGAGTTGGACTTAAGTCCCAGATTAGAGAGGTATAACAAGTACTGCAGGATCACCGACACCGGGCAGGAGAAGGGATCCTGAGACTGTTGGGCACACCAAACGGAAAAGCGACGCCATTTAAGGGCGTAGCATTTGCGGGTAGAAGGTCGTCGCGAAGCTAGGACGACCTCCTCCACCTCCGCCGGCAGGAGAAGAGGAGCGAGGACTACCCTCTCAGCAGCCAGGCCATGAGGTTGAGAGACCTGAGGTTGGGGTGTAGCAGAGACCCCTGATCCTGAGTGAGGAGATCCGGTTGTAACCCTAGAGGGAATGGATCCTCCACCGCTAATTGCAGCAGGAGCGGAAACCACGGCTGCCTGGGCCAGCGAGGGGCCACCAGGATTATGAGGGCTTTGTCCCGGAGAACCTTGAAAAGAGTCCGAGAGACTAGCGGAATGGGAGGGAAAGCGTACAGAAGGCTCCCCGACCATGAGAGTAGAAAAGCGTCCGCCGCAACCCGAAGGGGGTGTGGCTGACGAGAGCAGAAGCGAGGAAGTTGCCGGTTGTGAGGACTGGCAAAGAGATCCATCGTGGGGAGTCCCCACTTTAGAAAGAGCTTCTGAACTACCAAGGGATCCAGACGCCACTCGTGCGGCTGGAGGATCCTGCTGAGTTTGTCGGCCAGGTAATTCTCTTGGCCTGGGAGATAAACTGCCTTGAGGAGAATGCCGTGACTGACGGCAAAGCAGAGCTTCTGTGCCTCCCGACAGAGGAGGAAGGAGCCCGTGCCCCCCTGCTTGTTCACGTAGAACATGGCAACATGATTGTCCGTCTGGACAAGGACGGACTGGTGAGAAGTCAGGTGGGAGAAGGCCTTGAGAGCCAGGCGGATCGCCCTGAGCTCCAGGAAGTTGATCTGCTGAGCAGACTCCCACGTGGTCCAGAGGCCCTGAGTGCGTGCCCCTTGGCAATGCGCTCCCCAGCCCAGGAGGGATGCATCTGTTGTCAGCACCCGGGCCGGCTGAGGAGACTGGAAAGGCATTCCACAGATCAGGTTCGGCTGCTGAAGCCACCACCGGAGAGACGAGATCAGCGGCTCGGAGACGCGCACTAGGTCTGCCAGGCCGCCTGTGGCTTGTCGCCACTGCTGGCGGAGACACCACTGAGCAGGCCGCATATGCAGGCGGGCATTGGGGGTCACATGGACGGTGGAAGCCATATGGCCGAGCAGTCTCAGGAAGCGCCTGGCGGAGACCAGGGGCTGGCTGCGAAAACGGTCGGCTAGGTCCATGAGCCGTTGAGCCCTGTCGAGCGGTAGGTACGCTCGTGCCTGAGGAGTGTGCAGTCTTGCGCCGATGAACTCGAGATCCTGTGAGGGGAGCAAAGTGGACTTTGCGAAGTTTATAACAAAGCCCAAGTGCTGCAGAAGAGTCACCGTGCGGCGCGTGGCGTTGGTGACCTCCAGAGCGGACGCTGCTCTGATGAGCCAGTCGTCGAGGTACGGAAAGACATAGAGGCCGTGAAGCCGGAGATGGGCCGCCACCACCGCGAGACATTTTGTGAAGACTCGCGGTGCGGAGGACAGGCCAAAGGGCAGTACTCTGTACTGGTAATGATTTCCTGCCACCACAAACCTTAGGTATTGTCAGTGGTTTGGGTGGATGAGGATGTGCGTGTAGGCATCCTTTAGATCCAAGGAGCATAGCCAATCTCCCTGCTGGAGGTAGGGCAGAAGGATTCCAAGGGTAAGCATCTTGAACTTCTCTCGCACGAGGAACTTGTTGAGGTTGCGCAGGTCCAGGATGGGTCTGAGGCCTCCTGTTCTCTTTGGTATCAGAAAATACCTGGAGTAAAAGCCTTGACCTCTCAGGTGGTGGGGCACCGGTTCCACCGCCTGCTCCTGTAGAAGACCTACTAACTCCTGAAGGAGTAACTCCCTGTGCAGAGGGGGTCGTGGAGGTTCCCCCGGAAAAAAGGAGGGAGGGACCTGGTGGAAGTGGAGAAGATAGCCTTCTCGCACGACTTGAAGCACCCAGGCATCTGAGGTGATGCTGGACCACCTGTGAGCGAAGTGAACCAGCCGGCCTCCGGTGCTGGGAGGAACCAGCGGGGGGGGGGAGAGGCTATGCTTAGTGAGTCAAAAACCCCCACCCTGCTGAGCAGGGGCTGGTAGTGCAGGCTTGGGGGCTTGCTGCCTACGGGACCCGTTACCCCGTCCCTTGGCCTGCTGGCCCTGTTGGGGAGCTGCAGGGGCCTGATAATGGGGGTATTGTTTGTAGGCAGCCGCCTTCCTCGGGTAAAAGGACTTCTTTCCCGAGCCCTTCTTTTTCTGGGAAGGGGCGGAGGTCTTCCTAGAAAGCCTAGTCCTGGTGAGAGTCTCCGTCTCAATTTGTGCAGCCTTTTCAGCCATGGGCTTGCCAAAGAGGTTTTCGCCTCGGCAGGGGACATCGACCAACTTGTCCTGCACCCAGGGCTCGAGGTCAGATGACTGAAGCCAAGCCTGTCGGCGGGCACTGATGCCGGCTGCGGCCACTCGAGCCGATGCTTCAAAGCCATCGTAGGCTGCTCGGGATATGAATTTCGAGCATTCCCGAATACCAGTGGACAAGGCCAGGAACCTCCGCAAGGGTTCCTCGGACAAACCAGCGGAGAAGCCGGCTAGTTCTTTAGCCAGGTCTCGGAGATACATGCCCATGTATAGCTGGTAGGTCTGGACACGACACGCAAGCATAGAGCCCTGGAAACACTTCTTGCCAAGGCCATCCAGGTTACGGGCCTCCCTGCCAGGAGGCACCGAGGAGTGCATCTTCTGGCTCTTAAGACGATGCATGGCCGATTCCACTACCATGGAATGGTGTGGCAGCTGTGCTTTTTGGAAGCCAGGGCTCTTGCGGACTCGATAGATAGAATCGACCCGCTTGCTCAGGACCGGCGAGGTGGCTGGACTCTCCCACATGCGGAAGAGTAGTCGTTCCAGCATGGGAGGAACCGGTACAGTAAAGTGTTCCCTTGCGGGAGAGTCATACTGGAGGGCGTCGAGCTCTTCGGTTCGAGGCTCCTCCTCGGGGTCCGCAGGGAAGGCCAAAGCCTTGGCCATATCCCTGACGAAGTCCGAGAACCGGGCATCCTCCGGAGGGGACTGCTTCCGAGGCTCGGACTCCGGTGAGTCCGGGGGACACACCGAGTCCGGAAAGAATCAGGCGACTCTTCCTCTTCAGACTCCCAGACCGACTCCGACGAGGACTCGGTGGGGTCGGCCCGGGCAGGGTGCGGCGCCTGCCGCCCCGACGCCGAGGGAGTCGGCGTCGGCGACCTCGGTCCCGAACGGGAGGCCGAGGGTGACCTCGACCGAGGATCGACTCGAGTTCGCATCGACTCGAGGATCGGCTCGGTCTCCGGGGTCGACTTGGACGTCGACGTCCCGGCGGTCGGGGCAGCGGCGCCAGCGAGCAGTGCCCGCTGCTGGTCCATGAAGGCAGACAATCTGCTCTCCAAGGCCGTCAACCTGAGTCCGAGCTCAGGTGACCCAGCAGCCCCCGACTCGGGCCCCGACGGCGTCGGGCCCGACGTCGGCTGTCTCGGAGGCGAGTCCAGGAGGACTACAGGACTTACCCGAGCAGGCAGCTCTGACTCCAGGCGAGGGCGCTTCGTGAGATGCTCCTTCTCCAAGGACCCGGGACGGCTATCGGGGCTATGCGACCTGGCCCTCGCGGAGCCAGCAGCGTCCACCGACGCCGCCCTCGCGGGTTTCACCTTACGACGATGGTCCCCGGAGGGAGAACCCCTGTCGGAGGAACTCCGGCGATGGTCCGAGCTGGAACCTTTGGACGCGGAGGCCTCCGACGAGGTCCGGGTACGGCTGGGGTCAGCGAAGATCCTATCCCGCTGATGCCGCCGACTTCTCAACGCTTTGGAGGACATTTTGCCACAGGGCCCACAGATCAGTTCTTCATGATCCGGGCCCAGGCAGCGGAGGCAAAAGTCGTGTGTGTCAGTTAGTGACATATTTCGGTCACACTGACCACACCGCTTGAAACCACTGGCAGCCATCGGGGGAAAAAGGGGCCCCGGCGAGGTCAAAGGACCGGGCTGCCAGGGAAAAACCGAAACGAAAAACTGACTAAGTCAGAAAAACCGAAAAATAAGAAGAGGACTCGAGACCGGCGTCGCGAGTCCGGCGGGAAAAAGACCGGCGTCGAACCGAATGGAAAAAAAAAGAGAAATACTGAAGAAAATCAACTTTTTCGCGGGGACACGACGGGTACGTCTGTAGGGCTCCGCGGAAAAAAGAAGACTGGCTAAGATGGCACCCTTGGGCGGGAAGAGGACCGCGCATGCGCGCTGCAATTCCCAAAGGCTTTCTTTGAAAGCTGGGGAAAATTGCTCCGCGAGGGCTCCGTCGGCGCCGACGTCACCCATAAGTGAGGACTGACTTCCTGCTTGGTCCTGGAGAATTGTTTTTAGATGCATACTCCCCGACGAAGGCTTGACGCCGAAACACCTAGGGGATTTTATCTAATAAAACCAGCACCTGTGACCTTTTTGGCCTTCACCCGTTGTGTGTTTTTAAGGAGTCAAAAGCTCCAACCTGGCTGGGCCGTGGCAGATGCCTATGGGTTGGGAACCTTCTGTTTATGAGGGCCATGGTCATGTCCCTTGTCCTGCTGACCCTGCTGGTGAGCCCTGAAAAAGTGGGTACTTTCTGTAAGCAGCCACTTTCCTCGGGTAGAAGGACTTTTTACACAAGCCTTCTGTCAGGGACACTATATATATGGTCGTTGTTTAGAGTGTGAAATAGCTAATTATATAAAGTACACTCCACCAATTAACAAATTGCAGTCAACACATTTAACCGCTCATATCAAACATTCATATAAACAATAGATAACTTCAATATAGCCTTTGTGTCTTCCCCGAAGGTCTCAGACTTAACAACATTGAGCATAATAGTTGAGCTCTTGTGTTATAGTAGCATCAATGACCTTCTTTCATTCACCAATAAAGGGACTACTTTGGCTTCTATTTATTAAAAAATAAAAAGAATTGCGTATCTGTATCTCGTAATTGTTGATGTATTCTTGTCCCCTGTATATTAAACTGTCAAGGACAGGCAGAAGTCTTTTTAGAGAGCTGGTCCTTGCCATGAACTCTGTCTCCAGCTCGGCGACCTTGTTGGTCATGGGTTTGACAAAGAGGTTCTCTCCTTGGCATGAAACATTGACCAATTTGTTCTGAACCCATTTCTTGTGGTCTGACAACTGTAGCCAAGCCTAGAGTCAGGCACCGATGCCTGCTGCCGCTACTCAAGCCGCCAACTCAAAGCTAAGCAAAAGCTAAGTATTGTGATGAGAAGGGAAGGAAAGTTATCTCCAGTAGAAGAGTTTGAAGCAAGTTGTGTTTACAATGATGTTAACAGCATGCAATTGTGCTCCCTTTGTTTGTGATGGATATGCAGGTCGTTGATGCTATCTGGCACGCAAATCACTCCAGACTTAAGTCTGATACATAGTGCCATAAGAAGTCCGAGACCTTACAATATCATAAGTTAACTGATGCTCTTCAAACTATCAAGAATATAGTATATATAATAAATAAGTCCTCTGGCAAGTTGTTTTGAACGAGTTTATTTTTGTTTGACATTGATCGTTCGTTAAAGACCATAGTGTGAGCCAACTCAAAGCTGTCATAGGCTGCCCAAGACAAATTTGGAGCACTCACGGGTGGCCTTGGCCAGGTTCTTGAACCACTGCAGGGGTTCCTCGGAAAGACCATCTGAGAACCCGGCGAGTTCCTTCGCCAGGTTTCTCAGGTACATGCCCATGTACAGCTGGTAGGCCTGGACATGGCAAATGAGCATCGAGCCCTGGTAGCACTTCCTGCTGAGAGCGTCCAAGATACGGGCCTCCCTCCCTGGGGGCACCGAGGAGCGCATCTTCTGGCTCTTCAGCTGACACATGCTGACCACCACCATAGAGTTGTGCGGCAGTTGCAACTTCTGGAAGCCAGGGCTCCAGCAGACTCTATACATAGGGTTAAGCCACTTGCTCACTACTGGCACTGATGCCGGTGTCTCCCACATGTGGCACATGAGCCGTTCCAGGATGGGAGGAATGGGCACTGTGAGCAATTCCCGAGGGGGAGCCTCGTACTGGAGGATCTTGAGCTCGTCAGCCCAAGGATCCTCCTCCGACTCAGTCGGGAACGCCACGGCCTTAGACATGTCTTTTACAAAGTGTAAGAATCCCATGTCCTCTGGCATGGATCTTCTCTGAGATTCCGAGATTGGGGAGTCTGAGGGGACATCACGGTGTCGATGGGTATCCAGAGACTCATCATCCTCCATCTCCTACTCAGAGTAGTCCGAGGAAGACTCAAGGGTGGGCTGCTCTGTGGGCCAGAGGCCGCACGGCCTGCCCCCGGAGGGGACAGCAGGGATGACTGCAGCCCCATCGAGCAGGACACCAAGCGCAACCTCGGCCGAGGATCGATTCGAGGCTGCAGGACCTCGAGGATTGGCTCGGCCTCTGGGGATGTCTTTGACGTTGAACGCCCAGTGGTTGGGGCAGAGGAACCAGATGTGCTGGACAACAGTGCCTGCTGTGGGTCCAAGAAGGCAGACAAGCTGCGCTCCAAGGCCGCCATTCTGGACTCCAGGCCAGAAGGCTCCGCAGCTTTCGGCGCGGACACCAAGGAACTCTGGCCCGACGCCGGCTCTCCCAAAGGGGAATCCTTGACAAGGACAGCCTCCAAGGATCGAGGCCGGTCCACCACCGGATCCTTCCGAGGGACCTTCGCTGGCCGCTCTTTCTCCGAAGCCTCAGGTGGGCACCTGGGGCTGCAAGACTGGGCCTGAAAGGAACCCTGTCCATCGGAGCCATCCAAGGACACCGCCTTCGAAGGTTTCTTCTTCCTTCTGTGTTCCCTTGAGGGAGATCCCCTCTCTGAGGACCCATGACGATGCTCAGGTTTGAAGAACTCCTTCCAAGACATCAGCGCCTCAGACGAGGTCCTGGCCTTCAGAGGCATCGGGAAGTCGGGGGAAAACTTATCGTGCTGCTGCTGGTGGCTCTTCAGGGCCTTGGCAGACATTCGTTTTCATAAACTGCAGGCTGTCAGGTCATGGCGTGGCCCGAGGCAATGGTACAGCAGTCGTGTGTGTCTGTTAAGGACATGAGCTTAGCACACCAATCACACTTTTTAAAACCACTGGTAGCCATAGGGGAAAAAAGAACCTTTGCAAGGTCGAAGACCCTCCAAGCTGCCGGGGGGGGGGGGGGGGGGAGGAAAGGCACGAAGGCACCCAAAAGGAACACAAAAATGAACCGAACTCGACGCCAAGGTACCAAGATCAGTAGGCGGAAAGAATACTGGTGTGATACCAGAGACGAGTTAAGAACTCGATAAGAAAAAAAAAATCAATTTTTCCGGGGGAAAGGCAGATGATGTCTGAAGGGCTCCATGGAAAAAAGGAGACTGAGCAAGATGGCATCCTTGGGCGGGAAGGGGACCACACATGTGTGGTGGCATCTCTCAAAGGCTTTCTTTGAAAGCTAGGAAGATGCTCCTGCCAGGGCTCTGTCGGTGCTGATGTTACCCATATGTGGGGACCGATTTCCTGCTTGTTTTTGGTGAATCAGGCAGCAAAAGCAGTAGTTGTGTGTGTTGGTCAGGGATATTATTTTGGCACATCGATCATATTTGTTAAAGCCACTTGTAGCCATGGGGGAGAGAAAACACCCCAGCGAGGTCGAAGACCTGCGGTGCTGTCAGTTGGAAAAAAAAGGCGCAAGGTGCCAAAAGGAGAAAAAAAATAAGAACCAGAGACTATGCTGGGGCAACAAGTCCAGGTGGCGGGAAGAGTATCGGTGCACTACCGGAGAAAGTATGAAACTCAGGTCGAGAAAATCAATTTTTTCCAGGGAAAGACCAGACAGACATCTGAAGGGCTCCATGGAAAAAAGGAGACTGAGCAAGATGACCCCCTTGGGCGGGAAGGGCACTATACATGCATGGTGGTATCTCCCAAAGGCTTTCTTTGAAAGCTGGGGGATGCTTCTGCGAGGACTCTGTCAGCACTGACATCACCCATAATGTGAGGACAGACTTCCTACTTGTTCCCGGAGAACAAGGACATTGAGGTCAAGCCTTGGTACTCACCCACTGAGAGCTCCAGGCAGAGGATGCATGCCAGGCTCAATTCTACTCCCATGAAACTGTTTTACTGGCTTTGTGTTTAAGGTGGCTGGCAAAAAGAACCCTCTGAGAGCCTTCTGGGATCTTTGGGAGAGAGCAGGGGAGTGGAAGGGACAGAGGAGGGGGGAGGGGGCACTGAGGTTGTGTGAGGCTGCTGCATTCTTCCAGATCCTTCCAATTATGTGGCTGCTCAACAGGCTTTTATCAGAGTGTGGAGCTGAACCAATTTTTCCTACTCAGCAATGAGATGGATCGATACAATAACAGCTACGGGTACCAGTCTGTCAACAATGAGCTGCCTGACTGAAGACCGAACACAATTTAGGATAGCTATCCAGAGGGTTGCCATGAGTCGACTCCGACTCGACGGCACTTAACAACAACAACATCATGGCTACCGAACAGACAGGTGTCTAGTGGAACCTCCCACGTCATGCTCAAGTGAGTCGCCCTCAAAGCAGTCTGTCATGAGCATTTTTATCAATCTTTTCCTCTCAATCCTTCAGACAGTAGTTACCCACCTTAGCAGGTCTTCTCCATGAACAGAAATAAGTCCTCACATATGGGTGACGTCTCCGACGGAGCCCCATGTGGGAAATTCCCCAGCTTCTATTGGAAGCTTTTAGGAGGCTCCACTGTGCTTGCATGCCTCTCTTCCCTGCCTGCTGCTGCACCACCACCATCTTTTCCCATGTGATAAAGCTGTAGTAGAACCCTCAGGGAGGTGGGAGGGTTGAGGACTTACTGCTGTGGTCAACATTATTAGCACCCTTGTATTTTAGGTATGTGGTGTACAACATCTTGAGAAATAATTGGAAATATTCAAAATGTATCATAATATTTTAATAGTATGCTCAAAGGTATACAACCAAAAAAGATGTCTATGCAACTTAGACAAATTAATTTCTGAGAAAAAAAATGACCTGAACAGCATTAATGACACCTTTCACTAACATTTGGTTGCACAACCCTGGAAGCCCTAATGATGAAGTTGGACAGACATTGTGGCCATTATAGAATCATGGTTTAATGAGTCACATGAATGGCATACAGCCATAGCTGGCTATAATTTATTTAGAAGAGAGAAGACAGAAAAGCATGAGGAGCTCTATATGTTAAAACCAATATTGAAGCTGCTGATAAGGAGTTAACAAAATTGTTGATGCCTTCCAAGATGCATTGCTTAGACAAAGGTGATGGAGCCGATCAAGGAAAGTTCGATGCTGAATTTAGTACTCAGCAACAGAGCATGTTGAATGTCCAGGTGGGTGCCCACATGAGCAGCAGCAATCACCACACTGTGTGGTTTGAGATAAAAGCCAAGGCAGAGGCCAATCACAGCAAGCTCAGAGTCCTATATTTCAAAAATGCTGACTTCAGTAAAATGGCCAAGTGCCTGAAAGAGGAGTTAGCAGGGTGAGATGAGGTAAGGGAAGTGAAATTGCAGTGGGCTAAACTAAAGGAGGCAATAAAAAGGGCAACAGATACATATGTAAAGAAAGTAAATAAAAATAAGAGGAAAAGGAAACCTATATGGGTTCTCCAAAGAAGTGGCTGCACAAATAAAGGCAAAAATACAGCTTTCAGAAAATTCAGAAGTTCGCAAACAGAGGAACACAGAAAGGAATACAGAATAAAGTTAAAAGAGACAAAAAGAGAAATAAGGATAGCAAAAGCAAAGGCAGAAGAAAGATGGCTAAAGCTCTGAAGCGTGGTGACAGAACATTTTTCAGGTATATTCGGGAAAGGAGGAAGATCAGAGATGGAATTGCAAAGCTCAGAAGTGCTGAGAACTGATTAGAAGAAAGTGATATTGAAAAAAACTAAAATGCAAAACAAACACTTCTGTTATGTTTTTACTAAAGAAAATCCTAGAGAAGGACTACCTGTGATGGACAAATACACAAATGGAAATGGAGTAGATAGTACACCATTCACAGAAGATGATGTATTTTAATAGCTTGCAAAACTAAAAGTGGACAAGGCCATGGGACCAGATGGGATACATCCAAGGATACTGAAAGAGCTCAGAGCAGTTCTTGCAGGGCCTTTAAATGGATGTTTTTAATAGATCCTTGGAGACAGACGTTCCACAGAACTGGAGAAGGGCTGATGTGGTACCTCTTCACACAAGAGGAAATAGGGAAGAAGTGACAAAATACAGGCCAGTAAGCCTTATCTCAGTGGCGGGAATAATGGATGCGCTCCTGAAGGAGAGAATAGTGGACTTTCTTTCTCGAAATCAAAAGATTGCATGATCCAAGGCAACATAGTTTTACCAAAAGATGATCATTCTAAACAAATCTGATTGAGTTTTTTGACTGGGTGACCAGAGAACTAGATCAAGGACAGGCGATGGATGTGATCTACATTTTAGTAAAGCTTTTGATACTGTTCCTTATAAGAGACTTATCAAACTGAACAGCCTGGGGATAGGTCCCAAGGTTGTGAACTGGATCAGAAATTGGTTGACTGACAGAAGACGATGGTAAATGGAACTCACTCGGATGAAAGGAAGGTGATTAGTAGCATGCCCCGTATTTATGAGCGATATTGCTGAAGGACTGAATAGAAGTCTGCCTTTTTGCAGATGATACGAAAATTTGCAACAAAGTGGACAACCCTGAGGGAGTTGATAACACGAGGAAAAATCTAGAAAAGCTGGAAGAATGCTTGGCAGTTGAGATTTAATATGAAATGCAGTGTCATGCACTTGGGATGCAGAAATCCAAGGGAATTGTATGTGATAGGGGGCAAGAGGATGGTGTGCACAAACCAGGAGAAGGACCCTGGAGTGATTGCTTGAGGATCTCAAGGTGGCAAAACAGTGTGACAACGCGGTAGCCAAAGCCAGAAGGATGCTGGGTTGCATACAGAGAGGAATTACCAGCAAAAGGAGGAAGTACTAATGCCACTGTACAAGTCGCTGGTGAGGGCTCACTTGGAGTATTGTGTTCAGTTTTGGAGACCATATCTCACAAAGGATATACAGTAAAAAGACTGAAAATGGTTCAGAAGAGGGTGACCGGGAGCTACCTGTTTGGAGTGTGCAGGAGGAGTGTGTGCCCTGCTGAGAGTCGGAGGAGTGCTGAGCTTGTACAGCTGTGCTGCAGGACCATCACAGGCACTCCGGGGACAGCCTGCTGCTGGGGGGGGGGGGGGGGTTTTGAAGCTCTTAAAACCCTCCGTTTGTCATCTTGGAGCGGAGCTACCTGTTTGGAGTGTGCAGGAGGAGTGTGTGCCCTGCTGAGAGTCGGAGGAGTGCTGAGCTTGTACAGCTGTGCTGCGGGACCATCACAGGCACTCCGGGGACAGCCTGCTACTTTGGGTCCTAGTTGTGCATTTAACTGCAACTAGTGGTCTCCGTGACTGTGGAGCGTGTATTAAGGGGTGTGTCTAAAGGGCACCCTTGACGTCGCATTGACGGAGTCGTTGTACTAGCAGTGTGGATTTAAGTTAAGTGTGGGTTATATTGGCTGGCTCTTTGTTGTTTGTCTTGGGTGGGGTTATAATTTCTTTATGCAACATGGGCAAGAGGAAGGCTAAATCTCAGAGCAAGGTTCAGTTGGCTGATTCCGGGAAGCTGGTCGGCCCCCTGGATAAACATTTTGCTCCTCTTCCCCTGGAGCAGTCCTCTTTCAAGGGGGCATCCTTGAGCCCCGGGGGGAGGTCTCCTCCTCTTTGCCCTCTTGTTGATTCTGCCAGTCTTTCTGGGCTTTCCCCTGAAGTAGCTGTGAGAAACAAGGTTGTTTTGAAGTTACCTACTCCGATTCAGTCAGTCACGCTGGGTATCTCTTCGGAGCTTCCCGCACCGCCCTCGGACGCGGAGGTTACTTTAAAGGATTTATGGGCTGCTTTGAAGTGCATTGACTCTAAAGTGTCTGTTGCCTTTAGCTCTTTTGCTACTTTCTCACAAGAGACTGTTACTGCGGTACAGCAACTGGACGAGAAAGTTTCTCAAATAGATAAGGCAGTTGGTAAATTGGAATCTCAGTTGATCCCACTTCAATCGACTAGTGTCACTGGTATTAAAGATTCTTTACTATTACATACGAAGTTAGAATCTCTTGAGAATTCCATGCGGGCATGTAACTTGAGATTTTTGAATTTTCCCTACACCTCTCTATTATCACCTAAGATACTTTTGATAAATAAATAAAAGAAGTCCTTGCCATATCTGATGTTTTTGATGTTATGCAGATTTACTATATACCTTCTGGCACTAAGAAGATAAGCCCTATTGATGGAGACTTAGATGAAATTGTTCCTAATGTGGTGAATCTCACCGCTTTTCTTGAGGACTCCTCAGATAATATTCCCACTCGTTCCACCTTGCTGGTTACTCTCGCCTCTGTAATGATTAAGCAACGTATCTTAAAAGCTTTTTTAAAGGTGAAATCAGCATTATTCTGTGGTCAGAGGATAAATATCTTCCCAGATGTCTCACGCAGTACCCAATTAAGGCGTCGGCAATTTCTATCATTAAAGCCGCGTGTCTTGGAGTTGGGTGCCACGTTCTTTCTAAGATTTCCCTGTAAGTGTCTCATTTCTTTTGAGGGCACTTCTTTTGTTTTTCTAGACGTGATGCATCTGGAAAGGTTTTTGTCTGATAGGCGGGGCCTAGTAGGGTCTGGCAGTATTGTTGTTTCCTCCTAAGCTGTGGCCATTTTAGGCTTTGATTGCTTTAGTCATTTTTGTTTCCCTTTTTAACTGGTTACAGTTGGCTCCCGTGATGTGGTCTGTAGTATTGATACTGTCTTGGATTTTTTTTGTTTCCTGTATCTTATTTCTGTTTTTGTTTGCTAACAGTCAGTATCATATCATGTCCTATAATGATTTGGTTATTGTATTTGACTGAAAATATCAAATTTAAAAAAAAAAAAAGAAGAGGGTGACCAACATGATTTGGAGCTTTTGCCAGAAGACGTACGAGAAGAGACTTGAAGACCTAAATATGCATATGCTAGAGGAGAGGAGAGAGGGGGAAATATGATACAGACCTTTAAATACTTAGAGTATTAATAAACAAACCTTTTTCAAAGACAGGGAAGCTGTAAAACTAGAGGGCATAGCATGAAGCTGCAAGGAGGTAAACTGAAAGGCAACGTCATGAAATACTTTCTCACTGAAAGGGTGATGCTTGAAATGCCCACCCAATGGAAGTGGTGGGGGCAAATATAGTGACAGAATTCAAAATGGCATGGGACAGTGGATGCGTTTATAGCAACAGGATAAAATCAAAATAAACTTAACTATCTCTTATATCTCAACAAAATAGGGGTGACCTGTACGGAGCGGTGGGTATATCCCTTAACAAAGGCATGGGGAAGGGTGACCTATACGGAGCAGCAGGTGCACTAGATGGACGATGATAGTATATTATGGCATATAAAGACCATGTTACTATGTAACCCTTGGCAGCATTGAGGGCCTCCAAATGTTTCCTGTAGCCATCTATAAGTTTTGTACATCTGACTACTGGTAGTTTCACACGCTCTTCAACTGCAATTTATTCCAGTTTCATGAATGTTTCCAGGATTCATTTTACCAATAGCAGATTTCAGCTCTTTCCAAAGGTTCTCAATTAGATTGAGATCAGGACTCATTGCTGGCCAGTTTAAAAAAAAAAACAACAAAAAAACAAACAGTACATTGGTTCCTTTTTAACCAACCATTCTTTTGTACTTTTGAATGTATGTTTTGGGTCATTGTCCTGCTGGAGGACCCATGACCTTCAACTCAGACCTAGCTTTCTGACACTAGGTACCACATTTTGCTCCAAAATACCTTGGTAGTCCTGACTTCATGATTCCAGGCCTCCAGTTCCTGAGGCAGCAAAACAGTCCCACAACATTATGTAATCTCTGCCATATTTAACAGTAATAAGGGTGTTCCCTCCCCCCCACTTTTAAGCTTCATTTCTTCACCTGTAAATGTATCACTGGTCTGCATTACCAGAGAACTCAAGTTTGGTTTCATCTGCCCACAAAACATTTTCCCAGAAGGATTGTGGTTCCTCAAGTTGGGCTTGGACAAAGATCAGGCGTGCCTTTTTATGACTGTCTTTGAGCAGTGGGGTCCTTCTTGGCCTTTGCCCATGAAGTTCCTCTTTGTTTAGTGCATGGTGTATATGGTGAGGATTGAAACCACCACTCCAGATTGCTCCAGATCAGCTTTAAGTTCTTTGCATGTTGTACGTGTTGTTTTTCCCCATAGTTGGCACTAACCTTCGAATACTTTTTGGATTAATTTTCCTCTTCCCACCACATTCTGGGAGGTTCTTGACAGTTCCATGAGCAGAAAACATCTTATTAACATTGTGAACTGTAGACAAAAGAATCCCAAGGTCTTTGGAGATGGCCCTGTACCTCTTTGAAGTTTGGTGATAATGGCTTTTCTGACATTCTCAAGCAGCTCTTTTGTCTTCACCCTTGTGAAAATGGGACAGGGCGTGAATGTGGCCATTTTAAACATTAGAGCCGTCATTCATTGGTTGATTCTAGTCATGCGAGTACCAACAATTGATCACATGTTCGTCTAATTTTACTGCAGTGGAAATGTGATTCTTTTGCTCAAACTCATTTGTATTGTTTATAAGGGTTCCAGTAATCATGTCCTGGCAGTGTCCCAGTTTTTATATTATTTCCTGCTATTTCCTTTTTAATTAGTCTTGTTTTATTTTATTCTTTTGTGTGTCAAATAAGTGTGCATATATAGTTCAAAGCCAATTCACTGCCACTTTTTTATTTATTTATTAAGGAGATAGTGGACATTAAGGGGTTGGAACTGCAAGAGTGCCGATAATGTTTGCCACAGCTGTATTCCTGCTGTCCATGGAGAAAGCATAGTTACTCACCTGTAACTGGTGTTCTCCAGGGACAGCAGGAATCAGTCCTCACATATGGGTGACGTCGACGGAGCCCCCATGCGGAGCAAATCCCCAGCTTTTGAAGAAAGCCTTTGGGACTGCATCACGCATGCACGGTCCCCTTCCCGCCCAAGGGTGCCATCTTACTCAGTCAAATGACATAGCTAAAAAGACAGCAAAAAGGATAAAAATTAATCAAAGGACCAACTCCAGGGGAGGAGGGAGGGTCGTGAGGACTGATTTCTGCTGTCCCTGGAGAACACCTGTTACAGGTGAGTAACTACGCTTTCTCCAGGACCAAGCAGGAAGTCAGTCCTCACATATGGGATTCCCTAGCTATAGGCTACCGAGAACCCATAACTGAAAAATAGGCTCCCTCTAGAAGAGCCGCAGCAGCCATGATAGGATTTCAACCGAGAACGTAACACTCCGGTAGCCTGACACCAAAGAGTCGGAGGATAGAAGTTGCCTAAACCTCAAACAGATTACGGAGTACAGCCTGGCCGAAAGCACTGTCCCATTCGGACTCCCTACCAGGCAGTAATGGGCTGCAAAAGTCTGTCTTGAAGACCAGGTTGCGGCCCGGCAGATGTCTGCCAGCGGAACAGAGCAGAAGTGACTCGACCCTGCAACGGGAGATCAGCTACCCTCTATACCCAGGCAATGCAATCTGCCACCCAGGTGGACAAGGTACGCTTGGAGACCGGCATCCACAGTTTACTGGGGTCATAAGAGACGAAGAGCTGAGGCGCTCTTCGATGTCCCTGCGTACGCTCTATGTAGAAGGCCAACGCCCTTTTACAGTCCAGGGTATGCAGAACTGCTTCTCCCTGACTGGCATGGGGCCTGGGAAAGGTGGTCAGAAGCACCACTCCTGGTTGAGGTGGAATGAGGAGACCACATTCAGCAGGAACTTGGGGTGCGTGCGAAGCACCACTCTGTTCCTATAGAACAGTGTGTACGGTCTATCGGACACCAGTGCCTGCAGCTCACTCACTCGTCTGGCCGATGTGAGTGCCACCAAGAAAAGCGCCTTCCAAGACAGGAAGCGGAGACGGCAGGTAGTCATCGGCTCAAAAGGTGGGCGAGTAAGCTGCTCTAAGACCACATTCAAATCCCACTCAGTTGCCGGGGAGGCGGAAGGGGGGGGCTTCAGCAGAAGTAGACCTCTTAGGAACCTGGACACCAAGGGGTGTACAGAGAGAGGTTGTCCTTCCACTGGAGAGTGGTGTGCCGATAAAGCACTCAGGTGAACTCGGACCGAGTTTGACTTAAGACCTAAATCTGAAAGGTGAAGCAGGTACTACTGCAACACCACTGCCACCTGGCAGGAGAATGGGTTCTCACTCTGCTGAGCATACCACACCTCAAATCTACGCCACTTGAATGCGTAGGTTTCCTAGTTGATTGCCTCCTAGAGGCTAGCAGCACATCCTCTATTTTTTTGGGGGAGGAGAAGTGGTGCAAGGACTACTCTTTCAGCAGACATGCCATCAGGTTGAGGGACCTGAGGTTGGGATGCAGAAGAGAGCCCTTCTCCTGCGACAGGAGGTTGGGTTGTAATCCCAAGGGAATTGGAGCCTCCTCCGCCAGCTGCAGGAGCAGCAGAAAACATGGCTATGTCGGCCACCTGGGTGCCACCAGGATGACTGAGGCTTTGTCTTGAAGGATCTTGAATAAGGTCCGAGCTACCAGGGGTGTGGGAGGAAATGCATAGAGGAGGACCACAGACCATATTAGAAACGCATCTGCAGCCACCCTGTGTGGGTGTGGCTGTCTCGAACAGAAGCAGGGAACTGGTGATTTAGCAGGCTCGCAAACAAATCCATGGATGGGCGCCCCCAGCACTGGAAGAGCTGTTGGGCTATGTTGGGATTCAGTTGCCACTCGTGCGGCTGGAGAATCCTGCATAGCTTCTCGTCTAAGAAGTTCTCCTGGCCTGGCAAGTAAATCGCTTTTAAGCCCATACCCTGGCTGACCGCAAAGGAGCATAAGTCCAGGGTTTCCTGGCACAGGATGCGAGAGCCTGTGCCCCCTTGCTTGTTCACATAGAACATTGCTACTTGGTTAACATAAGAACATAAGATATGCCATACTGGGTCAGACCAAGGTCCATCAAGCCCAGTATCCTGTTTCCAACAGTGGCCAATCTAGGTCATACATACCTAGCAGTTTCCCCAAAAGACACAGGTTCTGCAATGCTTGTACTGGGTCCAGCATTGATATCCTGGGTTCCTTCTTAATAATGGTTTATGGACCTTTCCTCCAGGAACTTGTCCAAACCTTTTTTAAACCCAGCTACACTAACAGCCTTTACTACATCCTCCGGTAACAAATTCCAGAGTTTGATTACAAGATGAGTGAAGAAATATTTTCTTTTATTAGTTTTAAATAGTTTACCCTGTAGCTTCATTGCATGTCCCCTAGTCTTTCTATATTCTGATAACGTAAACAATCGATCTACGTTTACCCGTTCCACTCCGTTCATTAATTTATAGACGTCTATCATATCTCCCCCTCAGCTGTCTCCTTTCCAGGTTAAAGAGCCCTAACCTTTTTAGCCTTTCTTCATAGGAGTATCCTTCCATCCCCTTGACCATTTTGGTGGCTCTTCTCTGAACCTTTTCTAATAACACTATATCCTTTTTAAGATACGGCGACCAGAATTGCACACAATATTCAAGGTGCTGTCTCACCATGGAACGATATAGAGGCATTATATCGTTCCATGGTGAGACGAGGAGTGGCCTAGTGGTTGGGGCAAGGTACTTCAAGCCGGAAGGTCGGGGGTTCAAATCCCACTAGAGGACAGCAACCTTGGGCCGGAAGGACTGGGGTTTCTAGTCCCACAGGTGCTCCTTGTGGTCTTGGGCAAGCCACTTAAACCCTCCATAGCCCATGTTCCCTGTAAAATAGTTATCTCCAAGTTATAATGCCCTGTTCAATGTAATTTCAGTTTGTTCAATGTAAACCGCACTGATGCAGAATAGCGCGATATATAAGAGAATGTAAATAATCAATAAATAAATTATAATATCTTTTGTTTTATTTTCCATTCCTTTCCTTATGATACCTAGCATTCTATTTGCTCTCTTGGCTGCCGCTGCAAACTGGGCCGAGGGTTTTAACATGCAATCCACAATGACGCCTAAATCTTTTTCCTCTGTGGTGGTTCCTAATGTGGAACCTTGCATCGTGTAACCATAGTTTGGGTTATTCTTCCCTAGGTGCATAACTTTGCACTTGTCCACATTAAATTTCATCTGCCATTTTGATGCCCAGTCTTCCAATTTATCAAGATCCTCTTGCAATTTTCCACAATCCTCTTGGGTTTTAACAACTTTAAATAGCTTTGTGTCATCTGCAAATTTGATAACCTCACTCGTTATTCCACTTTCCAGGTCATTTATGAATATGTCAAAAAGCAGCGGACCCAGCACAGATCCCTGGGGTACACCACTATTCACTTTTCTCCATTGGGAAAATTGGCCATTTAGCCCAAACCCTCTGCTTTCTATCTTTTAACCAGTTCTTGATCCACAGTAGTACACTGCCTCCTATCCCATGACTCTTTAGTTTTGCCAAAAGTGTCTGATGAGGGACCTTGTCAAAGGCTTTCTGAAAGTCCAGATACACTATATCAACCGACTCACCTTTGTCCACCTGTTTATTCACACTTTCAAAAAAACATAATAGATTAGTAAGACAAGATCTTCCTTGTCAATTAGGCCATGACTATCTACATGCTGAGTAATTTTATTCTTTATGATGGTTTCTACCATTTTTCCCGGTACTGACGTGAGGCTCACCGGTCTGTAGTTTCCTGGATCACCCCTGGAACCCTTTTTAAAAATTGGTGTTACATTGGCGATCCTCCAATCTTCAGGTATTACAGATGATTTTAATGAAAATTCACAGATTACTAATAGCAGGTCTGCAATCTCATATTTCAGTTCTTTCAACACCCTTGGATGTATACCATCCGGCCCAGGTGATTTGCTACTCTTCAGTTTATCTAATAGTTGTAATACATCTTCCCGATGTATCGACATTTCCTTCAATTCTTCCGCACCTTTAAATACCACTTCAGTCATGGGTAACATCCCTACATCTTCCTCAGTAAAGACCGAAGCAAAGAATTCATTCAGTCTCTCCGCTATCGCCTTGTCGCCTCTTAGTGCCCCTTTAACTCCTCTATGATCTAATTGACCAACTGACTCTCTCACAGATTTTTTGCTACCAATGTACTTGAAAAAATCTTTATTTTGCGTTTTTGCTTCCGCAGCAAGCTTCTTCTCAAATTCCCCCTTTGCCTGCTTTATCAATGCCTTGCATTTGACTTGCCAGTGCTTGTGCTGTTTCCAGGTTTCGTCGTTTGGCTCTTTTTTCCATTTCCTGAAAGATGCTTTTTTGGCAACAGCCTCTCTGACCTCCCCTTTAAACCATGCTGGCAGTTTTTTGGACTTCCTTCCACTTTTCTTAAAGCGTGGAATACAGCTGGTCTGGGCTTCCAAGATAGTATTTTTCAACAACACCCAAGCTTGATGTAAGTCTTTAACCTGTTGTCTGTCTGAATCAAGACAGTTTGATGAGCCAGGGTTTGGCAAAATGTCTGAAGAGCTAGGCGGATCGCTCGAAGCTCTAAGAGTTTGATTTGTTGTGTGCTCTCCCACAGAGACCACACACCCTGGGTGCAGACCTGCTGGCAATGGGCACCCCATCCCAGCAGGGAGGCATCTGTAGTCAGCACCCTCGAGTACATGGGAGGCTGAAAAGGCACTCCCTCCAAAAGGTTCTGAGGCTGAAGCCACCATTCCAACGACTTTACCAGGCTTTGGGACACCCTGATGTTGTCGCTGAGTCTGCCTGTGGCTTGAGTCTACTGGTCTCTGAGGCACTACTGAGCTGTTCTCATGTGCAGTCGGGGATTGGGTGTCACATGCACTGTGGAGGCCATGTGCCCCAGGAGGCACAGAAAGTGTCTTGCTGAGATTCGAGATCTGCTGCTCACTTGCTGTACCAGGGCCACAAGTCTTTGTGCCCTGTCCTCTAGTAGATAATCCCTTGCCTGAAGGGTGTCTAACCTTGCTCCTATGAACTCCAGTCCTTGAGTGGGAACCAGAGTGGACTTTGTGTAGTTGATCACAAAGCCCAGGTGCTGGAGCAACTGGATAGTGCGGGACGTGGCCTGTTGTGCTTCTAGAGCTGTCTGGGCTACGATGAGCCAGTCGTCTAAGTAGGGGAAGACAAATACCCCCTGAGCTCTTAGGAAGGCTGCCACCACCACAAAGTACTTTGTGAATACCCTGGGTGCCGAGGCTAGGCCAAATGGAAGTACTCTGTACTGAAAGTGGTTTCCTCCCACTACAAATCTTAGATATTGTCGGTGGTATGGATGAATCAAGATGTGCGTATACACATCTTTTAGATCTAAGGAGCATAGCCAGTCTCCCTGGCGGAGGTAAGGCAGCAATATTCCAAGGGAAAGCATCTTGAACATTTCCCTCATCAGGAACTTGTTTAAGTTTCGCAGGTCGAGGATAGGCCTTAGGCCTCCAGTTCTCTTTGGTATCAAAGTACCTGGAGTAGAAGCCTGCGCCCTGCATGTGGTGGGGCACCGGTTCTACCGCCTGCTAACTTCTTCATGAGGAGGTCCCTGTGCAGAGGGGGTCTGAGAGGCTCCCCTGGGAAGTAAGCGGGAGGTACCTGGGTGAGATGTAACTGATAGCCCTTCTGGACTATCTGGAGAACCCAGGTGTCCGTTATGATGGCTGGCCATCTGTGGGCATACAGGGTCAGCCATCCTCCCATGAAGGGCCTTGCGTCCTTTGAGAGAGAGGCTATGCAGTGGGCGTCAAAAGCCCCCACCAGGCTGGGCCGGGGCCGGAGCCTGGGGCTTAGGGGCCTTTGGCTTACATGGGCCCTGCCCCCGTCCCTTGGCCTGCTGCCCCTGTTGGGGAGTCAGGGAGGCCTGGTTGGTAGGATAGTATTGGTAAGCCGATCCCTTCCTCGGGGAAAAAGGGCTTCTTCCCCGAGCCCTTCTTCTTAGAAGGGGCAGATGTCTTCTTCTCGAGTCTTGTCCGGGTCAGGTACTCGGACTCGATCTCAGCAGCCTTCTCAGTCATGTGATTGCCAAAGAGGTTTTCACCTTGGCAAGGGACATCGACCAACTTGTCCTGAACCCATGGCTCCAGGTCAGACGACTGCAGCCATGCCTGGCATCGTGCACCAATGTCGGCTGCTGCCACCTGGGCCGAAGCCTCGAAGCCGTCATAGGCTGCTCGAGTCAAACTTCGAGCACTCTCGGATCCCAGTGGACAATACTTGGAAGCACTGCAAAGGACCCTTAGATAGACCAGCTGAGAACCTGGCAATCTCCTTTGCCAGGTCTCGAAGGTACATGCCCATGTACAGCTGGTAAGTCTGGATTCGGCATGACAGCATCGAACCCTGGTAGCACTTCCTGCCCAAAGCATCCACGTTGCGGGCCTCCCGGCCAGGAGGCACCAAGGACTGCGTCTTTTGGCTCTTGAGCCTGCGCATGGCCGATTCCACAACCATGGAGTTGTGAGGCAGTTGTGCCTTTTGGAATCCAGGGTTCTTGCGAACTTGATATATGGAATCGACTCGCCTGCTGAGGACCGGCATTGAGGCCGTGGTCTCCCACATGCGGAGCACCAGCCGTTCCAGAATGGGGTGCACCGATACAGTAAGGGCTTCCTTCGGAGGAAAGTCATACTGGAGGACCTCGAGCACCTCGGCTCGAGGCTCCTCCTCGGGATACGCCAGGAATGACAAAGCCTTTGCCATATCCCGGACGAAGTCCAAGAAGCGGGTGTCCTCCGGGGGCAACCTTCTCTGAGGCTCAGACCCTGGGGAGTCTGACGGGATGTACTTGGTATGGTGGGTGCCCCAGGGACTCCTCGTTCTCCGTCTCCCAGTCAGACTCCCCCAAGGAGGAGTCGAGCGGCTCTGGCCTCGAGGGCTTCGGTCTCGGCTGCTCCGACACTGAGGGATTTGGCATCGACGACCTTGGTCCCGAACAGAAGGTCGAGGGGGACCTCGGCCGAGGATCGACTCGAGACCTTAGTGCCTCGTGGATCGGCTCGGCCTCCGGGGTTGAATTGGACGTCGAAGTCCCGGTGGTCGGGGCAGACTGGCATGCGAGACCGGCCCATCAGTGCCCGCTGCTGGTCCATGAAGGCAGACACGCTGCGCTCCAAGGCTGCCAACTTGAGACCGAGCTCAGGAGGCTCTGCAGCCCCCCGGTCGGGTCCCGACGCTGTCGGGCCCGACACCGGCTCTACCGGAGGAGAGTCCATGATGAGGACAGGGCTTACCTTCCTCGGCATATCCGGTTCTTTTTGAGGTACTTTTGCCAGCCTCTCCAACTCAAAGGATCCAGGGCGGTAAGATGGACTCCGCGACCGATCCCTCGAGGGACCAGGCCGCTCGAAGCTCTCAGACGACACCGCCCTTGCAGATTTATTCTTCCTCCTGTGTTCCCACGAGGGAGACCCCCTTTCAGAGGATACGCGGCACTGCTCAGGATCAGACAGCTCCCGAGAGGTCCAGGCCTCTGACGAGGTCCAGGCCTGGGCAGGTGTGGACGCGGGGAAAATCCTGTCGTGTTGCTGCTGCCTGCTCCTCAATGCCTTGGAAGACATTTTCTTGCATAGGCCACAGACCACAGGGTCGTGGTCAGGCCCGAGGCAGCGTAGGCAGCAGTCGTGTGTGTCGGTGAGAGACATCAGTTTCGTGCACCGATCACACTTCTTAAAGCTGCTGGCAGCCATCGGGGGAAAAAGGGCCCCTGCAAGGCCAAAGGACTGGATTGCCAGCTAAAAGCAAAAAAAGAGCGCGAACGCTAGTCACTAAGGACAAAAATGGAAAAATAGGGCCGGACTTGATGCCAGTGTACCAAGCTGAAGGCGGGAAGGGAAACCAGCGTTGAACCAGTACAGCCAAAAACATTTTTTCCAACTTTTTCTACTTTTTCCACGGGGGAATTTGGACGACGTACGTTGGGCTCTGCGGAAAAAAGGAGACTGAGCAAGATGGCACCCTTGGGCGGGAAGGGGACCGTGCATGCGTGATGCAGTCCCAAAGGCTTTATTCGAAAGCTGGGGATTTGCTCCGCATGGGGGCTCTGTCGACATCGACATCACACATATGTGAGGACTGACTTCCTGCTTGTTCCTGGAGAACATCTGCTACAGGTGAATAACTACATTTTCTCCATGGACAAGTAGGATGTAAGTCCTCATTTATGAGAATTCCAAGCTACAGACTGCCAAAAAAAGAAGAGGCTACCGAGAAGCCCAACAGGGTAAAAAATGAACTAAGAACTGGAGAATCAAGTATGTACAGTAGTGGTTGTTCACAATTAATACTCATCTGATTCAACTTCTTCCCATTTATTTTGTTTTGGTAGCCTTGACAGTCAGAAGGGCCTTGGGGAATGAAGTTGGATTTTAATTCTCAAACAGATGCCAGAGTACAGATTGGCCGAAGCTGCTGTCATGGAGGAAATCTCCATCCAGACAGTAGTGAGATGTGAGCGTGTGGACAGAAGACTACGTTGCAGTCCTACAGATCTCTTCCATGGAGACAGAATGCAAGCTGGCCACAGACAGCCATAGTTCTGATGTTGTGAGCTATGACATGACCATCAAGGCTCAAGCCAGCTTGGGCATAAGCAAAAGAGATGCAGTCTGCTAGCCAAATAGAAAGAGTGCATTTGACAACAGCAGCCCCTAGCTTGCTGGGGTCAAAAGAAACGAATAGCTGGATAGATGTTCGGCGGGCCTTCATCCACTTTTAGAAGGATAAGGCTCGTTTGCAATCCAACATGTGCACCACCGCTTCCCCTCTGTGGGCATGAGGCCTTGGGAAGAAAGTTGGCAAAATGACTAAGATGGAAAACTGATACCACCTTTGGAAGGAATAGAGGATGAGTGTGCAGGACCACTCTATTAAAATGGAACCTGGTGTATGGTAGATAAGTTACTAAAGCCTGGAGTTTACTTACCCAGTGTGCTGATATAACCACCACCAGAAACAAGACTTTCCAGGTCAAGAACTTCATTGGGCAGGAATTGAGTAGCTGAAAGGGAGTTAAAAATGAGCTGTGCCAGAACCACCTTGAGATCCCAAGCCACCACCAGGGGACTGAAGGAAGGCTTTGAGAGAAGCAGACCCCGCCTGAAGCAAACCACTAAAGGCTGAGCAGAGATGAAACTTCCTTGTTTCACGAAGGTAAGCCCCAATTGCGCTGAGGTGAACATCAACCGAGTTGGACTTGAGATTCGATTAAGAAATGTATAAGGAGGTACTTGAGTAATCTATCAGTGGGGCAATGAAAAAAGAATCTAGTGCCTATTCCATGCAAGAGAAAGCATAGTTACTCACCTGTAACAGGTGATCTCCGGGAACAGCAGGAATTTAGTCTTCACATATGGGTATCGTCGGTACCAACGGAGCCTGCGCGGGAACGCTCCCCAGCGTCCAATAGGAAAGCTTTTGGGAGCATCCCAAAGCGCCTGCGTGCTGCCTTCCCGCCTTTCCCAACTGTCCCTCTCCAGTTGAGTTTAAAGCTGAGACAAAAGACTGAGGGAAAGAGAGAGATACAACTCCTAGGGGAGGTGGGTGGGTTATGAAGACTAAATTCCTGCTGTTCCCGGAGATCACCTGTTACAGGTGAGTAACTATGCTATCTCCAGGAACAAGCAGGAATATAGTCTTCACATATGGGGACTCCCTAGCTGCAGATGCCAGGGAGAAGACCCCAGAAGTTGTGTGCCCTTGTGAAAGGGCTCCCACTTCCCCCCATGGATCTCTGGCATCCTACCAGGGATGGTGTGTAGGAGTTGATTAAGTATGGAACAGGTGTTGAAGAACAGCCTGACCAAACAAGACATCCCGGCGGGAGACCTTGTCTAAGCAGTAATGGGTTGTGAAGGTATGAACCGAAGCCCAAGTAGCTGCTCGGCAGATGTCGTCAATAGACACAGATAGAAGATGAGCCATAGAGGCTGACATGGCTCTCACATTGTGAGCTGTGACATGGCCTTCCAGAGGAAGGTTTTTACTCTCATAGGCAAAAGATATACACTCTGCAATCCAGTTGGACAGTGTTCTTTTGGAGACTGGAAGTCCCAAATTACTAGGATCAAAAGCAACAAAAAGTTGGGAGGACTTTCTATGTTGCTGTGTCCTTTGCAAGTAAAAAGCCAGAGCCCTTTTACAATCTAAAGTATGAAGATTCCTTTCTGCATTTGAGGCATGAGGCCTTGGGAAGAATACAGGAAGGTAAACCGCTTCGTTTAAATGAAAAGGTGACACCACCTTTGGCATAAAGTGTGGATGAGTCCTAAGGACTACCTTATCATGATGGAACCTTGTATAAGGAGGATCAGCCACCAATGCTTGCAGTTCACTGATGCGACTTGCTGATGTGATTAGAATAAGAAAGATGACCTTCCAGGAAAGGAATTTCAAAGAGGTAGCAGCTAATGGTTCAAACGGCAGCTTCTTGAGCTGCCCAAGAACCAGATTTAAGTCCCATGCTACCAGTGGTGGCTTAATGGGAGACTTAGTTAAAAGAAGACCTCTCATAAATCTCGCTATGAGAGGATGAGAGGAAATAGGTTGTCCATTTAGAAGCTTGAAAGAAGCTGCAATAGCACTCAAATGAACTCTCACTGAATTGGTCTTAAGCCCTGCATTAGACAAATGAAGGAGATACTCCAGTAATGATTCCAGAGGTATCGCAAGAGGGTCAAGACCCTTCTGCGAGCACCATATGGTAAACCTTTTCCACTTGAGAGCATAAGTGTCTTGTGTAAGGCTTCCTGGAAGCATAAAGGATATCCTTTACTTGCTGAGAAAGATTAAGACCGTGAAGTTCTAGGCTTTCAGCAACCAGGCCCTGAGATGCAGAGACTGAGGATTGGGATAGCACAGTTACTTACCTGTAACAGGTGATCTCAGGGAACAGCAGGAATTAGTCTTCACATGTGGGGTACGGCGGCGCCGACGGAGCCCGCACGGTAATGCTCCCCAGCATCCAATCAGAAAGCCTTTGGGAGCATCCCTCGCGCCTGCGCGGTGGCTTCCCGCCCTTCCTACTGCCTCTCCCCAGTTTAGTTTCATAGCTGAGACAGAAGGAGAGGAAGAGGAAAGGAAACAGAGAGATACAACTCCTAGGGGAGGTGGGAGGGTTGTGAAGACTAATTCCTGCTGTTCCCTGAGATCACCTGTTACAGGTAAGTAACTGTGCTATCTCCAGGAACAAGCAGGAATGAGTCTTCACATGTGGGGACTCCCTAGCTGAGGGTGCCAGGGGAGATCCCATAAAATGCGTATCCCTGGACAGGACGGCATTTTCCCAACCTGGATCCCCGGCATCCCCTGAGGGATGGGGGGTAGGAGTTCAGAAGAGTTGCAGAGGAACAGCAAAAACCTAAAGACTACAGGGGAAAGAGTCTTTAGAATGCATGCCAAGTATCATTAAGTATTTAATGAACCAGTACAATATAGAGCTTACCTACTGGATTGTAGGAAGTAGGACTGCGACGGAGGTACTGTAGACGCAGTAGCGGAATCTTCAAGGGAACTTCCCAGCAGTGAGGATGAAGTTCCAAGTCCGGAAGGGCAGGTGACCCAGGTGTCAACTGGAGCAGGAGAAGAACGGCAGGTCTTCAGTGGAGAGCTCTATGTGAAAGCTGAGAACTCTTCAGGTTTAAGTAGAAGACTGACCGATCTGGAATGAGCCCAGTCCGGAAGGGAAGAGAGGGAATGGAAAAAAACCCTTTTCCCCGGAAGAACAGGGGTGTACTCCGGAATACCGAAGGAATACACAGTCATTCCTAGCTGGTAAGAGATAGGAAGACATTGAAGTGATCCCACATAGATAGGGAGGTGTAAAACAAAAATAGAAGCTGTTGACTTCACAGCAGTAATCTTGAGCATAACCGGTCCCAGTTACCGTGCCGTATGATAAAAGGCTAGTGGACTGTCGGGACCCCTTGAGAAGTAAACCATAAGTACCGACATCTGGGGGATAGTCAGCAATACTCAGGGAGCTAAGAACATCTCCCAATATGCGCCTACCCTATCTATATACCCATATATATACACACATATATATATATATATATATACATATATACTTATAGGGAGCTACACACATAGCTATACAGATGTGAGAGTATCTGTCTATACAAGCGAGATATATCTATATATCTGTATAGAACTGATAGATAGATAGATATAGATATATATCTAGGTATAGAGGGGCATGGCAAATGCCCACCCCGGTACTAAAACATGTATGTAGAGGGCACATACATACATGAGTAGAATACTGAGAATCCAGGCCTGCCCTGAGCCGCAGAAGAACGTCCACCTGGGGAAGGGGACGTGAAAGATTCATCCAATAATAGGGGTGAACCACTCGAAGAGTACAGAGCATCTATTTCTGCGGCGCAGGGATGCAGATCAGAGAGGATTAACAGTATAGTAGCGTGAAGAACAGAGGATAATATCAGTCTGGTAAGAGCACGCCAGGAGCATGTTAGGCTTCTGATGCGTCCCCCGGACATTCACGCAGAAAACACGCCCTCCGGACCACAAGGGAGGCAGGAGGGTACAATTATCTATATAGCCATGGAGTGACTATATAAGCTTCTTCTATTATATGGGGGACCCTCAGAGATAAGGTCCAATGCGCTATGGGAAGCCTCTCTGAAGATGGCAGAGAGCGGAGTGCAGGAGGAGGGTGAGACAAAACTGACAGGAGTCAGGCACGTCGCCACATCCTGAGAAGGGTAGGGCTAGAAGAAGAGCCTGCAGTGAGTGTTATCACGCACAATAGCTGAGGCAGCTTGCAGAAGCATTAGCACTCACCAGAACTCCTGCACGCACAGCAACTGAACAACAGAACAAGGGGATTCTCCGGTAGAACAGGGAGAACAGACAAGGGAGCGGAGACCTTCCGGCCCTGTCGAAGGAGTTGTTCAGAACATGCGTTGAAGGATAGCAGAAAGTCTGCACTGGACATAGAAGGGATGGTTCGGTATGGCACCCACACAACAGGGGAACCCTGGAGAGAGGGGTGCGGAGGACGCACCCTAGGGTAAGTCAGTTGAAGGATAGAACGTCCATGAGAGGCCAGAACTATCATGGGATAGCGGTGATCTCCCTCCACCAACGAAGAAAGGGAGAATACCTTAACCCCTGGACAAAGCATCCGAACCACTTGTCATACAGAAACGAAATCCCAGTGTAGAGCTGGGAGAATAAACCTCTGGTAAGAAGAAGTGAAGTGCAGGTTGCTGCATACCGGAGCCTATGGCTGCCTGGTATGAGTGCCTGGGCGCGAGTCCGGGAACTGCTGACCGGGGTGAGATGCCCCTTGCTTGGGCATACCTGGAGGATGGGCGGGCGGATGAAACTTTCTCTTCCTCGGGAAAGAAGGTCTGGTAGGACATTTCCTACACCCGGGGGAAAAGGAAGGCTTAGGACGGCTTCCTGCGCTAGGAAGGTCAGCGGAGCACTGCGCAACCTGACGTAAAGCCTCGCTATTGAAAAGGTTTTCTCCAGTACACGGAGACTTACCCAGATTATGTTGTGCCCATCTGCACAAGTCTGAAGCCTGCAGCCAGGCTGTACAACACGCACCAATGGCAATAGCAGAGGACCTGCCAACAGACTCAGAAGAGTCGAAAGAAGCACGAGAAAGGAACCAAGAGATATTCCTGCAGTGATAAAGGAGCAAAGAATATTCAGAGGCCTTAGATTCGGACAAAAAGGGAGACAAAAGAGATAATCTCTCCGTGACCTCCCGAAGTGTCAGGCTCATATAAAAAATGTATGAAATAATTCTAGAAGCCAACATGGACGTTTGGAAGGTTTGACGCCCAAAGGTATCAAGCGCTTTAGATGCACGACCTGGAGGACAAGAAGAATGCTTCTTCTTGCTTCCGACCTTTCTCAGCGCCGATTCCACCACAATGGAATGATGCGGAAGCTGGTGCTTCTGAAACCCCGGAGAGTGGGGCACCTGATACAGCACATGCATGGCTGTAGACGGCGCAGGAACCTTCAGAGGTGACCGCCAAACCCCTAGGAGAAGATCCTGCAGGGAAGGACGTAAAGGAAGCATTATGGCTGCCTGTTCCGCAGGACCCTGACTCAGAGAAGGACCAGGGATAGGAATGGCAAGCAAGTCTGCCATGTCAAGGAGAAAATCCTGAAAAGAAGGCACTCCCAGAGGAGCTATTCCTGGGGAGGCTGAGTTTGGAGGGGCCGCTTGGACACCAGAAGACCCATCGGGCTGGTGCCCCAAAGGAGTCCCGCTAGATCGAGAAGGATACCGACAGTCCCGAATCAAGGCAGTTAGTACTGCATCGTCGGTTCCTGGAATGGATTCCAAGCTAGGCATCGAAAGGATCGATGGCACCGGTGGAACCGGAGGGATCGGCATCGGCCCCGACCTCAGGAATGGCAATAGCCCCGGAGCAGACAGCGGAGGCGGCTGAAACGATTCCGAAGCCACCGGAGAGCAGTGGCGATTATCCTCGGTGTTGCATCGCCGGAAGGGACAGAGATCGGTCTCGAAGCGTGTCGGGACCAAGTCTTCGAGACTGGATATCGATTCGAGGCTGGGCATCGAACCGAGCGAGGTTATCGACGCCCTCCGAGATGGCCCCGGTGGCGGTGCCGGCAATGCCGGGCCCGGAAAGCGAATCGGAATTGCATCGATCGGTGCCGCAGGCATCGAGAACCTCCGGGGATGACGCTCGGTGAAGAGGGGTACACTCGACACCTGCGCCGATGTCGGGAGATAGGCACCGCTAGACGTCGGTACCCCTCCCGAGCCTGGCTTGCCAAGGGGACAACCCTTCCGTGGCAAACCGATCGGCCCCAAGGGTACCCAGGTTACCCGACGGGCCCCAGAGGGTAGAGAAACGCTCAACCCCGGCGCTGATGCCGGGGCATCGGAGCCCCCTGACGACGGAACCAGCTCCGTGGTTGGCCCGGACAAAGGGAAGCCAGCTTGGGTCGTATCGATCGAAGGCACCGAGGCCCCCCGAGGACGAACCCCAGTGATGAGCGGAGCACTCGACGCCCGCGTCGATGCCAGGAAATCGGCGCCGTCCGAGGCCGGCACCAGCCCAGCACATGGCTGGGGTACAGGAACGCCAGTCCGGGACAGGTCGATTGGCCCCAAAGGTACCGGGGCCAGGTGGCGATCCCTGGTGAAGAATGGAGCACTCGACACCGATGCCGACGCCGGGGGGGCGGCACCGCTCGAAGCCGGTACCACCCCCGCGCAGGGCTGGGATGCAGGAAAGCCAGTCTGGGTCGAATCGATCGGCCCCGAAGCTACCGAGGACACCAGATGATCCCCGGTGAAGAGTGGAGCACTCGACACCGACGCCGAGGAATCGGTACTGCCCGAAGCGGGTACCACCTCCGCGCATGGCAGGGATGCAGGAAAGTCAGACTGGGTCGAATCGATCGGCCCCGAAGGCACCGAGGACACCAGCTGACGATCCCTGGCGAAGAGTGGAGAACTTGACGCCGGCGCCGGGGAATCGGCACCCCTCGAAGCGGATACCGCCCCCGAGCATGGCGCGGGAATGTTCTGTGAGGAGCGAACCCCAGGAACAACCCGAAATCCCGTGGATGCTCTGGAGCCCGAAGACTCCCAGTGGAGTTTATTTGCCAAGGGGGACTTGAGGGGGAGGCCGGTGCCGTCACCATGCCGAGCATGAGACTCACCCCTCAAGACTTGGCTAGTCTTAACAGAATGTTTTTGGGTTACCTGATCCTGGAGAGAAGAGTAAACCGATGACCGCACCTTAGAAGGGAAGACGTCATCGAGGGACACCCGAAACAGGGAAGGTCTTCTCCCGATACTGAAGCCCGGCTGACCGGGGGAAAAAGGATCAGGGCCCAAACAGGAGAGACACCAGGCATTGGAGTCTAGGAAAAAAACTAAGTCTCCACAGTGAGGGCACTTCTTAGGGGAAGGCGGCTCCATGCTGGAAAGGCACGGTAGGCCTCAAAAGGAACTCGAGGAAAAAATTTCCCCCGAAGATTAAAAGAAAGAAAAAAAGGCACCGGTGGTGCTGGTGTCGGCGGGAAAAAAGCCGCGACCACAAGAAACAAGAAAAAAGGGAAAATTAAGAAAAAAGGTTTCTGCGGTGACAGGAGGTACGTCCTGCCGGCTCCGCGGAAAAACGAAAACTGGGGAGAGGCAGTAGGAAGGGCGGGAAGCCACCGCGCAGGCGTGAGGGATGCTCCCAAAGGCTTTCCGATTGGATGCTGGGGAGCATTCCCGTGCGGGCTCCGTCGGCGCCGACATACCCCACATGTGAAGACTCATTCCTGCTTGTTCCTGGAGATGCCACAGTATCCCGTCCTCCTGAGAAAGGAGATTTGGAGCAGATCCTAACTCCAGAGGCAGAGCTTGAGAGAGATGTAGGAGCCGAGAGTACCACATTTGCCGTGGCCAATGTGGAGCTATGAGAATCATATGACCTCTGTCTCTCTGCAGCTTGAACAGGGTTCTGGGAATTAGGGGGAATGGGTGGAAAGGCATACAGAAAGTCCTGGCCCCAATGGAGGAGGAAAGCATCCCTGGCCTGACAACCCTGAGCCGGAATTCTGGAACAGAGCCGGGGAAGTTTGGCATTCAGCGGACTTGCAAAGAGGTCTATGTCCGAGGTTCCCCAAATTTGGAAAATTTTGGGCACCTGGTCTGCATGGAGAGACCATTCATGTGGAAACAGAACTCGACTGAGTCTGTCTGCCCAAGAGTTTTAAATGCCTGGAAGATACACCGCAAGGAGATAAATTTGATGGTCTCTGGCAAGGGCCCATAGTCGCAAAGCTTCGTTGCATAGCGACAGAGAGCCTGTTCCACTCTCCTTGTTCACATAGAACATTGCTACTTGATTGTCCGTTTGAACTAGGACTGCCTTGTAGCTGAGCTGGGTGTGGAATACTCGAAGAGCAAGGAAGATTGCTCTGAGTTCCAGGAGATTGATGTGTAGATGGGCCTCCTGTGGAGTCCAGGTACCCTGGGTAAAGAGACCTTGCAGGTGGGCTCCCCAACCCACCTGTGATGCATCTGTTAGAGTGGCTTGGGGTGGGGGTTGCTGAAAAGGAGACCCCACCAGAAGGTTTTGGGGTGACTGCCACCATTGGAAGGACAAAATAAGGCGATCTGAGTTTGCTATTTTGTCTGGCAGGCAACCTGACGCCTGAGTCGAGTGAGTGGATAAAGTCCACTGGGCTGCCCTCATATGGAGGCGAGCATAAGGAACCACATGCACGGTGGATGCCATGTGGCCTAGCAACTGTAACATTTCTCGAGCAGTGAGGTGAGGTTTTAGCACTGCTTGGGAAGCTAACTGCACAATGTGAAGGCAGCGGGGCTGTGGAAGGTAGGCCCTTGTCTGTCTGGTATCAAGCAGAGCTCCTATAAACTCTAGGGACTGAGTGGGAGCAAGGTTGGATTTTGGGACGTTTATAACAAGTCCCAAATACTGAAGGATACGCATTGTGCGAGAGAGAGCAACCCTGGCCTCTGGCTCTGAAGGGGCTCGAATGAGCCAGTCGTCTAAGCAAGGGAAGACGAATATTCCTAGGGTGCGGAGAAATGCTGCCACCGCAGCCATGCATTTTGTGAACACCCTTGGTGCAGAGGCCAGGCCAAAAGGAAGAACCCTGTATTGGTAGTGCTTCCCTTGACACAGAAAGCGAAGGAACTTTCAGTGAGTTGGATGGATGAGAACATGAGCGTACGCATCCCTGAGATCCAGAGAACAAAGTCAATCCCGACTCTGAAGGTATGGCAGCAGAGTTCCTAGAGAAATCATTTTGAACTTCTCTTTGAACAGGAATTTGTTCAATTCTCTGAGGTCTAAGATGGGTCTGTGTCCTCCTGTTTTCTTTAGAATAAGGAAATGGGGAGAGTAAAACCCTGTACCCCTTTGGTGAATGTGTACCTCTTCTATTGCCCCTTGGGCAAGAAGCACAGTGACCTCTTGACCTAACTGGTCATTGAGAAAGGTCTGAGAATTGAACTGTCTTACCATTGTAGGAGGGGGCATGTTGAGGAAATGAAGCTTGTACCCCTCTCTTACAATAGACAGAGTCCAATTTTCTGCTGTTATCTGACCCCATCTGGGGGCAAAATGACATAACCTTCCTGGGATGGTGGAGGTTTCTGGGCCGTTCAGGGCCAGGAAGACAAAGTTCTCTAGATAGGCGTCAAAGCCCCTGTGAAGGCTGAATCTGCTGAGCCGGTTGAGGCTCAGCTGCTTTTGTCTTTCTTTGCCTAGGTTGTTGCTGCTGTCCCTTTTGGGCAGACTGACCTAAGCGATGCCCCTGTTGGGTATAGGAGGGATAAAACTTTGTCTTCTTACTGAAGAATGGTTTCTTAGAGGATTTAATCCTCGCAGGATCAGCTGTAGATTTAGACAATCTATCCAGAGTGATATTGTCAGCATCTGTCTCATTAGCTTTTTCCTGCCAATTCTTGCCAAAGAGATTCTCTCCTGTGCAAGGAATATTCCCTAGTTTATCCTGTACCCAAATTTCAAAGTTAGATGCCTGGAGCCAGGCAATCCTACATGCACCTATGGCAATAGAGCTTCTGCTTATGCACTCAAAGCAGTCAAAGGCTGCACGATTCACAAACTTGGAAACATCCTGAGCATGTTTGACAAGGGTGAGGTAATCTTGCCTCTTATCATCAGGAAGGAGAGGGCTCATAAGCTCTAAATCTCCTGTGACCTCCTTAAGGAACATTCCCATATATAAGATATAGGAACTGATCCTAGCAGAAAGCATGGAAGTCTGGAAGGTTTGACATCCAAAGGCATCAGGAGTCCTACACTCACGTCCTGGAGGATTAGATGCATGCCTTTTTGCACTCTTTATCCTTCGCATAGCTGACTCCACCACCATGGAATGGTGTGGTAATTGAGTCTTCTGAAACCCAGGACAAGGAGGAACTTGATACATGGTGTCGAGTCTTCGAGAGTGAGGAGATGTGGTTAGAGATGTTTCCCACATCCTTAACATGAGATCATGCAAAATCTCATGAATAGGTAAGGTAGCTGCCTCTTTGGGAGCTTTAGGGTATTGTAGGATTTCTAATTCCTTTGCCTAGGTTCTTTTTCAGGAGCCACTGTGATGGAAAGACCTTGAGCCACATCTCAGATAAAATCCTGAAAGGACATATCCTCTGGTGGAGACATCCTACGCTGAGAAGAAGAATCCTCAGGAAGAAGTACTCTGGTATCGGCAGAGCTATCCGAGGATTCAAAGTATTTCTGATCCGGGTGATCGTGCAAGGCACGGTACCGATCAAAGTCGGCATCGGAGGGGTCTGGTACCGACTTGTTGATACCGGATGGATAAGCATGACTCGGTCCCGGTAGAATACCTGCCTATGTCGATGCAGTCGGTACTGGTACCGCAGTCGGTGCCAGTACCGGTTGAATTGTCTGAAGCGGTTTCAGGGGCATCGAGGCCGTGAGAAGAGCCGCCAGACTGCATTCAATAGCCAAGAATCTCTGGTCTATCAACGCTGCCGATGCTTGGATATTGGTGCCGGTACCCCAGAGCACGGCACCAGTAGTTCTGCCAAGGTTGAGGCCTCGAGAACATCCTGGAGCCCCGTTAGTGCTTTGGAAGCCGAAGCCTCCCGCCGGGGCAATTTTGCCGGTGAAAGTCCCTCAAGGGCAACGCCAGAGGCATCTCGATACTTAGGAGATCTACCCTTTGAGGACCGGCTAGATTTATGTTTAGTTACCCGAAATCCATTGGAGGAAGACGAAGCCCTGGAAGACGTCGAGGCCACGGAGGCTGCATCGGAGGGAAAAAGGGTGCTAAGTTTAGCAGCTCGGTTCTGCCGTCCCCTTTTCAACATCATCCTACAGGCAACACACTCTGAAATAGAGTGGTTGGTCAGGACCTAAACATTTGAGGCACCACTCATGGGTGTCGGTGACAGAGATGGTACCGCCACACTTGGAACACTTTTTAAAACCCAAAGCGGGTTTTTCCATTTTAAAGGAAAAAGTTGAGCCTAGTGCCCAAAATGGCGTGTGGCACCTGAGGGGAAAATAACTGGAAAAGACTCCAGAAAACTTTTTTTTTTTTTTTTGGAAAAAAAGAAAGAAGAACCGGCGGTACCGGTATTTATTTTATTTATTTATTTATTTAACAGTATTTCTAAACCGCCTTATCTTAATAATCAAGGTGGTATCACAGCAAGCAATCAGGTAAAGTGTGTGCGTTGTACATGCAGTGAGGATGAAACTTAGTTGTGTGAGGGCTGTGTTGGGTGCTTGATTTGTTTGAGCTATGTACAAGGTGTGCTATTTACAGTGGTGCGAAAAACACATTTTATATACATACAGTTGTTTAGGAGGATTGGAGTGCTGTTATCCATTCTCTTAGGTTATGTGATGTGACCATAGTGCTCTATGAACAGCATGGTTTTCAGCTGTTTTCTGAAGTCTTTGAGGTCTGGAGTTGCCCTTAGATCGTCCGGTAGATTGTTCCATATTGTTGGAGCAGCCATGGAGAGAGCTCTGTCTGTTGTGTCCTTGCGTGTGTGCTTGTATTCATTTGGGGTACTGACTCGGTTGCGTGTTTGACTTCTTCTAGGACGTGCGCTGGTTTCCGGTTGTATGAGCGTGTGGAGGCTGTTGGCTGATGTGTGCTCTTTTATCTTAAATAGGTTTATGATAGTCTTGTATCTGATGCGAGCACTGATTGGGAGCCAGTGTAAGTCCTTTAATGTAGGTGTGATGTGCTCCTGCCTTGCGGCTCCGGATATGATTCGAGCTGCAGTGTTTTGTGCCAGCTGGAGTGGTTTGAGAGCTTGTTTCGGTAGTCCAAGGTATATCGGATTGCAGAAGTCCAGTATAGCGTCAAAGGAAGGCAGACGCAACCACAAAAAAGAATAGACGGGAATTTTTTCTGCGGTGACAGGATGTGCAACCTGTCGGCTCGACGGAAAACGAAGAACTGGAGAGGGACAGTTGGGAAAGGTGGGAAGGCAGCACGCAGGTGCTGTGGGATGCTCCCAAAAGCTTTCCTATTGGACGCTGGGGAGTGTTCCCGCGCAGGCTCCGTCGGTACCGATGATACCCATATGTGAAGACTACATACCTGCTTGTTCCTGGAGATAGCAAATCTCTTTCATTTGAATGCATAAGACCTTGTCGAGGCCCTCCTAGAGGCCAACAGAACATCTGTTACTTTGTCGGGCAGATTAAGCTCCGACAGGACTAACTTCTCAACATCTATGAAGTAGGGGTAAAGGACTGGATATTGGGATGTAGCATCCTCCCATCTTCCTGTGATATAAGGTCTGGGGCAAAACCTAGCCATAAAGGTTCCAACTGGGAGAGTTGAAGCAGAAGGGGGAACCATGGCTGTCTGGGCTAAAACAGCCCAATGAGTATCTTTGCACCCTTCTCTGTCTGGAGTATCAGCAGGGTTTTTGGTACAAGAGGTATGGGAGGATATGCCTATAGCAGGCCTTTCCCCCAGTGCAGGAGGAGAGCATCCAGCATCAGCCTGCTGTGCGAGGTGACTGGAGCAGAATTGATCCACTTGGGCGGCAAAACAAATCTATCGAGTGGGTACCCCACTTCTGAAAGATGTGGGCCTCCACACTCCTGTCCAGTGCCCACTCGTGTGGCTGGAGGACGCTACTCAGCTGATCTGCCAGGGTATTCTGCTTCTCTGGCAGATGTGGCTCTCAGCTCCATCCTGTAAGTGATGGCAAATCTCCATAACCGGACTATTTGCCAATACAGGAGATACAAGACTATCATAAACCTTCCCTGTTCTGTAACAATGTTCCATGTTATCGTTTATCATGTTAACTGTACATAGTTATGAAAAAAAACGATGTTCTATGTAAAACCATGTTCACTAAATGTTACCTGTAAACCGCCTTTGATCTTTGGAAAAAGCGGTATAGAAATAAGCATAAATAAATAAAATAAATAAATAAATGAACCTATACCCCCCTTGCTTGTTCATGTAGTACATCATGACCTGATTGTCTTTCTGAATCAGGACAATCAGGTTGGCTAGCCATTCTCAGAAAGTCCTGAGGGTGTTCGCAATAGCCTTCAATTCCAAGAAAACCGATCTGGTGCGGACTGTCCTGTACAGACCAGATGCCTTGAGTGTGTAGGTTATCCAGATGCACCCTCCAACCCAGTTTGGATCAGTCTGTTGTTAATGTTTTCTGAGGTGAAGCCTTCTGAAAGGGGAGACCCCTGAGAAGCTTCTGATGATCCAACCACCAGTGCAGGGAGTGGACAAGAGGGCCGGTGACAGACATCCAGTCCCAAAGGCAGCTGATGGCCTGGTTCCATCAAGTTCTCAGTGCCGTTGAGTTTATCTCATTGAAAGATGCGACTTGTTCAGTAGAGACCATGTGGCCGAACACAGTCAGCATCCTGCAAGCCGTTACCAGATGACTCCACTGAGTACGCCACCGATCTCTGGAATTGGTCTAGCAGAAGGAAGTCTTTGAGTCACGTCAAGGAGAGTCCATATAAACTCCTGCTGTTGGGCAGGCTGAAGGTGGGACTTTGGGGTTTGTAATCAATTACCCAACAGCTCTAGCACCTGAATGGTCAACCTTGTTGGACTTTGTCTAGAGTGGTGCATTTCATGATCCAGTCATCCAGATGAGAGAAGACAGACCCCCTAGTGTTCTGAGATAGGTCACTACCACTGCGAGGCATTTCGTTAAGACTTGGGGTACCAAGGCAAGCCTGAAAGGTAGTACCCGGTACTGAAAATGCTGTTCTCTCAGGACAAATCAGAGATCCATCCCGCTCACAGGAGGTATCGGTATGTGGGTATATCTGTCCTTTAGATCCAGGGAGCATAGCCAATTGTCTTTCTGAAGATAAGGGAGCAGGGTACATAGAGATACCATCTTGAACTTCTCGCACCAGAAAGGTGTTGAAGTCTCTGAGGTTCATGAGAGGTCGGAATCCCGCTGTCTTTTTGGGGACCAGAAAGTACCTGGAGTAAAATCCCCACCCGATCTGCTTCTGTGGCATGAGATATATGGAGAGATCAGCTAGAAGGGCAGAGATTTCTCTCCAAAGCAGGTCTAGGATATGCCCGGGGGAGGGTGAATGTGGCAGCAGATTGGTGGCGTGCAACATGTAGCTGCTTTCAACTATCTGTAGTACCCATGAGTCAGACGTTATAAGGGGGCCACCTGTGGGCAAAAGGCAAGCCTTCCCCCCACTGGAGGGATCCCTTTTTGTCACTGGCCGATTGCTATGCTCTGAAGGAACCACTCAAAAGCCAACTCCCAGCTTTGGCTGCAGGGTCTGTTGAGCCTTTTGAAGCTTCTCTCAACACTACACTGCTTCTCAATTCTTCTGAAGTAATGGAAATCCAGTGCTTACCCCTTTTGGTATCCTGCTAGGTACATGTGACCTGGATTGGCCACTTTTGGAAAAAGGATACTGGGCTTGATGGACCTTTGATCTGACCCAGTATGGTACTTTATATTCTTATTAATCCTATTCTTTGGTCTATGCCCATGTTGATCCACATTTTGATGTTACCACAGTAAAGCACAGTTACTTACCTGTAACAGGTGATCTCTGGGAACAGCAGGAATTAGTCCTCACATATGGGTACATCGGTACCGACGGAGCCTGCGCGGGAAAGCTCCCCAGCTTTTCAGATGAAAAGCTTTTGGGGCCTCCCACTGCACATGCGCGCTGCCTTCCCGCCCAGCTCTCCTCAGTTCGAGTTTAAAGCTGAGACAATAGAGAGAGAGGAAAGGAAGATAGATAGAGATACAACTCCTAGGGGAGGTGGGTGGGTTGTGAGGACTAATTCCTGCTGTTCCCAGAGATCACCTGTTACAGGTAAGTAACTGTGCTATCTCCAGGAACAAGCAGGAATAAGTCCTCACATATGGGGACTCCCTAGCTAAGATGCCTGGGAGATCCCCCTCCAAGGGTAACCATCGTCGTATGGATCTCAGGCATCCATCCAGGGAAGGTGGGCAGGAGTTGTTTAAGTATGGAACAGGTGTTTGAGGACAGGCTGACCAAACAAGGCATCCCGGCGGGAGTCCTTGTCCAAGCAGTAATGGGCTGTGAAGGTATGAACCGAGGCCCAAGTAGCTGCTCGACAGATCTGATCTATGGACACAGAGTGAAGATGAGCCATAGAAGTGGCCATGGCTCTCACATTGTGAGCTGTGACATGGCCTTCCAGAGAAATGTTCTTACTCTGGTAAGCAAAAGAAATACACTGAGCAATCCAATTGGAAAGTGTACGCTTGGTGACTGGAAGTCCCAAATGAGAAGGATCAAAAGCCACGAAAAGTTGGGAAGACTTTCGATGTGGCTGAGTCCTGTTGAGGTAAAAGGCGAGAGCTCTTTTACAGTCAAGAGTATGGAGGTTCCTCTCTGCACTGGATGCATGAGGAGCCGGGAAAAAAACAGGTAGATATACCTCTTGATTAAGATGAAAAGGGGAGACCACTTTAGGCATAAAGTGGGGATTCGTCCTAAGGACCACCTTATCATGATGAAATCTGGTATAAGGTGGATTAGCCACCAAAGCCTGCAGTTCACTGATGCGGCGAGCCGAAGTGACTGCAATAAGGAAAAGAACCTTCCAGGAAAGAAATTTCAGGGAGGTAGATACCAACGGTTCAAAAGGTGGCTTCATAAGTTGACCCAGAACTAGATTCAAGTCCCATGCTACCGGAGGAGGTCGGATGGGAGGCTTAGTGAGGGTCAGGCCTCTCATGAATCTTGCAATAAGAGGATGAGAGGAGACAGGTTGTCCATTTATAGGTTTTAAGGATGCTGCAATAGCACTTAAATGGACTCGTACTGAATTCGTCTTGAGGCCTGCATTGGAAAGATGCAGGAGGTAGTCCAGTAGAGAATTCAAAGGAAGTGCTAGAGGGTCAAGACCCTTGTGTGCACACCAAATGGAAAAACGTTTCCATTTGAAAGCATCGGAACGCCTGGTAGAGGGTTTCCTAGAGGCATGAAGGATATCTTTCACTGGTTGGGAAAGATTAAACTCATGAAGGCTTAAGCCTTCAGTAACCAAGCTCGGAGATGTAGGGACTTGGGGTTTGGATGCCACAAGGTCCCCTGCTCCTGAGACAGAAGGTCTGGGGCAGCTCCCAGGTCCAGAGAGGAGCCCTGGGAGAGCTGTAGAAGTAGAGGGAACCACACTTGGCGTGGCCAGCGTGGAGCAATGAGGATCATTGATCCGTGATCCCTCGGAAGTTTGAACAGAGTCTTGGGAATCAAAGGAATGGGTGGAAAAGCGTACAGGAATTCCTGACCCCAATGTAGGAGGAAGGCATCGTTGGCCTGAGCTCCCTGACACGGAGTCCTGGAACAGAACCGGGGAAGTTTGGCATTCCACGGACTTGCAAAGAGGTCTATGTCCGGGTTCCCCCATTCCTGAAAGATTCTGCGTATCTGGTCCATATGTAGGGACCATTCGTGTGGGAGCAGAACTCGACTGCGTCTGTCTGCCCGAGAGTTTTGAACTCCTGGAAGATATACTGCCAGAAGATGAATTTGATGCTCTCTGGCGAAGGCCCATAGTCTGAGAGCTTCGTTGCAAAGCGACAGAGAGCCTGTCCCTCCTTGTTTGTTGACATAGAACATGGCTACCTGATTGTCTGTCTGAACTAGGACAGTCAGGTTTACAAGGAGGGTGTGGAAGACTGTGAGGGCAAGGAAGATTGCTCGCAGTTCCAGAAGGTTGATGTGAAGGGTGGTCTCCTGGGGAGACCAGGTTCCCTGAGTGGAGAGGTGTTGAAGATGAGCTCCCCACCCTGTTTGGGAGGCATCTGTTGTGAGGGTTGCTTGGGGCAACGAAGGTTGGAAGGGAATCCCCAACAACAGATTTTTGGAGGATGTCCACCACTGGAGAGACCAAAACAGTCGTTTTGAGGTGAGTATCTGGTCTGATGGCAGTCCTGATGCTTGGGACCACTGGGTGGCCAAAATCCATTGAGCTGCCCTCATATGAAGATGAGCGTAGGGCACCACATGGACCGTGGAGGCCATGTGGCCCAGAAGTTGCAGCATTTCCCTGGCTGACAAGTGACTTCTGGACTGAGCCTGGGAGGCCAAGCTTATTAACCCTTGGCCTCGGACCAGAGGGAGGTAGGCCCTTGCAGTGGTGGAGTCCAATTGGGCCCCTATGAATTCCAGGGATTGAGTAGGGATGAGTTGGGACTTGGGAACGTTTACCACAAGTCCTAGATATTGAAGAATACGCATTGTGCGGTCCAGAGAAATCTGGGCTTCTGACTGAGATGGACCTCGAATGAGCCAGATATGGGAAGACATCCAGATATGGGAAGACAAAGATTCCCATGCCTCTTAGAAATGCGGCTACGACTGCCATGCATTTTGTGAATACTCTTGGAGCAGAGGCCAGACCGAAGGGCAGTACTCTGTACTGGAAATGTTTTCCCTGGAACAGAAAGCGAAGATATTTTCTGTGGGATGGATGGATGAGTATATGAGTGTACGCATCCTTGAGATCTAGAGAACAAAGCCAATCCTGACTCTGAAGGTATGGAAGGAGAATGCCCAGAGAGAGCATTTTGAATTTCTCCTTGAATAGAAACTTGTTCAATTCTCTCAGATCTAGGATAGGTCTGTAGCCCCCTGTCTTCTTTGGTATGAGAAAATAAGGGGAGTAGAACCCTAACCCTCGTTGAGGAGGAGGAACCTCCTCTATTGCCCCTTGCGCAAGGAGAGAAGAAACTTCCTGACCCAACAGGGGCAGAAGAGATGGGGGAGAGCTGAATTGCCTCACCATAGTATGGGGAGGAAAGGTTGGAGAAATGAAGTTTGTAGCCCTCCCTGATGATGGAGAGGGTCCATTGCTCTGATGTTATTTGCTCCCATCTGGAAAATCTTTCTACCAAAAGAGTCAAGGGTTTTACATTCTCGCCCAGGAGGGGTAGAAGAATGTCTTTTAGGACTCTTTATTTTCTTCATGGCAGACTTCACCACAATGGAGTGGTGAGGCAGCTGAGTTTTTTGAAACCCAGGAGAAGGAGGGACCCGGTACATGGTGTCCAACCTACGGGAATGGGGAGACAGTGTTAAAGGAGTCTCCCACAAATCCATCAACTGTTCTTGAAGGATTTCATGGATGGGCAGAGTGACTGCCTCTTTAGGAGCTTTAGAGTATCCTAAAATATCCAACTTTTTTGATCTGGGTTCTTTTTCAGAAGATGTAGTAACAGAAAGTTCTTTAGCTACATCAACAATGAAATCCTGAAAGGATAAATCCTCTGGGGGAGACATCCTCCTCTTAGGAGAAGAGGGCTCCTCAGGAAGAACAAGCTCAGCAGAGTCATCAGAGGAACTTAATTCATCAGAAGAATCTGAGTATTCCCTCTGTGCTTTTAATGCTCGATACGCATACCGTTCGGTATCGACATCGGGCGTATCGGGCATGGGATCGGTATCGGGCGAAAGCCTGAATCCGGCATGCGGAACCGATCGACGCTTGGACGTCGATGGTCTCGGTTCCGGTCTGGATACCGGAACCGGAGTCAGTACCGATGGAATCGGTACCGAGGGCGTCGCAGCATTAATGAAAGCTAGAATAGCTTGCTGCATGGTCTGGACAGTATTGCCCATAGACGCCACAGCTGCCTGGATGTCGGTACCGGTATGGCCCGGTACCCCAGAGCAGTCCAACAGGTGATCGGTCGAGGCCGTGCCATCGATGTCAACCTGTGACCCCATGGTTGCTTTGGAGGCCGGAGCCTCCCGCCGGGGTTTTTTGGCCTGGGCAGAATCCTTGAACTCAAGATTGAGAGCCTCTCGATCTTTAGAAAGAGATTTGCTTTTAGAGGATTTGCCCACTGGAGTTTTGGTTACCTGAGATCCATCCGGAGAGGAAGACCTGGATGACTGTGATGCCTCTGAAGGAAACAGCACATGGAACTTGTTAGCCCGGTTCTGCAATCCACGTTTAAACATCTGGGAGCAGGATGGGCAGTCCGGTATGGAATGGTCAGGTCCCAAACATTTAAGACACCATTCATGGGTGTCTGTAACAGAAATGACAGCACTGCACTTGGTACATTTTTTAAAACCAGGAGCTGGCTTCTCCATGAGGAGAATTTGTATAGGCCTGAAGGCCTAACCAGGTACCCAGCTGTGCTGAAGTAAAAGAAAAAGATTTTTTTTTTTTTTTTTTTAAAAGAAAGAAAGAGAGACCGGCGGTACCGGTTTCAGTATGGGGAAGGCAGGTACGCGGTCTAAAGAAACAAACAAAAGTAATAAATTCTTCAGCGGTGACAGGAACACGACCTGCTGGCTCCGCGGAAAAAGAAGAACTGAGGAGCTGGTCAGGAAGGCGGGAAGGCAGCGCGCATGTGCAGTGGGAGGCCCCAAAAGCTTTTCATCTGAAAAGCTGGGGAGCTTTCCCGCGCAGGCTCCGTCGGTACCGACGTACCCATATGTGATGACTTATTCCTGCTTGTTGCTGGAGATACTTAACTACACCTTGAGGTGGCGTTAAGTGCACCAGTGCTAACTGCAACATTGATACACACATTGGTAACTCCCACACTAAACGTAATGTGCAGCCATTGCACCTCCATTCCTACCTTGCCCATTTCCTTCCCTGTCACATGCTAAGCAGATAATGCAGAATTAATCACATTATGTTTGTTATGGATGCGTGCTAGCTATTAGCAGGACCTTGCACAAGCTGGTTAGCATGCACTCAAGTGTGCATTAACAGTCCAGCTTAGTAAGCATGCCCCCCTAAATGCTGTAATTTGGTGCTAAAGGGTTGTGGTATCAGGAAACCTCTATCCTTTAGAGAAGTTACATGACTTGGCCATTGCAAGTAGAATTCAGTTCAAAATGGGTGATCTCGTACATAATTTGGGCCCAGTGCAATTGAATAAGCAGCTTCATTCACATACTGTGGCAAGATTAAGGAAAACAAGATGGGATCATGCTGGATTATCTTCCCTTCTGTATACTTTTAAATACAAAGCTCTTTGGTCAAGCTTTGGGAATCGTGTAAAAAGATAAAGGCTTCAGTGTAGCAATTTTTGGAGTTGGTTGGAACTATAGCTAGGAATTTAGAATTTGGAAAAGGGATCATAGGGGTGTGCAGCTCCTCCCCCACCAAAAAAAATAGTGTGTGTTAAAAGCAAATTTCTCCAATTTTTATGATTTTTTTCTAACTTGCTTGAAATTTATTCTTAAGGTATGTATTGTATGCATGAAAGAATGTTTTTAGTGTATAAATCAATTATATGTGCATTAATTCACAATTATTTGCACATACAAGCAATTTGCATGCACTTAAAATTAAGTACCCAAACAAACTGAATGCACACCCCTAGTTCAGTTTCAACGGACTATGTCATTTTTTATCATGGACTCTGAAAGCTAAATGGTGGGGCTTTACGTTCACCTGGATTAAGGGCTGATTTGGCATCTTCCTCATTGTGGGTTTTGCTACTTGGGTTTTGTTTTGTTTTTTAATAGTATCAATTGCTTTCATCATTATATACTGAAAGGTAGGAGTAGGTTTATTAATGTTCGTTACTTGGGGGGTTATTCTGTGCCATGAATAGCAGGGATGGACATCCCAACTGAACGTTCATCCCTGCTATTCGTGCCCTTCCAGCTGGCATCTAACTTCCCCGCCAGTTGTACGGGGAGGTTAGACAAGGGCAGGGAAAGGGTAGATCGGGGGCAGAGGCAGAGCAGGCAGTGGGACGTCATCGGCCCTGGACTTCCAGGGCCGACGGACTTAGATGGGGAACTTATTCCACCTTTGAGGTGGAATACGTTCCCCGATACTGCAGGGGACAGCAGCCTAGGGCTCAAAAGAGGCAGCAGGGGTGCGGAGGAACTTTCCCACAGCCCGACCCTGGCCTCGGGAGGCTGGATAGGGCTGTGGGAAAAGCATTTTTCTGTGCTGGTGCCAGGGATTGCAGCTCTATAATGGAGCCACGGCACTGTGGCTCCATTGTAGAGCCCTGACTGAGTTAGCTGGGGACAGGCCTGTATGTGCAGGCCGGGCTGAATCGCAGTGCAGGCCTGTTTGCAATTCTGATCCCACGGGGCTAGACGTGGACGTACAGAGGGGCTGTATGTCTCTGATGGAATGAGCCTCTTTGGGTCTTGATAATTTGGTAATTTTATAATGTACTGATAAATTGTTACTTGCTGTGCCTTGTTTAGGGTATTATATGTGATGTAGGAAGAAATAACTTCCTAATTTACATATTCATTCATGGTTGCTAATATATGGTAACTAGCATTTCTAATTCTATAGATAACTTTGATGAAAGCTACTATGAACAAATGAAGGCTCAATCTTCCAGTCACGCAAACATAAAGGTACTACAAGTCTTTTAAACCACTGTGGCTTAAATTTGTCAGGTAAATTAAAGAGATTGGTTTCTATATAGCAGGCATGTCCAACAGGTAGATAGCGGTCTAACTCTAGATCGGTCAGTGGTAGGTTCGCCAGCCCCACTTGGCTCCATCTCTCCAGCAGCTCGCCCCGTCGCTAGGAGAGAGCTCATGCTGGCAGGTCGTCTGCCGAGGGCTTGCCACCGCTGCTGATCCTTTGTCTGTCTTTTTCCCTGCCTGTAGGAATCTTGCCTGTGGATGTATTGGGGGCGCTTGTTGTTTTCATGCCAATAGTTTATGGGTACCCCAGGGGGCTGCTACCCGTGCCCCGCGATGAGACACCACAGGTCCGGCATCATACCTGGTCTCCTGCCTTTCAGAATCACCCATTCCTGCCCCCGCCCCAACACCCCTTAGAAGTGTGTTATATACCGGACAATATCCATTCGCCCGGGTTTTACCTGAATACACTTACCGAATTAGTTCTGTCGTGTGCTGGTCGTTGGTCGCTTTATAGTTTGCTTTCATTAAATGTTTTCGGGCAGACACAACAAAGTGTCAAGAATTTGGTGATTTTGGCAGGCTTTTCTAATTTTGTCCTAACTTGCCTATGCCTTGCCTTCGAATTGGTTCAAACCACTGCGACTTTTGGCTTGCCTCGCCTTTGCATTGATTCTACACTATGTGCAGAATTTATTAAATCACATGTGGTGGTATTTGAACTTCTTTGGTGGTATTTGATTTTATCTGGTTTGCTGGACAGGTGTTTGAGGTTTTTTTTGATGATTGTTTGGTGGTACTTGATTACTGGTGCCAGTATGATGAATTCTTATTTTTACTTTTAGAACTGCATGTGTGGTTTTGGAATCTCCAGTCTTTGTATTGCACATCATCCAGAGGTCTTCAGTTCCTGTTGATCTTTAATACTTTGGGACAGTGACAGCTACCCCAGTATAACAAAGATGAGTGTTCCAAAGAACAGCAAAACCTACCACTTTCATGATGAATGGGAAATGGACTACTTCATCATGGTGAAAGACAAATGTTGTCTAATTTGTAACGCCCCAGTATCCTTGCCCAAAAAGGGTAATCTGGAACGTCATTATAAGGCTCCGCATAGCAATAAGTTTGATGCTGATTTTCCATGCAAAAGTGAAATTCGTAAACTGAAGCTCAAAGAACTTAAATCGAAATTGGCTACTAAGCAACAGTTGATAGCGAAGCCAAGGTCACATTTGGTCAATGCAACCATAGCATCCTTCAAGGTCAGCAACCTGATCACAAAGAAATGCAAACCTTTCACTGAAGGGGAATTTGTAAAAGATTGTTTTCTTGAAGCAGCTGACAATCTTTTTGAAGGATTTAAAAATAAGAAAGAGATCATAGCTGCTATTCAAGATGTACAATTGTCAAGAAACACCGTCGTGTGGCAAATAGAAAAGATATGTGGAGACACAACTGAACAACTGTTGGAGGATGTTTCAAATTGTGTTGCTTTCTCACGCCAACTGGATGAATCTACAGACATAAGAGACGTAGCCCAGTTACTAGTCTTTATCCGGATGGTTTTTGAAGACTTCAGTGTTAAAGAAGAACTACTTGGAATGACTTCTTTAAAAGGGAGAACTACCAATCAGGAAATATCCAGTTCTTTCCATTCTTTTGTAACAAAGTGTAATCTTCCATTGCATAGACTTGGTTTCCATCACTACTGATGGAGCAAGAGCAATGACAGGTGAGGTTAACGGTTTCATAGCCCTCTGTAGACAGCATGACTACTTCCCAGATTTCCTTTCTTACCACTGCATCATTCACCAGCAAGTTTTGGCAAGCAAGAGACTCAATACAGAGACTGTCATGGACATCACTTTCAAAACTGTAAATTCAGATCGTGGAAGATCACTTCAAAGAACAGCTTTTTTAATTTTACTCTTGATGAAGGGGCAGCAGAAATCATTTTGCACACAGATGTAAGGTAGCTAAGTAGGCACAAATTTCTGCAAAGATTTCATGTTTTGCTAAATGAAATGACGTTTTTTTGAAGGAGAGGGGAGATGACCAAGCAGAGTTGGAAGATGAGGAGTGGTTATGTGATCTGGCATTTCTAGCTGACTTTACAGGCGAACTAAGTGATATGAGCCTTGAACTACAAGGTAAAAACAAATGCATTGGCAAGATGACTACAGTTTCATCCTTCAAGATCAAATTTGAGCTAATGATGACTAACCTTGCAAACACCACTTTTGATCATTTTCCTAATACGCAGGACCATCTGGGACAATATCCAAATTTTGTTTTTCAGAACGAGAAGTATGTGACAGAAATTTGTTCTGTTATCCAGGAATTCAAAAATAGATTCTGTGACTTCTAAAAAATTGGAAGAATTGTGGAGTACTTGTCATACCCATTCAAAGTAGATGTGGACATTAAAGAAACTGCAGCTGCTATCAGTAAAAATTACTCATTGAACAAGCCATCTCTTGAAAATTAAATATTAACCCTTAAAAATGACATTTTTCTCAAGACCCATGCTGCGCAAGAATCGTTTTGGAAGCTAGTGCCTAGAGACAAATTTCCCAACTTGAGAAGATGCAGTGAAGCTGTACACTCCTGTTTCGGTTCAACTTATTTGTGTGAATCTGCGTTTTCCCATCTGAAAATGACAGAGTACACAATGTTCCAACATGACAGATGAACATCTCCAGGATTCCCTGAGACTGGCCGTCACGCAATATTCACCCAACTTCAAAAAGCTGGTGGATGAAATGCAGGCTCAGACTCAGTCTCACTAATGAGCAAGAGCGAAATATTAAAGATTGTGCAAGATCAGCCTGGATCAATACTCAACACAAATTACTCAATAAAGGGTCAAAAAAGCACAGTTACTTACCTGTAACAGGTGATCTCTGGGAACAGCAGGAATAAGTCTTCACATATGGGTACGTCGGTACCGACGGAGCCTGCGCGGGAACGCTCCCCAGCGTCCAATCAGAAAGCTTTTGGGAGCATCCCTCAGCGTCTGCGTGCTGCCTTCCCGCCTTTCCAACTGTCTCTCCTCAGTTGAGTTTTATAGCTGAGAGAGAGAGGAAAGGAAAGATAGAGAGATACAACTCCTAGAGGAGGTGGGTGGGTTGTGAAGACTTATTCCTGCTGTTCCCAGAGATCACCTGTTACAGGTAAGTAACTGTGCTATCTCCAGGAACAAGCAGGAATGAGTCTTCACATATGGGGACTCCCAAGCTAAGATGCCTGGAGCCCTAGCATGTTGGAGATTGAAAACATGCTACACCTCATATGGCCAGGCATCCTGAGGATGGAGGGTAGGAGTTGAAAAAGAGAGGAGCTGTAGAAAACAGCTAAGCTAAGATAGGACTACCAGCAAGGAGTCCTTGTATGTATGATCATTATCATGAAATATATTGAAATGAACAATTACAATACGGATCTCACCTACTGGATTGCAGGAAGTAGAGAGGCCAATGTAGTCTACTGGGGATCCAGTAGAATAATCTTCAAGGTGACCTCACTGGCGTGAAGGTGGATGTCAACATCTGGAAGTGATAGGTGACCCCAGGATTCAACTGGGGTAGTACAAAAACGGTAGGTCTTCAATGGGAAGCTTCATGGAAAAAGCTGAAAACTCTTTTGGCTACAGAATTACTCACAGTGAGGAGCAAAAGAGGAAGACTGACCGATTTGGACAAACTGGCCTAGTCCTTGAGGGAAGAAAGTGTATGGAAGAAAACTTGTATTCCCAAAGAAAGGACAGATGTCCGAGGAGTTGAACCTCAGATCTACTGAAGATCCACCATGTCTTTCCTAACTGGTGAGAGGTAGGAAGATATTGGGGCATGGAGCTTCAGGGATACCTAAACCTAGGGTTGATGGTAGAAACTGTCAGCACCACAGCAGTGGTTGTGTGCATAATATCTCAAACATACTGTGGAACAGTATGAATATGTGCAAAACCCACTGTCTGGAACATATAGTAGGATAAAACCCTTATGAACATAGACAGCTAGAGAGATAAGTATGTGAATACATATCTACCTATAACGAGGATCTCGACAGATACACATATGGATATACATATATATGGGTGTATATATATATATACATATATATGGGTATATATATATATACATATATATGGGTATATATATATATATATATGGGTATATATATATATATATATATATAATATATGTCTGTAGTGAGATCTAGAAGGGCATAACATATGTACACACAGCTGACGGACATATGTATCTATAGGGATGTATATAGATATATAAACCTAAATGAATATATAGGTCTAAGAGGAATGTCTGCAATTAAACAGACAGAGATATGCCTATAAGAACATTCACATAGGAGATGTGAAGAGGAAAGATTCATCCAACAGCAAGAAGGTGGAACCTACTTGAGAAGATATATAGAGAATCTATTTCCCCTGGTTATGGAGGTGCAGGAATGCTATCCAGTGGAATAACCAGGATGGTTGCGTGAAACAACAGAGGATAATATCAGTCTGTAAACAGCAAGTCCTGAGTCCTGGAGAACTCTAGCATGGTGAATGGACAGAAAAACGCATAGGATGAGATACCAGGTTGACCCACTTGAGGGACAAAAAGGGGTATCATGCGTTTGGTAGTTAAGTATGTGCTGTCCATGAGAGATAGGATACCATGAGGACAAGCTGCAAGGAAAAAGAGAGCATATTCCCTGTAGGAATTGAAGAACTCTTTAGACTTTCACGGAGAAAAAGCTTATGTCCTTTTTTTTTTTTTTTTTATTTAAAGGAGTTAGTAGGGATTGAAGAACCCTCACAGTCATGGGGAATGACTGAGGAAGCTTTTTTCAACCATATAGGATAGTCATTAAAGAAAAAACTCCATGCTCTCTAGCAAGGGCCCATAGTGGAAAGCTTCTCTGTAGGATTGCAGAGAGCATTATGCAGGAGAATTGGGAGATAGAACTGGCTGTCGGAGAAGGCCAGCAGCCAAGTCAACTATGCCGCCAAACCCAAGGAATTGGCGATGGCAAGAATTGAAGACAGTGCACTGTCGTGGACTCACTACCCAGGCCAGACAGAAAGTAGTGGAGGGCAAGACTGGAAACTTGTGGAAAAGTACCAGTATTCCAATCACTGGAACTTCTGCATGGGCAGCTGCTGAATAAGACAGCAGAGAGAATCTTTCTGTGTAAAACAGAAAGAACAGACAGAACAAGAGAAGAAATTCCTGTCCCTGCCTGATGAGCTGCCTAGGCAAAGGAGGGAGTTTACTTGAGAGAAAAAATTCCACACTGGAATGGAAAGAAAGACTAGAAAGGCTAAGAAATCCTCCAGTGGTATGGTACCACTCATACAAGGGCAACCCTGGATAAGAGGGTAGAGAAATAAGAGCTGAAGGGTGACTTACCATATGGTAAGTCAGTAAAAGGAAAAAATTCATGTTGGTACAGAGAACTATCATGGATAGTTGTTAAACCTCTCTTCTTAGTAGGAAGAAGAGGAGAAACCTGTATAGACATGAATCTCCTGACAGCTCAGCATACCTAGGAGCAACTGGATGTCCTGAGGAAAGGAATCCATGCATAGAACTTTGAACGAAAAAACAGTGAAAAACTTCTGTTGAGAGGAAGTCAACTGTAGGTTGTAAACTCCAAAGAAAAACAGATTAAATAAACCTAGCAGCCATAGGTTTCTGGTTAGCCTGGCAAGGGTTTGGATTCTTTAGACCAGGGCGATGTTTCCCCTGCTTGGGAACATCTGCATGGTGGGCAGGAGAAGAGTAAAACCTTCTCCTCCTAGGGAAAGAAGGTTTGGTAGGGCATTTCCTACCTACTGGGGAAGGAGAAGGCTTAGGATAGCCTTCAAAAAGAAGGAAGTCAGTGAACCACTGAGCAACCTGATGTAAAGCCTCCTTATTGAAGAGATTTTCTCCAGTGCAAGGAGTATTACCCAGTCTTTGTAGTGCCCATTTATTTAAGTCTGAAGCTTGAAGCCAGGCTCTACGTCGTGCCCCTATGGCTATAGCAGAAGTTCTGCTAACAGACTCAAAAGAGTCTAGGGAAGCACAAGTAAGAAACCAAGAGATACTGTGAATATGACTAAGTAGTAAGGAATAGTCTGCAGTCTTGGGTTCTGAAAGAAAAGGAGTCAAAAGAGATAATTTATTTGTGACTTCCTGAAGAGATAGACTCATATAAAAAAAATATATGAGAGAATCCTTGCTGACAGCATGGATGTCTGGAAGGTATGACGTCCAAAGGCATCTAGTGTCCTAGACTCACGACCTGGTGGGTAAGAAGAGTGCTTCTTCATACTTTTCACCTTCCTCATTGCTGATTCCACTACAATGGAATGATGGGGAAGTTGAGTCTTTTGAAACTCTGGAGAGGGGGGCATCTGATACAGAATATCAGTTGCTCTAGAAGGTGAGGGTACCCTTAAAGGTGCTTCCCACATTCTTAGAAAAAGATCCCAGAAGGAATGATGCAAAGGAAGCATTATGTTCTCCTTTGTTCCAGTGGGAACAGAGCCTTGTGTGGGATCATGGCCAGGGATAGAAATAGAAAGGGATCTTGCCATATCCCAGAGGAAATCCTGAAAAGAAGGACCTCCCAAAGAGAACCTTCCCAGGACAGACTAGATCAGAAGAACTAGCCTGGGCACCGGAGGATCTACTTGAGTATATAGGAATATAAGATCCTGCACGGTGCAAAAAAGGATCCTTAAGGGATGGATGCTGGTACTGGAGGTCAGGACCTGTGACAGTCAGTACTGCATCGTCCATGCCAAGTATCGACTCCAAACTTGGTAGAGAAAGGAGCAACCCTGGTGAAAGAAGCATGGAAGGAGCTGGCCCCGAGGTTACTGCGGATACCGGTACCGATACCGATACCAGGGTCGGAGTCGAAGGCGACACCGACATTGGAGCAGTCATTGGTGGCAGCTCCATCGGTACCGAGGTAACCGAACGCCTTTGGTAATCACCCTCGGTACCGAGCGACCGGTACCGGTAAGTATCGGTACCGAGACGTGTCGGTACCCAATCTTACAGACTAGATATCGACTCCAGACTCGGCATCAAAGGAAGCGAGTCTGTCGATGCATGTCTAGAGGGTACCAACGTCGGTGGTAGTATCGGCGTTGATGCCAATACTGGAAAGTCAAACTGGAGCATATTCACCGGTCCCGAAGGTACCGAGAAAGCCAGATAACAATCTCTGGTGAGGAGAGTATCCAACACCAGTGCCGATGCCAGGGTATCGGTACCGCTCGAAGCGGATGCCACCACCGAGCATGGCTCAGGTATGTTCTGTGAGGAGTGAGCCCCAGGAACAACCTGAAACCCCTCATAGGCTTTGGAGGCCTAAGACTCCCACCGGGGTTTTGAAGCCAAAGGATCCTCGAGGGCAAGGCCGGAGCCGTCTTCATGCTGTGCATGAGACCTACCACTCGAGGGTTGGCTAGTCTTAACAGACTGTTTGAGGGTTACCTGATCCTGTGTAGAAGAAGAAATGGTCGGTGCCCTGACACTGGAAGGGAACCTGGTATCGAGGGAAACTCGATGTTGAAAATCTCTTCTCACAATACTGTGGCCGAGGGCTCCGGAGGAAAACGGTCAGGACCCAGACAGGTTAGACACCAGTTTTTGGAGTCTAAAAATAACGCTGTACCGCCGCAGCTTAGACATTTCTGAGAGAAAGAAGCTGGCGGTTCCATGTGAGACATGGACAGGCCTAGAAGGCCTAAAAGATTTAAGACAAAAAACTGAGGGAAAAATTCCCTGAAGTTCAGAAAAAGAAAAAAGAAAACACCGGCGGTACCGGTGGAGTCGGGGAGACAGCCGCGACCACAAGAAAAACAAAGAATTAAAAAAGAATTTTCTGCAGGGACAGGACGACGCCCTGCCGGCTCCGCGGAAAAACGAAAACTGAGGAGAGACAGTTGGAAAGGCAGCACGCAGGCGCTGAGGGATGCTCCCAAAAGCTTTCTGATTGGACGCTGGGGAGCGTTCCCACGCAGGCTCCGTCGGTACCGATGTACCCATATGTGAAGACTCATTCCTGCTTGTTCCTGGAGATAGTTATTACTCAATAAAGAAAAAATGCACTTTCCATTTCCCCTCTCAGCTCTTACTGAATCTTCGTCTGTTTTGTTTTTGCTTAATTGCTTAACAGCTGATCACAGCCAAGTAAATGACAAAGTTCATTAAAAAGGGGGGGGATCCTCCAGCTTTATTGGGTTAAAATTTAATTTTAAACTTAATTTTCATGGTGGTAGATCACCGGCACTTTTGGCTGAAAAGCATAGTTACTCACCTGTAACAGGTGTTCTCCAGTCCTCACATATGGGTGACGTCGGCGCTGACAGAGCCCTCATGCGGAGCATTTCCCCAGCTTTCAAAGAAAGCATTTGGAAATTCAGCACGCATGCGCGGTCTCCTTCCCCCCCAAGGGTGCCATCTTGCTCAGTCAGACGACATAGCTAAAAGACAGCAAAAATCAAAATTAAGGATAGGACTGCAACTCCAGGGGAGGAGGAAGGGTCGTGAGGACTGATTCCTGCTGCTCCTGGAGAACACCTGTTACGGGTGAGTAATGACGCTTTCTTCAGGACCAAGCAGGAAGCCAGTCCTCACATATGGGACTCCCCAGCTCTAGGCTACCATGAACCCAGAGCTGAAAAAATGGCTCCCTCTCAAGAGCCTCAGCATCCATGATAAGAATTTTCTCTGAGAACGCACCCCATACGGTAGCCCAACACAAAGGGCCAGAGGGTAGGAGTTGCCTAAACCTCAAAAAGATTACGGAGTACCACCTGGCCAAAAACACTGTCCCTCCGGGACTCTCTCTCCAGGCAGTAATGGGCTGCAAAAGTTTGGCTTGAAGACCAAGTTGCGGCCTGGCAGATGTCTGCCAACGGAACAGAGTGGAGATGAGCTACTGCTGCGGCCTTCGCCCTGACACGGTGGTCCGTGACCCGACCCTGCAAGGGGAGGTCGGCTGCCCTGTACGCCCAGGCGATGCAATCTGCTACCCAAGTGGACAACATACGCTTGGAGACGGGTAACCCCATCCTATTAGGGTCAAACAAGACGAAGAGCTGAGTAGCCCTTCGATGCTCCCACATACGTTCTATGTAAAAGGACAACGCCTTTTACAGTCCAGGGTATGCAAGACTGTTTCAGCCCGGCTGGCATGCGGCCTGGGAAAAAAGGTCAGAAGAATCAACTCTTGATTGAGGTGGAAAGAGACCACCACTTTTGGGAGGAACTTGGGATGGGTCCGCAGGACCACCCTGTTCCTATAGAACCGTGTGTACGGTCTTATCAGAAACCAGAGCTTGTAGTTCACTCACACGTCTGGCCAAGGTAAGAGCCACCAGGAAAAGCGCTTTCTAAGAGAGGAAGCGCAAATGGCAAGTAGCCATCGGCTCAAACGGTGGGTGAGTAAGTTGCTGCAAGACCATGTTCAAATCCCACTCAGTTGCCAGTGGACAAACCAGAGGCTTGAGTAGAAGCAGACCTCTGAGAAATCTGGACACCAAGGGGTGAACCGACAGACTATCCCTCCACCGGCAAGTGGTGCGCTGACAAAGCACTGAGGTGGACCCGAACAGAGATAGACTTAAGGCCTAGGTCTGAAAGGTGAAGTAGATACTGCAGTACTACTGGCACAAGGCAAGAGAAAGGATATTCATTGCGCTGAGCACACCATACCGTAAACCTACGCCACTTAATGGCATAGAACTTTCTAGTGGACTGCCTCCTAGAGGCCAAGACCACCTCCTCAACCTCCTTAGGTAGAAGTAAGGGAGCTAGCACTATCCTTTCAGCAGCCAGGCCATCAGATTGAAGGACCTGAGATTGGGGTGCAGAAGGGAACCCTGCTCTTGAGACAGGAGATCATATTGCAGCCCCAGAGGGAACGGAGCTTCCACCGCCAACTGCAGAAGAAGTGGAAACCACGGCTGCCTCAGCCATCTGGGGGCTACCAGAATCACCGAGGCCTTGTCCCGGAGGATCTTGAACAGAGTTCGGGCCACCAGGGGCATGGGAGGAAACACATACAAAAGGCCCGTAGAACGAGATTAGAAAACCATCTGCTGCCATCCTCAGGGGATGCGGCTGTCTGGAGCAAAACCTGGGCAGCTGACGATTCAATGGACTTGCAAAGAGATCGATGGATGGAAGTCCCAGAAGATCTGCTGGATCACCAATGGATTCAAATGCCATTCATGGGGCTGGAGAATCCTGCTTAGCTTGTCTGTTAGGAAGTTCTCCTGACCAGGTAGATAAACTGCTTTGAGAAACATGCCTTGTCTGACAGCAAAGGTCCAGTGCCTCCTGACATAGTAGCCTGCACCCTGTGCCTCCTTGTTTGTTCACATAGAACACTGCTACCTAATTGCCCATCTGAACTAGGACAGACTGTTGAGAGAGAGCATGGCAGAAGGTTTGCAGAGCTAAGCGGATTGCTCGCAGCTCTAAAAGGTTGATCTGCTGTGTGGCCTCCCGCAAGGACCACAGGCCTTGAGTGCACGTGCCCTGGCAATGTGCACCCCAGCCCTTTAATGTTGCATCTGTCGTCAGCACCCTGGTGTGTGCTGGAGCCTGAAAAGGTACACCCTTGAGAAGGTTTGGCAGATGTAGCCACCACTGTAAGGAGTTCAAAAGTCGTCTGGACACATTTACTCTGTCTCGAAAGTCACCGGTGGCTTGTGTCCACTGATCTCTGAGGCACCATTGAGCAGCCCACATGTGCAAACGGGCATTCAGGGTCATATGTACAGTGGATGCCATGTGGCCCAGAAGCCTCAGGTAGTGCCTGGCAGAAACATGAAAATTGTTTTGGAACTGGTTGGCCAACTCCATCAGTCTCTGGGCCCTGTCTTTGGGCAAGTAAGCTCTTACCTGAAGGGTGTCTAGTCTCGCCCCTATAAACTCCAGGTTCTGAGAGGGTAGCAAAGTGGACTTTGCATAGTTTATGACAAAGCCCAAATGCTGAAGAGAGACAGTGCGAAGAGTGGCCTGTTGGGCCTACTGGATTGACTGGCCCCTGATTAGCCAGTCGTCCAGGTATGGGAAGACAAAAATCCCCTGATTTCTGAGAAAAGCCGCCACCACCGCCAGGCATTTGGTGAAAACCCTGGGGGCAGAGGTCAGGCCAAAGGGAAGCACACTGTACTGAAAATGGTTTCCTCCCACCACAAATCTGAGATATTGTCTGTGGTCTGGATGGATGAGGATGTGAGTATAAACATCCTTTAGGTCTAAGGAGCATAGACAGTCTTCCTGCTGGAGGTAGGGCAGCAGTATCCCAAGGGTAAGCATCTTGAACTTTTCCCTCTCCAGAAACTTGTTCAGATTTCGCAAGTCTAGGATAGGTCTGAGGCCTACTGTTCTCTCTGTTACAAGGAAGTACCTGGAGTAGAAGCCTTGCCCTTCCAGGTGATGTGGCACCGGTTCCACCGCCTGTTCCTTTAAAAGACTTTCCAAATCCCGAAGGAGGAGGTTCCTGTGTAGAGGGAGTCTTGGAGGCTCCCCTGGATAGTAGGAGGGGGGTAGCTGGTGGAAATGGAGCATATAGCCCTTCTGGACTATGCTCAGTACCCAGTTATCCCCTGTGATGGCTGGCCACCTGTAGGCGTACAGGGTCAGCCGACCCCCTGTGCTGAGTGGAGCCACCGGCGGAGGAGAGGCTATGCTGTGGTAGTCAAAAACCCACTCCCTGCTGTGCAGGAGCCAGAGCTGGCGGCTTGGGGGGTTTTCTGCCTACGGGGCCCATGCCCCTACCCCTTGGCCTGCTGGCTCTGTTGGAGAGCTGGAGAGGCCTGATACTGAGGATAGGCTTTGTAGGCAGCACCCTTCCTTGGAAAAAAGGGCTTCTTTCCCGAACCCTTCTTTTTATGAGAAGGGGCAGAAGTCTTTCTGGACAGTCTTGTCCTGGTCTCGATTTCTGCAGCCTTCTCAGTCATGAGTTTGCCGAATAGGTTGTCACCTCGGCACAGGACATCGACCAACTTGTCCTGTACCCAGGCCTGATGGCGTACACCATTGCCAGCCGCAGTTACCCAGGCCGAAGCCTCAAAGCAGTCATAGGCTGCTTGAGATATAAACTTTGAGTACTCCCGGATCCCTGAAGACAAGGCTTTGAACCTCTGCAAGGGTTCCTCGGAGAGGCCAGCTGAGAACCCGGCAATCTCCTTTGCCAGGTCCCGTAAGTACATGCCCATGTACAGCTGGTAAGTCTGGACACGGCAAGACAGCATAGAGCCCTGGAAGCACTTTCTACCGAGGGCATCCAGGTTTTGGGCCTTCCAGCCGGGAGGCACCAAGAAGTGCACCTCTTGACTTTTCAGCCTGTGCATTGCTGATTCCAAAACCACGGGGTTGTGCAGTAGCTGCGCCTTTTGGAACCCAGGGCTCTTATGGACTCGATAAAAAGAATCGACCCGCTTGCTCAGAACCGGCGCCGAGGCCGGTGCTTCCCACAAACGGAAGAGCAGCCGTTCCAGCATCAGAGGAATCGGAACAGTAAAGGCTTTCTTCGGAGGGAAATCATACTGGAGGGCATCGAGCTCGTGGCTCCTCCTCGGCGTCTGTTGGAAATGCCAAAGCCTTGGCCATGTCCCTGACGAAATCCGAGAACCGGGTATCCTCCGGGGGGAGGGGGACCTTCTCCGAGGCTCGGACTCCGGGGATTCCGACGGGACGCACCGGGTCCGGAAGGTGTCAGGAGACTCCTCGTCCTCCGTCTCCCATGCCGACTCCCCCGAGGAGTAGAGCGGCTCCGGCCGTGTGCGCCTCGATGCCACCCGCCCCGACGCCAAGGGCACCGGCATCGAAGACCTCGGCCCCGCACGGGAGGTCGAGGGAGTCCTTGGCCGAGGATCACCTCGAGACTTAATGGACTCGAGGATCGGCTCGGCCTCCGGGGTCAACTTAGACGTCGAGGTCCCGGTGGTTGGGGCAGATGCACCGGTCAGACCGGCGATCAGTACCCGCTGCTGCTCCATGAAGGCAGCCAGGCAGCTTTCCAGGGCTGTGAACCTGAGACCGAGCTCAGGATACTCCGCAGCCCCCGACTCGGGCCCGACGGCGGTTCTCCCAGAGTAGAGTCCACGAGGACAACAGAAGTTAACTGACTCGGGGACTCCGGATCCAGGTGAGGTAGTTTGGTTGGCTGCTCCGACTCCGAGAGCCTGGGACAGCGGTCAGGGCTGCGCGACCTGGCCCTCGAGGATCCAGGTGCCTCCACTGACGCCGCCCTCACAAGCTGCTTCTTCCTTTTATGCTCCAGGGTGGGAGACCCGCTCTCAGAGGACCTATGATGGCGCTCAGGGTCAGATTTCCAAGATGTCGAGGCCTCTGATGAAGTCCGGGGCCTGGCTGGATGCGGACTCCGAAAAAATTCTTTCACGTTGATGCTGACAGTTCCGAAGCGCCTTCGACGACATCTCGCCGCACGGGCCACAGACCAGCGGGTCATGGTCGGGCCCGAGGCATTGGAGGTAGCAGTCGTGTGTGTCGGTGAGAGACATAAGTTTCTTACACCGATCACATTTTTTGAACCCGCTGGCAGCCATTGGGGGAAAAAGGGCCCCTGCAAGGTCAAAAGACCGGGCTGCCAGTGAAAATAACAGAAAAAGCACGAATGCTAGTCACAAAGGCCAAAAACCGAAAAAGAAGATCCGGAATCGATACCGGTGTACCGAGCCCAGGCGGGATGGGGAACTGGCGTCGAACCGGATAAAGAGACGCGAAAAATCGTAGGGAAAAAAAAAAAAACGTTTCCAGGGTGACACAAACTACGTCCGTTGGGCTCCGTGGAAAAAGAAAGACTGGGCAAGATGGCACCCTTGGGCGGGAAGGGGACCGTGCATGCGCGCTGCATTCCCAAAGGCTTTCTTTGAAAGCTGGGGAAATGCTCCGCACGAGGGCTCCTTCGGCACCGTCACCCATATGTGAGGACTGACTTCCTGCTTGGTCCTGGACAAAAAGTAGATCACGACCTGTTCGAAGTTGGACATGCCTGCTATATAGCTTTTTTCATACCCAGAAAAACTGAAAAGGTAGCAGTAGTAGCTATATTCAAAATGGATGCAAGACAGTCGAAATGGAAACCTGCACAAGCAGAGGAAGCATTGTAGGGAAAGCTAGCGTACAGTGGCTGACTCACAACATGCAGGGAGTACTGGCAGTGTACACAGGCCCACCTTTCTGCTTCAAGGGTGCTTCTGCTTCAAGGCAATACTTGAATACAACAAGGTATAGGGCAAAGGTAAACAGAGGGGCAGTAAAGGAGGCCTACATGGCCTTTCTGGCTGTGGACATATTTTGCTAGGACTTAAAAGGATATACACATAAACTAAATATGCTCTGTTTAATAGTTGGGGTTTCCGTCTGTCCTTAGGTTGTGGGGTTTTTTTTTTTCAAAACTACGCTGTCAGACAGATCACAAATTATAAGCTGAAAATATGCTGATCATACATAAGAACATTATCACAATCCCTCATTAGAGCACACACGTGATATGACCTACACCAAAATGGCGAGACAATCTGTGCCCAGTTCAAGGAGGGGCCACAGATCTGAGCATAAATATCTAAATTGCCTCTGAAAGCTTTTCTTAAAGGTGAAAATTGAATAAAATGTGTCAAAGAATTGTCTGAACAGCATTTTCTACCATGGTTTTTACTCACAAGTAGTTTGTTGATTACCCCTCACTGTAGGAGGCACCTGAAAACCAGACCTGCTATGCTTCTTTGGCTCTTGAGACCAAGAAACCAAGAAAACATCGAAAAAAGAAGAGACAAACTTTGGAGCATCGGGATGTTCCTGGTGAGGAGCAGATGCCATCAAAGAGCAGCACGCTGATATCTAGAAGTAGCATTTATCTCAACAGCGAGCAGCTTACAGCTGAGGAGGAAGCAATTCACGATGATCCCATAAGGCTCTTTAACCTGATACATAGCACAAGAGGAGAGACATCTGTGGACAATTTTAATAGCCCTGCATGATCAGATTGGTAAACATGCCCTATGACTTTCTGTACACCCAATGTGCAAGCATTGCACACTGAGTGTAAAAGTAAAACATGGTATGTGCAAAGGTCATGTGCTACTAGTTGGCAGTGTACACAGCATGGCCCCAGCAGATACCACACCGATTTAGGCCTTAATGCATACCAGTAGTAATTGTGCTTAACACCACCCATTGAAATTGTAAGTTCATCCATGCTAAACTGCAACGTTGACGGCAAATGCATGCTGTCAACACCCAAGCCGACCACACTGTGCACACACCCACATTCTGCCTCTACTCTGGCCCAGTTCTCTCCCCACTGCACGCTAAGCATATAGCCCAGAATTAACCCCACACTGTGTTTAGCACATGTGTGCAGTTAACATGCACTAATGGACTGCACAAACAACTGACCAATTTTTCCTATCTGTGCCTATTAACTTCTTGTTTCTTGGAATGGAGGAGAAGCCTATGGGTTAGGGCAGCAGCCTAGAGCCAGAAAGACCAGGGTTCAAATCCCACTGGCTCTCCTTGTGGTCTTGGGAAAGCCACTTAACCCTTTATTGCCTCAGGTACAAACAGATTGCGAGCTCTTTGGGGACAGGGAAATACATACTGTACCTAAATCATCTCCTGGAAAGGTATGAACTAAATACTACTGAAATAAAGTAAGGTGTTCTCTGATAACTCCTTCACTCCAAATTCAGTCTGTTAGTGCCTTGTGAACAATTGTAATATATTATAATTATGTTATATTTTCCTGACGCTCATACAAAATGAAGTACTTTACAAAAATTAGAATAAGACATTAAAATCTTCTCATTTATTTTTTTTGGAATTCTGGTAGAACTAATTAAATACTATAAACCCTCACATACTAGATTATTGAGCTAAAGAAGTGGTAAAACTCCCATAGTTTCCAAGATGGCTAGTAAAAGTGGGGCAACGGACAATGTTATGACCATTTCTTTTCTTAGGCTATATTTCCTAATCAGTTGAAGCCTATTCACTATTTAAAAGGCTACAGAGATTAAATGTTGTAAAATAAATTAAACTAGGAAAGAAACCAAATGAGATTTATTTACAAATTAGCTACAGAGTTTTCTGGACAAACTCATTGAATGTTTGTGGTTCAACTAATGAATAAGCCAGGTTGTGCGGTCTTTACTCGGAATTTAAAAAAAAAAAAATTCTACGAGGGAGTAATATGCAATTACCTAGCCATCCAGCAAGTATCCTCACAATGTCCATCAGTATAAGCGATGAAAGCACAGTTACTTACCTGTAACAAGTGATCTCTGGGAACAGCAGGAATTAGTTCTCACATATGGGTACGTCGGTACCGACGGAGCCTGCGCGGGAAAGCTCCCCAGCTTCCCAGAAAGGAAGCTTTTGGGGCCTCCCACTGCACATGCGCGCTGCCTTCCCGCCTTCCTGACCAGCTCTCCTCAGTTCGAGTTTAAAGCTGAGACAAAAGAGAGAGGAAAGGAAGATAGATAGAAGATACAACTCCTAGGGGAGGTGGGCGGGTTGTGAGGACTAATTCCTGCTGTTCCCAGAGATCACCTGTTACAGGTAAGTAACTGTGCTATCTCCAGGAACAAGCAGGAATAAGTCCTCACATATGGGGACTCCCTAGCTAAGATGCCTGGGAGATCCCCCTCCAAGGGTTCGCCATCTACGTATGGATCTCAGGCATCCAACCAGGGAAGGTGGGCAGGAGTTGTTCAAGTATGGAACAGGTGTTTGAGGACAGCCTGACCAAACAAGGCATCCCGGCGGGAGTCCATGTCCAAACAGTAATGGGCTGTGAAGGTATGAACCGAGGCCCAGGTGGCTGCTCGACAGATCTGATCTATGGATACAGAGTGAAGATGAGCCATAGAAGTGGCCAAGGATCTCACATTGTGAGCTGTGACATGGCCTTCCAGAGGAATGTTTTTACTCTGGTAAGCAAAAGAGATACACTGAGCAATCCAATTGGAAAGTGTACGTTTTGAGACTGGAAGTCCCAAATGAGAAGGATCAAAAGCCACAAAAAGTTGGGAAGACTTTCGATGTGGCTGAGTCCTGTTGAGGTAAAAGGCAAGAGCTCTTTTACAATCTAGAGTATGAAGGTTCCTCTCTGCACTAGATGCATGAGGAGCTGGAAAAAAGACAGGTAGATATACCTCTTGATTAAGATGAAAAGGCGAGACCACTTTGGGCATAAAGTGGGGATTCGTCCTAAGGACCACCTTATCATGATGAAACCTAGTATAAGGTGGATTAGCCACTAAAGCCTGCAGTTCACTGATGCGGCGAGCCGAAGTGACTGCAATAAGGAAAAGGACCTTCCAGGAAAGAAATTTCAAGGAAGTAGAGACTAACGCTCAAAAGGTGGCTTCATAAGCTGACCTAGAACGAGGTTCAAATCCCATGCTACCGGAGGAGGTCGAATGGGAGGTTTAGTCAGAGTCAGGCCTCTCATAAACCTTGCAACAAGAGGACGAGAGGAGACAGGTTGTCCATTGATAGGTTTTAAGGATGCTGCAATAGCACTCAAATGGACTCTTACTGAATTCGTTTTAAGGCCTGCATTGGAAAGATGCAGGAGATAGTCCAGTAGAGAATTTAAAGGAAGTGCTAGAGGGTCAAGACCCTGCTGAGCACACCAAATGGAAAAGCGTTTCCAATTGAAAGCATAGGAACGTCTCATTGAGGGTTTCCTAGAGGCATGAAGGATATCTTTCACAGGTTGAGAAAGATTAAAGTCATGAAGGCTTAGGCCTTCAGTAACCAAGCTCTGAGGTGTAGGGACTTGGGGTTTGGGTGCCACAAAGTCCCTTCCTCTTGAGACAGAAGGTCTGGTGCAGCTCCCAGGTCCAGGGAGGGTCCCTGGGAGAGATGCAGAAGTAGAGGGAACCACACTTGGCGTGGCCAGCGTGGAGCTATGAGGATCATAGACCCATGATCCCTCTGAAGTTTGAACAGAGTCTTGGGAATCAAAGGAATGGGTGGAAAGGCATACAGGAATTCCTGACCCCAATGCAGGAGAAAGGCGTCGTTGGCCTGAGCTCCCTGACACGGAATCCTGGAACAGAACCGGGGAAGTTTGGCATTCCACGGACTTGCAAAGAGGTCTATGTCCGGGGTCCCCCATTCCTGAAAGATTCTGCGTATCTGGTCCATAGGTAGGGACCATTCGTGTGGAAGCAGAACTCGACTGAGTCTGTCTGCCTGAGAGTTTTGAACCCCTGGAAGATATACTGCCAGAAGATGAATTTGATGCTCTCTGGCGAAGGCCCATAGTCTGAGAGCTTCGTTGCAAAGCGACAGAGAGCCCGTCCCTCCTTGTTTGTTGACGTAGAACATGGCCACCTGATTGTCTGTCTGAACTAGGACAGTCAGGTTGACAAGGAGGGTATGGAAGACTGTGAGGGCAAGGAAGATTGCTCGCAGTTCCAGAAGGTTGATATGAAGGGTGGTCTCCTGTGGAGACCAAGTGCCCTGAGTGGAGAGGTGTTGGAGATGAGCTCCCCACCCTGTTTGGGAGGCATCTGTTGTAAGGGTTGCTTGGGGCAACAAAGGTTGGAAGGGGGCCCCCAACAACAGATTTTTGGTGGAGATTCACCACTGGAGAGACCAAAACAGACGTTTTGAGGTGAGTATTTGGTCTGAGAGCATTCCCGATGCTTGAGACCACTGGGTGGCCAAAGTCCATTGAGCTGTTCTCATATGGAGACGAGCGTAGGGCACCACGTGGACCGTGGAGGCCATGTGGCCCAGAAGTTGCAGCATTTCCCTGGCTGACAAGTGACTTCTGGACTGAGCTTTGGAGGCCAAGCTCACCAGCCGTTGGCCTCGGACTCGAGGGAGGTAGGCCCTTGCAGTGGTGGTGTCCAAGAGGGCCCCTATGAATTCCAGAGACTGAGTAGGGATGAGTTGGGACTTGGGAAGGTTTACCACAAGTCCCAGATATTGAAGAATACGCCTTGTGCGGTCCAAGGAAATCTGGGCTGTTGACTGAGATGGAGCTCGGATGAGCCAGTCGTCCAGATATGGGAATACGAAAATTCCCAGGCCTCTTAGAAATGCGGCTACGACTGCCATGCATTTGGTGAACACTCTTGGAGCAGAGGCTAGACCGAAGGGGAGTACTCTGTACTGGAAATGTTTTCGCTGGAACAGAAATCGAAGATATTTTCTGTGGGATGGATGGATGAGTATATGTGTGTACGCATCCTTGAGATCTAGAGAACAAAGCCAATCCTGACTCTGCAGGTATGGAAGGAGAATGCCCAGAGAAAGCATTTTGAATTTCTCATTGTATAGAAATTTGTTCAAGTCTCTCAGATCTAGGATAGGTCTGAATCCCCCTGTCTTCTTTGTTATGAGAAAATAAGGGGAGTAGAAACCTGACCCTTGTTGAGGAAGAGGAACCTCTTCTATTGCCCCTTGGGCAAGAAGGGAAGAGACCTCCTGACCCAACAGGGCTAGGAGAGATGGGGGAGAATTGAACTGCCTCACCATGTGATGAGGAGGAAGGCTGGAAAAATAAAGTTTGTAGCCCTCTCTGATGATAGAGAGGGTCCACTGCTCTGATGTAATTTGTCCCCATCTGGGAGCAAAGTGAGCTAACCTTCCGGGTATGGTGAGGGGCTCTGGTTGTTCTAGAGCCAGAAAGGTTAAGTTCTCTAGAGGCAAGTCAAAACCCGAGGGGGTTGAGCTTGCTGGGGTGTAGCAGAAGCTGCAGGCTTTGACCTTGCCTGTTTAGGTTGCTGATGCTTAGCAGCAAAGCGAGGCTGAGAAGATTGTTGGCCAGTATTTGTGGAAAATCTGGCCTTTTTATAGTAAGGCCTCTTGAAAGACTTTTTCTTGGCAGGAGTAGAGGTAGACTTAGAAAGTCTATCTAAAGTAGCATTTTCAGCATCCATTTGAGTGGCTTTAATTTGCCACTCTTCACCAAATAAGTTCTCACCTGTACAGGGCAGATTCCTTAAGCCATCTAGGACCCAGGGTTCTAGGTCAGAAGCCTGGAGTCAAGCCAGACGTCGGGCTGCAATGGCAATGCCCGAAGCTCTAGCGGCACCCTCAAAGGAATCAAAAGCTGCTCTGTTGGTGAACTTAGAGACATCTATGAGCTGTGTTACCACAGAAATGAATTCCTCCCTTCTATCCTCAGGGATAAAGGGGGCAAAATTCCGTACCTTTAGGGCAAGTTCCCTTAGAAACATGCCCATATAAAGGCTGTAGGAATTGATCCTGGCTATAAGCATACTAGCCTGGAAGATTTTCCTGCCAAACGAGTCTAGGGTCTTACATTCTCGCCCTGGAGGGGTAGAAGAGTGCCTTTTGGTACTCTTTATCTTCTTCATTGCAGACTTCACCACAATAGAATGGAGAGGCAGCTGAGTTTTTTGAAACCCAGGAGAAGGAGGGACCCTGTACATGGTGTCCAACCTGCGAGAATAAGGAGACAATGTTAGAGGAGCCTCCCATAAGTCCATCAAGTGTTCTTGAAGGATTTCATGGATAGGCAGGGTGACTGCCTCTTTAGGAGACTTGGAGTATCCTAAAATATCCAATTTTTTTGATCTAGGTTCCTTTTCAGAGGATGTAGTAATAGAAAGTCCTTTAGCTACTTCTATAATGAAGTCTTGAAAGGACAAATCCTCTGGTGGAGACATTCTCCTTTTTGGAGAAGAAGGCTCCTCAGGAAGATCAAGGGATAGCTCAGCAGAGTCATCAGAGGAGTCAAAATCCTCAGAAGAATCAGAGTATCCTCTATTTGCTTCCAATGCACGGTACGCATACCGCTCTGTATCGACATCGGGCGTACCGGGCATGGGATCGGTATCGGGGGAAACCCCGGATCCGACATGCGGAACCGATCTGCGCTTGGAAGTCGATGGCCTCGGTTCCGGTATGGAAGATGGTACCGGAACCGGACCCGGTACCGCTGGATGCGGTACCGAAGGCGTCGCAGCTTTAATGAAAGCCATAATGGCCTGCTGCATGGTCTGAACAGTATTGTCCATGGACGCCACTGCTGCCTGGATGTCGGTACCGGTATGGGCCGGTATGCCAGAGCAGTCTAACAGGTGATCTGTCGAGGCCGTGCCATCAATGTCAACCTGTAACCCCATAGATGAGGCTTTGGAAGCCGGAGCTTCCCGCCGGGGTTGTTTGGCTGGGGCAGGGTCCTCAGATTCAAAATTGAGAGCCTCTCGATGCTTTGAAGGAGATTTGCTCTTTGAGGACCTGCCCGAGGAAGGTTTGATTACCTGAGATCCATCCGGAGAGGAAGAGGATGACTGTGATGCTGGATTATCTGAAGCCAACAGCACATGGAATTTGTTGGCCCGGTTCTGCAACCCACGTTTAGACATCTGGGAGCAAGAAGGGCAGTCCGGAATGGAGTGGTCAGGTCCCAAACATTTAAGACACCATTCATGGGTGTCAGTAACAGAAATGACAGCACTATACTTGGTACACTTCTTAAAACCAGGAGCTGGCTTCTCCATGAGGAGAATTTGTGTAGGCCTGAAGGCCTAACTGAAGTGACCAAGCTGTGCAAAAACAAATAAAAGTTTTTTGTTTTTTTTTTAAAGAAAGAAAGAGAGAGACCGGCGGTACCGGTTTCGGTATGGGGAAGGCAGGTACGCGGTCTAAAGAAACAAACTAAAACAAAAATTTCTTCAGCGGTGACAGGAACACGACCTGCTGGCTCCGCGGAAAAAGAGAAACGGAGGAGAGCTGGTCAGGAAGGCGGGAAGGCAGCGCGCATGTGCAGTGGGAGGCCCCAAAAGCTTCCTTTCTGGGAAGCTGGGGAGCTTTCCCGCACAGGCTCCGTCGGTACCGACGTACCCATATGTGAGGACTTATTCCTGCTTGTTCCTGGAGATACAGGAAGCCATGTGTATTTTTTTGTAAATTTATGGGCTAGCAAAAGCCAAAGGCCTCGTTTCATATGCCAATGCTTCTCAAGCAGTAAGCTGGGGCACACTGTTGTGCCTTGGAAAAATCCTTGGTAAGTCTTGATGGCGACAGCCAGGGTCATAACTTGGGAGAAGAGACTCATGGGACAGCGTCTCTACAGCCCGGAGCTGTTTTCCCCGCGCCGTGCAGCACCCCGACAAGTCAAAGAGTGCTGCCAGCAGAATTACTCACTGTCTTCGCTGTCCTCCGACCGGCCCCCCACAGCATCGACTTCTGTTAACTCTTCAGGACCGGCGGAGCTTAGTTGCCAGCCAAGGAGCTCTCCCCCGAAAGGTCTGGGAGGAGAGATCCCCCGGAGAAAGAACTGGGTGAGATTATTGACCGTTAGTACACAGCTAGGCAGGGAGCAGTGAAGAAAGAGGCGCTTTCCTTTACTTTTTTTTTTTATTTTTTTTAAAAGGCACAGTAACTCAACACCAATTTAAAACAAATTAATCCCAAAGAAAACTAATCTACTCTATCCTACAGGCTCCTTATCTGTTCCTCTAGTGAGCCCCAGCCTAGGCTCACGACGACCTCCTGCTGCATGGAGACTGGTCACACTGGGGCTGATGGGAGTGTCCGGCAGGCTATAGCCAGTGATGTCATGATTTTGGCATGCCAGTCTCCAAGCTGCAGGAGGAGGTTGACAACCCAGAGGTAGAGGACTGCACTGGAGGAGCGATAAGGAACAGGTGTTCTCCAGAGACAGCAGGAATCAGGCCTCACATATGGGTGATGTCTGCGCTGACAGAGCCAGTGTGTAAGCATCTCCCCAGCTTTCAAAGAAAGCCTTTGGGAGATACACCACACATGCATGGCCCCCTTCCCGCCCAAGGGTGGCATCTTGCCTCAGTCTAATGACATAGCTAAGATGGCAAAACTTAAAATACAGTAAAGAAGCAACGCCAAGGGGAGAAGGAAGGGTTGTAAGAACTGATTCCTGCTGTCCACAGAGAACACCAGCTACAGGTGAGTAACTACCCTTTCTCTGGGAACAAGCGGGAAGTCAGTCATCACATATGGGACTCCACAGCTACAGGCTACTGAGAACCTATACAAAATGCCAAGACAACCAGAGATGGTGAGGCAGGACTTGAGGCAGTTGATGACAAACCCCAAAATTTGCAGGACATGAATGGTGCGCACAGTGGCGTGGTGCACTTCTGCAGCTGTGCCTCCTCTTATGAGCCAGTCATCCAGGTAGGGAAAGACAAAAGCCCCTTGAAGGTGGGCTATGACCACCTCCAGGCAGTTGGTGATGCCGCCAGCCCAAAGGGTAGCACCCTGTACTGGTAGTGACCTCCTCCCACCACCAACAAGCAATATTGTCAGTGGTTGAGATGGATCAGGATATGTGTGTAAGCATCCTTCAGGTTTAAGGAGCATAACCAATCTCCCTGCTGGGAGTAAGGCAGCAATGTTCCAAGGGACAGCACCTTGAATTTCTCCCTCATCAGAAATATGTTCAAGTCCCGAAGGTCCAGGATGGGCCTCAGGCCCCCTGTTCGCTTGGGAACGAGGAAATATCTGGAGTAGAAGCCTTTGCCTCAAAAATGTTTGGGCACTGGCTTCACCACCTTGTCCATGAGGCGGCCTGTGAGCTCGATGAGGAGCAGAGTCTGGTGAAGGAGAGGCCTTACTGGTTCTTACGGAAGGAATGAGTGGTGTCTGTTGAAGGTAGAGGAGGTATCCCTCCTTGACTACTTCCATCACCACAGACTCCTGGGTGCTGCAGGACTACCTATGGGCAAACAGAGCCAGATGTCCCCCCGTGGGCTGCTGAGGGCCTTCTGGGGAGAGGAGGCCATGTCCAAGAAGTCAAAAATTCCTTCCAGGCTGGGTTGGAGATTGTGCCTGGGTCTTAGGCTTGTGGGGGCTGTGCCCTTGCCCCTTGGACTGTTGCTTCTGCTGTGTGGCAGAGAAGGCCTTGTACTGTGGTGCACTACTGAACACACTACTGAACACTACTGAACACACAGGGTCTTTTTAAAAGGGTGCACCGAGGTCTTCTTCGAGAGTCTGGTCCTGGTCAGGAACTCAGTCTCTCACAGCAGCCTTGTCTGATACGAGTTTTACAAAAGAGGTTCTCTCCGGTGCAAGGGACATCAATGAGTTTGCCCTGGACCCACTGCTCAAGGACAGATGACTGCAACCATGCCTGGCCCCGATGCCCAAAGCAGCCACTCTGGCTGAAGATTCAAAACCATCTTATGCTGCTCGAGAGAGGAACTTCGAGCACTCCTTGACTGCCAAGGCCAGTGACTTGAACCACTGAAGGGGTTCCCATTGAGGCCTTCAGAGAAACCAGAGAGTCCCCTTGCCAGTTCTTTTAGGTACATGCCGATGTACAACTGGTAGGACTGGACTTGGCACACCAATATCGAGCCCTGGTAGCATTTCCAGCCGAGTGCATCCAAGGTGTGGGCCTCCTTACCCGGGGGCACCGATGAGCAAGTCTTTTGGCTCTTGAGTCACCGCATGGCCAACTCAACAACCATAGAACAGTGAGGGAGCTGGGTTTTCTGAAACCCCAGGCTTTGGCGGACTTGGTACATGGTGTCGAGTCTTCTGCTCACAATGGGCACAGACACCAGTGTTTTCCACATACAGAGGAGGTGGCACTTGAGGATTGGAGGGACGGGCACTGTGAGGGCCTCCTTCAGAGAGGCCACGTACTGGAGGATTCTCAAAGTTCCTCCGTGTGGAGGTCCTCTTCTGCCTCTGTCTCTAATGCGAGTGCCTTTGCCATATCCCACACAAAATTGAGGAAGGCAATGTCCTCAGGCAGGGAAAGGCACAGGGACACCAGTGGAGACAGATCTAAGTGCACTTCTCTGTGCTGCCAGGTGTCCGGGGACTCATCGTCCTCTATCTCCAAGTCTGACTCGAAGTTAGAGGAGTCCAAGGCTCCGTGGCTCCTGGGTCGGGTCCCAAGCCCAAAGGCCCGCAACTCCCAGGGGACCTGTGGTCCAAGCTGTGTGCACTCACCAGGGAGGACCACAGGTCCCCCAGGAATTGCAGGCCTTTGGGCTTGGGTCTCTCGAAGGTTCCATCTTTGGGGCAGATGACCCAGACATCAGCGCCTGCTGCTGTGCTAGGAGGGCAGTGATACTGTGCTCCAAGGATGCCACTCTGGTTTCCATGCCAGATGGCTCCGCAGCCTTCGACGCAGGCACTGGTGGCTTTGAGCCCAGCATCTGTTCTGTCGAGGAAGGCGTCCTCGACCAGAATGGCCTCAGGGATCTGAAGCTGGTCGCCTGACATGACTACTCCTTCCAAGACAGCTTGTGAGGCCACTCCCACTCCAACCCCTCTACTCATGCCAGGGACTGTGGGGCCTGGTGTGGGATTTACCACCCTTTTCCAAACTCGTCCTCCGAGGCGGTTTTCAAGCTCTTCTTGCAATTCTACCTCCAGGGAGTTCCTCTTGGAGAAGCTATGGGACTCTGAGGCAGCCCTAGCATTGCGGGGCACTGAGGTACCAGAGGGGGCCCTGGAGCGGGGCTGCACTGGAGTCCCTGGCAGCAAGTCGGATCTATCGAAGAACATTTCCTGCTGCAGCTAGTGGCTCTTGCTGGTCTTTGCAGACATGGAATTACAAAGGTCGCAACTCAAGTTGTTGTGGTCCAGCCCGAGGAAACAGAGGAAGCAGTCATGAGGGTCGGTGAGGGACATCTTACTGCACCGATCACATTTCTTGAAACCACTGGAGGCCATGGGAAAAAAAATGGGTCCTTGAGCCTGGGCTGGTCGAGGGACCTCTTGAGAAAAAAAACAAACCCGAGGAGCGATGTGGAGGCGATGAGCTGGCTCGGAGGCAGGAAGAGGAACTGGTACACATTCCGGAAAATAAATATTTTAAGACAAAATAAAAAGGAGATACACTTTCCAGGGAAACAGGACAGACGTCCGGTGGGCTCTGTGGAAAAAAGGAGACCGAGGCAAGATGGTACCCCTTGGGTGAGAAGGGGACCACACATGCGTGGTGCATCTCCCAAAGGCTTTCTTTGAAAGCTGGAGAGATGCTTCTGTGTGGGCTCTGGTGGCGCCGACGTCACCCATATGTGAGGACCGACTTCCTGCTTGTTCCTAGAGAATATGCCATATCTATTCTTGGAAAAGAGGCCTTTGCTTTCTGCTGTAACCCTTTCTTCCCAACATATAGGGAGCATGAAGGGAGAGAGGGAGCCTAGCACGACCGGCCAGGAAAGCGTAGTTACTCACCTGTAACAGGTGTTCTCCAGGAGCAGTAGGAATCAGTCCTCACATATGGGTGTCATCGGCGCCGATGAAGCCCCAGCGGAGCATTTCCCAAGCTTTCTATGAAAGCCTTTGGGAATGCAGGCACACATGCGCGGTTCCCTTCCCGCCTAAAGGTGCCATCTTACCTCAGTCAAATGACATAGCTAAGAGCAGCACACAAAAATGAAAAAAATAAACTATGTACTACTGAAACTCCAAGGGGAGGAGGGAGGGTTGTGAGGACTGATTCCTGCTGCTCCTGGAGAACACCTGTTACAGGTGAGTAACTACGCTTTCTCCAGGACCAAGCAGGAAGTCAGTCCTCACATATGGGTGACTCCCAAGCTCTGGGCTACCGAGGAACCCAGGCTGACCAAGAGAACTCCCTCTAGTCTCAACAGCAAAGAAAGGCTTTTCAAGGACACAACCTCCACCGGTAGCCCAACAGAGGGCAGGAGCTGCCTAAACCTCAAAGAGATTCCGGAGTACTGCTTGGCCAAAAGCACTGTCCCTATGGGACTCCCTCTCCAGGCAGTAATGGGCCGCAAAAGTCTGGCTTGAAGACCAAGTTGCAGCCCTGCAGATGTATACCAAGGGCACAGAGCGGAGATGAGCCACTGAGGCAGCCATTGCCCGGACACGATGGGCCGTGACCCTACCCTGCAAAGGAAGGTCAGCCGCCTTATAAGCCCAGGTGATACAGTCAGCTACCCAGATGGACAAGGTACGCTTGGACACAGCCAACCCCAACTTATTGGGGTCAAAGGATACAAAGAGCTGAGTAGCCCTTCTATGCCCCTGCGTACGGTCCAGGTAGAAGGATAAGGCCCTCCTACTGTCCAGGCTATGCAGGACTGCTTCAGCCTGGCTAACATGAGGCCTAGGGAAGAATGTTGGAAGAACCACCTCCTGGTTGAGGTGGAAAGAGGAGACAACCTTAGGGAGGAACTTTGGATGAGTCCTAACAGGAGTCCTGTTCCTATAAATCCTGGTGTAAGGCCTATCACAGACCAGGGCCTGAAGCTCACTCACTCGCCTAGCCGAGGTAAGGGCTATCAGGAAGAGTGTCTTCCAGGAGAGGAAGCGTAGTGGACAAGTAGCCATCGGCTCAAAAGGTGGGCGAGTCAGTTGCTGCAAGACCACATTCAGCTCCCACTCAGGGGCAGGAGGGTGGATGGGAGGCTTGAGCAAAAGCAAGCCCCTGAGAAAGCGGGACACCAAGGGGTGACCAGCCAGAGAATGTCCCTCCACCAGAGAGTGGTGAGATGCTAGAGCTGAGAGGTGGAGCCGAACAGAATTGGATTAAAGTCCCTGATTCAATAAGTGCAGTAAGTACTGAAGCACTACTGGCACAGTACAAGAGAAAGGGTCCTCTGTACGTAGCTGACACCACACAGAAAACCATTTCCATTTGAGAGCATAGGATTTCCTAGTGGACTGTTTCCTAAAGGCTAGGACAACCTCCTCAACTTCCTGAGGTAGGCCCCAGGGAGCCAAAACTACACTTGCAGTCTCCAGGCTATCAAATTGAGAGCTTTGAGATTTGGGTGCAGAAGGGAACCCTGCTCCTGTGAGAGAAGGTCGGGTTGCAACCCCAGAGGTAGTGGAGGATCCACCGCCAGTTGAAGCAGAAAAGGAAACCAAGGCTGTCTCGGCCACCTGGGAGCCACCAGCAGGACAGAGGCCTTCTCCTAAAGAATCTTGAAGAGAGTTCGGGCCACCAAGGGCGTGGGAGGAAACGCATACAGGAGGCCCTGAGACCAGGATATCAGAAAAGCATCCAGTGCAATCCGCAGAGGATGCGGTTGCCTGGAGCAGAACTTTGGCAGTTGCTTGATCATTGGGCTGGCAAAGAGATCTATCAAAGGGAGACCCCATTTTAGGAAATCCTCTGAACTACTGAAGGATGCAGCTGCCACTCGTGAGGTTGCAGTATTCTGCTTAACCTGTCTGCCAGGTAGTTGTCCTGGCCTGGAAGGTACACAGCCTTGAGGAGCATGTTGTGCTTGAGGGCAAATGAACAAAGGTCCTGAGCCTCCCGACCAAGGATCCTGGACCCAGTTCCGCCCTGTTTGTTCACATAAAACATGGCAACTTGGTTGTCTGTCTGAATCAGGACAGACTGGTGAGCCAGGGTAGGAGTGAAAGCTTTGAGTGCTAATCGAATAGCTCTGAGTTCGAGGAGATTGATCTGCTGTGCAGCTTCCCAGGGAGACCAGAGGCCCTGGGTGCACTTGCCCAGACAATGAGCTCCCCAGCCTTGCAGGGAGGCATCTGTTGTCATCACTACTGTGTACCCTGGAATCTGAAAAGGCACCCCCTTTAGAAGATTGGGTGGGTGCAGCCACCAGTTGAGGGAGTGCAGAAATTGTCTGGACACCCTTATCCTGTCTCTGAAGCTGCCTGTGGCTTGAGACCACTGAGTCCAAAGGTACCACTGTGCAGGCCTCATATGGAGCCTGGCATTGGGGGTCACATGTACTGTCGAAGCCATGTGGCCTAGAAGCCTCAGGCAGAGACCAGGGAACTGCTGAGAAGCCCTGTCCGCTGGAACCTTTGGGCCCTGTCTGCTGACAAGAAAGCCTTTGCCAGCAGAGAGTCCAGCCTTACTCCTATGAACTCCAAGTTCTGGGAGGGGAGCAAAGTGGACTTTGCGAAGTTTATGACAAACCCCAGGCTTTGTAGAAGAGCAATAGTCCTGAGGGTGGCTTGTTTGGCCTCTTGGCACGTCTGACCTCTGATGAGCCAGTCGTCTAGATAGGGGAAGACAAAGATTCCCTGATTTCTCAGGTAGGCCGCCACCACTGCTAGGCACTTTGTAAAGACTCTGGGGGCGGAGGTGAGGCCGAAAGGCAACACTCTGTATTGATAATGGTTTCCTCCCACAATGAACCTGAGGTACTTTCTGTGGTCTGGATGAATGTGGATGGGAGTGTATGCATCCTTTAGATCTAAGGAGCATAGCCAATCTCCCTGCTGGAGGTAGGGCAGAAGAGTCCCAAGAGTAAGCATCTTGAACTTCTCCTTCACTAGGAACTTGTTGAGGTTCCTGAGGTCCAGAATGGGTCGAAGGCCACCGGTTCTTTTGGGCACCAGGAAATACCTGGAGTAGAAACCGTGACCTTGTAAGTGAGGAGGCACAGGCTCCACCGCCCTGTCCACCAACAGACCATGAAGCTCTTGTAGAAGAAGGTCTGTGTGCAGGGGAGGCCTTGGAGGCTCCCCTGGAAAATATGGTGGAGGCAGTTGGTGAAAATGGAGGGCAGAGCCCTTGTGGACTATCTCCAGCACCCAACTGTCCCCGGTGACAAGGGGCCACTGGTGGGCAAAGAGGGCGAGGCGACCTCCTGTGCAGGGCTGGGAGAGCAGTGGAGGAGAGGCTACGCTCAAGGAGTCAAAAACCCCCACCCTGCTGAGTGGTAGCAGGGGCCTGAGGCTTGGGCGTCCTCTGCCTATGGGGCCCATTACCCTGGCCCTTGGCTTGCTGACCCTGGGGGGCAGCTTGGGCAGCCTGATATTGCGGGTACTGTTTGTAGGCAGTGCCCTTCCTCGGGTAAAAGGGCTTTTTACCCGAGCCCTTCTTTTTATGAGAAGGGGCAGAGGTCTTCCTCGACAGCCTAGTCCGTGTGAGGTGCTCAGTTTCGAGCTGAGCGGCCTTCTCGGTCATGGGCTTGCCAAAAAGATTTTCACCTCAGCAAGGGACATCGACGAACTTGTCCTGAACCCATGGCTCGAGGTCCGATGACTGCAGCCATGCCTGGCGTCGAGCCGCGATGCCGGCTGCTGCAACTCGGGCCGAAGCCTCGAAGCCATCGTAGGTGGCGCGGGACATTAACTTCGAGCAGTCCCGAATCCCCGAGGACAAGGACTTAAATCTCTGCAAGGGTTCCCCGGAGAAACCAGCAGAGAAAGCACAGTTACTTACATGTAACAGGTGATCTCTGGGAACAGCAGGAATAAGTCTTCACATATAGGGTACGTCGGTACCGACGGAGTCTGCACGGGAACGCTTCCCAGCGTCCAATCAGAAAGCTTTTGGAAGCATCCCAACACGCCTGCGTGCTGAATTCCCGCCTTCCCAACTGCCTCTCCTCAGTTAAGTTTTAAAGCTGAGACAAAGAGAGAGAGCAAGGAAGGGAAAGATAGAGATAGAGAAATGCAACTCCTAGGGGAGGTGGGTGGGTTGTGAAGACTTATTGCTGCTGTTCCCAGAGATCACCTGTTACAGGTAAGTAACTGTGCTATCTCCAGGAACAAGCAGGAATGAGTCTTCACATATGGGGACTCCCAAGCTCAGATGCCCGGAGGGAGTCTTAGCATGTTGCAAGTCTAGAACGAGCCATTCTATTCCTCAGGACCTCAGGCATCCTGGGGATGGAGGGTAGGAGTTGAATATAGAAAAGGAGCTGTGGAACAGCTGGTTAGAACAGGGCTTCAAAAGAGGAAGACCCTGTATCGAGGGCATTTAGTAATGAAATATTGTAATCTGGGCCTCCCTTGTTGGCATTGCACAAGTGCACTGAGCTACATCTGGATCTGATAGGAGAGCCAGTGAATGTGCTCCAGGGGTACCTCACTGAGAAGTAGAGGTAATAAGTAGAAGAAAAAACAAGTGGAGGTCAGAACCCTTCAGGGTGAGAAATAGCCCCAGGAGAAAACTGGGGTAGCATAAGAGGTAGAGCTTCAGCGGAGACGCAGAAGGTACTATTAAAGAAAGCTTAAGCTTAGAAGAACTGAAGCTCCGCAATGTCTTTCCTAAATGGGGTCAATTAGGAAAGAAAAAAAGGTACATGGAGAGCTTCAAGAGTACCTAACCTGAAAAGGTTATGGTAAGGAAAAAATATGTTAATTACCACAGGAAGTGGTTATAGCTGTAGCCCCCTAAGTATGCTGGAACAGCATTGATAGGGGTAGTGCTTATCTGTCAGGCTCATATAGGAATGCAGGGATACCTGAACCTGACAGACAGATAGATAAGTAGATGAGTACAGATCTATCTAAAAATATATCTCATTATATCTATAAATATATATGTATATATAAATATAGATATACATATATATCTATTTAAATATATACACGTATAGGGTATACAGGCATATAACTATAAGAGATATGTATGGGCAGAAGACACACCGATAGATATAGATAAGTATATATCTATATATACCTATATGAATAGGCAGGCATATATAGACACATGTCTCCAGGTATAAGGATGGAGAGATGTCCATAAAACCTCATCCCCCTAGGGATATAGGGAGAGAGGAAGATTTATCTGACAGCAAGAAGGTTGATACCTGCTTGAATAGAGACAGAGAATCCTCTTTTCCTGGTTATGACTGGCAGAGTCAGAGGAGAGGTCTCCCTGACAAGAAGAAGTGTGAATTCCTTGCAGAATTTGAGCTCTTGAATAACCAGGATGGCCTACGTGAAAATTGCAGAGGATAACTTCAGTCTGCAGACAGGAAGTCCAGATATCTCCAGAATTGCAGTATGGAGAATGGATAGAGGACGCCTCTGTAGGAAGATACCCTAGTGACCCGCCTTTGAGGGCAAGATGGGTATTAGGCATCCTCTAGCTGCTATTGAAGAAATTTACCTCTGACGAGAAGACCCAAGGAGATATGGGCCAAGCCAGGGAATTGGCCCTCCTTTAGGTTTTCACGTAATAAAAGGCCTGAGGCTTATGCCTCAAAAGAGATTTAAGATGAGATGGTAAGGGTAGGGAATACCTGCCAGACATGGAACATGACTGGGGGAACCCCTCCTAACCATCTGGGGCTATCTGCTAGGCAAGATACTGATGCTCTCTAGCAAGGGCCCATAGTGTAAAGCTACTCTGTAGAGATGCAGAGAGCATGCTGCAGGTTGGTTAGAAGAAAAAACTGGCTGTGAAAAGCCAGCAGGTTACCAGCTATTCTGCCAAGGACAAGGGGGCAAAGAATAGAAATTAACCAACCAGACTGTGATAATAGGGTTTCCCAAACGAGGTTGATAACCAGTTTGGGACTTAGCACTGAGGCTAGGAGGATTGCTAGTGGAGGGGAATCCCTGGTTGTGTAGTGAACAAAACCAGTGGTTAAACACTAGGAATTGCTGTATCTGCAGCAACTACCAGGGCAGCGTGGAAAATTTCTTTTCCCTCTTCCTTTTTTAGATTGAGAAAAATAACAGACATGGTAGGAGTTCCTATTGTCTGATGAGATGCCCTAAGGTAACAAGGGGGGGGGGGTGGTGGGGGAGACAACTCCAGAAGGGAGAATCCCCCGGTAGAACAGGTAGAGGACCATAGGGGCTTACCAGTGTAAAAGGGCCACTCTTACAAACCAAATGTTGTAGTAAGAGGGAGGTAAGACAGAGTTGCAAGAGACAGACTACGGAGGAAGTCTCTGACAGGTGAGATGATACATGCCAGTAGAGGGAAACAACTGTCTATTGATAGTTGTTAGCTCTGTTTCCTTCAAGAGGAAGAGGAAACTGTATGGGCATGATCATCATAAAGACTCTTAGAAAAAAGATGTCTCATGAAGAGATATCTAGGTAGGTTAGGATAAATTTAGTGCAGATACTGCCAGTGAAGGAAGCAGACTGCCACCCTAACCACCAACCAAGAGGGACAATGATCTATTTGAAACCCTGCGACTGCTGGGTTTGTTGACCCTGTTGAGGTTGTGGATTCTTCCGACGAGGGCGATGTCTCCCCTGTTTGGGAACACCTGTATAATGGGCAGATATGGGTAAAACCTTCTCCCCCTAGGGGAAGAAAGTTTGGTAGGACATTTCCTACCTACTGGGAAAGAAGGAGGCGTAGAACAGCCTCTGGAAAAAGGAAAGTCAGTGGATAACTGAGTAACCTGGAGTAAAGACTCCTTGTTGAAGAGATTTTCTCCAGTGCAAGGAGTATTTCCCAGTCTTTCTTGTGCCCATTTGTCCAAGTCTGAAGCTTGAAGCCAGGCTCTACGTTGTGCCCCTATAGCTAGAGCAGAAGTCCTGCTAACAGACTCAAAGGAATCTAGGGTAGCACGAGTAAGAAACCTAGAGATATTTTGAGTATGACTACCCAGTGAGGAATAGTCTTTACTCCTGGGCTCTTGAAGAAAAGGAGTCAAAAGATGTAATTTCCTTGTGACTTCCTCAAGAGATAGACCCATATAAAAAATATATGAGAGCATTCTTGCTGAAAGCATGGATGTCTGGAAGGTTTGACGTCCAAAGGCATCTAGTGTCTTAGACTCACGACCTGGCGGACAAGAAGAGTGCTTTTTATTACTCTTCACTCGCCTCATTGCTGATTCTACCACAATGGAATGATGAGAAAGTTGAGTCCTTTGAAACCCTGGAGAGGGGGGCACCCGATATAGGAGATCAGTTGCTCTGGAAGGTGGGGGTACCTTTAAAGGAGCTTCCCACATTCGTAGAAGGAGATCCTGCAAAGAATGATGCAAAGGAAGCATTATATTCTCCTTTGCTTTGCTAGGAACAGAGAGGTATTCTGTATTCCCTTGTGTAGGATCTTGTCCAGGAATAGGAATGGCAAGTGATTTTGCCATATCCAGGAGGAAAGTCTGGAAAGAAAGATCCCCAGAGGGAACTTCCCTTGGATAGGCTAGATCTGATGAAGAACTAGCGTTGGCACCGAGGGATCTATTCAAGTATATAGGAATAGAAGATCTTGAATGGTGCAGTATGGGATCCTTAGATGGTGGTCGCTGGTACTGCAGGTCAGAACCAGCGACAGTCGATAACAGATCGTCCATGCTAGGGATCGATTCCAAACTTGGCATCGAGGGAAGCGAGCCTGACGAGAGAAGCATGGAAGGTACCGACAGCAATGGTACTGTGGATATCGGTACCGATCTCGGTACCGTATCTGATAACGGTGGATGAAGACCAGCCGGTGGCAACTCTAACGGTATCGGAGGAACCGAGAGTTGCAGATCCGAATTATCGGAACCGAGCCTTCGGTACCGACGGGAGTCTGTACCAAGGCGAGTCGGTACCCAGTCCTCCAGAATGGAGATCGATTCCAGACTCGGCATCGAAGGAAGCGAGTCTATCGATGCATGTCTGGAGGGTACCGACGTCGGTACTAGTATTGGTACCGATACTGGAAGGTCGATCTGGAGCATATCTACCGGCCCCGCAGGTACCGAGGACGCCAGACGGCGATCCTTGGTGAGGAATGTTTCATCCAACACCAGTGCCGATGCCGGGGTATCGGTACCGCTCGAAGCGGATGCCACCACCGGGCATGGCTCAGGTATGTTCTGTGAGGGGTGAACCTCAGGAACAACCTGAAACCCCACACAGGTTTTGGAGGCCGAAGACTCCCACCGGGGTTTCGAAGCCAGTGGATTCTCGAGGACAAGGCCATAGGCACCTCTATGCTGTGCATGAGAAGTGCCGCTCGAGGACTGGCTAGTCTTAACAGACTGTTTTTGGGTTACCTGATCCTGTGTAGAAGATATGGTCAGTGCCCTGAAGTTGGAGGGGGACCGCGTGTCGAGGGGAACTCGATGTTGAAAACTTCTTCTCACAATACTATTGCCCGAGGACTCCGGAGGAAAATGGTCAGGACCCAAGCAGGTTAGACACCAATTGTGAGTGTCTAAAAACAAAGTTGTACCGCCACAGTTTGTACATTTCTTAGGGAAAGTGGCTGGCGGTTCCATGAAGGAAAATGGAGAGGCCTAGAAGGCTTGAGAACCATGAGACACTAAGGAAGAAAAATATATTCCTTAAAAAGGAAAAAATTTTACACCGGCAGTACCGGTGGCGTCTGGGAAGGCAGCCGCGACCACAAGAAAACTAAAAAATAAAAGAAGAATTTTCTGCGGTGACAAGGACGTCCTGCCGGCTCCGCGGAAAAACAAAAACTGAGGAGAGGCAGTTGGGAAGGCGGGAAGGCAGCACGCAGGCATGTTGGGATGTTTCCAAAGGCTTTCTGATTGGACGCTGGGAAGCGTTCCCGCGCAGACTCCGTCGGTACCGACGTACCCATATGTGAAGACTCATTCCTGCTTGTTTCTGGAGATTAAAACTTGAAAGCGAAAGTAAACAATTGTACTTCTGTATCTTTAGCAGATATAAAGTGGAGGACACAACAACACTTGAACTTGAGGACTTCATTCCATGTCAACATCCAATAGCTTCTATATTTTCCAGTTTGTTACTTGTTGAGGAAGTTGAGAAGCAAGTAAGTCTTATATAACAAGCTGAAATGTGTGTTAGCTCTCCATTTGCCTGCATATCAGACCATTACATGCAATAACAGAATGAAGCTGTGAAATCCAGTTTAGGGACAACACAAACATTTTAAGAATGCTCCCATTACAGAAGTTCTCATGTGCTCCACAAGGATACCAGCGTGCATCATGTTATCTGGGATACTCCTTCCAGGTATTAAGAGGCAAGAGCAGCTTCTCCAAATGGGTTCGTTTTGCACATACCATGACAATCACAAAGCTCACTTTTAAGCCAGGGTATATGATCTCAGTCTGTGTGCATGTGAGGAAGATCTTTCTTTATTAGATGAAAATGGCAACTGCCACCAACTACATGACCAATGACACTTAAAGGGCATTTTCAAACAGGTGATGCACCACACGAGGCTTCCACACAAAATCACTAAAATAATTATATTATTGAAAACTCAATGGCAGATCAGAACTTTTGACAATAAAAAAAATTGGATTACAAAAAGAGCAGTGAAGGAAAGCAAAATTTAATTTAAAAAAGGTACATTGATTTATAATACATTAGGACATCACATACTAAAAATATCACATGCCTCATAAAACTGAGTATTAAGAACAAGTACAAATATGGGCATGCTTACTACAGCTTAGCAAGTGCATTAGGTGCGGATACAGCTGTAAGTATAAAATGGGCCATAGCTGCATTTGGCACGTTAAGTGTTAGTAAATGAACTGTATATGATTGTTTAAATTATTTTCTATATAAAGAATTTCCAACTATTAAAAAAAAAATGGTCCAGCATCTCTTACGTACATCAGATGAAGAGCTGTACAGAGTGTAACTGTATATAAACGCAAGATACAGGTAAATGCCAGGACTCCTTTTGTAAGAATTCAGAAGCTTCTGGAAGTATGAACTATGAAATACTATTTATAGTGATACTGTTTATTTTACTTAAGGCATGCACCTGTAGTAATACAGTTTGTTTAAAAGTAGAATAGCTGTAACACACAATTGAAGCAACTTATAGAAAGACAAAAATCATTCTGAACCATGTTGCTCACATAATAAAATTTGAACAAGGATGCAATGTTTACTCCACACGTGAGGTAATTTGTTAGCATACAAATATCACACATACAATCACTATCATAAAATAGAAAAACAAAAGAACTACTAACCCACACACAAATTCTTGGCCCCTCAGATTTCTATTTCGTATATTTACAGAAGTGGTAAAAATGATCTGTCAAGTTTATATGAGGATTCGCCTCCTCCTCTGTTCCATGAACCACATTCAGGCAATATTTAAAAAAAAAAAAAGTCTCGCCAGAGCATGTGGAGCTATCCCAGCCTTTACTGACCACATCTGCATAAGTGAGGAACCCTGAGCTCTAATTTTCAGCTGGAAAAATTATGGTAATTCAATTAAGCGAAAAATTAACAATGGAAAGAGCCTGTACTGCTATGCAGTGGCAGTCCTAAAATATCTTCTATATTCAAACACTCATGGGCAAAAAAGAAAAAGGTAACCAGAAACATATTAACAAGCTTTTAAAAAAGGCTGATCAATACAATTTGTGTGATTGTCTATTGCCAGCGGAATCCAATAGTTTCAAGAGTGAACCAATTTGACGATGTACAGCAACCACCACCAAAACAGTCACACAAATAGAATTAATTTAATTTGTTTCAAAGTTTGACTCCAGGTTGTTCACTTATGCATCTGTGTTACAATTCAAAGCAACATAATTGGGGACCAAAAAAAATTATCTGTGCATAGAAACAGGTTTAAAAATCATAGTACAATCCTTCTCCCTGTCAAATTTTGGTTAAATTTGGAAACCATCCACATAAGTAGCAGAGCCAGGCTTCTCCTTACCGATGTAGCTTAGTTTTCTTGATACACTGAGGGAAAAAAAATGCAGATCCTCAAAATCATGTGAATAGTAACGTCACATTTTAAATTTATATGTCTCAATTTCAACTATGACCATATAATTTTACAAAATAGTCACCAGATATTTCACAATTATACATGGGTATAAAATGTAATACTTTATGTATCTGTAAGCCTGCATACACCCATCCGGATCATAATGGCTTCCAGGATGCCCCGATAGCTGATAAGCACAGAATAACCTGACTAGGAAAGCACAGTCACTCACCTATAACAGGTTTTCTCTGGAGACAGCAGGAATCAGTCCTCACATATGGATGACTGTCAGCACCGACAAAGCCTGCACAAAGCATTTCTCCAGCTTTCAAAGAAAGCCTTTGGGAAAGCTACCATGCATGCATGGGCCCCTTCCCCCTCAAGGGTGTCATCTTGCTCAGTCAGATGACATAGCTAAAAGACAGCAAAAATAAATGATTGTAAGGAGCAATTCCAAGGGAGGAGGGAGGGTAGCAAAGACTGATTCCTGCTGTCCCTGGAGAACACCTGTTACAGATGAGTAACTTTCTCCGGGAACAAGCAGGAAGTCAGTCCTTACATATGGGACTCCCCAGCTACAAGCTACTCCGAAAGCCCATAGCAAAAATAGGGGCTCCCTCATGGGGAGGTGAAGGCAGCAACAATTAGCCCGTGTACACAGACCACAGTAAGACCCCTGTGTCCAATGAACCAGCACTCTGATACCTGAACACAGAAGGGTCGGAAAACGTAGTTACTCACCTGTAACAGGTGTTCTCTAGGGACAGCAGGAATCAGTCCTCACTTATGGGTGATGTCGGCACCGACGGAGCCCGTGCGGAGCAATTCCCCAGCTTTCAAAGAAAGCCTTTGGGATTGCTATCATGCATGCGTGGTCCTCTTCCCGCCCAAGGGCGCCATCTTGCTCAGTCAGGTCCCTTAGCTCGAGCCCTACTAAGCAGATGGCAAGGGAAGGACAAAAATTCAGCAACTCATCAGGGGAGGCGGGAGGGTAGTGAGGACCGATTCCTGCTGTCCCTGGAGAACACCTGTTACAGGTGAATAACTACACTTTATCCAGGAACAAGCAGGAAGTCAGTCCTCACTTATGGGACTTCCTAGCTACAGGCTACCGAATCTGTAACCAAAAAACGCCTCCGCGAGGCTGTAAGCAGAAGCCAAAGCCCGAAGGAGTCCGAGTCCTCGGGGCGAAACCCTTGGTAGCCGTGAAGGGTCGGAGGGCAGGGGTTGCTTATACCCCAAACAGATTACGGAGTACAGCCTGGCCGAAGGCACTATCCCGGTGGGACTCCCTCTCCAGGCAGTAGTGGACAGCGAAGGTATTTGTAGAAGACCAGGTTGCCGCCTGGCAGATGTTGATCATGGGAACGGAGGCGAGGGCCCACTTGCAGTAGAGGGTGTGAAGAGTCGCTAATGCTCGATTGGCATGGGGCCTCGGGAAGAAGGTCGGGAACACTATCTCTTGTTTGAGATGAAAGGCCGACACGACCTTGGGTAAGAACTTAGGATGTGTCCGGAGGACCAACCTGTTCCGATAAAACCTGGTGTAAGGGGCGCCAGCCATGAGCACCTGAAGCTCACTGACTCGGTGCCACCAGGAAGGCCACCTTCCAGGACAAATGTCGGAGCGAACACGTCACCATCGGCTCGAAGGGTGGACGAGTGAGCACCACATTCAAGTCCCATTCTGCCGGCGAGGGACGGGCGGCTTGGATAACAGAAGGCCCCGCATGAAGTGGGAGACTAGTGGTTGCCCCGAGACAGGCTTTCCCTCAATAGGGAGATGATTAGCCGATATGGTGCTCAGATGAACTCTAACAGAGTTAGACTTCAGCTCTTCCCTAGAGAGGTGGAGGAGGTACTGGAGAACCCACCAAACCGGGCATGAGAAGGGGTCGATCTGGTGCTCCGAACACCAGACGGAGAAGCACTTCCACTTAAAGGCGTAAGCTTGCCTAGTGGAGTCCTTCCTCGAGGCAAGAAGGATTTCCTCGACCTCCTTCGGAGGGGCCAAGGGGGCTAGAGAGACACATTCAGCCGCCAGGCCGCGAGGGATAGGGAGGGTAGATTCGGGTGTAGTACCCGACCTTCCTCCTGTGTCAGCAAGTCCCTGGCAGAGCCCAGGGGGATCGGAGGCTCCGACGACAGCCGGAGCAGGAGAGGGAACCAAAGCTGCCGAGGCCACGAGAATCAGCAATGCCCTGTCCCATTGGGACATGAACAGAGTCCTTGCAATGAGGGGAAAAGGAGGGAATGCATATAGGAGACTGGAGGACCAGTCTAGGAGAAATGCATCGGGGCCCCTCCCTGCCTGGGTGCAGCACCGGGCCGCAGAAGCGGGGAAGTTGTGTGTTCTTAGGGCTGGCAAAGAGATCCATCGCTGGGGTGCCCCAGAGTAGGAACAGCCGGCCTGCCACTTTGGGGTCGAGGTGCCACTCGTGGGGGCAAAGGATTCTGCTGAGCCTGTCCACCAGGCCACTCTTCTGACCCAGGAGGTACATTGCCTTGATGGACATCCTCCGCCAGGCGGCAAAAGAGCAGATGAGGACTGCTTCCCTGCAGAGGGAGCGCGACCCCGTGTCCCCCTCTTTGTTGATATAGAATATCACTACCCGGTTGTCGGTCTGCACCAGAACCAACTTCCCGCCGAGTACATTCTCGAAGGCCCTCAGGGCTCACCGGATGGCCCAGAGCTCAAGCAGGTTTGTCTACTGCTGAGCATCCACCGGTGACCACTGTCCATGGTGTGCAGAGAAACCCGCAATGGGCTCACCACCCTTACAGGGAAGCATCCGTGGTCAGTACCACATCATGCTGTGGGGGACTGGAAGGGCAATCCCAGAAGGTAGTTGCAGGGGTTTTGCCACCAGTTCATGGACAAGAGGTCAGGAAGAACCCTGACGGGGTCCTTGAGGTGTCCGAGGGACTGGCTCCATTGGGTACTGAGACACCACTGAGCCATCCGCATATGCAGGCAGGAGTGAGGAACCACATGAACGGTCGAGGCCATGTGGCCAGGGAGATGTAGCATGGACCGAGCGGTGACCTGGTGAGCACTATGGGCACGAGCTGCCAGAGCCCAGAGGCGGGTGGAGCAGTTCACCGGCAAGAAGGCCACAGCCTGCCAAGTATCGAGGCACACCCCCGATGAACTCGAGAACCTGTGTTGGCTCGAGGTGAGACTTTGGGTAGTTGACCAAGAACCGCAAACTCTCCAAGAGGAGGACAGTGCTCGACATCGCTTGCCGGGCCTCCTCGACGGAGGAGTCCGTAACGAGCCAGTCGTCGAGGTAGGGAAACACCGACACACCCCGGCCACGATGAGACACTTCGTGAAGACCCATGGGACAGATGCAAGGCCGAAGGGGAGCACCCTGTATTGGACGTACTCTCCCTGCACCCTGTACTCTCAGAAGGGCAGCAGCACACCAAGAGATTAACATCTTGAAGTTCTCCTGCACCAGGAACTTGTTTAGCCTGCGAAGGTCGAGGATAGGCCGCAGACCCCCCCCCCCCCGGTCTTTTTTGGGATGCGGACGTACCAGGAATAAAAGCCCTGACCTCGAAGGTGGGAAGGGACCTTCTCAACTGCCCGTTGGGCGAGAAGGGAGTGTAATTCCTGCTGCAGCAGAAGCTAGTGTGTGGGGAGTCGAGGAGGCTCCCCCGGGGAGAAAGGTGGTGGGAGCCTGTCGAAGTGGAGGCGATAGCCCTCCCGGATGACCTGGAAGACCCCGGTGTCCGAGGTGATAAATGCCCATGACGGGGTGAAGCTGGACAGGTGTCCCCCCATGGGCTGCTGTATCGCCGGATGGTGAGGAGCCATGCTGCTGGCATCAAAACCCCTGAGGGGGTTGCGGGGGGGGGGGGGGGCGCCGGCATCTGGGCCTTCAGTCCCTTTGGTTTCCGGTGACCATAGCCAGGCTTCCCCTGAGTGGGAGTGGTCGGCACGAGGGTAGCCAGGTATGGCAGGTAGCTGTGGTACTGGAGGCCTTTTCTGGGGAAGAAGGGCTTCTTGGTAGGCTGCTTCTTCCGAGGTAGCGTAGAGCTCTTGCGGGAGAGATGGGTCCTAGTGATATACGCCGTCTCGATCTCAGCCGTCTTCTCCATCGGCTTACCAAAACGTTGTTCGCCGAGGCAGGGCACGTCCAGCAGCTTCTCCTGCACCCACCGCTGCAAATCTGAAGACTGGAGGCCAAGCCTGGTGGCAGGCTCCAATGCCCGCGGCCGCCACCCAAGCCGAAGTCTCCAAACCATCGTAGGAGGCTCGAGAGATATACTTGGAGCAATCAGCTTCTGATTTCAACAGTGTGTGGAACCTATCGAGGGGCTTACCCTCGAGGCCCACAGAGAAGCCTCCAGGTTCTTTTGCCAAGTCGCGGAGGAACACACCCATATATAACTGGTATGCCTGGATGTGACAGGAGAGCATGGAATCTTGAACGCTGCTGGAGATCAGGAGGTGAGGGGTACGATGGAAGATCCCAGTGGGTACGGTTCTCCGGGGGGGGACCCATCTGATTCCCAGTCAGAGAAATCGGTCGAGGGATCCGAGCTGGGTGGTTCACCCTGTCCGATGGCCAGCAGCCTGGAGCTGGAGGACCTGGACGATCTCGCCCCCGAGGAAAGGGAGAGCGAGCGAGACCGTCGAGGACCCTCATGAGGCCCGTGACTCTCAGGGGTTTCCTGGACAGATTGGGGTGTCCCAAGTGAGGGACCCGCGGTCTCTGGGCGCAAGTCAGCTGGCTGGGAAGCAATGAACGCAGAAAAACTGCATTCTAGCGCCAGGATATGAGACTTGCGCGCGGGCGTGGGGCCCTGCGACGCCGATACTGGGGTCACCAGAAAGGGCAGAGGAGGATCCTCACCGGGACAGCCCTCAGGAGAGACTGGGCGCCTTCGCTGGAGGCCTCCGTTTCTCTGCGAGGTACCTTGCGGGGCTGCTCCTTGTCCGACTCTCAGGAACGCCAAATAGGGCTAAGCTACCGGGCGCGGGAGCGCTCGCGCTTGTCGGGGGCCCTGGACAGCGACTTCGAGGCCGCCTTCTTTTTGCACCGTTCCACCTTAGGGGACCGCTGGTCCGAATGCCGCCTGGAACGCGGTACCGCAGGGGGAGAACCCACCGGAGGGGAGATGACCAAGGGTGCCACCGGGGACTGTGAGGCAGTCTTTCGAAAAATGTCTTCGGACTTCTGCTTACGACTGAGCAGGGCCTTAGAGGATATTTTCTTAGAGAGCGAACAGAGCTCTGGATCATGGTCGGCTCCCAGACACCTTAGACAGCAGTCATCAGTGTTCGTAAGCGACATGTTCCTAGAGCATCTATCACATTTTTTTTAAACCCGGTGGCCATGGGGGCGAAAACTGCCCCTGCGAGGTAGAAGACCCATGTGGCCAGCGGTTGGAAGAAAAAAAGGGCGGGAAGCCCGGAAAGAAAAAAATGTAGGAAAGGTATCTCTGCAAGTTCCGAAAGAGAGCAAGGGGAGGATGGGCAAAGGACCAGTGCAACAGTAAAAAAGAGATATAGCCTGTTACGGCGAAGAAAACGAAAACTTTTTCTGAGGGACGAGGACGTGCGTCTGAAGGGCTCCACGGAAAAAGGGAGACTGAGCAAGATGGCACCCTAGGGCGGGAAGAGGACCATGCATGCGTGGTAGCAATCCCAAAAGCTTTCTTTAAAAGCTGGGGAATTGCTCCGTGCGGGCTCCGTCGGTGCCGACGTCATCCATAAGTGAGGACTGATTTCCTGCTTGTTCCTGGAGAAGATAGGAGTTGCCTAAACCCTGAAAAGGTTACGGAGCACAGCCTGGCTGAAAGCACTGTCCCGTTGGGACTCTTTCCAGGCAGTAATGGGCTGTGAAGGTATGGATTGAAGACCAGGTGGCGGCCCGGCAGATGTTCTCCATTGGGACAGAGCAGAAGTGTGCCACTGAAGCTGTCATGGAGCTGACATAGTGCGCCGTGACGCGGCCGCCCAGCGGGAGCCTCGCCTGCTTGTACGTGAAGGAGATACAGTCAGCCACCCAAGTGGACAGCGTACGCCTGGTCACTGCCTCCCCCAGCCTACTGGGGTTGTAGGAGATGAAAAGCTGAGAAGCTTTGCAGTGACCCTGAGTGCTTTGGATGTAGAAGGACAAAGCCCTCTTAAAGTCCAAGGTGTGGAGGACTGCCTCCGCCCGAATGGAGTGAGGTCTTGGAAAGAAGGTAGGGAGCACCACTTCCTGGATGAGATGGAAGGGCGACAGTACCTTTGGTAGGAATTTGGGGTGCATGCGAAGCACCACTCTGTTCTTGTAGAACCTGATAAAGGGCGCCTCCGCCACAAAGGCCTGGAGCTCTAACTCTGCAAACGGAGGTAAGCGTGACCAGGAAAGCCACCTTCCAAGAGAGGTAGCGGAGGTGGCAGGTAGTTAGAGGTTCAAAAGGCAGGCGAATAAGCTATCCCAGCACCACACTGAGGTCCCATTCAGTTGCCGGAGGGCGAACCGGGGGCTTTGATAAGAGCAGACCCTGAAGAAAGTGTGTCACCAATGGCTGGACCGAGAGGGGCTTACCATCCACTGGATAGTGTCTGCCAAGGCAATGAGGTGCACCCGGAGTTGGACTGGAGCCCAGACAGTGGTCGAGAAGATACTGTAACACCACCGGGCAGGAGAAAGGGTTATCCCCGTGATCGGTGCACCAAACAGAGAACCTGTGTCATTTGAGTGCATAAGCCTTCCTAGTAGAGGTCTTTTGAGAGACCAGCAGGATGTCCTCCACTTCAACCAGAAGGATGAAAGGGGCCAGAGTCACCCCTCTCAGCAGCCATGCTGTCAGTGACAGGGACCCCAGATTGGGGTGCAGGAGAGAGCCTCCCTCCTGAGACAAGAGTCCAGGGGCGGTCCCCAAGGGATGGGGTTGTCCAATGTCAACTGTAGAAGCAGCGGGAACCACGGCTGCCTGGGCCACCAAGGTGCTATCAGGATGAGAGAGGCCCTGTCGTGGAGGGTCCTGAACAATGTCTTGGCGATCAATGGGGTAGGAGGGAAGGTATACATGAGGCCTCCCGACCATGAGACTGGGAAAGCACAGTTACTTACCTGTAACAGGTGATCTCCGGAACAGCAGGAATTAGTCTTCACATGTGGGTACGTCGGCGCCGACGGAGCCCACACGGAGATGCTCCCCAGCATCCAATCAGAAAGCCTTTGGGAGCATCCCCCGCACCTGCGCGGTGGGTTCCCGCCTTTCCAACTGCCTCTCCCCAGTTGAGTTTCATAGCTGAGACAGAAGGAGAGGAAGAGGAAAGGAATAGAAAGATACAACTCCTAGGGGAGGTGGGTGGGTTGTGAAGACTAATTCCTGCTGTTCCGGAGATCACCTGTTACAGGTAAGTAACTGTGCTACCTCCAGGAACAAGCAGGAATGAGTCTTCACATGTGGGGACTCCCAAGCTGAGGGTGCCAGGGAAGATCCCATAAAATGCGTATCCCTGGGCAGGACGGCATTTTCCCAACCTGGATCCCCGGCATCCCCTGAGGGATGGGGGGTAGGAGTTGAGAAGAGAAGAGCTGCAGAGGAGCAGCAAAACCCCAAAGACTACAGGGAGAGGAGTCTTTAGAATGCATTGCAAGTATCATTAAGGTATTTAATGAACTAGTCCAATATAGAGCTTACCTACTGGACCGTAGGAAGTAGAACTGCGATGAAGGCAGCAACGGAATCTTCAAGGGAACTTCACAGCAGTGAGGATGAAGCTCCCCATCCGGAATGGGCAGGTGCCCCAGGTGTCAACTGGTGCAGGAGAAGAACGGCAGGTCTTCAATGGGAAGCTTTATGTGAGAAAGCTGAGAACTCTTTCAGGCACAGAGTTATTAACACTGAGGACCAAAAGAAGAAGACTGACCGATCTGGAGAATAGCCCAGTCCGGAAGGGAAGGGAGGGTATAGGAAAAAAACCCTCTCCGCGGGAGGACAGGAGTGTACTCCAGAGTACTGAAGATGTACACTGTCTTATCTATCTGGTAAGAGAGAGGAAGACATTAAGTTTGATACCCCTTAGATAGGGAGGTGTAAAACAAAAATAGAAGCTGTTAACGTCACAGCAGTAAGTGTAAGGAAAACCGGTCCCAGGTACCGAGCCGTATGATAAAAGGCAGCGGACCAACTGGACCCCTTAAGAAGTAAAACTTTAGTACCGACAGTGAGGGAGATAGTAGGTAATACACAGCATGCTATGAACATCTCCCCACATGCGCATACCTATATAGATATATATATAAATATCTATACGGAACTACATACCTATCTATACAGGTGTGAATATATATGTCCAGACAAGTCTGACATATATGTTCATATATATATATATAGATATGGATGGGTAGCGTATGCCTACCCAAGGGTACAAAAAACATGTATGCATAAGGCACATACATACATGAAAGTAATACTGAGAATCCATGCCTGCAATCGGGCCACAGAAGAAACACCCACATGGGGAATGGGGTGTGAAGAGATAGCACAGTTACTTACCTGTAACAGGTGATCTCTGGGAACAGCAAGAATTAGTCCTCACATATGGGTACGTCGGTACCGACGGAGCCTGCGCGGGAAAGCTCCCCAGCTTTTCAGATGAAAAGCTTTTGGGGCCTCCCACTGCACATGCGCGCTGCCTTCCCGCCTTCCTGACCAGCTCTCCTCAGTTTGAGTTTAAAGCTGAGACAATAGAGAGAGAGGAAAGGAAGATAGATAGAGATACAACTCCTAGGGAAGGTGGGTGGGTTGTGAGGACTAATTCCTGCTGTTCCCAGAGATCACCTGTTACAGGTAAGTAACTGTGCTATCTCCAGGAACAAGCAGGAATAAGTCCTCACATATGGGGACTCCCTAGCTAAGATGCCTGGGAGATCCCCCTCCAAGGGTAACCATCTTCGTATGGATCTCAGGCATCCATCCAGGGAAGGTGGGCAGGAGTTGTTTAAGTATGGAACAGGTGTTTGAGGACAGCCTGACCATACAAGGCATCCCGGCGGGAGTCCTTGTCCAAGCAGTAATGGGCTGTGAAGGTATGAACCGAGGCCCAAGTGGCTGCTCGACAGATCTGATCTATGGACACAGAGTGAAGATGAGCCATAGAAGTGGCCATGGCTCTCACATTGTGAGCTGTGACATGGCCTTCCAGAGAAATGTTCTTACTCTGGTAAGCAAAAGAAATACACTGAGCAATCCAATTGGAAAGTGTACGTTTGGTGACTGGAAGTCCCAAATGAGAAGGATCAAAAGCCACGAAAAGTTGGGAAGACTTTCGATGTGGCTGAGTCCTGTTGAGGTAAAAGGCGAGAGCTCTTTTACAGTCAAGAGTATGGAGGTTCCTCTCTGCACTGGATGCATGAGGAGCCGGGAAAAAAACAGGTAGATATACCTCTTGATTAAGATGAAAAGGCGAGATCACTTTAGGCATAAAGTGGGGATTCGTCCTAAAGACCACCTTATCATGATGAAATCTGGTATAAGGTGGATTAGCCACCAAAGCCTGCAATTCACTGATGCGGCGGGCCGAAGTGACTGCAATAAGGAAAAGAACCTTCCAGGAAAGAAATTTCAGGGAGGTAGATACCAACGGTTCAAAAGGTGGCTTCATAAGTTGACCCAGAACTAGATTCAAGTCCCATGCTACCGGAGGAGGTCGGATGGGAGGCTTAGTGAGGGTCAAGCCTCTCATGAATCTTGCAATAAGAGGATGAGAGGAGACAGGTTGTCCATTTATAGGTTTTAAGGATGCTGCAATAGCACTTAAATGGACTCGTACTGAATTCGTCTTGAGGCCTGCATTGGAAAGATGCAGGAGGTAGTCCAGTAGAGAATTCAAAGGAAGTGCTAGAGGGTCAAGACCCTTGTGCGCACACCAAATGGAAAAACGTTTCCATTTGAAAGCATAGGAACGCCTGGTAGAGGGTTTCCTAGAGGCATGAAGGATATCTTTCACTGGTTGGGAAAGATTAAACTCATGAAGACTTAAGCCTTCAGTAACCAAGCTCGGAGATGTAGGGACTTGGGGATTGGATGCCACAAGGTCCCCTGCTCCTGAGACAGAAGGTCTGGTGCAGCTCCCAGGTCCAGGGAGGAGCCCTGGGAGAGCTGTAGAAGTAGAGGGAACCACACTTGGCGTGGCCAGCGTGGAGCAATGAGGATCATTGATCCGTGTTCCCTCTGAAGTTTGAACAGAGTCTTGGGAATCAAAGGAATGGGTGGAAAAGCGTACAGGAATTACTGACCCCAATGTAGGAGGAAGGCATCGTTGGCCTGAGCTCCCTGACACGGAGTCCTGGAACAGAACCGGGGAAGTTTGGCATTCCACGGACTTGCAAAGAGGTCTATGTCCGGGGTCCCCCATTCCTGAAAGATTCTGCATATCTGGTCCATATGCAGGGACAATTCGTGTGGGAGCAGAACTCGACTGAGTCTGTCTGCCCGAGAGTTTTGAACTCCTGGAAGATATACTGCCAGAAGATGAATTTGATGCTCTCTGGCGAAGGCCCATAGTCTGAGAGCTTCGTTGCAAAGCGACAGAGAGCCCGTCCCTCCTTGTTTGTTGACATAGAACATGGCTACCTGATTGTCTGTCTGAACTAGGACAGTCAGGTTTACAAGGAGGGTGTGGAAGACTGAGGGCAAGGAAGATTGCTCGCAGTTCCAGAAGGTTGATGTGAAGGGTGGTCTCCTGAGGAGACCAGGTGCCCTGAGTGGAGAGGTGTTGAAGATGAGCTCCCCACCCTGTTTGGGAGGCATCTGTTGTGAGGGTTGCTTGGAGCAACGAAGGTTGGAAGGGAATCCCCAACAACAGATTTTTGGAGGATGTCCACCACTGGAGAGACCAAAACAGTCGTTTTGAGGTGAGTATCTGGTCTGAGAGCAGTCCTGATGCTTGGGACCACTGGGTGGCCAAAATCCATTGAGCTGCCCTCATATGAGGACGAGCGTAGGGCACCACATGGACCGTGGAGGCCATGTGGCCCAGAAGTTGCAGCATCTCCCTGGCTGACAAGTGACTTCTGGACTGAGCCTGGGAGGCCAAGCTTATTACTTTGGCCTCGGACCAGAGGGAGGTAGGCCCTTGCAGTGGTGGAGTCCAATTGGGCCCCTATGAATTCCAGGGATTGAGTAGGGATGAGTTGGGACTTGGGAACGTTTACCACAAGTCCCAGATATTGAAGAATACGCCTTGTGCGGTCCAGAGAAATTTGGGCTTCTGACTGAGATGGAGCTTGGATGAGCCAGTCGTCCAGATATGGGAAGACAAAGATTCCCATGCCTCTTAGAAATGCGGCTACGACTGCCATGCATTTTGTGAATACTCTTGGAGCAGAGGCGAGACCGAAAGGCAGAACTCTGTACTGGAAATGTTTTCCCTGGAACAGAAAGCGAAGATATTTTCTGTGGGATGGATGGATGAGTATATGAGTGTACGCATCCTTGAAATCTAGAGAACAAAGCCAATCCTGACTCTGAAGGTATGGAAGGAGAATGCCCAGAGAGAGCATTTTGAATTTCTCCTTGAATAGAAACTTGTTCAATTCTCTCAGATCTAGGATAGGTCTGTAGCCCCCTGTCTTCTTTGGTATGAGAAAATAAGGGGAGTAGAACCCTAATCCCTGTTGAGGAGGAGGAACCTCCTCTATTGCCCGTTGGGCAAGGAGAGAAGAGACTTCCTGACCCAACAGGGTCAGAAGAGATGGGGAAGAACTGAATTGCCTCACCATGGTATGGGGAGGAAGGCTGGAGAAATGAAGTTTGTAACCCTCCCTGATAATAGAGAGAATCCATTGCTCTGATGTTATTTGCTCCCATCTGGGAGCAAAGTGAGCTAACCTTCCAGGAATGGTGAGGGGCTCTGGTTGTTCCAGAGCCAGAAAGGGTACGTTCTCTCTAGGGGCAAGTCAAAACCCCTGAGGGGGTTGAACCTGCTGGGGTGTAGCAGACACAGCAGGCTTTGTTTTCACTTGCTTAGATTGCTGACGCTTAGCAGCAAAGCGAGGCTGAGCAGATTGCTGGCCAGTATTTGTGGAAAATCTGGTCTTCTTATAGTAAGGCCTTTTAAAAGGCTTCTTTTTGGCAGGAGTAGAAGTAGACTTAGAAAGTCTATCTAAAGTGGCATTTTCTGCGTCCATTTGAGCAGCTTTAATTTGCCAGTCCTCGCCAAATAAGTTCTCACCTGTACAGGGCAGATTCCTGAGGCCATCTACGACCCAGGGTTCTAGGTCAGAAGCCTGGAGCCAGGCAAGACGTCGGGCTGCAATAGCAATTCCCGAAGCCCTGCCAGCAACCTCAAAGGAATCAAAGGCTGCCCTGTTGGAGAACTTGGAGACCTCTGAAAGTTGTGTCACCACAGAAAAGAAGTCCGCCCTTTGATCTTCAGGGATAAAGGGGGCAAAATTCTGTACCTTTAGGGCAAGTTGTCCAAGAAACATGCCCATATAAAGGCTATAAGAATTGATCCTGGCTATAAGCATACTAGCCTGGAACATCTTTCTACCAAAAGAGTCAAGGGTCTTACATTCTCGCCCTGGAGGGGTAGAAGAATGTCTCTTAGGACTCTATTTTCTTCATGGCAGACTTCACCACAATAGAGTGATGAGGAAGTTGAGTCTTCTGGAACCCAGGAGAAGGAGGGACCCTATACATGGTGTCCAACCTACGGGAATGGGGAGACAGTGTTAAAGGAGTCTCCCACAAATCCATCAAGTGTTCTTGAAGGATTTCATGGATAGGCAGAGTGACTGCTTCTTTAGGAGCTTTAGAGTATCCTAAAATATCCAATTTTTTTGATCTGGGTTCTTTCTCAGAGGATGTAGTAATAGAAAGTTCTTTAGCTACAATCAAGAATGAAATCCTGAAAGGATAAATCTTCTGGAGGAGACAGCCTCCTCTTTGGAGAAGAGGGCTCCTCAGGAAGAACAAGTTCAGCAGAGTCATCAGAGGAATTGAATTCATCAGAAGAATCTGAGTATTCTCTCTGTGCTTTCAATGCACGATACGCATACCGATCGGTATCGACATCGGGCGTATCGTGCATGGGATCGGTATCGGGCGAACGCCTGAATCCGGTATGCTGAACCGATCGACGCTTGGAAGTCGATGGTCTCGGTTCCGGTGTGGATACCGGAACCGGGGTCGGTACCGAGGGCGTCGCAGCATTAATGAAAGCCAGAATAGTTTGCTGCATGTTCTGGACAGTATTGCCCATAGACGCCACTACTGCCTGGATGTCGGTACCGGTATGGGCCGGTACCCCAGAGCAGTCCAACAGGTGATCGGTCGAGGCCGTGCCATCGATGTCAACCTGTGACCCCATGGTTGCTTTGGAGGCCGGAGCCTCCCGCCGGGGTTTTTTGGCCTGGGCAGAATCCTCGAACTCAAGATTGAGAGCCTCTCGATCTTTAGAAAGAGATTTGCTTTTAGAGGATTTGCCCACAGAAGTTTTGGTTACCTGAGATCCATCCGGAGAGGAAGACCTGGATGACTGTGATGCTTCTGAAGGAAACAGCACATGGAGCTTGTTGGCCCGGTTCTGCAAACCACGTTTAGACATCTGGGTGCAGGATGGGCAGTCCGGTATGGAGTGGTCAGGTCCCAAACATTTAAGACACCATTCATGGGTGTCTGTGACAGAAATAACAGCACTGCACTTGGTACATTTTTTAAAACCAGGGACTGGCTTCTCCATGAGGAGAATTTGTGTAGGCCTATAGGCCTAACAAAAGTTACCAAGCTGTGCTGAGGAAAATAAAAAAGTTTTTTGTTTTTTTTTTTGAAAAAGAAAGAAAGAAAGACCGGCGGTACCGGTTTCGGTATTGGGAAGGCAGGCACGCGGTCTAAAGAAACAAACAAAATAAAACAATTTCTTCAGCGGTGACAGGAACACGACCTGCTGGCTCCGCGGAAAAAGAGAAACTGAGGAGAGCTGGTCAGGAAGGCAGGAAGGCAGCGCGCATGTGCAGTGGGAGGCCCCAAAAGCTTTTCATCTGAAAAGCTGGGGAGCTTTCCCGCGCAGGCTCCGTTGGTACCGACGTACCCATATGTGAGGACTTATTCCTGCTTGTTCCTGGAGATTCATCTAATAATAGGGGGTAAAGACCACCTGAGAAGCATAGGGAATCTATTTCTGTGGTGCAGGGAGTAGGTCAGTGGAATTAGCAGTACGGCTGCGTGAAGGACAGAGAGTAAAGATCAGTCTGGCAAGAGCACGCAGGGGTACTTCATGCTGCTGCTGTGTCCCAAGGACAAGAAGTCGCATAAACTAAGATACCAGGATGACCCAGCCAAGGGACTCCGGGGTATCATGTACAGTAAAAGAGTAGGCGTTGTCCAAGTGGAGCAGAAAAACATAATGCCAAGCTGTAAGGAAAGGGATGAATTCCTGCCAGATTGGGGGCTCCTTGGACATTCACGCAGAGAAAAAACTTGCCTTCTGTATCACAACGGGAGACAAGAGGGTATAATTATCGATATAGCCATGGAGTGACTATATAAGCTTCTGCTATTAAATGGAAGACCCTCAGATACAAAGTCCCCTGCTTTATGGCAAGGGTCCAAGATGGGAAGCTACTCTGATGACTGCAGAGAGCATTGTGCAGGAGAATTATGAGATAAAAACTGACAGACGTCAGACATGATGCCGCATCCTAGGCAAGGATATGGCTAGAAGAAGAGAACCTGCAGTGAGTGTCAGTAAGCAAGATAGTGGAAAACAGCTTGCAGAGCATTGAGGTACTCACTGAGAACTCCTGCACGCACAGCAACCGAACAAAATAGCAGAGGGGATTCTTCTGTATGAAACAGGGAGAAAAACAGACAAGGGACGGAGGAATTCCGGCCCTGTCAGATGAGTTGTCCAGAACATGCGTAGAAGGATGACAGGAAGTCCACACTGGAAGAGAGAGGGAGATTTTCCAGTATGGTACCAACTCAAGCAGGGAGAACCCTGGAAGAGAAGGGGTTGGAGGTGACGTACTGTACGGTAAGTCAGCTGAGGGAAGGAATGTCCAAGTGGGGACAGAAAACTATCAAGAGATAGCGGAGATCTCCCTTTATAGAATTAAGAAAGGGAAGATTCTGTAACCCATGGACAGAGGTATCCTAGCCACTTGGCATACTGAAAAGAAAACCCCATCGTAGAGTTGGAAGAATAAACTTCTGGTAGAAGAAGTTAGTTGCAGCATACAGGAGCCCTATGGCCGCTGGTTATGATTAGCCTGGTGAGTCGGACACTTCAGACCAGGGTGAGATGTCCCTCGCTTGGGCACATCTGGAGGATGGGCAGAGGAAAGATGAGACTTCCTTTTCTTGGGGAAAGAGGGTTTGGTAAGACATTTCCCACACCCTGGAGAAAAAGAAGGCTCAGGAAAGTCAGCGGGGCACTGAGCCACCTGACGTAAAGCCTCTCTATTGAAAGATTATCCCCAGTACACGGAGAATTACCCAGTGTATGTTGTGCCCATCTGCTCAAGTCTGAAGCCTGCAGCCAGGCTGTACGACGTGCTCCAATGGCAATGGCAGAGGACCTGCTAACAGACTCAAAAGAGTCAAGGGCAGCACGATAAAGAAACCAAGATATATTCCTGTTAAGATTAAGAAGCAAGGAATAGTCAGAGGCCATAGGTTCTGACAAAAAAGGAGACAGGAGAAATAATTTCTCTGTGACCTCCTGAAGAGTTAGGCTCATATAAAAAATATATGAAATAATTCTCGCAGCCAACATCGAAGTTTGGAAGGTGCGACGTCCAAAGGCATCAAGCGCTTTAGAGGCACGACCTGGTGGATAAGAAGAATGCTTCTTCTTGCTCCTGACCTTCCTCATTGCTGATTCCACTACAATGGAATGATGCGGAAGCTGTTTTTTCTGAAACCCTGGAGAGGGAGGCACCTGATACAGAACATTCATGGCTGCAGAAGGCGCCGGAACCTGTAAAGGTGATTGCCAAATCCCCAGAAGAAGGTCCTGCAAGGAATGATGTAAAGGAAGCATTATAGCTGCCTTATCTGCAGGAGCCTGAATAGAAGGAGGACCAGGAATAGGAATGGCAAGAAAAGCTGCCATAACAAGGAGAAAGTCCCGAAAGGAAGGATCTTCCAGAGGGACTCTTCTTGGGTAGGCGGAGAGTGAAGGAGCCGCTTGAACCCCAGAAGACCTACGGGGCTGTTGCCCAAAAGGAATCCTGCTCGATGTAGAGCGACACTGACGGTTCTGATTCGAGGCAGGTCGCACATCCGAGTCGATTCCCGGGATAGATTCCAAGCTAGGCATAGAAAGGATCGAGGGCACCGATGGGACTGCAGGAATCGATATCGATACCGACCCCGGCATCGGGGATTGCCGACGCGGCGCCGAGGCAACCAGAGAGTCTTGGCGACTATCCTCGGTTCTGCACGGTCGGAAGGGACATGGATCGCTTCCGAAGTTCGTCGAAACCAAGTCCTCTAGACTGGACAGCGATTCCAGACTGGGCATCGGACCGAGCGAGGTTAGCGATGCCCGTCGAGAGGGCACCGGTGTTAGTGGCGGTATCGGCGCTGCCGATAAATGGAGGCCAATCTGAATCGCACCGGCCGGTACCAAAGGCACCGAGGACGCCCGAAGACGACGCCCGGTGAAGGGGGAAACCCTCGACACCGGCGCCGATGTCGGGGTATTGGCACCGCTAGGAGCTGGCACCCCCCCCCCCCCCGGGCATGGCGTAGCTAGGGGGAAATCCATCCGAGGCGTAGCGATCTGCCCCGAGGATACTCGGGATCCCAGAGGCCGACCCCCGGTGGAGAGTGGAACACTCGACCCCGACGTATCGGTACCGTTCGAAGCCGGTACCGTCCCCGCGGCTGGCTGGGAAACAGTAAAGCCAGTCTGGGCAGCATCGATCAGCCCCGGAGGTACCGAGGACCCCAGATGCCGACCCCTGGTGAAGAGTGGAGCACTCGACACCGGCGCCGGGGCATCGGCACCGCTCGAAGCCGGCACCGACCCCGCGCCCGGACGGAATGCGGGAAAGTCAGTCCGGGTCGGGTCGATCGGCCCCGAAGGCACCGAGGACACCGGATGACGACCCTTGGTGAACAGTGAAGCACTCGACACCGATGCCGGGGAAGCGGTACCACTCGAAGCCAGTACCCACCCCGCGCATGGCTGGGACGCCGGAAAGCCAACCTGGGTCGAATCGCTCGGCCCCAAAGGCACCGAGGACGCCCGTCGACGATCCTTGGCGAAGAGTGGAACACTCGACGCCGTTGCCAATGCCGGGGAATCGGTACCGCCCGAAGCGAATACCATCCCCGAGCATGGCTCAGGTATGTTCTGTGAGGAGCGAACCCCAGGAATAACCTGAAACCCCGTGGATGCTTTGGAGCCCGAAGACTCCCGCCGGGGCGTTATTGCCAATGGAGTCTTGAGGGAAAGGCCGGAGCCGTCATCATGCCAGGCATGAGACTTACCCTTCAAGCATTGGCTAGTCTTAACAGACTGTTTGTGGGTTACCTGATCCTGGAGAGAAGACGAACCAGAGGGCCTCACCTCGGAAGGAAACACGGCATCGAGGGACACCCGAAAAAGAGAAGGTCTTCTCCCAACGCTGAAGCCCGATGGACCGGGGGAAAAAGGGTCAGGAGGACCCAAACAGGATAGACACCAGCGACTGGGGTCTAAAAGGACAACAAGGTTTCCACAGCGATGGCACTTCTTGGGGGAAGAAGGCTCCATGCTGGAAAAGTCTGGTAGGCCTCGAGAAAACGAAACCGAGGAGAAAAAACTTTCTTAAAGTTGAAAAAGAAAGAATAAAGCACCCGGGGGTGCCAGTATCGGCGGGAAAAGGCCGCGACCACAAGAAAACAAGAAAAATAAGAATTTTAGAGAAAAGGTTTCGGCGGTGACAGGAGGTACGTCCTGCCGGCTCCGCGGAAAAACGAAAACTGGGGAGAGGCAGTTGGAAAGGCGGGAACCCACCGCGCAGGCGCGGGGGATGCTCCCAAAGCCTTTCTGATTGGATGCTGGGGAGCATCTCCGTGCGGGCTCCGTCGGCGCCGACGTATCCACATGTGAAGACTCATTCCTGCTTGTTCCTGGAGATTGTGATTGCTGTCAACCTGGAGGGGTGGACCTGCCGGGAGCAGAAGCGGGGCAAAAAAGTTGTCCGGGCTGGCGAATAGGTCCATCACTGGTTCTGCCCAGAGCCGGAAGAGCTGACTGGCTACCCTGAGGTCCAACTGCCACTTGTGCGGCTGGAAAACTCTGCTGAGCCTGTCGGCCAGCTGGTTTGTCCTGACCTGGCAGGTAACCTGCCTGGAGGATGCCCTGTCGGACTGCGTACAAGCAGAGGGCTAGAGCCTCCTGACAAAGTGTTCGAGACCCCGTGCCCCCTTGTTTGTTCACGTAGAACATAGCCACCTGGTTGTCCATCTGGACCAGAACTGGCTAGTGATGCAGGTGGTGACAGAAGGCCCTCAGGACTAGGTATATGGCTCGGAGCTCCAGGAGGCTGATCTGCTGGGTGCTCTTGTATGGTGACCAGTTGCCCTGGGTGCAGAGATCTCTGCAATGGGCTCCCCAACTGAGCAGGGAGGCATTCGTGGTGAGGACCCTTGAGGGGCTTGGGGCCTGAAAAGGCATGCCTGCCTCGAGATGCTGGGGTGACTGCCACAAAACCAGGAAGTCTGCCAATTGGCGGGTTCTGAAGACTGTATCAGAGGCAGCCTTTGGCCTGGGACCATTGGTCCTGGAGACACCACTGTGCAGTCCTTATGTGGAGACGAGCGTCTGGGGTGACATGGACCATGGAGGCCATGTACCCGAGAAGGCACAGGAGAAGCCAGGCAGGCACCGAGGGATGGTGCTGCATGTCCTGAGCTAGAGACCTGAGACAATCGACTCGGTCCCTGAGCAAGAAAGCCTTCGACTGAAGAGTGTCGACCTTTGCCCCGATGAACTGTGTCGGGAGGAGGTGAGACTTCGGATAGCTTATGACAAAGCCCAGGTGTTGCAGAACCAGGAGCGTGTGTGTAGTGGCCTGCTGCACCTCTAAGGCTGTGCCTCCCTTAATGAGCCAGTCGTCCAGGTAGGGGAAGACGAAGACCCCTTGGAGCCGGAGAGAGGTGGCCACGACTGCCAGGCATTTTGTGAAGACACTTGGGGCAGAGGCTAGGCCGAAGGGGAGCACCCTGTACTGACAGTGCCTGCCGCCCCCCCCCCCACCCACTATTTACTGCAGGAACTGCCTGTGGTTGGGATGAATGAGGATGTGTATATAAGGATCCTTGAGGTCTAAGGAGCATAACCAGTCTCCCGGTTGGAGATATGGCAGCAAGGTTCCAAGGGAGAGCATCTTGAACTTCTCCCTCACCAGGAATTTGAGGTTGTGCAGGTCGAGGATGGGCCTTTGGCCCCCTGTCCTCTTTGGCACGAGGAAGTACCTAGAGTAGAATCCCTTACCCTTGAGGTGGTGGGGCACCAGTTCCACCGTGTTCTCCTCAAGAAGACCTGCCAACTCCTTCAGAAGGTGGTCCTGGTGGAGGGGAGACCTGAGGGGCTCTCCCAGGAAACAAGGTGGAAGTGTCTGAGTCAAGGAGGTAACCATCCCAGACAACCCAAAGAGCACATAAATCGGTGGTGATGGACATCCACCTCTGGGAATAAAGGGCCAGACTTCCCCCCTGTGGGCTGCGGATCTCCTTGGGGTAGACAGACTATGCTCAAGGAGTCAAAAGCTTCCCCCTGGCTGAGTCAGAGCTGGTGCCTGGGGCTTTGGAGCCTTCTGCTTACGCGGGCCATGCCTATGTCCCTTGGCCTGCTGAACCTGTTGAGGAGCCGGGGAGGCCTGATAAGGCAGGTAGTTTCGATAAGCTGTTCCCTTCTTCGGGTAAAAGGACTTTTTACCCGAGCCCTTCTGTCGGGGAGGGACAGTGGTCTTCTTAGACTGGTCCTCGTCATGAACTCGGACTTCAACTCGGCAGCCTTGTCGGTCATGGATTCTCTCTTTGGTATGGGTCATCAACCAATTTGTCCTGAACCCACTGCTCGAGGTCGGATGACTGAAGCCAAGCTTGGCAGCATGCACCGATGCTCGCCGCTGACTCTTAACAGTCACAGACTGCTTGAGACATGAATTTAGAGCACTCACGGACTGCCTTGGCCATGTTCTTGAACCGCTACAAAAGTTCCTCAGAGAGACCAGCCAAGAACCCAGCAAGATCCTTTGCCAGGTCTCAGATACATGCCCATGTACAGTTGGTAAGCCTGGATGCGGCAGATGAGCATTGAGCCCTGGTAGCACTTTCTGCCGAGGGCATCCAAAGTGCGGGCCTCCCTGCTGGGAGCACCGAAGAGTGCGTCTAATGCCTTTTCAACCAATGCATGGCTGACACCACCACCATGGAGTTATGCGGCAGCTGTGAGTTCTGGAAGCACGGGCTCCGGCAGACTCGATACATCGAGTTGAGCAGTTTGTTCACCATTGGCACCAATGTCTCCCACATTCGGAGCATGAGCCATTGCAGGATGGGAGGAATGGGCACCATGAGAGATTCCAGCGGAGGGGCCTCTTATTGGAGGATTTCCAACTCATCCGCCCGAGGGTGGTCCTCCGACTTGGGAATGACAGGGTCTTAGACATGTCCTTGACAAAGTCCAGGAAGCCCATGTCCTTGGGTGGCGTCTGCCGCCGAGGCTCCGAGACAGGAGAGTCAGAAGGGACATTGCGGTGGCAATGGGTATATGGGGACTGCTAGTCCTCCATCTCCCCACTCGGAGTAGTCCGTTGGGGACTTGTAGGAGGGCTGCTCTGCGGGCCTCGGGGCCCCCCGATGCCCTGTGGCCGGCACTTGAAACTTGCCGGGATGACACGGTCCCATCAAGAGGGACTGAGAGAGCGACCTTGGCCGAGGAGCGACTTGGCCTACGGGGACATCTTGGACATCGAGGGCCCGGTGGTCAGGAAGGATGAAGTGGTTGTGCCGGACAACAGTACCAACTGCTGTTTCATGAAGGCAGACAAACTGCGCTCCAGGACCGCCATTCTGGACTCCAGACCAGAAGGCTTCACAGCCTTTGGTGCGGGCACCAAGGGACTCGGGACCGACACCGGCTCCTCTGAAGGGGAATCCTCGGCAAGGATTGTGTCTAGTGACCAAGGCCGGTCCGTGGTCGGATCCTTCCAGGGGACCTTTTCAGATGCCTCGAACGACCGTCTCGAACTGCGGGACCAGGCCCTGGGAGCCTCCGGCTGATTGGAACCATCCAAGGATGCCACCTTTAAGGATTTCTTCTTCTTTCTGGGTTCCCTCGAGGGAGGACTGACTTCCTGCTTGTTCCCGGAAAACGCTATATCCTTTTTAAGATACCAGAATTGCACACAATATTCAAGGTGTGGTTGCACCATGGAACACTGTTCCCTCTAAGCTGTGCGCGTGTGCGCACGCACACACCTCACCGAGCAAGCGCACATACTTTACAACAGAGCGCACAAAAATTACGGTTCTGATTCTGATAGAAAACAACACAGATGTCTTAAAATTTAAAAGTTATGTATTTATGGTTTTCACAAGTTCTACAATGTTTTCTAGTGCAATCAATGTGGTGTACATACTGTATTCTGATGTGTAGTCAAATTTTAAAGTATATAACTCCGAGTGTCGTTATGTGGTGCACACAAATTTAACCTTCCTTCAAAAGTTGCACAGCTGATATTTTATGCGCACACAGACTACAGAAAATTAGAGGGAGCATTGCCATGGAACGATACAGAGGCATTATATCATCCTTTATTTTATTCTCCATTCCTTTCCTTATGATACCTAGCATTCTATTTGCTCTCTTGGCCACTGCAGCACACTGGGCGAAGGGTTAACATGTTATCCACGATGACGTCAATCTTTTTCCTGGGTGGTGGTCCCTAATGTGTCACATACCACCTATACATGATCTTATAATTATGTTCTATTAAATTACTGGCCAATAGATCTTTATATCTCCAGGCAAAAATCGTAGTCCAAGCCTGCTCCGTCAATACCAGACCCAAGTCTGTTTCACATTTTTTTCTAAATGATTCTTTTTCGCTCTTGGGCGTGTCCATATCATCGTATAATTGAGTGATGATTCCCTTTATCTTATCTCTCAGAAACAACATTTCGATTGGAACTACTTCCTCCCTTAATCCCGGGATGATTTTCTTTTGGATATATTAAACCACCTGAACATAAAGAGTAGTTACTCACCTGTAACAGGTGTTCTCCAGGAGCAGCAGGAATCAGTCCTCACATATGGGTGATGTCGGCGCCGACGGAGCCCCCGTGCGGAGCATTTCCCCAGCTTTCAAAGAAAGCCTTTGGGAATGCAGCGTGCATGCGCTATCCCCTTCCTGCCCAAGGGTGCCATCTTGCTCAGTCTGATGACATAGCTAAAAGACAGCAAAAATAACAAAATAAATCATATGACTGCAACTCCAAGGGGAGGAAGGAGGGTTGTGAGGACTAATTCCTGCTGCTCCTGGAGAACACCTGTTACAGGTGAGTAACTACTCTTTCTCCAGGACCAAGCAGGAAGTCAGTCCTCACATATGGGACTCCCCAGCTTAAGGCTACCGGAGACCCAAAGCTGAAAAATGAGCTCCCTCTAGAGCCTCAGCATGCAAGAAAAGAATCTTCTCTGATAACGCCCCTGAACGGTAGCCCAACACCAGGGCCGGAGGGTAGGAGTTGCCTAAACCCCAAAGAGATTATGGAGTACCACCTGCCCGAAAGCACTGTCCCTGCGGGACTCCCTCTCAAGGCAGTAGTGGGCCGCAAAAGTCTGGCTTGAAGACCAAGTAGCGGCCCGGCAGATGTCTGTCAACGGAACAGAGCGGAGATGAGCCACTGACGCAGCCTTCGCCCTGACACGGTGAGCCGTAACTCGACCCTGCAAAGAGAGGCCGGCTGCCCTGTAAGCCCAGGCGATACAGTCGGCTACCCATACAGACAAAGTACGTTTGGGGACAGCCAACCCCAACTTATTGGGGTCAAAAGAGACGAAGAGCTGAACAGCCCTCCGGTGCTCCCGCGTACGGTCAAAGGTAGAAGGACAACGCCCTCCTGGCATGCGGCCTAGGAAAGAAAGTTGGAAGAAACACTTCCTGATTGAGATGGAAGGAGGAGACAACCTTAGGAAGGAACTTAGGGTGAGTCCGTAAGACTACTCTGTTCCTATAGAACCTAGTATAAGATGCATCTGATACTAGGGCCTGAAGCTCACTCACTCGCCTTGCTGAGGTAAGGGCTACCAGAAAGCGTAGTTACTCACCTGTAACAGGTGTTCTCCAGGAGCAGCAGGAATCAGTCCTCACTTATGGGTGACGTCGGCGCCGACGGAGCCCTCGCGGAGCAATTTTCCCCAGCTTTCAAAGAAAGCCTTTGGGAATTGCAGCGCGCATGCGCGGTACTCTTCCCGCCCAAGGGTGCCATCTTAGCCAGTCAGATGACATAGCTAAAAAAGACAGCATAAAATTTGCAAAAAAACTAAAGCAGATGATTGCAACTCCAAGGGGAGGAGGGAGGGTTGTGAGGACTGATTCCTGCTGCTCCTGGAGAACACCTGTTACAGGTGAGTAACTACGCTTTCTCCAGGACCAAGCAGGAAGTCAGTCCTCACTTATGGGACTCCCAAGCTTAAGGCTACCGGAGACCGTAAGCACAAAAATGAGCTCCCTCTAGCTCAGCAGCACAGAAGGAAGGAATCTTCGCTGAATTATTACCCACCGGTAGCCCACATCCGGGATGGAGGGTAGGAGTTGCTCAAACCTCAAAGAGATTACGGAGGACTGCCTGTCCGAAAGCACTGTCCCTGCGGGACTCCCTCTCGAGACAGTAATGGACCGCAAAGGTCTGGCTCGAAGACCAAGTAGCGGCCCGGCAGATGTCTGCCAATGGAACAGAGCGGAGGTAAGCCACTGTCGTAGCCTTTGCCCGAACGCAATGAGCCGTGACTCGACCTTCCAAGGAGAGTCCGGCTGCCCCATAAGCCCAAGTGATACAGTCCGCAACCCAGATGGACAGAGTACGCTTGGAGACCGGGAGTCCCAATTTATTGGGGTCAAAAGACACAAAAAGCTGAGCAGCTTTACGGTGCTCCCGCGTACGGTCAAGGTAGAAGTTCAATGCCCTTTTACAGTCCAGGGTATGGAGGACCGTTTCAGCTCGGCTGGAGTGTGGTCTGCGAAAGAAGGTCGGAAGTACCACCTCCTGATTGATGTGAAAGGGGGAGACCACCTTTGGAAGAAATTTTGGGTGAGTCCGTAGGACTACCCTATTTTTGTAGAACCGAGTGTAAGGGGGATCAGACACGAGGGCCTGCAATTCACTTACGCGCCTAGCGGAAGTGAGGGCTATCAAGAACAATGTTTTCCAAGAAAGAAAACGGAGAGAACAGGTAGCCATAGGTTCAAAAGGCGGACAGGTGATCCGCTGCAAAACCACATTCAGATCCCAGTCAGGCGCTGGCGGGCGGAGAGGTGGTTTAAGTAGAAGGAGACCTCGGAGAAACCTCGCTACGAGAGGGTCGCTGGAAAGAGGTCTGCCGTCCACCGGTACATGATGTGCTGAAAGAGCACTGAGGTGAACTTTGACGGAGTTGGACTTAAGTCCCAGATTAGAGAGGTAGAGCAAGTACTGCAAGATCACCGACACCGAGCAGGAGAAGGGATCCTGAGACTGCTGGGTACACCAAACGGAAAAGCGACGCCATTTAAGGGCGTAGCATTTGCGGGTAGAAGGTCGCCGAGAAGCTAAGACGACCTCTTCCACCTCTGCCGGCAGGAGAAGGGGAGCAAGGACTACCCTCTCAGCAGCCAGGCCATTAGATGACAGATCTGAGGTTGGGGTGTAGCAGAGACCCCTGATCTTGAGTGAGGAGATCCGGTTGAAACCCCAGAGGGAATGGATCCTCCACCGCTAATTGCAGCAGGAGTGGAAACCACGGCTGTCTGGGCCAGCGAGGAGCGATCAGGATCATGGAAGCTTTGTCTCGGAGAACCTTGAAAAGAGTTCGAGAGACTAGCGGGATGGGAGGAAAAGCATACAGAAGGCTCTCCGCCCATGAGAGTAGAAAAGCGTCCGCCGCAACTCGGAGGGGATGCGGCTGACGAGAGCAGAAGCGAGGAAGTTGCCGGTTGAGAGGGCTGGCAAAGAGATCCATCGTGGGGAGGCCCCACTTCAGAAAGAGCTTCTGAACTACCAAGGGATCCAGGCGCTACTCGTGCGGCTGGAGGATCCTGCTGAGTTTGTCCGCCAGGCAATTTTCCTGGCCTGGGAGATAAACTGCCTTGAGAAGAACACCGTGACTGACGGCCCAAGAGCAGAGCTTCTGTGCCTCCCGACAGAGAGGGAAGGAGCCCGTGCCCCCCTGCTTGTTCACGTAGAACATGGCAACTTGATTGTCCGTCTGGACAAGGATGGACTGGTGAGAGGTCAGGTGGGAGAAGGCCTTGAGAGCCAGGCGGATCGCTCTGAGCTCCAGGAAGTTGATCTGCTGAGCAGACTCCCACGTGGTCCAGAGGCCCTGAGTACGTGCCCCTTGGCAATGTGCTCCCCAGCCCAGGAGGGATGCATCTGTTGTCAGCACCCGGGCAGGCTGAGGTGACTGGAAAGGCATGCCGAGTACCAGGTTCGGCCGATGAAGCCACCACTGGAGAGACGAGATCAGCGGCTCGGAGACGCGCACTAGGTCTGCTAGGCCGCCTGTGGCTTGTTGCCACTGCCGGCGGAGACACCATTGAGCAGGCCGCATATTCAGGCGGGCATTGGGGGTCACATGGACGGTGGAAGCCATATGGCCGAGTAGTCTCAGGAAGCGCCTGGCGGAGACCAGGGGCTGGCTGCGAAAACGGCCGGCTAGGTCCATGAGCCGTTGAGCTCTGTCGAGCGGTAGGAACGCTCGTGCCTGAGGAGTGTGCAGCCTTGCGCCGATGAACTCGAGATCCTGTGAGGGGAGCAAAGTGGACTTTGCGAAGTTTATAACAAAGCCCAAGTACTGCAGAAGAGTCACCGTGCGGCGTGTGGCGACCTCCGGAGCGGACGCTGCCCTGATGAGCCAGTCGTCGAGGTACGGAAAGACATAGAGGCCGTGAAGCCGGAGATGGGCCGCCACCACCGCGAGACATTTTGTGAAGACTCGCGGTGCGGAGGACAGGCCAAAGGGTAGTACTCTGTACTGGTAATGATTTCCGGCCACCACAAACCTTAGGTACTGGCGGTGGCTTGGGTGGATAAGGATGTGCGTGTAGGCATCCTTTAGATCCAAGGAGCATAGCCAATCTCCCTGCTGGAGGTAGGGCAGAAGGATTCCAAGGGTAAGCATCTTGAACTTTTCCCGCATGAGGAATTTGTTGAGGTTGCGCAAGTCCAGGATGGGTCTGAGGCCTCCTGTCCATTTTGGTACTAGAAAATACCTGGAATAAAAGCCTTGACCTTTCAGGTGGTGGGGCACCGGTTCCACCGCCTATTCCTGTAGAAGACCTGCTAACTCCTGAAGGAGTAATTCCCTGTGCAGAGGGGGTCGTGGAGGTTCTCCCGGAAAATAGGAGGGAGGGACCTGGTGGAAGTGGAGAAGATAGCCTTCTCGCACGACTTGAAGCACCCAGGCATCTGAGGTGATGCTGGACCACCTGTGGGCGAAGTGAACCAGCCGGCCTCCGGTGCTGGGAGGAACCAGCGGGGGGGGAGAGGCTATGCTTAAGGAGTCAAAAGCCCCCACCCTGCTGAGCAGGGGCTGGTGGTGCAGGCTTGGGGGCTTGCTGCCTACGGGACCCGTTACCCCGTCCCTTGGCCTGCTGGCCCTGTTGGGGAGCTGCAGGGGCCTGATATTGGGGGTATTGTTTGTAGGCAGCCGCCTTCCTCGGGTAAAAGGACTTCTTTCCCGAGCCCTTCTTTTTCTGGGAAGGGGCGGAGGTCTTCCTAGAAAGCCTAGTCCTGGTGAGAGTCTCCGTCTCAATTTGTGCAGCCTTTTCAGCCATGGGCTTGCCAAAGAGGTTTTTCGCCTCGGCAGGGGACATCGACCAACTTGTCCTGCACCCAGGGCTCAAGGTCAGACGACTGAAGCCAAGCCTGTCGGCGGGCACCGATGCCGGCTGCGGCCACTCGAGCCGATGCTTCAAAGTCATCATAGGCTGCTCGGGATATGAATTTTGAGCATTCCCGAATGCCAGTGGACAAGGCCAGGAACCTCCGCAAGGGTTCCTCGGACAAACCAGCGGAGAATCCGGCTAGCTCTTTAGCCAGGTCTCGGAGATACATGCCCATGTATAGCTGGTAGGTCTGGACACGACACGCAAGCATAGAGCCCTGGAAACACTTCTTACCAAGGCCATCCAGGTTACGGGCCTCCCTGCCAGGAGGCACCGAGGAGTGCATCTTCTGGCTCTTAAGACGATGCATGGCCGATTCCACTACCATGGAATGGTGTGGTAGCTGTGCTTTTTGGAAGCCAGGGCTCTTGCGGACTCGATAGATAGAATCGACCCGCTTGCTCAGGACCGGCGAGGTGGCCGGACTCTCCCACATGCGGAAGAGTAGTCGTTCCAGCATGGGAGGAACCGGTACAGTAAAGTGTTCCCTGGCGGGAGAGTCATACTGGAGGGCGTCGAGCTCTTCGGCTCGAGGCTCCTCCTCGGGATCCGCAGGGAAGGCCAAAGCCTTGGCCATATCCCTGACGAAGTCCGAGAACCGGGCATCCTCCGGGGGGGACTGCTTCCGAGGTTCGGACTCAGGTGAGTCCGAGGGGACACACCGAGTCCGAAAAGAATCAGGCGACTCTTCCTCTTCAGACTCCCAGACCGACTCCGACGAGGACTCGGTGGGGTCGGCCCGGGCAGGGCGCGGCGCCTGCCACCCCAACGCCGAGGGAGTCGGCGTCGGCGACCTCGGTCCCGAACGGGAGGCCGAGGGTGACCTCGACCGAGGATCGACTCGAGTGCGCATCGACTCGAGGATCGGCTCGGTCTCCGGGGTCGACTTAGACGTCGACGTCCCGGCGGTCGGGGCAGCGGCGCCAGCGCAGCCAGCGAGCAGTGCCCGCTGCTGGTCCATGAAGGCAGACAGTCTGCTCTCCAAGGCCGTCAACCTGAGTCCGAGCTCAGGTGACCCAGCAGCCCCCGACTCGGGCCCCGACGGCGTCGGGCCCGACGTCGGCGGTCTCGGAGGCGAGTCCAGGAGGACCACAGGACTTACCCGAGCAGACAGCTCCGACTCCAGGCGAGGTCGCTTCGAGAGGTGCTCCTTCTCCAAGGACCCGGGACGGCTATCGGGGCTATGCGACCTGGCCCTCGCGGAGCCAGGAGCGTCCACCGACGCCGCCCTCGCGGGTTTCACCTTTCGTCGATGGTCCCCGGAGGGAGAACCCCTGTCGGAGGAACTCCGGCGACGGTCCGAGCTGGAACCTCTGGACGCGGAGGCCTCCGACGAGGTCCGGGTACGGCTGGGGTCAGCGAAGATCCTATCCCGCTGATGCCGCCGACTTCTCAACGCTTTGGAGGACATTTTGCCGCAGGGCCCACAGATCATTTCTTCATGATCCGGGCCCAGGCAGCGGAGGCAATTGTCGTGTGTGTCAGTTAGTGACATATTTCGGTCACACTGACCACACCGTTTGAAACCACTGGCAGCCATCGGGGGAAAAAGGGCCCCGGCGAGGTCAAAGGACCGGGCTGCCAGGGAAAATCCGGAAAACGAAACTGACTAAGTCAGAAAAACCGAAAAAGAAGAAAAGGACTCGTGACCGGCGTCGCGAGTCCGGGCGGGAAAAAGACCGGCGTCGAACCGAAGGAAAAAAGAGAAAATATGAATAAAAATCAACTTTTTCGCGGGGACACGACGGGTACGTCTGTAGGGCTCCGCGGAAAAAAGAAGACTGGCTAAGATGGCACCCTTGGGCGGGAAGAGGACCGCGCATGCGCGCTGCAATTCCCAAAGGCTTTCTTTGAAAGCTGGGGAAAATTGCTCCGCGAGGGCTCCGTCGGCGCCGACATCACCCATAAGTGAGGACTGACTTCCTGCTTGGTCCTGGAGAAACAACGCTTTCCAGGAGAGAAAACAGAGGGCAAGTAGCCATAGGTTCAAATGGTGGGCAAGTAAGCCGTTGCAAGAACACATTTAAATCCCATTAAGGGGCAGGTGGACGCACTGGAGGCTTAAGCAAAAGCAGGCCTAGGAGGAAGCGAACCACCAAAGGATGGCTTGAGAGAGACTGACCCTCCACTGGGGAGTGGTGCGCTGAAAGAGCACTAAAATGAACTTGCACAGAATTTGACTTAAGGCCTAGGTTCGACAGGTGAAGTAAATATTGCAGCACCACTGGTACTAGGCATGAGAAAGGATTCTCGTTGTGTTGAGTACACCAGGTAGAGAATCTACGCCACTTAAGGGAATATGACTTTCGGGTGGACTGCCTCCTAGAAGCCCAGACCACGTCTTCCACTTCCCTAGGCAGTAGTAAGGGCGGCTAGAACTACCCTTTCAGCAGCCAGGCCATCAAATGGAGGGACTGGAGATTGGGGTGTAAGAGAGATCCCTGCTCCTGAGACAGGAGATCGGGTTGCATCCCCAGAGGAGGAGGAGTGTCCACCGCTAGTTGCAAAAGAAGTGGGAACCAGGGCTGCCTTGGCCACCTGGGGGCCACCAGGATCACCGAGGCCTTGTCCCGGATCACTTTGAACAGTGTCTTGG